>OX439140.1:50879984-52079984 GCA_949318255.1 Pollenia labialis
ATTCTTACTTTTAAATTTTCTATCATATGTAATTTTCTTATTTAGTTTTGGATAAATAGATTCTTTAATTCGAGTCAAGTCACATCACCATGACAGATTTAATTAACAAAACTCGAAAGAAATGAGTTTGACAATTTATTCTTACTTTTAAATTTTCTATCATATGTAATTTTCTTATTTTTTTTTTTACCATACCCAAAACTCAAAAGAAATGAGTTTGACAATTTATTCTTACTTTTAAATTTTCTATCATATGTAATTTTCTTATTTAGTTTTGGATAAATAGATTCTTTAATTCGAGTCAAGTCACATCACCATGACAGATTTAATTAACAAAACTCGAAAGAAATGAGTTTGACAATTTATTCTAACTTTTAAATTTTCTATCATATGTAATTTTCTTATTTAGTTTTGGTTAAGTAGATTCTTTAATTCGAGTCAAGTCGCATCACCATGACAGATTTAATTAACAAAACTCGAAAGAAATGAGTTTGACAATTTATTCTTACTTTTAAATTTTCTATCATATGTAATTTTCTTATTTAGTTTTGGTTAAGTAGATACTTTAATTCGAGTCAAGTCGTATCACCATGACAGATTAAATTAACAAAACTCGAAAGAAATGAGTTTGACAATTTATTCTTACTTTTAAATTTTCTATCATATGTAATTTTCTTATTTTCTTATTTTTTTTTTTTATTTTTATTTTTTTTTTTTTTTTTTTTTATTTTTTTAATTTAGTTTTGGTTAAGTAGATACTTTAATTCGAGTCAAGTCGTATCACCATGAAAGATTAAATTAACAAAACTCAAAGAAATGAGTTTGACAATTTATTCTTACTTTTAAATTTTCTATCATATGTAATTTTCTTATTTAGTTTTGGATAAATAGATTCTTTAATTCGAGTCAAGTCACATCACCATGACAGATTTAATTAACAAAACGCGAAAGAAATGTGTTTGACAATTTATTCTTACTTTTAAATTTTCTATCATATGTAATTTTCTTATTTAGTTTTGGATAAATAGATTCTTTAATTCGAGTCAAGTCACATCACCGTGAAAGATTAAATACCCAAAACTCAAAAGAAATGAGTTTGACAATTTATTCTTACTTTTAAATTTTCTATCATATGTAATTTTCGTATTTAGTTTTGTTTAAGTAGATACTTTAATTCGAGTCAAGTCGTATCACCATGACAGATTAAATTAACAAAACTCGAAAGAAATGAGTTTGACAATTTATTCTTACTTTTTAATTTTCTATCATATGTAATTTTCTTATTTAGTTTTGGATAAATAGATTCTTTAATTCGAGTCAAGTCACATCACCGTGAAAGATTAAATACCCAAAACTCAAAAGAAATGAGTTTGACAATTTATTCTTACTTTTAAATTTTCTATCATATGTAATTTTCTTATTTAGTTTTGGTTAAGTAGATACTTTAATTCGAGTCAAGTCGTATCACCATGACAGATTAAATTAACAAAACTCGAAAGAAATGAGTTTGACAATTTATTCTTACTTTAAAATTTTCTATCATATGTAATTTTCTTATTTAGTTTTGGTTAAGTAGATACTTTAATTCGAGTCAAGTCGTATCACCATGACAGATTAAATTAACAAAACTCGAAAGAAATGAGTTTGACAATTTATTCTTACTTTTAAATTTTCTATCATATGTAATTTTCTTATTTAGTTTTGGTTAAGTAGATACTTTAATTCGAGTCAAGTCGTATCACCATGACAGATTAAATTAACAAAACTCGAAAGAAATGAGTTTGACAATTTATTCTTACTTTTAAATTTTCTATCATATGTAATTTTCTTTTTTTTTTTTTTTTATTTTTTTTTTATTTTTTTTTTTTTTTTTTAATTTAGTTTTGGTTAAGTAGATACTTTAATTCGAGTCAAGTCGTATCACCATGAAATATTAAATTAACAAAACTCACAAGAAATGAGTTTGACAATTTATTCTTACTTTTAAATTTTCTATCATATGTAATTTTCTTATTTAGTTTTGGATAAATAGATTCTTTAATTCGAGTCAAGTCACATCACCATGACAGATTTAATTAACAAAACTCGAAAGAAATGAGTTTGACAATTTATTCTTACTTTTAAATTTTCTATCATATGTAATTTTCTTATTTAGTTTTGGATAAATAGATTCTTTATTTTCAGTCAAGTCACATCACCATGACAGATTTAATTAACAAATCTCGAAAGAAATGAGTTTGACAATTTATTCTTACTTTTAAATTTTCTATCATATGTAATTTTCTTATTTAGTTTTGGATAAATAGATTCTTTAATTCGAGTCAGGTCACATCACCATGACAGATTTAATTAAAAAAACTCGAAAAAAATGAGTTTGACAATTTATTCTTACTTTTAAATTTTCTATCATATGTAATTTTCTTATTTTTTTTTTTTATTTTTTTTTTTTTTTTTTTTTTTTTAATTTAGTTTTGGTTAAGTAGATACTTTAATTCGAGTCAAGTCGTATCACCATGAAAGATTAAATTAACAAGACTCACAAGAAATGAGTTTGACAATTTATTCTTACTTTTAAATTTTCTATCATATGTAATTTTCTTATTTAGTTTTGGATAAATAGATTCTTTAATTCGAGTCAAGTCACATCACCATGACAGATTTAATTAACAAAACTCGAAAGAAATGAGTTTGACAATTTATTCTTACGTTTAAATTTTCTATCATATGTAATTTTCTTATTTAGTTTTGGATAAATAGATTCTTTAATTCGAGTCAAGTCACATCACCATGACAGATTTAATTAACAAAACTCGAAAGAAATGAGTTTGACAATTTATTCTTACTTTTAAATTTTCTATCATATGTAATTTTCTTATTTTTTTTTTACCATACCCAAAACTCAAAAGAAATGAGTTTGACAATTTATTCTTACTTTTAAATTTTCTATCATATGTAATTTTCTTATTTAGTTTTGGTTAAGTAGATTCTTTAATTCGAGTCAAGTCGCATCACCATGACAGATTTAATTAACAAAACTCGAAAGAAATGAGTTTGACAATTTATTCTAACTTTTAAATTTTCTATCATATGTAATTTTCTTATTTAGTTTTGGTTAAGTAGATTCTTTAATTCGAGTCAAGTCGCATCACCATGACAGATTTAATTAACAAAACTCGAAAGAAATGAGTTTGACAATTTATTCTTACTTTTAAATTTTCTATCTATGTAATTTTCTTATTTAGTTTTGGTTAAGTAGATACTTTAATTCGAGTCAAGTCGTATCACCATGACAGATTAAATTAACAAAACTCGAAAGAAATGAGTTTGACAATTTATTCTTACTTTTAAATTTTCTATCATATGTAATTTTCTTATTTTTTTTTTTATTTTTTTTTTTTTTTTTTTTTTTATTTTTTTTTTATTTTTTTTAATTTAGTTTTGGTTAAGTAGATACTTTAATTCGAGTCAAGTCGTATCACCATGAAAGATTAAATTAACAAAACTCAAAGAAATGAGTTTGACAATTTATTCTTACTTTTAAATTTTCTATCATATGTAATTTTCTTATTTAGTTTTGGATAAATAGATTCTTTAATTCGAGTCAAGTCACATCACCATGACAGATTTAATTAACAAAACGCGAAAGAAATGTGTTTGACAATTTATTCTTACTTTTAAATTTTCTATCATATGTAATTTTCTTATTTAGTTTTGGATAAATAGATTCTTTAATTCGAGTCAAGTCACATCACCGTGAAAGATTAAATACCCAAAACTCAAAAGAAATGAGTTTGACAATTTATTCTTACTTTTAAATTTTCTATCATATGTAATTTTCGTATTTAGTTTTGTTTAAGTAGATACTTTAATTCGAGTCAAGTCGTATCACCATGACAGATTAAATTAACAAAACTCGAAAGAAATGAGTTTGACAATTTATTCTTACTTTTTAATTTTCTATCATATGTAATTTTCTTATTTAGTTTTGGATAAATAGATTCTTTAATTCGAGTCAAGTCACATCACCGTGAAAGATTAAATACCCAAAACTCAAAAGAAATGAGTTTGACAATTTATTCTTACTTCTAAATTTTCTATCATATGTAATTTTCTTATTTAGTTTTGGTTAAGTAGATACTTTAATTCGAGTCAAGTCGTATCACCATGACAGATTAAATTAACAAAACTCGAAAGAAACGAGTTTGACAATTTATTCTTACTTTAAAATTGTCTATCATATGTAATTTTCTTATTTAGTTTTGGTTAAGTAGATACTTTAATTCGAGTCAAGTCGTATCACCATGACAGATTAAATTAACAAAACTCGAAAGAAATGAGTTTGACAATTTATTCTTACTTTTAAATTTTCTATCATATGTAATTTTCTTATTTAGTTTTGGTTAAGTAGATACTTTAATTCGAGTCAAGTCGTATCACCATGACAGATTAAATTAACAAAACTCGAAAGAAATGAGTTTGACAATTTATTCTTACTTTTAAATTTTCTATCATATGTAATTTTCTTATATATATTTTTTTTTTTTTTTTTATTTTTTTTTTTTTTTTTTTTTTTATTTTTTTTTTATTTTTTTTTTTTTTTTTTTATTTAGTTTTGGTTAAGTAGATACTTTAATTCGAGTCAAGTCACATCACCATGACAGATTTAATTAACAAAACTCGAAAGAAATGAGTTTGACAATTTATTCTTACTTTTAAATTTTCTATCATATGTAATTTTCTTATTTAGTTTTGGATAAATAGATTCGTTAATTCGAGTCAAGTCATATCACCATGACAGATTTAATTAACAAAACTCAAAAGAAATGAGTTTGACAATTTATTCTTACTTTTAAATTTTCTATCATATGTAATTTTCTTATTTAGTTTTGGTTAAGTAGATACTTTAAATCGAGTCAAGTCACATCACCATGACAGATTTAATTAACAAAACTCGAAAGAAATGAGTTTGACAATTTATTCTTACTTTTAAAGTTTCTATCATATGTAATTTTCTTATTTAGTTTTGGATAAATGTATTCTTTAATTCGAGTCAAGTCACATCACCATGACAGATTTAATTAACAAAACTCGAAAGAAATGAGTTTGACAATTTATTCTAACTTTTAAATTTTCTATCATATGTAATTTTCTTATTTAGTTTTGGATAAATAGATTCTTTAATTCGAGTCAAGTCACATCACCATGACAGATTAAATTAACAAAACTCGAAAGAAATGAGTTTGACAATTTATTCTTACTTTTAAATTTTCTATCATATGTAATTTTCTTATTTAGTTTTGGTTAAGTAGATACTTTAATTCGAGTCAAGTCGTATCACCATGACAGATTAAATTAACAAAACTCAAAGAAATGAGTTTGACAATTTATTCTTACTTTTAAATTTTCTATCATATGTAATTTTCTTATTTAGTTTTGGATAAATAGATTCTTTAATTCGAGTCAAGTCACATCACCATGACAGATTTAATTAACAAAACGCGAAAGAAATGTGTTTGACAATTTATTCTTACTTTTAAATTTTCTATCATATGTAATTTTCTTATTTAGTTTTGGATAAATAGATTCTTTAATTCGAGTCAAGTCACATCACCGTGAAAGATTAAATACCCAAAACTCAAAAGAAATGAGTTTGACAATTTATTGTTACTTTTAAATTTTCTATCATATGTAATTTTCTTATTTTGTTTTGGTTAAGTAGATACTTTAATTCGAGTCAAGTCGTATCACCATGACAGATTAAATTAACAAAACTCGAAAGAAATGAGTTTGACAATTTATTCTTACTTTAAAATTTTCTATCATATGTAATTTTCTTATTTAGTTTTGGTTAAGTAGATACTTTAATTCGAGTCAAGGCGTATCACCATGACAGATTAAATTAACAAAACTCGAAAGAAATGAGTTTGACAATTTATTCTTACTTTTAAATTTTCTATCATATGTAATTTTCTTATTTAGTTTTGGTTAAGTAGATACTTTAATTCGAGTCAAGTCGTATCACCATGACAGATTAAATTAACAAAACTCGAAAGAAATGAGTTTGACAATTTATTCTTACTTTTAAATTTTCTATCATATGTAATTTTCTTATTTAGTTTTGGTTAAGTAGATACTTTAATTCGAGTCAAGGCGTATCACCATGACAGATTAAATTAACAAAACTCGAAAGAAATGAGTTTGACAATTTATTCTTACTTTAAAATTTTCTATCATATGTAATTTTCTTATTTAGTTTTGGATAAATAGATTCTTTAATTCAAGTCAAGTCACATCACCATGACAGATTTAATTAACAAAACTCGAAAGAAATGAGTTTGACAATTTATTCTTACTTTTAAATTTTCTATCATATGTAATTTTCTTATTTAGTTTTGGATTAATAGATTCTTTAATTCGAGTCAAGTCATATCACCATGACAGATTTAATTAACAAAACTCAAAAGAAATGAGTTTGACAATTTATTCTGACTTTTAAATTTTCTATCATATGTAATTTTCTTATTTAGTTTTGGTTAAGTAGATACTTTAAATCGAGTCAAGTCACATCACCATGACAGATTTAATTAACAAAACTCGAAAGAAATGAGTTTGACAATTTATTCTTACTTTTAAAGTTTCTATCATATGTAATTTTCTTATTTAGTTTTGGATAAATGTATTCTTTAATTCGAGTCAAGTCACATCACCATGACAGATTTAATTAACAAAACTCGAAAGAAATGAGTTTGACAATTTATTCTAACTTTTAAATTTTCTATCATATGTAATTTTCTTATTTAGTTTTGGATAAATAGATTCTTTAATTCGAGTCAAGTCACATCACCATGACAGATTAAATTAACAAAACTCGAAAGAAATGAGTTTGACAATTTATTCTTACTTTTAAATTTTCTATCATATGTAATTTTCTTATTTAGTTTTGGTTAAGTAGATACTTTAATTCGAGTCAAGTCGTATCACCATGACAGATTAAATTAACAAAACTCAAAGAAATGAGTTTGACAATTTATTCTTACTTTTAAATTTTCTATCATATGTAATTTTCTTATTTAGTTTTGGATAAATAGATTCTTTAATTCGAGTCAAGTCACATCACCATGACAGATTTAATTAACAAAACGCGAAAGAAATGTGTTTGACAATTTATTCTTACTTTTAAATTTTCTATCATATGTAATTTTCTTATTTAGTTTTGGATAAATAGATTCTTTAATTCGAGTCAAGTCACATCACCGTGAAAGATTAAATACCCAAAACTCAAAAGAAATGAGTTTGACAATTTATTCTTACTTTTAAATTTTCTATCATATGTAATTTTCTTATTTTGTTTTGGTTAAGTAGATACTTTAATTCGAGTCAAGTCGTATCACCATGACAGATTAAATTAACAAAACTCGAAAGAAATGAGTTTGACAATTTATTCTTACTTTAAAATTTTCTATAATATGTAATTTTCTTATTTAGTTTTGGTTAAGTAGATACTTTAATTCGAGTCAAGGCGTATCACCATGACAGATTAAATTAACAAAACTCGAAAGAAATGAGTTTGACAATTTATTCTTACTTTTAAATTTTCTATCATATGTAATTTTCTTATTTAGTTTTGGTTAAGTAGATACTTTAATTCGAGTCAAGTCGTATCACCATGACAGATTAAATTAACAAAACTCGAAAGAAATGAGTTTGACAATTTATTCTTACTTTTAAATTTTCTATCATATGTAATTTTCTTATTTAGTTTTGGTTAAGTAGATACTTTAATTCGAGTCAAGTCGTATCACCATGAGAGATAAAATTAAGAAAACTCGAAAGAAATGAGTTTGACAATTTATTCTTACTTTTAAATTTTCTATCATATGTAATTTTCTTATTTAGTTTTGGATAAATAGATTCTTTAATTCAAGTCAAGTCACATCACCATGACAGATTTAATTAACAAAACTCGAAAGAAATGAGTTTGACAATTTATTCTTACTTTTAAATTTTCTATCATATGTAATTTTCTTATTTAGTTTTGGATTAATAGATTCTTTAATTCGAGTCAAGTCATATCACCATGACAGATTTAATTAACAAAACTCAAAAGAAATGAGTTTGACAATTTATTCTGACTTTTAAATTTTCTATCATATGTAATTTTCTTATTTAGTTTTGGTTAAGTAGATACTTTAAATCGAGTCAAGTCACATCACCATGACAGATTTAATTAACAAAACTCGAAAGAAATGAGTTTGACAATTTATTCTTACTTTTAAAGTTTCTATCATATGTAATTTTCTTATTTAGTTTTGGATAAATGTATTCTTTAATTCGAGTCAAGTCACATCACCATGACAGATTTAATTAACAAAACTCGAAAGAAATGAGTTTGACAATTTATTCTAACTTTTAAATTTTCTATCATATGTAATTTTCTTATTTAGTTTTGGATAAATAGATTCTTTAATTCGAGTCAAGTCACATCACCATGACAGATTAAATTAACAAAACTCGAAAGAAATGAGTTTGACAATTTATTCTTACTTTTAAATTTTCTATCATATGTAATTTTCTTATTTAGTTTTGGTTAAGTAGATACTTTAATTCGAGTCAAGTCGTATCACCATGACAGATTAAATTAACAAAACTCAAAGAAATGAGTTTGACAATTTATTCTTACTTTTAAATTTTCTATCATATGTAATTTTCTTATTTAGTTTTGGATAAATAGATTCTTTAATTCGAGTCAAGTCACATCACCATGACAGATTTAATTAACAAAACGCGAAAGAAATGTGTTTGACAATTTATTCTTACTTTTAAATTTTCTATCATATGTAATTTTCTTATTTAGTTTTGGATAAATAGATTCTTTAATTCGAGTCAAGTCACATCACCGTGAAAGATTAAATACCCAAAACTCAAAAGAAATGAGTTTGACAATTTATTCTTACTTTTAAATTTTCTATCATATGTAATTTTCTTATTTTGTTTTGGTTAAGTAGATACTTTAATTCGAGTCAAGTCGTATCACCATCACAGATTAAATTAACAAAACTCGAAAGAAATGAGTTTGACAATTTATTCTTACTTTAAAATTTTCTATCATATGTAATTTTCTTATTTAGTTTTGGTTAAGTAGATACTTTAATTCGAGTCAAGGCGTATCACCATGACAGATTAAATTAACAAAACTCGAAAGAAATGAGTTTGACAATTTATTCTTACTTTTAAATTTTCTATCATATGTAATTTTCTTATTTAGTTTTGGTTAAGTAGATACTTTAATTCGAGTCAAGTCGTATCACCATGACAGATTAAATTAACAAAACTCGAAAGAAATGAGTTTGACAATTTATTCTTACTTTTAAATTTTCTATCATATGTAATTTTCTTATTTTTTTTTATTTTTTTTTTATTTTTTTTTTATTTTTTTTTTTTTTTTTTTAATTTAGTTTTGGTTAAGTAGATACTTTAATTCGAGTCAAGTCGTATCACCATGAAAGATTAAATTAACAAAACTCACAAGAAATGAGTTTGACAATTTATTCTTACTTTTAAATTTTCTATCATATGTAATTTTCTTATTTAGTTTTGGATAAATAGATTCTTTAATTCGAGTCAAGTCACATCACCATGACAGATTTAATTAACAAAACTCGAAAGAAATGAGTTTGACAATTTATTCTTACTTTTAAATTTTCTATCATATGTAATTTTCTTATTTAGTTTTGGATAAATAGATTCTTTAATTCGAGTCAAGTCACATCACCATGGCAGATTTAATTAACAAAACTCAAAAGAAATGAGTTTGACAATTTATTCTTACTTTTAAATTTTCTATCATATGTAATTTTCTTATTTAGTTTTGGTTAAGTAGATACTTTAATTCGGGTCAAGTCGTATCACCATGAAAGATTAAATTAACAAAACTCACAAGAAATGAGTTTGACAATTTATTCTTACTTTTAAATTTTCTATCATATGTAATTTTCTTATTTAGTTTTGGATAAATAGATTCTTTAATTCGAGTCAAGTCACATCACCATGACAGATTTAATTAACAAAACTCGAAAGAAATGAGTTTGACAATTTATTCTTACTTTTAAATTTTCTATCATATGTAATTTTCTTATTTAGTTTTGGTTAACTAGATACTTTAATTCGAGTCAAGTCGTATCACCATGACAGATTAAATTAACAAAACTCGAAAGAAATGAGTTTGACAATTTATTCTTACTTTTAAAGTTTCTATCATATGTAATTTTCTTATTTAGTTTTGGTTAAGTAGATACTTTAATTCGAGTCAAGTCGTATCACCATGACAGATTAAATTAACAAAACTCGAAAGAAATGAGTTTGACAATTTATTCTTACTTTTAAATTTTCTATCATATGTAATATTCTTATTTAGTTTTGGATAAATAGATTCTTTAATTCGAGTCAAGTCACATCACCGTGAAAGATTAAATACCCAAAACTCAAAAGAAATGAGTTTGACAATTTATTCTTACTTTTAAATTTTCTATCATATGTAATTTTCTTATTTAGTTTTGGTTAAGTAGATACTTTAATTCGAGTCAAGTCGTATCACCATGACAGATTAAATCAACAAAACTCGAAAGAAATGAGTTTGACAATTTATTCTTACTTTTAAAGTTTCTATCATATGTAATTTTCTTATTTAGTTTTGGATAAATAGATTCTTTAATTCGAGTCAAGTCACATCACCATGACAGATTTAATTAACAAAACTCGAAAGAAATGAGTTTGACAATTCACATCACCATGACAGATTTAATTAACAAAACTCGAAAGAAATGAGTTTGACAATTTATTCTTACTTTTAAATTTTCTATCATATGTAATTTCCTTATTTAGTTTTGGTTAAGTAGATACTTTAATTCGAGTCAAGTCGTATCACCATGACAGATTAAATTAACAAAACTCACAAGAAATGAATTTGACAATTTATTCTTACCTTTAAATTTTCTATCATATGTAATTTTCTTATTTAGTTTTGGATAAATAGATTCTTTAATTCGAGTCAAGTCACATCACCGTGAAAGATTAAATACCCAAAACTCAAAAGTATTGAGTTTGACAATTTATTCTTACTTTTAAATTTTCTATCATATGTAATTTTCTTATTTAGTTTTGGATAAATAGATTCTTTAATTCGAGTCAAGTCACATCACCATGACAGATTTTATTAACAAAACTCGAAAGAAATGAGTTTGACAATTTATTCTTACTTTTAAATTTTCTATCATATGTAATTTTCTTATTTAGTTTTGGATAAATAGATTCTTTAATTCGAGTCAAGTCACATCACCGTGAAAGATTAAATACCCAAAACTCAAAAGAAATGAGTTTGACAATTTATTCTTACTTTTAAATTTTCTATCATATGTAATTTTCTTATTTAGTTTTGGTTAAGTAGATACTTTAATTCGAGTCAAATCGTATCACCATGACAGATTAAATTAACAAAACTCGAAAGAAATGAGTTTGACAATTTATTCTTTTAAATTTTCTATCATATGTAATCTTCTTATTTAGTTTTGGATAAATAGATTCTTTAATTCGAGTCAAGTCACATCACCATGACAGATTTAATTAACAAAACTCGAATGAAATGAGTTTGACAATTTATTCTTACTTTTAAATTTTCTATCATATGTAATTTTCTTATTTAGTTTTGGTTAAGTAGATACTTTAATTCGAGTCAAGTCGTATCACCATGACAGATTAAATTAACAAAACTCGAAAGGAATGAGTTTGACAATTTATTCTTACTTTTAAATTTTCTATCATATGTAATTTTCTTATTTAGTTTTGGTTAAGTAGATACTTTAATTCGAGTCAAGTCGTATCACCATGAAAGATTAAATTAACAAAACTCACAAGAAATGAGTTTGACAATTTATTCTTACTTTTAAATTTTCTATCATATGTAATTTTCTTATTTAGTTTTGGTTAAGTAGATACTTTAATTCGAGTCAAGTCGTATCACCATGACAGATTAAATTAACAAAACTCGAAAGAAATGAGTTTGACAATTTATTCTTACTTTTAAATTTTCTATCATATGTAATCTTCTTATTTAGTTTTGGATAAATAGATTCTTTAATTCGAGTCAAGTCACATCACCATGACAGATTTAATTAACAAAACTCGAATGAAATGAGTTTGACAATTTATTCTTACTTTTAAATTTTCTATCATATGTAATTTTCTTATTTAGTTTTGGTTAAGTAGATACTTTAATTCGAGTCAAGTCGTATCACCATGACAGATTAAATTAACAAAACTCGAAAGGAATGAGTTTGACAATTTATTCTTACTTTAAAATTTTCTATCATATGTAATTTTCTTATTTAGTTTTGGTTAAGTAGATACTTTAATTCGAGTCAAGTCGTATCACCATGAAAGATTAAATTAACAAAACTCACAAGAAATGAGTTTGACAATTTATTCTTACTTTTAAATTTTCTATGATATGTAATTTTCTTATTTAGTTTTGGTTAAGTAGATACTTTAATTCGAGTCAAGTCGTTTCACCATGAAAGATTAAATTAACAAAACTCACAAGAAATGAGTTTGACAATTTATTCTTACTTTTAAATTTTCTATCATATGTAATTTTCTTATTTAGTTTTGGATAAATAGATTCTTTAATTCGAGTCAAGTCACATCACCATGACAGATTTAATTAACAAAACTCGAAAGAAATGAGTTTGACAATTTATTCTTACTTTTAAATTTTCTATCATATGTAATTTTCTTATTTAGTTTTGGTTAAGTAGATACTTTAATTCGAGTCAAGTCACATCACCATGACAGATTTAATTATCAAAACTCGAATGAAATGAGTTTGACAATTTATTCTTACTTTTAAATTTTCTATCATATGTAATTTTCTTATTTAGTTTTGGTTAAGTAGATACTTTAATTCGAGTCAAGTCGTATCACCATGACAGATTAAATTAACAAAACTCGAAAGGAATGAGTTTGACAATTTATTCTTACTTTTAAATTTTCTATCATATGTAATTTTCTTATTTAGTTTTGGTTAAGTAGATACTTTAATTCGAGTCAAGTCGTATCACCATGAAAGATTAAATTAACAAAACTCACAAGAAATGAGTTTGACAATTTATTCTTACTTTTAAATTTTCTATCATATGTAATTTTCTTATTTAGTTTTGGTTAAGTAGATACTTTAATTCGAGTCAAGTCGTTTCGCCATGAAAGATTAAATTAACAAAACTCACAAGAAATGAGTTTGACAATTTATTCTTACTTTTAAATTTTCTATCATATGTAATTTTCTTATTTAGTTTTGGATAAATAGATTCTTTAATTCGAGTCAAGTCGTATCACCATGACAGATTAAATTAACAAAACTCGAAAGAAATGAGTTTGACAATTTATTCTTACTTTTAAAGTTTCTATCATATGTAATTTTCTTATTAAGTTTTGGATAAATAGATTCTTTAATTCGAGGCAAGTCACATCACCATGACAGATTTAATTATCAAAACTCGAAAGAAATGAGTTTGACAATTTATTCTAACTTTTAAATTTTCTATCATATGTTATTTTCTTATTTAGTTTTGGATAAATAGATTCTTTAATTCGAGTCAAGTCACATCACCATGACAGATTTAATTAACAAAACTCGAAAGAAATGAGTTTGACAATTTATTCTTACTTTTAAATTTTCTATCATATGTAATTTTCTTATTTAGTTTTGGTTAAGTAGATACTTTAATTCGAGTCAAGTCGTATCACCATGACAGATTAAATTAACAAAACTCGAAAGAAATGAGTTTGACAATTTATTCTTACTTTTAAATTTTCTTTCATATGTAATTTTCTTATTTAGTTTTGGATAAATAGATTCTTTAATTCGAGTCAAGTCACATCACCGTGAAAGATTAAATACCCAAAACTCAAAAGAAATGAGTTTGACAATTTATTCTTACTTTTAAATTTTCTATCATATGTAATTTTCTTATTTAGTTTTGGTTAAGTAGATACTTTAATTCGAGTCAAGTCGTATCACCATGACAGATTAAATTAACAAAACTCGAAAGAAATGAGTTTGACAATTTATTCTTACTTTTAAATTTTCTATCATATGTAATGTTCTTATTTAGTTTTGGATAAATAGATTAATTAATTCGAGTCAAGTCACATCACCATGACAGATTTAATTAACAAAACTCGAAAGCAATGAGTTTGACAATTTATTCTTACTTTTAAATTTTCTATCATATGTAATTTTCTTATTTAGTTTTGGATAAATAGATTCTTTAATTCGAGTCAAGTCACATCACCATGACAGATTTAATTAACAAAACTCGAAAGAAATGAGTTTGACAATTTATTCTTACTTTTAAAGTTTCTATCATATGTAATTTTATTATTTAGTTTTGGATAAATAGATTCTTTAATTCGAGTCAAGTCACATCACCATGACAGATATTATTAACAAAACTCGAAAGAAATGAGTTTGACAATTTATTCTAACTTTTAAATTTTCTATCATATGTAATTTTCTTATTTAGTTTTGGATAAATAGATTCTTTAATTCGAGTCAAGTCACATCACCATGACAGATTTAATTAACAAAACTCGAAAGAAATGAGTTTGACAATTTATTCTTACTTTTAAATTTTCTATCATATGTAATTTTCTTATTTAGTTTTGGTTAAGTAGATACTTTAATTCGAGTCAAGTCGTATCACCATGACAGATTAAATTAACAAAACTCAAAGAAATGAGTTTGACAATTTATTCTTACTTTTAAATTTTCTATCATATGTAATTTTCTTATTTAGTTTTGGATAAATAGATTCTTTAATTCGAGTCAAGTCATATCACCATGACAGATTTAATTAACAAAACTCGAAAGAAATGAGTTTGACAATTTATTCTTACTTTTAAATTTTCTATCATATGTAATTTTCTTATTTAGTTTTGGATAAATAGATTCTTTAATTCGAGTCAAGTCACATCACCGTGAAAGATTAAATACCCAAACCTCAAAAGAAATGAGTTTGACAATTTATTCTTACTTTTAAATTTTCTATCATATGTAATTTTCTTATTTAGTTTTGGTTAAGTAGATACTTTAATTCGAGTCAAGTCGTATCACCATGAAAGATTAAATTAACAAAACTCACAAGAAATGAGTTTGACAATTTATTCTTACTTTTAAATTTTCTATCATATGTAATTTTCTTATTTAGTTTTGGATAAATAGATTCTTTAATTCGAGTCAAGTCACATCACCATGACAGATTTAATTAACAAAACTCGAAAGAAATGAGTTTGACAATTTATTCTTACTTTTAAATTTTCTATCATTTAGTTTTGGATAAATAGATTCTTTAATTCGAGTCAAGTCACATCAGCATGACAGATTTAATTAACAAAACTCGAAAGAAATGAGTTTGACAATTTATTCTTACTTTTAAATTTTCTATCATATGTAATTTTCTTATTTAGTTTTGGTTAAGTAGATACTTTAATTCGAGTCAAGTCGTATCACCATGACAGATTAAATTAACAAAACTCGAAAGAAATGAGTTTGACAATTTATTCTTACTTTTAAAGTTTCTATCATATGTAATTTTCTTATTAAGTTTTGGATAAATAGATTCTTTAATTCGAGTCAAGTCACATCACCATGACAGATTTAATTATCAAAACTCGAAAGAAATGAGTTTGACAATTTTTTCTTATTTTTAAATTTTCTATCATATGTAATTTTCTTATTTAGTTTTGGTTAAGTAGATACTTTAATTCGAGTCAAGTCGTATCACCATGAAAGATTAAATTAACAAAACTCACAAGAAATGAGTTTGACAATTTATTCTTACTTTTAAATTTTCTATCATATGTAATTTTCTTATTTAGTTTTGGATAAATAGATTCTTTAATTCGAGTCAAGTCACATCACCATGACAGATTTAATTAACAAAACTCGAAAGAAATGAGTTTGACAATTTATTCTTACTTTTCAATTTTCTATCATATGTAATTTTCTTATTTAGTTTTGGATAAATAGATTCTTTAATTCGAGTCAAGTCACATCACCATGACAGATTAAATTAACAAAACTCGAAAGAAATGAGTTTGACAATTTATTCTTACTTTTAAAGTTTCTATCATATGTAATTTTCTTATTAAGTTTTGGATAAATAGATTCTTTAATTCGAGTCAAGTCACATCACCATGACAGATTTAATTATCAAAACTCGAAAGAAATGAGTTTGACAATTTATTCTAACTTTTAAATTTTCTATCATATGTTATTTTCTTATTTAGTTTTGGATAAATAGATTCTTTAATTCGAGTCAAGTCACACCACCATGACAGATTTAATTAACAAAACTCGAAAGAAATGAGTTTGACAATTTATTCTTACTTTTAAATTTTCTATCATATGTAATTTTCTTATTTAGTTTTGGTTAAGTAGATACTTTAATTCGAGTCAAGTCGTATCACCATGACAGATTAAATTAACAAAACTCGAAAGAAATGAGTTTGACAATTTATTCTTACTTTTAAATTTTCTATCATATGTAATTTGCTTATTTAGTTTTGGATAAATAGATTCTTTAATTCGAGTCAAGTCACATCACCGTGAAAGATTAAATACCCAAAACTCAAAAGAAATGAGTTTGACAATTTATTCTTACTTTTAAATTTTCTATCATATGTAATTTTCTTATTTAGTTTTGGTTAAGTAGATACTTTAATTCGAGTCAAGTCGTATCACCATGACAGATTAAATTAACAAAACTCGAAAGAAATGAGTTTGACAATTTATTCTTACTTTTAAATTTTCTATCATATGTAATGTTCTTATTTAGTTTTGGATAAATAGATTAATTAATTCGAGTCAAGTCACATCACCATGACAGATTTAATTAACAAAACTCGAAAGCAATGAGTTTGACAATTTATTCTTACTTTTAAATTTTCTATCATATGTAATTTTCTTATTTAGTTTTGGATAAATAGATTCTTTAATTCGAGTCAAGTCACATCACCATGACAGATTTAATTAACAAAACTCGAAAGAAATGAGTTTGACAATTTATTCTTACTTTTAAAGTTTCTATCATATGTAATTTTATTATTTAGTTTTGGATAAATAGATTCTTTAATTCGAGTCAAGTCACATCACCATGACAGATTTAATTAACAAAACTCGAAAGAAATGAGTTTGACAATTTATTCTAACTTTTAAATTTTCTATCATATGTAATTTTCTTATTTAGTTTTGGATAAATAGATTCTTTAATTCGAGTCAAGTCACATCATCATGACAGATTTAATTAACAAAACTCGAAAGAAATGAGTTTGACAATTTATTCTTACTTTTAAATTTTCTATCATATGTAATTTTCTTATTTAGTTTTGGTTAAGTAGATACTTTAATTCGAGTCAAGTCGTATCACCATGACAGATTAAATTAACAAAACTCGAAAGAAATGAGTTTGACAATTTATTCTTACTTTTAAATTTTCTATCATATGTAATTTTCTTATTTAGTTTTGGATAAATAGATTCTTTAATTCGAGTCAAGTCATATCACCATGACAGATTTAATTAACAAAACTCGAAAGAAATGAGTTTGACAATTTATTCTTACTTTTAAATTTTCTATCATATGTAATTTTCTTATTTAGTTTTGGATAAATAGATTCTTTAATTCGAGTCAAGTCACATCACCGTGAAAGATTAAATACCCAAACCTCAAAAGAAATGAGTTTGACAATTTATTCTTACTTTTAAATTTTCTATCATATGTAATTTTCTTATTTAGTTTTGGTTAAGTAGATACTTTAATTCGAGTCAAGTCGTATCACCATGAAAGATTAAATTAACAAAACTCACAAGAAATGAGTTTGACAATTTATTCTTACTTTTAAATTTTCTATCATATGTAATTTTCTTATTTAGTTTTGGATAAATAGATTCTTTAATTCGAGTCAAGTCACATCACCATGACAGATTTAATTAACAAAACTCGAAAGAAATGAGTTTGACAATTTATTCTTACTTTTAAATTTTCTATCATATGTAATTTTCTTATTTAGTTTTGGTTAAGTAGATACTTTAATTCAAGTCAAGTCGTATCACCATGACAGATTAAATTAACAAAACTCGAAAGAAATGAGTTTGACAATTTATTCTTACTTTTAAATTTTCTATCATATGTAATTTTCTTATTTAGTTTTGGTTAAGTAGATACTTTAATTCGAGTCAAGTCGTATCACCATGAAAGATTAAATTAACAAAACTCACAAGAAATGAGTTTGACAATTTATTCTTACTTTTAAATTTTCTATCATATGTAATTTTCTTATTTAGTTTTGGATAAATAGATTCTTTAATTCGAGTCAAGTCACATCACCATGACAGATTTAATTAACAAAACTCGAAAGAAATGAGTTTGACAATTTATTCTTACTTTTCAATTTTCTATCATATGTAATTTTCTTATTTAGTTTTGGATAAATAGATTCTTTAATTCGAGTCAAGTCATATCACCATGACAGATTTAATTAACAAAACTCGAAAGAAATGAGTTTGACAATTTATTCTTACTTTTAAATTTTCTATCATATGTAATTTTCTTATTTAGTTTTGGATAAATAGATTCTTTAATTCGAGTCAAGTCACATCACCATGACAGATTTAATTAACAAAACTCGAAAGAAATGAGTTTGACAATTTATTCTTACTTTTAAATTTTCTATCATATGTAATTTTCTTATTTAGTTTTGCATAAATAGATTCTTTAATTCGAGTCAAGTCACATCACCATGACAGATTTAATTAACAAAACTCGAAAGAAATGAGTTTGACAATTTATTCTTACTTTTAAATTTTCTATCATATGTAATTTTCTTATTTTTTTTTTTTTTTTTTTTTTTTTTTTTTAATTTAGTTTTGGTTAAGTAGACACTTTAATTCGAGTCAAGTCGTATCACCATGAAAGATTAAATTAACTGTTAAGTTACTTAAACTTAATTGTTAATGTGAACTTAATTTTGTTCGTCACTATATTCGTCAAAACTGCAACGCATGCATTATTAGTTAAGTTAATTGAACTTTACTGTTTACAATTAAATTATGTCAACTGAAATCAAAACTACAACGCATGCATTATTTTTAGTTAAGTTTATTGAACTTTATTGTTTACAATTAAATTATGTCAATTGAAATCAAAACTACAACCCATGCATTATTTTTAGTTACCATTTAATATGCATTTTTATTTAGGTCAATTCATGTTAATTTTTAAGTTTATTAATTATGTTATTATTTTAATTTTGTATAAAAAGATGACCAATTTTACAAATAAATTGTATTGATTTACAGTCTTCATACACATAACGTCATTTCTTTTTTCTTACAAAACAGTCTTTCAGTTACAAGTACTAGAAAGACAAATAAAGGAAAATAAAATAGTGTTAATTCTGACGAAACGTTTGAATTAAATCACACTAGAATCCTTAATTGTTCATTGGTGACCCCGACGTGATCGTGTAAAAAGGCATAATCAATACTTCATCAACGAGGTTCGAGTAGGCGAACTAGCATTGACAACAAAACAAGCCGCCTGTACTTCCGCATTTTGTCCCATCGTCAGTTTTAACAATATGTCTTCAATGGAAGCATTGATAAGCCTACAGAGTATCTTGGGCGAAAACATCCAGCAAATCATCCGTAACTTCAAAAAGGACTCTGCGGATAGAAAAGTTAAGAGTTCCTATTTTGAAGAACGCATACATCGTCTCTCAGACAAGTGGACCGAGTTCAATGAGACCGACGAAAAATTGAGTATACTTGTTGAAGATCAGTCTGAAGTAGACTACTTCAAAACTAACTACTTTGAGCAGATACGGTCATTGGCTGAAGAATACAGTGAGCTATTCCAATCTGAATTGACCTGCTTGAAAAAGGAAGAGCTTAAGATCAAGCAAACAACTTTACAAGCAACTTACCGTGAGAACAATGATCAAGCAAAAGGGTCTAGCATCAAACATCATGGGACAAAGGAGGTGGCATCACATAATTTGATTGGAAAATTTACAGCTCGTATGTCAGCACTACAGAGGTTCTTAACGGGAATGTCAGAACTGGAGATGGATGAGTCTCAGCAGTTTTACAACATAAGAATTGATACCATTAACAAATTATGGAATCAAATTGAAGATTTATATGATCAAGTATGGGATCAATGTCCAAACCCTCTAGATAATGGTCTGAATCAAGAGGATTATGAAAATCTAAGAGGAATGGTTATTGACGGTTTGACGAAGTTACAAGTGATGTCAAATCAACCATCAAGGACTAACTCGGCAGGTCAACAGACATTAATGGCAACGTCACTGCCTCTGCCGAAAATCTCAATTCCCAAGTTTGATGGGGATTACGCAAAATGGACACAATTTTATGACATGTTTCTCCATATGGTGCATCAACAACCGATACCTGATATCCAAAAGATGTGGTATCTAAAATCCAATCTTACAGGGGAAGCCGAAAAATTTGTGAGCCACCTATCAACAACCGAAGGCAACTACGAGTCAGCATGGACTATGTTAAAAGATCGATATAACAATAAACGCATTCTTGTTACAACATTGGTCGAGAAAATTATTAGCCAGCCATTATGCACGTCAAACTCTGCCACTATTAAGAAATTACACGATACAACTCGAGAGTGTCTTTTAGCACTGAACAACATTGGAATTGAGACGAAAAGCTGGAACCCTCTCCTTTTCCAAATCTTGATAAAAAAACTAGACCGAAGCTTGCATATGAGGTTTGAACAGTCTTTAAGCCAACCAAAGGAGTTACCATCAGTTGAAGACCTGTTATCGTTCCTGGAATTTCAATTCCAAACTATCGAGTCCATTACTCACCGGGAGAAATCGGTATATACTCCAAATAAAACAGCAGCTACTGTGGTCAAAGGAACACCCAAGTGCAACTGTTGCAATAATGGAAATCATGCCTTATATCGCTGTGAAAAGTTTTTAAGTTTGTCAGAGATAGAAAGGCTAAAACTTGTACAATCACAAAAACTATGTTTCAATTGCTTCAAAGGCGAACACTCCTCAAAAGACTGTCCATCAAGTTCATGCAAAAAGTGCAATAAAAAACACAATACATTATTACACATTGAATCAAAATTTAATCCACAAGTCAAGCAGATCACCAATTCTGGCCCAAACATTGACTTAAAACCAAACACGTCCAACGCCACGGTAACATCTGCAGCAGCAGATAATTCATCCTCAATGAAGGATTATGTGATACTTGCAACCGCAAGAGTAAAAATAACAGCATCTAATGGAAATTCAGCAGAATTCCGAGCAGTTCTTGACTCTGGGTCGCAGGTCAACCTCATTTCCGAGCAAGTGATAAGAAGGCTAGGTGTTTCAACTTCAACAGCATCATTATGTATTGACGGTGTCGGAAACGGGAAGAAGCGAGTCACAAAGAGAATAAACGTGAAGTTACAATCAAGAAACAATACTTTTGAAACCAACTTAGAGGCATTTGTCATCCCAACAATCATCCCCCCTCAACCAAGTCAGCACATTAATATCTCTAAATGGCAGATTCCGAACTTAGAGTTAGCCGACCCACATTTCAATCAGCCAGGAAGGGTAGACATCCTGTTGGGTGCCGAATATTATTTTAACCTAATACAGCAGGAAAAGATAAAACTGGCAAGCAATCTCCCAACCCTGTTGAATACATCACTTGGATGGATCATAAGCGGAAAAATATCTTCATGTCAAGGTACTAATGACGCTGCAACTTGTGCGGTTCTTACCAATAATTCAGAAAAGTTTAACGACGAGTTATTAAACGACGTCATTGAGCGGCCATGGAGAATGGAAGACGATGGATCAAATGAGAAAGGACTGTCACGAGACGAACAACAATGTGAATCGCTATTTGTTCAAAATACAACAACAAATGATGAAGGACGCTTTGTCGTCAAGTTACCCTTTCGTGAAAATCCCTCTGCACTGGGTGATTCCAAGGCGACAGCTCATAAAAGATTTTTTAGTCTTGAACGACGATTACTGAAAGATCCATTAACCAGAAATCAGTACGTAAGTTTTATGAACGAATATGAACAAATGGGACACATGTCTGAAATAGATGTCAATTCAATACCAACACCCAACCATTTCATTCCACATCATTGCGTTTTAAAACCAGATAGCACAACTACTAAACTTCGTGCTGTTTTCGACGCTTCTGCCAAAACGTCGTCTGGATATTCACTTAATGACTTACTTTATACTGGCCCAATCGTTCAGAGTGATCTTTTTTCGATACTCATCCGTTTCCGCTTACCAAGATTTGTTTTCACTACAGACGTTGAGAAAATGTACCGACAAATTTTAATACATCAAGATGACAGGAGATACCAGCTTATCCTATGGAGAAATGACCCTTCCGCACCAATAAAATATTATCAGCTCAACACTGTCACATACGGGACGCGAGCTGCTCCATTTTTGGCGACAAGATGTCTTCAACAGATTGCACTCAATAATGAAACTGATTTCCCATTAGGTGCTCAAATGTTAAGGGATAATTTCTATGTAGACGATGGTCTTGGAGGGTCAAACAGCTTATCTACTGCAATCGAAACACAACAACAACTAGCTTACATACTGAAAAAACATGGTTTCAACTGCCGTAAATGGAGTGCGAATAACAAACAACTTCTTTAAAACATTCCACAAGATGATCGAGAAGTGAATCTCGATTTTAATAGCACACAGAAGGAGACTATTAAAACTCTGGGTCTAATATGGCTGCCTAAAGCTGACCATCTGTGTGTGAAGGTGAAGGTAGAACCTGTTGATATAATTACTAAACGTACAGTAAGTTCTGACTTGGCAAAACTGTTCGATCCGCTTGGCCTCTTAACGCCAATCATTGTTAAGGCAAAGATATTTATTCAACATTTGTGGCAGATGAAGTTGTCTTGGGACGAAGCTCTTCCTAAAGATCTCAGCTCAACTTGGTCAGATTTCCGCGAAAGCTTAAATTCTTTAAACAATCTTCAAATAGCACGACATATATTCAAAGATGACATCCCATTAACCACTCAGCTGCATATCTTTGCTGACGCGTCCGAAAGAGCCTTTGGGGCAGCAGCATACGTTCGGTCTACATTTAAAGGTGGTAGAACAATTACAAAATTGCTATGTGCGAAGTCTCGCGTTTCACCAATCAAGAGGCAAACACTACCACGACTAGAACTTTGTGCAGCACTTATGGCTGCAGAACTTTCTCAACGTCTTCGAAAGGTTATGCAAATTAAAAGTTTACCAATCTTCTTATGGACAGACTCTGAAATTGTCTTGTCATGGATACATTCAAACTCATCCTGTTTCCAGACATTTGTGGGTAATAGGATATCTAAAATTCAAACACTAACTCTTCCAGAACAATGGCGACATGTTTCATCTAAGGATAATCCAGCAGATATTCTCTCAAGAGGTTTGTCAGCAAAGGCACTATCAGAGTGCCACCTTTGGTTTCTAGGACCATTATTTTTACACGGAAAACAAGAATACTGGCCTTCAGAGTTTCGGCCATCTTTACAAATTACATCTGATCTTGAAAGAAAAAAAGATTCAACAATTGTTTTGTCAACCATACACGACTACAGCTTCGTATATGAAATCGATCATAAAGGCTCATTTAAGAAATTACAGCGAATAATATCATATGTCCACCGCTTCATAACAAACACGTCTAATAAAAATTCAGCAAGAACACAACTGAAAGCTCTAAGTACAGAAGAACTTAAAACATCACTTAGAATAATCATACGTGCCATCCAAGGTTTTGACTTTTCCAATGAAATCCAGCAGTTAAACAAACAACAAGAACTCGGAAAAACTAGTTCGATTCTTAGTTTAACCCCATTTATCGATAATAAAGGCATCCTGCGAGTGGGAGGGCGATTGGAGGAGTCAAACTTATCCTACGATGCAAAACATCCCATGATTCTTCCATACAACGATGAATTAGTGAAGCTTTTATTTAAATCAGTGCACGAAGAAAACAAGCACTGCAGTCCTCAAGCTCTGTTAGGAATTGTGAGGCAGAGATTCTGGCCGATCAAAGGAAAGTCCATTGCAAGATCAACAGTGCAAAAATGCGTACAATGTTGCAAGGCCCGTCCAAAGCTTTGTCAACAATTAATGGGAAACCTTCCACAAGACAGAGTCACACCTGCACGTCCATTCATTAACACAGGCGTTGATTACTTTGGTCCAATATGGATCCACTACAAAATAAGAGGAAAACGGCCAACAAAGGCATATGTAGCAGTGTTTTGCTGTTTCGCGACAAAGGCAGTGCATTTTGAACTAGTTAGTGACTTATCGACCGATGCTTACATTGGTGCATTAAAACGTTTTATTGGTCGAAGAGGACGATGCCAAAATATATATAGTGATAACGCAACAAATTTCGTTGGAGCAAACAATAAACTTATTGAACTCGCTGAAACAATATTTTCTGAGGATGGAAAAGAATCGATAGTTTCAACATGCAGCTCAAAAGGAATACAATTCCATTTTATTCCACCAAGATCTCCCCACTTTGGAGGACTTTGGGAAGCAGCAGTCAAATAGGCCAAAAACCTACTTGTGCGAAGCTTAAGTACAGCCTCACTAACATATGAAGAATTGGAAACGGTAATAATCGAGATTGAAGCCATATTGAATTCCCGTCCATTAACACCTATGTCTAATGATCCTTCCGATATGTCCGCACTAACTCCAGGACATCTATTGATCGGCGAGCCTCTCACGTCTCAGGTGGACATAGCAGCCAAATCAACGAAAATATCACTGTTATCACGATGGGAGCTCGTCTCAAGAATAAAACAGGAATTCTGGAAAAGATGGGCAAATGAATATCTTCACGAACTACAGCTGCGCCATAAGTGGAAAACTGCAAGTCCCAACGTCAAGCCAGGAGATATGGTTATCATTAAGGAAGATAACACTGCGCCAATGAAATGGCCGCTAGGACGAATATTGAAGGTTTATCCTGGAAATGATGGATCCATTAGGGTTGCTGATGTCAAAACCACATCTGGAATATGTAAAAGGCCTATACATCGCCTTGCATTGCTTCCTGTTGAAGAGAGTCAACAGTCAGACTCAACAAATCCAGACCCATACACAACAAACACAGAAGCAAAAGCCGAAGATGATAGCGAACCCAAAGGCAAAAGAATAAGAGTTCCAATCAACAATATATGCATAACTTTGCTGGCGTTGCTATTTATTTTCCCAATGATCTTGGGAACGCCAATCAATAACAAACGATTTGGAACTCAGCTGGGAATTCACTTTGAAGAAATAGGATCAACATATATATCTACAAGTCAATGGAATCTAGTGGTTTATTATGACCTTTCGACATACTGGACTGATACATCATTTTTGGCAAATGGCACCGAATCATTAAAACAAATTTGTAAAAAAATTGAGTCCAATAAGTCATGTACGAACATAATTGAACACTTGCAACATATTGAATCTGACTTGAGTCTTGATAATAGATTGCTAGACAAGTCTCGGCCAAAAAGAGGTGCTATTGACTTTGTTGGAAACGTCGCACATTCACTGTTTGGTGTGCTTGATTCAGAGTATGCAGATAAAATGTCATCAACCATTGCCCAATTACAAGAAGACGATTCGTTCATGCTAAAACTCATAATGGATCAAACTTCGGTGGTAAACTCAACAATGAACATCGTTAAACAAGGTCTAACTGCAGCAAAATTCAAATTTGACAGTCTTCAATCAACAATAAATGAATTAGTAAAAGATGAAGAATTACGCAACGAAGAATTGTACCAATTTAGGCTTGCCAATATGTTCAATATGGGTTTCATGCAACTATCACTCATAGCAAACAATTTACAAAGAACGCAAGCAAGTATCTTGGATACATTAACTGACACTCATCATGGAAAAATCAACCCGTTACTGTTAACTCCGCTACAACTTGAAGTCGAAATACAACAAATCAAAACGCATATGCCTGAGTCGTTAATGTTACCAGTACCTGAAAATGATTTGTTAGAATTTTATAAGTTAATGAAAATAAAAGGTGGACTTACTCAGAAGCACGTGGTGTTTAGTATTACGCTACCATTAGTAGAGCATGATAAATTTAAATTATATAATCTGATCCCCATTCCTAACGCAGTAAACAACACAATGCTAATGATAGAAACTTGTAGTGCTGTACTAGCAATAGACACAACCCGAAGACATTATTTTCCAGTATCATCAGATCAACTTAAGTCATGTAACATCATCAAGATAGATATATTCATATGCTATAATATTCAACTGGAATACAACTTTGGCGCAGATAGATGCTCATGTGAAGTTAACTTATTTAACAACTATACTATTCCAACTTGCAATCTAAAGAGGCTGTCGGCAAACATAACGTGGTCACCATTAAATCACAACCAATGGATATATTCATCAGCATCAATCACACAAGCAACAGCAGTTTGTGGGAAGGAAATCATAACTCTACATTTAGAGGGCTCTGGAATGTTAACTTTGAACCCAGAATGCATTATTAAGCATGATTTTATTCATATAACTGGACAACAGTCGATATCAACAGTGACTGGGGCATCCTACACGAGCCTTGCAAACCTCTCAGAATTTTCATATAACCACCTTGCAAAGAATGAACACATCAAAAGATCCAATGACACATTGATGATAGACCAGATTTCAATGCAACTTAATAAAATGAAAGGTTTGCAACAAAAGCTAGAAGCAATAAATACTTCAAGGTTTCAACATCATTCAACTTCAAAAACCAGTAGTACAGTTGCATACTCTGCATTAGTCGTCAGCCTAATATCCATACTACTGATCTCAGCCATAACGGTAATACGCAGAAAATCCAGTACCGTTGCAATAACAGAAATGACACAATCACCTAATTGTTCGACTCCTCCACCAAACAAGACAACACCCACACCACATCCACGGCAAAACTTCACAATTCAAGTCTAAATCTGATTGACCACTCGTCAATGCCGGGGAGAATGTTAAGTTACTTAAACTTAATTGTTAATGTGAACTTAATTTTGTTCGTCACTATATTCGTCAAAACTGCAACGCATGCATTATTAGTTAAGTTAATTGAACTTTACTGTTTACAATTAAATTATGTCAACTGAAATCAAAACTACAACGCATGCATTATTTTTAGTTAAGTTTATTGAACTTTATTGTTTACAATTAAATTATGTCAATTGAAATCAAAACTACAACCCATGCATTATTTTTAGTTACCATTTAATATGCATTTTTATTTAGGTCAATTCATGTTAATTTTTAAGTTTATTAATTATGTTATTATTTTAATTTTGTATAAAAAGATGACCAATTTTACAAATAAATTGTATTGATTTACAGTCTTCATACACATAACGTCATTTCTTTTTTCTTGCAAAACAGTCTTTCAGTTACAAGTACTAGAAAGACAAATAAAGGAAAATAAAATAGTGTTAATTCTGACGAAACGTTTGAATTAAATCACACTAGAATCCTTAATTGTTCATTAACAAAACTCACAAGAAATGAGTTTGACAATTTATTCTTACTTTTAAATTTTCTATCATATGTAATTTTCTTAATTAGTTTTGGATAAATAGATTCTTTAATTCGAGTCAAGTCACATCACCATGACAGATTTAATTAACAAAACTCGAAAGAAATGAGTTTGACAATTTATTCTTACTTTTAAATTTTCTATCATATGTAATTTTCTTATTTAGTTTTGGATAAATAGATTCCTTAATTCGAGTCAAGTCACATCACCATGACAGATTTAATTAACAAAACTCGAATGAAATGAGTTTGACAATTTATTCTTACTTTTAAATTTTCTATCATATGTAATTTTCTTATTTTAGTTTTGGTTAAGTAGATACTTTAATTCGAGTCAAGTCGTATCACCATGACAGATTAAATTAACAAAACTCGAAAGAAATGAGTTTGACAATTTATTCTTACTTTTAAATTTTCTATCAAATGTAATTTTCTTATTTAGTTTTGGATAAATAGATTCTTTAATTCGAGTCAAGTCACATCACCGTGAAAGATTAAATACCAAAAACTCAAAAGAAATGAGTTTGACAATTTATTCTTACTTTTAAATTTTCTATCATATGTAATTTTCTTATTTAGTTTTGGATAAATAGATTCTTTAATTCGAGTCAAGTCATATCACCATGACAGATTTAATTAACAAAACTCGAAAGAAATGAGTTTGACAATTTATTCTTACTTTTAAATTTTCTATCATATGTAATTTTCTTATTTAGTTTTGGTTAAGTAGATTCTTTAATTCGAGTCAAGTCGCATCACCATGACAGATTTAATTAACAAAACTCGAAAGAAATGAGTTTGAGAATTTATTCTTACTTTTAAATTTTCTATCATATGTAATTTTCTTATTTAGTTTTGGTTGAGTAGATACTTTAATTCGAGTCAAGTCGTATCACCATGACAGATTAAATTAACAAAACTCGAAAGAAATGAGTTTGACAATTTATTCTTACTTTTAAATTTTCTATCATATGTAATTTTCTTATTTAGTTTTGGATAAATAGATTCTTTAATTCGAGTCAAGTCACATCACCATGACAGATTAAATTAACAAAACTCGAAAGAAATGAGTTTGACAATTTATTCTTACTTATAAATTTTCTATCATATGTAATTTTATTATTTAGTTTTGGTTAAGTAGATACTTTAATTCGAGTCAAGTCGCATCACCATGAAAGATTAAATTAACAAAACTCACAAGAAATGAGTTTGACAATTTATTCATTCTTTTAAATTTTCTATCATATGTAATTTTCTTATTTAGTTTTGGTTAAGTAGATATTTTAATTCGAGTCAAGTCGTATCACCATGACAGATTTAATTAACAAAACTCGAAAGAAATGAGTTTGACAATTTATTCTTACTTTTAAATTTTCTATCATATGTAATTTTCTTATTTAGTTTTGGATAAATAGATTCTTTAATTCGAGTCAAGTCACATCACCATGACAGATTTAATTAACAAAACTCGAAAGAAATGAGTTTGACAATTTATTCTTACTTTTAAATTTTCTATCATATGTAATTTTCTTATTTAGTTTTGGTTAAGTAGATACTTTAATTCGAGTCAAGTCGTATCACCATGACAGATTAAATTAACAAAACTCGAAAGAAATGAGTTTGACAATTTATTCTTTCTTTTAAATTTTCTATCATATGTAATTTTCTTATTTAGTTTTGGTTAAGTGGATACTTTAATTCGAGTCAAGTCGTATCACCATGACAGATTAAATTAACAAAACTCGAAAGAAATGAGTTTGAGAATTTATTCTTACTTTTAAATTTTCTATCATATGTAATTTTCTTATTTAGTTTTGGTTGAGTAGATACTTTAATTCGAGTCAAGTCGTATCACCATGACAGATTAAATTAACAAAACTCGAAAGAAATGAGTTTGACAATTTATTCTTACTTTTAAATTTTCTATCATATGTAATTTTCTTATTTAGTTTTGGATAAATAGATTCTTTAATTCGAGTCAAGTCACATCACCATGACAGATTAAATTAACAAAACTCGAAAGAAATGAGTTTGACAATTTATTCTTACTTTTAAATTTTCTATCATATGTAATTTTATTATTTAGTTTTGGTTAAGTAGATACTTTAATTCGAGTCAAGTCGCATCACCATGAAAGATTAAATTAACAAAACTCACAAGAAATGAGTTTGACAATTTATTCATTCTTTTAAATTTTCTATCATATGTAATTTTCTTATTTAGTTTTGGTTAAGTAGATATTTTAATTCGAGTCAAGTCGTATCACCATGACAGATTTAATTAACAAAACTCGAAAGAAATGAGTTTGACAATTTATTTTTACTTCTAAATTTTCTATCATATGTAATTTTCTTATTTAGTTTTGGATAAATAGATTCTTTAATTCGAGTCAAGTCACATCACCATGACAGATTTAATTAACAAAACTCGAAAGAAATGAGTTTGACAATTTATTCTTACTTTTAAATTTTCTATCATATGTAATTTTCTTATTTTTTTTTTTTTTTTAATTTTTTTTTTTTTTTTTTTTTTTTTTTATTTAATTTTATTTTTTTTTTTTTTAATTTAGTTTTGGTTAAGTAGATACTTTAATTCGAGTCAAGTCGTATCACCATGAAAGATTAAATTAACAAAACTCACAAGAAATGAGTTTGACAATTTATTCTTACTTTTAAATTTTCTATCATATGTAATTTTCTTATTTAGTTTTGGATAAATAGATTCTTTAATTCGAGTCAAGTCACATCACCATGATAGATTTAATTAACAAAACTCGAAAGAAATGAGTTTGACAATTTATTCTTACTTTTAAATTTTCTATCATATGTAATTTTCTTATTTAGTTTTGGATAAATAGATTCTTTAATTCGAGTCAAGTCACATCACCATGACAGATTTAATTAACACAACTCGAAAGAAATGAGTTTGACAATTTATTCTTACTTTTAAATTTTCTATTATATGTAATTTTCTTATTTTAGTTTTGGTTAAGTAGATACTTTAATTCGAGTCAAGTCGTATCACCATGAAAGATTAAATTAACAAAACTCACAAGAAATGAGTTTGACAATTTATTCTTACTTTTAAATTTTCTATCATATGTAATTTTCTTATTTAGTTTTGGATAAATAGATTCTTTAATTCGAGTCAAGTCACATCTCCATGACAGATTTAATTAACAAAACTCGAAAGAAATGAGTTTGACAATTTATTCTTACTTTTAAATTTTCTATCATATGTAATTTTCTTATTTAGTTTTGGATAAATAGATTCTTTAATTCGAGTCAAGTCACATCACCGTGAAAGATTAAATACCAAAAACTCAAAAGAAAAGAGTTTGACAATTTATTCTTACTTTTAAATTTTCTACCATATGTAATTTTCTTATTTAGTTTTGGTTAAGTAGATACTTTAATTCGAGTCAAGTCGTATCACCATGAAAGATTAAATTAACAAAACTCACAAGAAATGAGTTTGACAATTTATTCTTACTTTTAAATTTTCTATCATATGTAATTTTCTTAATTAGTTTTGGATAAATAGATTCTTTAATTCGAGTCAAGTCACATCACCATGACAGATTTAATTAACAAAACTCGAAAGAAATGAGTTTGACAATTTATTCTTACTTTTAAATTTTCTATCATATGTAATTTTCTTATTTAGTTTTGGATAAATAGATTCCTTAATTCGAGTCAAGTCACATCACCATGACAGATTTAATTAACAAAACTCGAATGAAATGAGTTTGACAATTTATTCTTACTTTTAAATTTTCTATCATATGTAATTTTCTTATTTTAGATTTGGTTAAGTAGATACTTTAATTCGAGTCAAGTCGTATCACCATGACAGATTAAATTAACAAAACTCGAAAGAAATGAGTTTGACAATTTATTCTTACTTTTAAATTTTCTATCATATGTAATTTTCTTATTTAGTTTTGGATAAATAGATTCTTTAATTCGAGTCAAGTCACATCACCGTGAAGGATTAAATACCAAAAACTCAAAAGAAATGAGTTTGACAATTTATTCTTACTTTTAAATTTTCTACCATATGTAATTTTCCTATTTAGTTTTGGTTAAGTAGATACTTTAATTCGAGTCAAGTCGTATCACCATGAAAGATTAAATTTACAAAACTCACAAGAAATGAGTTTGACAATTTATTCTTACTTTTAAATTTTCTATCATATGTAATTTTCTTAATTAGTTTTGGATAAATAGATTCTTTAATTCGAGTCAAGTCACATCACCATGACAGATTTAATTAACAAAACTCGAAAGAAATGAGTTTGACAATTTATTCTTACTTTTAAATTTTCTATCATATGTAATTTTCTTATTTAGTTTTGGTTAAGTAGATACTTTAATTCGAGTCAAGTCGGATCTCCATGAAAGATTAAATTAACAAAACTCGAAAGAAATGAGTTTGACAATTTATTCTTACTTTTAAATTTTCTATCATATGTAATTTTCTTATTTCTTATTTTTAATTTTTTTTTTTTTTTTATTTTTTTTTTTATATTTTTTTTTTTTTTTTTTTTAATTTAGTTTTGGTTAAGTAGATACTTTAATTCGAGTCAAGTCTTATCACCATGAAAGATTAAATTAACAAAACTCACAAGAAATGAGTTTGACAATTTATTCTTACTTTTAAATTTTCTATCATATGTAATTTTCTTATTTAGTTTTGGATAAATAGATTCTTTAATTCGAGTCAAGTCACATCACCATGACAGATTTAATTAACAAAACTCGAATGAAATGAGTTTGACAATTTATTCTTACTTTTAAATTTTCTATCATATGTAATTTTCTTATTTAGTTTTGGATAAATAGATTCTTTAATTCGAGTCAAGTCACATCACCATGACAGATTTAATTAACACAACTCGAAAGAAATGAGTTTGACAATTTATTCTTACTTTTAAATTTTCTATTATATGTAATTTTCTTATTTTAGTTTTGGTTAAGTAGATACTTTAATTCGAGTCAAGTCGTATCACCATGAAAGATTAAATTAACAAAACTCACAAGAAATGAGTTTGACAAATTTATTCTTACTTTTAAATTTTCTATCATATGTAATATTCTTATTTAGTTTTGGATAAATAGATTCTTTAATTCGAGTCAAGTCACATCACCATGACAGATTTAATTAACAAAACTCGAAAGAAATGAGTTTGACAATTTATTCTTACTTTTAAATTTTCTATCATATGTAATTTTCTTATTTAGTTTTGGATAAATAGATTCTTTAAATCGAGTCATGTCACATCACCATGACAGATTTAATTAACAAATCTCGAAAGAAATGAGTTTGACAATTTATTCTTACTTTTAAATTTTGTATCATATGTAATTTTCTTATTTTAGTTTTGGTTAAGTAGATACTTTAATTCGAGTCAAGTCGTATCACCATGACAGATTAAATTAACAAAACTCGAAAGAAATGAGTTTGACAATTTATTCTTACTTTTAAATTTTCTATCATATGTAATTTTCTTATTTAGTTTTGGATAAATAGATTCTTTAATTCGAGTCAAGTCACATCACCGTGAAAGATTAAATACCAAAAACTCAAAAGCAATGAGTTTGACAATTTATTCTTACTTTTAAATTTTCTACCATATGTAATTTTCTTATTTAGTTTTGGTTAAGTAGATACTTTAATTCGAGTCAAGTCGTATCACCATGAAAGATTAAATTAACAAAACTCACAAGAAATGAGTTTGACAATTTATTCTTACTTTTAAATTTTCTATCATATGTAATTTTCTTAATTAGTTTTGGATAAATAGATTCTTTAATTCGAGTCAAGTCACATCACCATGACAGATTTAATTAACAAAACTCGAAAGAAATGAGTTTGACAATTTATTCTTACTTTTAAATTTTCTATCATATGTAATTTTCTTATTTAGTTTTGGATAAATAGATTCCTTAATTCGAGTCAAGTCACATCACCATGACAGATTTAATTAACAAAACTCGAATGAAATGAGTTTGACAATTTATTCTTACTTTTAAATTTTCTAGCATAAGTAATTTTCTTATTTAGTTTTGGATAAATAGATTCTTTAATTCGAGTCAAGTCACATCACCGTGAAAGATTAAATACCAAAAACTCAAAAGAAATGAGTTTGACAATTTATTCTTACTTTTAAATTTTCTACCATATGTAATTTTCCTATTTAGTTTTGGTTAAGTAGATACTTTAATTCGAGTCAAGTCGTATCACCATGACAGATTTAATTAACAAAACTCGAAAGAAATGAGTTTGACAATTTATTCTTACTTTTAAATTTGCTATCATATGTAATTTTCTTATTTAGTTTTGGATAAATAGATTCTTTAATTCGAGTCAAGTCACATCACCGTGAAAGATTAAATACCAAAAACTCAAAAGAAATGAGTTTGACAATTTATTCTTACTTTTAAATTTTCTATCATATGTAATTTTCTTATTTTAGTTTTGGTTAAGGAGATACTTTAATTCGAGTCAAGTCGTATCACCATGACAGATTAAATTAACAAAACTCGAAAGAAATGAGTTTGACAATTTATTCTTACTTTTAAATTTTCTATCATATGTAATTTTCTTATTTAGTTTTGGATAAATAGATTCTCTAATTCGAGTCAAGTCACATCACCGTGAAAGATTAAATACCAAAAACTCAAAAGAAATGAGTTTGACAATTTATTCTTACTTTTAAATTTTCTACCATATGTAATTTTCCTATTTAGTTTTGGTTAAGTAGATACTTTAATTCGAGTCAAGTCGTATCACCATGACAGATTTAATTAACAAAACTCGAAAAAAATGAGTTTGACAATTTATTCTTACTTTTAAATTTTCTATCATATGTAATTTTCTTATTTAGTTTTGGTTAAGTAGATACTTTAATTCGAGTCAAGTCGAATCTCCATGAAAGATTAAATTAACAAAACTCACAAGAAATGAGTTTGACAATTTATTCTTACTTTTAAATTTTCTATCATATGTAATTTTCTTATTTAGTTTTGGATAAATAGATTCTTTAATTCGAGTCAAGTCACATCACCATGACAGATTAAATTAACAAAACTCGAAAGAAATGAGTTTGACAATTTATTCTTACTTTTAAATTTTCTATCATATGTAATTTTATTATTTAGTTTTGGTTAAGTAGATACTTTAATTCGAGTCAAGTCGCATCACCATGAAAGATTAAATTAACAAAACTCGAAAGAAATGAGTTTGACAATTTATTCTTACTTTTAAATTTTCTATCATATGTAATTTTATTATTTAGTTTTGGTTAAGTAGATACTTTAATTCGAGTCAAGTCGCATCACCATGAAAGATTAAATTAACAAAACTCACAAGAAATGAGTTTGACAATTTATTCATTCTTTTAAATTTTCTATCATATGTAATTTTCTTATTTAGTTTTGGTTAAGTAGATATTTTAATTCGAGTCAAGTCGTATCACCACAACAGATTTAATTAACAAAACTCGAAAGAAATGAGTTTGACAATTTATTCTTACTTTTAAATTTTCTATCATATGTAATTTTCTTATTTAGTTTTGGATAAATAGATTCTTTAATTCGAGTCAAGTCACATCACCATGACAGATTAAATTAACAAAACTCGAAAGAAATGAGTTTGACAATTTATTCTTACTTTTAAATTTTCTATCATATGTAATTTTATTATTTAGTTTTGGTTAAGTAGATACTTTAATTCGAGTCAAGTCGCATCACCATGAAAGATTAAATTAACAAAACTCACAAGAAATGAGTTTGACAATTTATTCATTCTTTTAAATTTTCTATCATATGTAATTTTCTTATTTAGTTTTGGTTAAGTAGATATTTTAATTCGAGTCAAGTCGTATCACCACAACAGATTTAATTAACAAAACTCGAAAGAAATGAGTTTGACAATTTATTCTTACTTTTAATTGTCTATCATATGTAATTTTCTTATTTAGTTTTGGTTAAGTAGATACTTTAATTCGAGTCAAGTCGTATCACCATGACAGATTAAATTAACAAAACTCGAAAGAAATGAGTTTGACAATTTATTCTTTCTTTTAAATTTTCTATCATATGTAATTTTCTTATTTAGTTTTGGTTAAGTAGATACTTTAATTCGAGTCAAGTCGTATCACCATGACAGATTAAATTAACAAAACTCGAAAGAAATGAGTTTGAGAATTTATTCTTACTTTTAAATTTTCTATCATATGTAATTTTCTTATTTAGTTTTGGTTGAGTAGATACTTTAATTCGAGTCAAGTCGTATCACCATGACAGATTAAATTAACAAAACTCGAAAGAAATGAGTTTGACAATTTATTCTTACTTTTAAATTTTCTATCATATGTAATTTTCTTATTTAGTTTTGGATAAATAGATTCTTTAATTCGAGTCAAGTCACATCAAAATGAAAGATTAAATACCAAAAACTCAAAAGAAATGAGTTTGACAATTTATTCTTACTTTTAAATTTTCTACCATATGTAATTTTCCTATTTAGTTTTGGTTAAGTAGATACTTTAATTCGAGTCAAGTCGTATCACCATGACAGATTTAATTAACAAAACTCGAAAGAAATGAGTTTGACAATTTATTCTTACTTTTAAATTTGCTATCATATGTAATTTTCTTATTTAGTTTTGGATAAATAGATTCTTTAATTCGAGTCAAGTCACATCACCGTGAAAGATTAAATACCAAAAACTCAAAAGAAATGAGTTTGACAATTTATTCTTACTTTTAAATTTTCTATCATATGTAATTTTCTTATTTTAGTTTTGGTTAAGGAGATACTTTAATTCGAGTCAAGTCGTATCACCATGACAGATTAAATTAACAAAACTCGAAAGAAATGAGTTTGACAATTTATTCTTACTTTTAAATTTTCTATCATATGTAATTTTCTTATTTAGTTTTGGATAAATAGATTCTTTAATTCGAGTCAAGTCACATCACCGTGAAAGATTAAATACCAAAAACTCAAAAGAAATGAGTTTGACAATTTATTCTTACTTTTAAATTTTCTACCATATGTAATTTTCCTATTTAGTTTTGGTTAAGTAGATACTTTAATTCGAGTCAAGTCGTATCACCATGACAGATTTAATTAACAAAACTCGAAAAAAATGAGTTTGACAATTTATTCTTACTTTTAAATTTTCTATCATATGTAATTTTCTTATTTAGTTTTGGTTAAGTAGATACTTTAATTCGAGTCAAGTCGAATCTCCATGAAAGATTAAATTAACAAAACTCACAAGAAATGAGTTTGACAATTTATTCTTACTTTTAAATTTTCTATCATATGTAATTTTCTTATTTAGTTTTGGATAAATAGATTCTTTAATTCGAGTCAAGTCACATCACCATGACAGATTAAATTAACAAAACTCGAAAGAAATGAGTTTGACAATTTATTCTTACTTTTAAATTTTCTATCATATGTAATTTTATTATTTAGTTTTGGTTAAGTAGATACTTTAATTCGAGTCAAGTCGCATCACCATGAAAGATTAAATTAACAAAACTCGAAAGAAATGAGTTCGACAATTTATTCTTACTTTTAAATTTTCTATCATATGTAATTTTATTATTTAGTTTTGGTTAAGTAGATACTTTAATTCGAGTCAAGTCGCATCACCATGAAAGATTAAATTAACAAAACTCACAAGAAATGAGTTTGATAATTTATTCATTCTTTTAAATTTTCTATCATATGTAATTTTCTTATTTAGTTTTGGTTAAGTAGATATTTTAATTCGAGTCAAGTCGTATCACCACAACAGATTTAATTAACAAAACTCGAAAGAAATGAGTTTGACAATTTATTCTTACTTTTAAATTTTCTATCATATGTAATTTTCTTATTTAGTTTTGGATAAATAGATTCTTTAATTCGAGTCAAGTCACATCACCATGACAGATTAAATTAACAAAACTCGAAAGAAATGAGTTTGACAATTTATTCTTACTTTTAAATTTTCTATCATATGTAATTTTATTATTTAGTTTTGGTTAAGTAGATACTTTAATTCGAGTCAAGTCGCATCACCATGAAAGATTAAATTAACAAAACTCACAAGAAATGAGTTTGACAATTTATTCATTCTTTTAAATTTTCTATCATATGTAATTTTCTTATTTAGTTTTGGTTAAGTAGATATTTTAATTCGAGTCAAGTCGTATCACCACAACAGATTTAATTAACAAAACTCGAAAGAAATGAGTTTGACAATTTATTCTTACTTTTAATTGTCTATCATATGTAATTTTCTTATTTAGTTTTGGTTAAGTAGATACTTTAATTCGAGTCAAGTCGTATCACCATGACAGATTAAATTAACAAAACTCGAAAGAAATGAGTTTGACAATTTATTCTTTCTTTTAAATTTTCTATCATATGTAATTTTCTTATTTAGTTTTGGTTAAGTAGATACTTTAATTCGAGTCAAGTCGTATCACCATGACAGATTAAATTAACAAAACTCGAAAGAAATGAGTTTGAGAATTTATTCTTACTTTTAAATTTTCTATCATATGTAATTTTCTTATTTAGTTTTGGTTGAGTAGATACTTTAATTCGAGTCAAGTCGTATCACCATGACAGATTAAATTAACAAAACTCGAAAGAAATGAGTTTGACAATTTATTCTTACTTTTAAATTTTCTATCATATGTAATTTTATTATTTAGTTTTGGTTAAGTAGATACTTTAATTCGAGTCAAGTCGCATCACCATGAAAGATTAAATTAACAAAACTCACAAGAAATGAGTTTGACAATTTATTCATTCTTTTAAATTTTCTATCATATGTAATTTTCTTATTTAGTTTTGGTTAAGTAGATATTTTAATTCGAGTCAAGTCGTATCACCATGACAGATTTAATTAACAAAACTCGAAAGAAATGAGTTTGACCATTTATTCTTACTTTTAAATTTTCTATCATATGTAATTTTCTTATTTAGTTTTGGATAAATAGATTCTTTAATTCGAGTCAAGTCACATCACCATGACAGATTTAATTAACAAAACTCGAAAGAAATGAGTTTGACAATTTATTCTTACTTTTAAAATTTCTATCCTATGTAATTTTCTTATTTAGTTTTGGTTAAGTAGATTCTTTAATTCGAGTCAAGTCGCATCACCATGACAGATTTAATTAACAAAACTCGAAAGAAATGAGTTGGAGAATTTATTCTTACTTTTAAATTTTCTATCATATGTAATTTTCTTATTTAGTTTTGGTTGAGTAGATACTTTAATTCGAGTCAAGTCGTATCACCATGACAGATTAAATTAACAAAACTCGAAAGAAATGAGTTTGACAATTTATTCTTACTTTTAAATTTTCTATCATATGTAATTTTCTTATTTAGTTTTGGATAAATAGATTCTTTAATTCGAGTCAAGTCACATCACCATGACAGATTAAATTAACAAAACTCGAAAGAAATGAGTTTGACAATTTATTCTTACTTTTAAATTTTCTATCATATGTAATTTTATTATTTAGTTTTGGTTAAGTAGATACTTTAATTCGAGTCAAGTCGTATCACCATGAAAGATTAAATTAACAAAACTCACAAGAAATGAGTTTGACAATTTATTCATTCTTTTAAATTTTCTATCATATGTAATTTTCTTATTTAGTTTTGGTTAAGTAGATATTTTAATTCGAGTCAAGTCGTATCACCACAACAGATTTAATTAACAAAACTCGAAAGAAATGAGTTTGACAATTTATTCTTACTTTTAAATTTTCTATCATATGTAATTTTCTTATTTAGTTTTGGATAAATAGATTCTTTAATTCGAGTCAAGTCACATCACCATGACAGATTTAATTAACAAAACTCGAAAGAAATGAGTTTGACAATTTATTCTTACTTTTAATTGTCTATCATATGTAATTTTCTTATTTAGTTTTGGTTAAGTAGATACTTTAATTCGAGTCAAGTCGTATCACCATGACAGATTAAATTAACAAAACTCGAAAGAAATGAGTTTGACAATTTATTCTTTCTTTTAAATTTTCTATCATATGTAATTTTCTTATTTAGTTTTGGTTAAGTAGATACTTTAATTCGAGTCAAGTCGTATCACCATGACAGATTAAATTAACAAAACTCGAAAGAAATGAGTTTGAGAATTTATTCTTACTTTTAAATTTTCTATCATATGTAATTTTCTTATTTAGTTTTGGTTGAGTAGATACTTTAATTCGAGTCAAGGCGTATCACCATGACAGATTAAATTAACAAAACTCGAAAGAAATGAGTTTGACAATTTATTCTTACTTTTAAATTTTCTATCATATGTAATTTTCTTATTTAGTTTTGGATAAATAGATTCTTTAATTCGAGTCAAGTCACATCACCATGACAGATTAAATTAACAAAACTCGAAAGAAATGAGTTTGACAATTTATTCTTACTTTTAAATTTTCTATCATATGTAATTTTATTATTTAGTTTTGGTTAAGTAGATACTTTAATTCGAGTCAAGTCGTATCACCATGAAAGATTAAATTAACAAAACTCACAAGAAATGAGTTTGACAATTTATTCATTCTTTTAAATTTTCTATCATATGTAATTTTCTTATTTAGTTTTGGTTAAGTAAATATTTTAATTCGAGTCAAGTCGTATCACCACAACAGATTTAATTAACAAAACTCGAAAGAAATGAGTTTGACAATTTATTCTTACTTTTAAATTTTCTATCATATGTAATTTTCTTATTTAGTTTTGGATAAATAGATTCTTTAATTCGAGTCAAGTCACATCACCATGACAGATTTAATTAACAAAACTCGAAAGAAATGAGTTTGACAATTTATTCTTACTTTTAATTGTCTATCATATGTAATTTTCTTATTTAGTTTTGGTTAAGTAGATACTTTAATTCGAGTCAAGTCGTATCACCATGACAGATTAAATTAACAAAACTCGAAAGAAATGAGTTTGACAATTTATTCTTTCTTTTAAATTTTCTATCATATGTAATTTTCTTATTTAGTTTTGGTTAAGTAGATACTTTAATTCGAGTCAAGTCGTATCACCATGACAGATTAAATTAACAAAACTCGAAAGAAATGAGTTTGAGAATTTATTCTTACTTTTAAATTTTCTATCATATGTAATTTTCTTATTTAGTTTTGGTTGAGTAGATACTTTAATTCGAGTCAAGGCGTATCACCATGACAGATTAAATTAACAAAACTCGAAAGAAATGAGTTTGACAATTTATTCTTACTTTTAAATTTTCTATCATATGTAATTTTCTTATTTAGTTTTGGATAAATAGATTCTTTAATTCGAGTCAAGTCACATCAAAATGACAGATTAAATTAACAAAACTCGAAAGAAATGAGTTTGACAATTTATTCTTACTTTTAAATTTTCTATCATATGTAATTTTATTATTTAGTTTTGGTTAAGTAGATACTTTAATTCGAGTCAAGTCGCATCACCATGAAAGATTAAATTAACAAAACTCACAAGAAATGAGTTTGACAATTTATTCATTCTTTTAAATTTTCTATCATATGTAATTTTCTTATTTAGTTTTGGTTAAGTAGATATTTTAATTCGAGTCAAGTCGTATCACCATGACAGATTTAATTAACAAAACTCGAAAGAAATGAGTTTGACCATTTATTCTTACTTTTAAATTTTCTATCATATGTAATTTTCTTATTTAGTTTTGGATAAATAGATTCTTTAATTCGAGTCAAGTCACATCACCATGACAGATTTAATTAACAAAACTCGAAAGAAATGAGTTTGACAATTTATTCTTACTTTTAAATTTTCTATCATATGTAATTTTCTTATTTAGTTTTGGTTAAGTAGATACTTTAATTCGAGTCAAGTCGTATCACCATGACAGATTAAATTAACAAAACTCGAAAGAAATGAGTTTGACAATTTATTCTTTCTTTTAAATTTTCTATCATATGTAATTTTCTTATTTAGTTTTGGTTAAGTAGATACTTTAATTCGAGTCAAGTCGTATCACCATGACAGATTAAATTAACAAAACTCGAAAGAAATGAGTTTGACATTTTATTCTTACTTTTAAATTTTCTATCATATGTAATTTTCTTATTTAGTTTTTGATAAATAGATTCTTTAATTCGAGTCAAGTCACATCACCATGACAGATTTAATTAACAAAACTCGAAAGAAATGAGTTTGACATTTTATTCTTACTTTTAAATTTTCTATCATATGTAATTTTCTTATTTAGTTTTTGATAAATAGATTCTTTAATTCGAGTCAAGTCACATCACCGTGAAAGATTAAATACCAAAAACTCAAAAGAAATGAGTTTGACATGAGTTTGACATTTTATTCTTACTTTTAAATTTTCTATCATATGTAATTTTCTTATTTAGTTTTTGATAAATAGATTCTTTAATTCGAGTCAAGTCACATCACCGTGAAAGATTAAATACCAAAAACTCAAAAGAAAGACAATTTATTCTTACTTTTAAATTTTCCACCATATGTAATTTTCCTATTTAGTTTTGGTTAAGTAGATACTTTAATTCGAGTCAAGTCGTATCACCATGACAGATTTAATTAACAAAACTCGAAAGAAATGAGTTTGACAATTTATTCTTACTTTTAAATTTTCTATCATATGTAATTTTCTTATTTAGTTTTGGTTAAGTAGATACTTTAATTCGAGTCAAGTCGAATCTCCATGAAAGATTAAATTAACAAAACTCACAAGAAATGAGTTTGACAATTTATTCTTACTTTTAAATTTTCTATCATATGTAATTTTCTTATTTAGTTTTGGATAAATAGATTCTTTAATTCGAGTCAAGTCACATCACCATGACAGATTTAATTAACAAAACTCGAAAGAAATGAGTTTGACAATTTATTCTTACTTTTAAAATTTCTATCCTATGTAATTTTCTTATTTAGTTTTGGTTAAGTAGATTCTTTAATTCGAGTCAAGTCGCATCACCATGACAGATTTAATTAACAAAACTCGAAAGAAATGAGTTTGAGAATTTATTCTTACTTTTAAATTTTCTATCATATGTAATTTTCTTATTTAGTTTTGGTTGAGTAGATACTTTAATTCGAGTCAAGTCGTATCACCATGACAGATTAAATTAACAAAACTCGAAAGAAATGAGTTTGACAATTTATTCTTACTTTTAAATTTTCTATCATATGTAATTTTCTTATTTAGTTTTGGATAAATAGATTCTTTAATTCGAGTCAAGTCACATCACCATGACAGATTAAATTAACAAAACTCGAAAGAAATGAGTTTGACAATTTATTCTTACTTTTAAATTTTCTATCATATGTAATTTTATTATTTAGTTTTGGTTAAGTAGATACTTTAATTCGAGTCAAGTCGCATCACCATGAAAGATTAAATTAACAAAACTCACAAGAAATGAGTTTGACAATTTATTCATTCTTTTAAATTTTCTATCATATGTAATTTTCTTATTTAGTTTTGGTTAAGTAGATATTTTAATTCGAGTCAAGTCGTATCACCACAACAGATTTAATTAACAAAACTCGAAAGAAATGAGTTTGACAATTTATTCTTACTTTTAAATTTTCTATCATATGTAATTTTCTTATTTAGTTTTGGATAAATAGATTCTTTAATTCGAGTCAAGTCACATCACCATGACAGATTTAATTAACAAAACTCGAAAGAAATGAGTTTGACAATTTATTCTTACTTTTAATTGTCTATCATATGTAATTTTCTTATTTAGTTTTGGTTAAGTAGATACTTTAATTCGAGTCAAGTCGTATCACCATGACAGATTAAATTAACAAAACTCAAAAGAAATGAGTTTGACAATTTATTCTTTCTTTTAAATTTTCTATCATATGTAATTTTCTTATTTAGTTTTGGTTAAGTAGATACTTTAATTCGAGTCAAGTCGTATCACCATGACAGATTAAATTAACAAAACTCGAAAGAAATGAGTTTGAGAATTTATTCTTACTTTTAAATTTTCTATCATATGTAATTTTCTTATTTAGTTTTGGTTGAGTAGATACTTTAATTCGAGTCAAGTCGTATCACCATGACAGATTAAATTAACAAAACTCGAAAGAAATGAGTTTGACAATTTATTCTTACTTTTAAATTTTCTATCATATGTAATTTTCTTATTTAGTTTTGGATAAATAGATTCTTTAATTCGAGTCAAGTCACATCAAAATGACAGATTAAATTAACAAAACTCGAAAGAAATGAGTTTGACAATTTATTCTTACTTTTAAATTTTCTATCATATGTAATTTTATTATTTAGTGTTGGTTAAGTAGATACTTTAATTCGAGTCAAGTCGCATCACCATGAAAGATTAAATTAACAAAACTCACAAGAAATGAGTTTGACAATTTATTTATTCTTTTAAATTTTCTATCATATGTAATTTTCTTATTTAGTTTTGGTTAAGTAGATATTTTAATTCGAGTCAAGTCGTATCACCATGACAGATTTAATTAACAAAACTCGAAAGAAATGAGTTTGACCATTTATTCTTACTTTTAAATTTTCTATCATATGTAATTTTCTTATTTAGTTTTGGATAAATAGATTCTTTAATTCGAGTCAAGTCACATCACCATGACAGATTTAATTAACAAAACTCGAAAGAAATGAGTTTGACAATTTATTCTTACTTTTAAATTTTCTATCATATGTAATTTTCTTATTTAGTTTTGGTTAAGTAGATACTTTAATTCGAGTCAAGTCGTATCACCATGACAGATTAAATTAACAAAACTCGAAAGAAATGAGTTTGACAATTTATTCTTTCTTTTAAATTTTCTATCATATGTAATTTTCTTATTTAGTTTTGGTTAAGTAGATACTTTAATTCGAGTCAAGTCGTATCACCATGACAGATTAAATTAACAAAACTCGAAAGAAATGAGTTTGACATTTTATTCTTACTTTTAAATTTTCTATCATATGTAATTTTCTTATTTAGTTTTTGATAAATAGATTCTTTAATTCGAGTCAAGTCACATCACCATGACAGATTTAATTAACAAAACTCGAAAGAAATGAGTTTGACAATTTATTCTTACTTTTAAATTTTCTATCATATGTAATTTTCTAATTTAGTTTTGGTTAAGTAGATACTTTAATTCGAGTCAAGTCGTATCACCATGACAGATTAAATTAACAAAACTCGAAAGAAATGAGTTTGACAATTTATTCTTACTTTTAAATTTGCTATCATATGTAATTTTTTTATTTTATTTTTTTTTTTTTTAATTTAGTTTTGGTTAAGTAGATACTTTAATTCGAGTCAAGTCGTATTACCATGACAGATTAAATTATCAAAACTCGAAAGAAATGAGTTTGACAATTTATTCTTACTTTTAAATTTTCTATCATATGTAATTTCCTTATTTAGTTTTGAATAAATAGATTCTTTAATTCGAGTCAAGTCACATCACCATGACAGATTTAATTAACAAAACTCGAAAGAAATGAGTTTGACAATTTATTCTTACTTTTAAATTTTCTATCATATGTAATTTTCTTATTTAGTTTTGGATAAATAGATTCTTTAAATCGAGTCATGTCACATCACCATGACAGATTTAATTAACAAAACTCGAAAGAAATGAGTTTGACAATTTATTCTTACTTTTAAATTTTCTATCATATGTAATTTTCTTATTTTAGTTTTGGTTAAGTAGATACTTTAATTCGAGTCAAGTCGTATCACCATGACAGATTTAATTAACAAAACTCGAAAGAAATGAGTTTGAAAATTTATTCTTACTTTTAAATTTTCTATCATATGTAATTTTCTTATTTAGTTTTGGATAAATAGATTCTTTAATTCGAGTCAAGTCACATCACCATGACAGATTTAATTAACAAAACTCGAAAGAAATGAGTTTGACAATTTATTCTTACTTTTAAATTTTCTATCATATGTAATTTTCTTATTTAGTTTTGGTTAAGTAGATACTTTAATTCGAGTCAAGTCGTATCACCATAACAGATTAAATTAACAAAACTCGAAAGAAATGAGTTTGACAATTTATTCTATTTTTTAAATTTTCTATCATATGTAATTTTCTTATTTAGTTTTGGTTAAGTAGATACTTTAATTCGAGTCAAGTCGTATCACCATGACAGATTAATTTAACAAAACTCGAAAGAAATGAGTTTGAGAATTTATTCCTACTTTTAAATTTTCTATCATATGTAATTTTCTTATTTAGTTTTGGTTGAGTAGATACTTTAATTCGAGTCAAGTCGTATCACCATGACAGATTAAATTAACAAAACTCGAATGAAATGAGTTTGACAATTTATTCTTACTTTTAAATTTTCTATCATATGTAATTTTCTTATTTAGTTTTGGATAAATAGATTCTTTAATTCGAGTCAAGTCACATCACCATGACAGATTAAATTAACAAAACTCGAAAGAAATGAGTTTGACAATTTATTCTTACTTTTAAATTTTCTATCATATGTAATTTTATTATTTAGTTTTGGTTAAGTAGATACTTTAATTCGAGTCAAGTCGCATCACCATGAAAGATTAAATTAACAAAACTCACAAGAAATGAGTTTGACAATTTATGCATTCTTTTAAATTTTCTATCATATGTCATTTTCTTATTTAGTTTTGGTTAAGTAGATATTTTAATTCGAGTCAAGTCGTATCACCATGACAGATTTAATTAACAAAACTCGAAAGAAATGAGTTTGACAATTTATTCTTACTTTTAAATTTTCTATCATATGTAATTTTCTTATTTAGTTTTGGATAAATAGATTCTTTAATTCGAGTCAAGTCACATCACCATGACACATTTAATTAACAAAACTCGAAAGAAATGAGTTTGACAATTTATTCTTACTTTTAAATTTTCAATCATATGTAATTTTCTTATTTAGTTTTGGTTAAGTAGATACTTTAATTCGAGTCAAGTCGTATCACCATGACAGATTAAATTAACAAAACTCGAAAGAAATGAGTTTGACAAATTATTCTTTCTTTTAAATTTTCTATCATATGTAATTTTCTTATTTAGTTTTGGTTAAGTAGATACTTTAATTCGAGTCAAGTCGTATCACCATGACAGATTAAATTAACAAAACTCGAAAGAAATGAGTTTGACATTTTATTCTTACTTTTAAATTTTCTATCATATGTAATTTTCTTATTTAGTTTTTGATAAATAGATTCTTTAATTCGAGTCAAGTCACATCACCATGACAGATTTAATTAACAAAACTCGAAAGAAATGAGTTTGACAATTTATTCTTACTTTTAAATTTTCTATCATATGTAATTTTCTAATTTAGTTTTGGTTAAGTAGATACTTTAATTCGAGTCAAGTCGTATCACCATGACAGATTAAATTAACAAAACTCGAAAGAAATGAGTTTGACAATTTATTCTTACTTTTAAATTTTCTATCATATGTAATTTTCTTATTTTTTTTTTTTTTTTTTAATTTAGTTTTGGTTAAGTAGATACTTTAATTCGAGTCAAGTCGTATCACCATGAAAGATTAAATTAACAAAACTCACAAGAAATGAGTTTGACAATTTATTCTTACTTTTAAATTTTCTATCATATGTAATTTTCTTATTTAGTTTTGGATAAATAGATTCTTTAATTCGAGTCAAGTCACATCACCATGACATATTTAATTAACAAAACTCGAAAGAAATGAGTTTGACAATTTATTCTTACTTTTAAATTTTCTATCATATGTAATTTTCTTATTTAGTTTTTGATAAATAGATTCTTTAATTCGAGTCAAGTCACATCACCATGACAGATTTAATTAACAAAACTCGAAAGAAATGAGTTTGACATTTTATTCTTACTTTTAAATTTTCTATCATATGTAATTTTCTTATTTAGTTTTTGATAAATAGATTCTTTAATTCGAGTCAAGTCACATCACCATGACAGATTTAATTAACAAAACTCGAAAGAAATGAGTTTGAAAATTTATTCTTACTTTTAAATTTTCTATCATATGTAATTTTCTAATTTAGTTTTGGTTAAGTAGATACTTTAATTCGAGTCAAGTCGTATCACCATGACAGATTAAATTAACAAAACTCGAAAGAAATGAGTTTGACAATTTATTCTTACTTTTAAATTTTCTACCATATGTAATTTTCTTATTTTTTTTTTTTTTTTTAATTTAGTTTTGGTTAAGTAGATACTTTAATTCGAGTCAAGTCGTATCACCATGAAAGATTAAATTAACAAAACTCACAAGAAATGAGTTTGACAATTTATTTTTACTTCTAAATTTTCTATCATATGTAATTTTCTTATTTAGTTTTGGATAAATAGATTCTTTAATTCGAGTCAAGTCACATCACCATGACAGATTTAATTAACAAAACTCGAAAGAAATGAGTTTGACAATTTATTCTTACTTTTAAATTTTCTATCATATGTAATTTTTTTTTTTTTTTTTTTTTTTTTTTTTTTTTATTTTTTTTTTTTATTATATTCAACATTTTTTTTTTTTTTTTTTTTTATTTTTCGAATTTATTCTATGAGCTAAATTTCAGTTATGTATTTTATAAAGCTTTTTGTAATAGTCATATTCCTTCAATTTTTCAGAAATGACTTTATACACTATCAGACTATTATATTGTATTTTTTTTTATTTTTTTTTTTTTTTTTTAATTTAGTTTTGGTTAAGTAGATACTTTAATTCGAGTCAAGTCGTATCACCATGAAAGATTAAATTAACAAAACTCACAAGAAATGAGTTTGACAATTTATTCTTACTTTTAAATTTTCTATCATATGTAATTTTCTTATTTAGTTTTGGATAAATAGATTCTTTAATTCGAGTCAAGTCACATCACCATGACAGATTTAATTAACAAAACTCGAAAGAAATGAGTTTGACAATTTATTCTTACTTTTAAATTTTCTATCATATGTAATTTTCTTATTTAGTTTTGGATAAATAGATTCTTTAATTCGAGTCAAGTCACATCACCATGACAGATTTAATTAACAAAACTCGAAAGAAATGAGTTTGACAATTTATTCTTACTTTTAAATTTTCTATCATATGTAATTTTCTTATTTTAGTTTTGGTTAAGTAGATACTTTAATTCGAGTCAAGTCGTATCACCATAAAAGATTAAATTAACAAAACTCACAAGAAATGAGTTTGACAATTTATTCTTACTTTTTAATTTTCTATCATATGTAATTTTCTTATTTAGTTTTGGATAAATAGATTCTTTAATTCGAGTCAAGTCACATCACCATGACAGATTTAATTAACAAAACTCGAAAGAAATGAGTTTGACAATTTATTCTTACTTTTAAATTTTCTATCATATGTAATTTTCTTATTTAGTTTTGGATAAATAGATTCTTTAATTCGAGTCAAGTTGTATCACCATGACAGATTTAATTAACAAAACTCGAAAGAAATGAGTTTGACAATTTATTCTTACTTTTAAATTTTCTATCATATGTAATTTTCTTATTTTTTTTTTTTTTTTTTTTATTTTTTTTTTTTTTATATTTTTTTTTTTTTTTTTTTTAATTTAGTTTTGGTTAAGTAGATACTTTAATTCGAGTCAAGTCGTATCACCATGAAAGATTAAATTAACAAAACTCACAAGAAATGAGTTTGACAATTTATTCTTACTTTTAAATTTTCTATCATATGTAATTTTCTTATTTAGTTTTGGATAAATAGATTCTTTAATTCGATTCAAGTTGTATCACCATGACAGATTTAATTAACAAAACTCGAAAGAAATGAGTTTGACTATTTATTCTTACTTTTAAATTTTCTATCATATGTAATTTTCTTATTTAGTTTTGGTTAAGTAGATACTTTCATTCGAGTCAAGTCGTATCACCATTACAGATTAAATTAACAAAACTCGAAAGAAATGAGTTTGACAGTTTATTCTTACTTTTAAATTTTCTATCATATGTAATTTTCTTATTTAGTTTTGGATAAATAGATTCTTTAATGCGAGTCAAGTCACATCACCATGACAGATTTAATTAACAAAACTCGAAAGAAATGAGTTTGACAATTTATTCTTACTTTTAAATTTTCTATCATATGTAATTTTCTTATTTAGTTTTGGATAAATAGATTCTTTAATTCGAGTCAAGTCACATCACCGTGAAAGATTAAATACCCAAAACTCAAAAGAAATGAGTTTGACAATTTATTCTTACTTTTAAATTTTCTATCATATGTAATTTTCATATTTAGTTTTGGTTAAGTAGATACTTTAATTCGAGTCAAGTCGTATCACCATGAGAGATAAAATTAACAAAACTCGAAAGAAATGAGTTTGACAATTTATTCTTACTTTTAAATTTTCTATCATATGTAATTTTCTTATTTAGTTTTGGATAAATAGATTCTTTAATTCGAGTCAAGTCACATCACCATGACAGATTTAATTAAATCTTTGACAATTTAAATTAAATTAAATCTGTCATGGTGATGTGACTTGACTCGAATTAAAGAATCTATTTATCCAAAACTAAATAAGAAAATTACATATGATCGAAAATTTAAAAGTAAGAATAAATTGTCAAACTCATTTCTTGTGAGTTTTGTTAATTTAATCTGTCATGGTGATACGACTTGACTCGAATTAAAGTATCTACTTAACCAAAACTAAATAAGAAAATTACATATGATAGAAAATTTAAAAGTAAGAATAAATTGTCAAACTCATTTCTTTCGAGTTTTGTTAATTAAATCTGTCATGGTGATGTGACTTGACTCGAATTAAAGAATCTATTTATCCAAAACTAAATAAGAAAATTACATATGATAGAAAATCTAAAAGTAAGAATAAATTGTCAAACTCATTTCTTTCGAGTTTTGTTAATTAAATCTGGCATGGTGATGTGACTTGACTCGAATTAAAGAATCTATTTATCCAAAACTAAATAAGAAAATTACATATGATAGAAAATTTAAAAGTAAGAATAAATTGTCAAACTCATTTCTTGTGAGTTTTGTTAATTAAATCTGTCATGGTTATACGACTTGACTCGAATTAAAGTATCTACTTAACCAAAACTAAATTAAAAAAAAAAAAAAAAAAAAAAATAAGAAAATTACATATGATAGAAAATTTAAAAGTAAGAATAAATTGTCAAACTCATTTCTTGTGAGTTTTGGTAATTTAATATTTCATGGTGATGCGACTTGATTCGAATTAAAGTATCTACTTAACCAAAACTAAATAAGAATATTACATATGATAGAAAATTTAAAAGTAAGAATAAATTGTCAAACTCATTTCTTTCGAGTTTTGTTAATTAAATCTGTCATGGTGATACAACTTGATTCGAATTAAAGTATCTACTTAACCAAAACTAAATAAGAAAATTACATATGATAGAAAATTTAAAAGTAAGAATAAATTGTCATATGTAATTTTTTTTTTTTTTTTTTATTTTTTTTTTTTTTTTTTTTTTATATTTTTTTTTTTTTTTTTTTAAATTAGTTTTGGTTAAGTAGATACTTTAATTCGAGTCAAGTCGTATCACCATGAAAGATTAAATTAACAAAACTCACAAGAAATGAGTTTGACAATTTATTCTTACTTTTAAATTTTCTATCATATGTAATTTTCTTATTTAGTTTTGGATAAATAGATTCTTTAATTCGAGTCAAGTCACATCACCATGACAGATTTAATTAACAAAACTCGAAAGAAATGAGTTTGACAATTTATTCTTACTTTTAAATTTTCTATCATATGTAATTTTCTTATTTAGTTTTGGATAAATAGATTCTTTAATTCGAGTCAAGTCACATCACCATGACAGATTTAATTAACAAAACTCACAAGAAATGAGTTTGACAATTTATTCTTACTTTTAAATTTTCTATCATATGTAATTTTCTTATTTAGTTTTAGTTAAGTAGATTCTTTAATTCGAGTCAAGTCGCATCACCATGACAGATTTAATTAACAAAACTCGAAAGAAATGAGTTTGACAATTTATTCTTACTTTTAAATTTTCTATCATATGTAATTTTCTTATTTAGTTTTTGATAAATAGATTCTTTAATTCGAGTCAAGTCACATCACCGTGAAAGATTAAATACCCAAAACTCAAAAGAAATGAGTTTGACAATTTATTCTTACTTTTAAATTTTCTATCATATGTAATTTTCTTATTTAGTTTTGGTTAAGTAGATACTTTAATTCGAGTCAAGTCGTATCACCATGACAGATTAAATTAACAAAACTCGAAAGAAATGTGTTTGACAATTTATTCTTACTTTTAAATTTTCTATCATATGTAATTTTCTTATTTAGTTTTGGATAAATAGATTCTTTAATTCGAGTCAAGTCACATCACCATGACAGATTTAATTAACAAAACTCGAAAGAAATGAGTTTGACAATTTATTCTTACTTTTAAATTTTCTATCATATGTAATTTTTTTTTTTAGTTTTGGTTAAGTAGATTCTTTAATTCGAGTTAAGTCGCATCACCATGACAGATTTAATTAACAAAACTCGAAAGAAATGAGTTTGACAATTTATTCTTACTTTTAAATTTTCTATCATATGTAATTTTCTTATTTAGTTTTGGTTAAGTAGATACTTTAATTCGAGTCAAGTCGTATCACCATGACAGATTAAATTAACAAAACTCGAAAGAAATGAGTTTGACAATTTATTCTTACTTTTAAATTAACATCACTATGACAGATTTAATTAAATCTTTGACAATTTAAATTAAATTAAATCTGTCATGGTGATGTGACTTGACTCGAATTAAAGAATCTATTTATCCAAAACTAAATAAGAAAATTACATATGATCGAAAATTTAAAAGTAAGAATAAATTGTCAAACTCATTTCTTGTGAGTTTTGTTAATTTAATCTGCCATGGTGATACGACTTGACTCGAATTAAAGTATCTACTTAACCAAAACTAAATAAGAAAATTACATATGATAGAAAATTTAAAAGTAAGAATAAATTGTCAAACTCATTTCTTTCGAGTTTTGTTAATTAAATCTGTCATGGTGATGTGACTTGACTCGAATTAAAGAATCTATTTATCCAAAACTAAATAAGAAAATTACATATGATAGAAAATTTAAAAGTAAGAATAAATTGTCAAACTCATTTCTTTCGAGTTTTGTTAATTAAATCTGGCATGGTGATGTGACTTGACTCGAATTAAAGAATCTATTTATCCAAAACTAAATAAGAAAATTACATATGATAGAAAATTTAAAAGTAAGAATAAATTGTCAAACTCATTTCTTGTGAGTTTTGTTAAATTAATCTTTCATGGTGATACGACTTGACTCGAATTAAAGTATCTACTTAACCAAAACTAAATTAAAAAAAAAAATAAGAAAATTACATATGATAGAAAATTTAAAAGTAAGAATAAATTGTCAAACTCATTTCTTTCGAGTTTTGTTAATTAAATCTGTCATGGTGATGTGACTTGACTCGAATTAAAGAATCTATTTATCCAAAACTAAATAAGAAAATTACATATGATAGAAAATTTAAAAGTAAGAATAAATTGTCAAACTCATTTCTTGTGAGTTTTGTTAATTAAATCTGTCATGGTGATACGACTTGACTCGAATTAAAGTATCTACTTAACCAAAACTATATTAAAAAAAAAAAAAAAAAAAAAAAAAATAAGAAAATTACATATGATAGAAAATTTAAAAGTAAGAATAAATTGTCAAACTCATTTCTTGTGAGTTTTGGTAATTTAATATTTCATGGTGATGCGACTTGACTCGAATTAAAGTATCTACTTAACCAAAACTATATTAAAAAAAAAAAAAAAAAAAAAAAAAATAAGAAAATTACATATGATAGAAAATTTAAAAGTAAGAATAAATTGTCAAACTCATTTCTTGTGAGTTTTGGTAATTTAATATTTCATGGTGATGCGACTTGACTCGAATTAAAGTATCTACTTAACCAAAACTAAATAAGAAAATTACATATGATAGAAAATTTAAAAGTAAGAATAAATTGTCAAACTCATTTCTTTCGAGTTTTGTTAATTAAATCTGTCATGGTGATACGACTTGATTCGAATTAAAGTATCTACTTAACCAAAACTAAATAAGAAAATTACATATGATAGAAAATTTAAAAGTAAGAATAAATTGTCATATGTAATTTTCTTATTTTTTTTTTTATTTGTTTTTTTTTTTTTTTTTTTTTATTTTTTTTTTTTTTTTTAAATTAGTTTTGGTTAAGTAGATACTTTAATTCGAGTCAAGTCGTATCACCATGAAAGATTAAATTAACAAAACTCACAAGAAATGAGTTTGACAATTTATTCTTACTTTTAAATTTTCTATCATATGTAATTTTCTTATTTAGTTTTGGATAAATAGATTCTTTAATTCGAGTCAAGTCACATCACCATGACAGATTTAATTAACAAAACTCGAAAGAAATGAGTTTGACAATTTATTCTTACTTTTAAATTTTCTATCATATGTAATTTTCTTATTTAGTTTTGGATAAATAGATTCTTTAATTCGAGTCAAGTCACATCACCATGACAGATTTAATTAACAAAACTCACAAGAAATGAGTTTGACAATTTATTCTTACTTTTAAATTTTCTATCATATGTAATTTTCTTATTTAGTTTTGGTTAAGTAGATTCTTTAATTCGAGTCAAGTCGCATCACCATGACAGATTTAATTAACAAAACTCGAAAGAAATGAGTTTGACAATTTATTCTTACTTTTAAATTTTCTATCATATGTAATTTTCTTATTTAGTTTTTGATAAATAGATTCTTTAATTCGAGTCAAGTCACATCACCGTGAAAGATTAAATACCCAAAACTCAAAAGAAATGAGTTTGACAACTTATTCTTACTTTTAAATTATCTATCATATGTAATTTTCTTATTTAGTTTTGGTTAAGTAGATACTTTAATTCGAGTCAAGTCGTATCACCATGACAGATTAAATTAACAAAACTCGAAAGAAATGTGTTTGACAATTTATTCTTACTTTTAAATTTTCTATCATATGTAATTTTCTTATTTAGTTTTGGATAAATAGATTCTTTAATTCGAGTCAAGTCGCATCACCATGACAGATTTAATTAACAAAACTCGAAAGAAATGAGTTTGACAATTTATTCTTACTTTTAAATTTTCTATCATATGTAATTTTTTTTTTTAGTTTTGGTTAAGTAGATTCTTTAATTCGAGTTAAGTCGCATCACCATGACAGATTTAATTAACAAAACTCGAAAGAAATGAGTTTGACAATTTATTCTTACTTTTAAATTTTCTATCATATGTAATTTTCTTATTTAGTTTTGGTTAAGTAGATACTTTAATTCGAGTCAAGTCGTAGCACCATGACAGATTAAATTAACAAAACTCGAAAGAAATGAGTTTGACAATTTATTCTTACTTTTAAATTTTCTATCATATGTAATTTTCTTGTGATACGACTTGATTCGAATTAAAGTATCTACTTAACCAAAACTAAATAAGAAAATTACATATGATGAAAATTTAAAAGTAAGAATAAATTGTCAAACTCATTTCTTTTGAGTTTTGGGTATTTAATCTTTCACGGTGATGTGACTTGACTCGAATAAAAGAATCTATTTATCCAAAACAAAAAATTTAAAAGTAAGAATAAATTGTCAAACTCATTTCTTTCGAGTTTTGTTAATTTAATCTGTCATGGTGATACGACTTGACTCGAATTAAAGTATCTACTTAACCAAAACTAAATAAGAAAATTACATATGATAGAAAATTTAAAAGTAAGAATAAATTGTCAAACTCATTTCTTTCGAGTTTTGTTAATTAAATCTGTCATGGTGATGCGACTTAACTCGAATTAAAGAATTTACTTAACCAAAACTAAATAAAAAAATTACATATAATAGAAAATTTAAAAGTAAGAATAAATTGTCAAACTCATTTCTTTCGAGTTTTGTTAATTTAATCTGTCATGGTGATGCGACTTGACTCGAATTAAAGTATCTACTTAACCAAAACTAAATAAGAAAATTACATATGATAGAAAATTTAAAAGTAAGAATAAATTGTCAAACTCATTTCTTTCGAGTTTTGTTAATTAAATCTGTCATGGTGATGTGACTTGACTCGAATTAAAGAATCTATTTATCCAAAACTAAATAAGAAAATTACATATGATAGAAAATTTAAAAGTAAGAATAAATTGTCAAACTCATTTCTTTCGAGTTTTGTTAATTAAATCTGTCATGGTGATGTGACTTGACTCGAATTAAAGAATCTATTTATCCAAAACTAAATAAGAAAATTACATATGATAGAAAATTTAAAAGTAAGAATAAATTGTCAAACTCATTTCTTGTGAGTTTTGTTAATTAAGTCGCATCACCATATCAGATTTAATTAACAAAACTCGAAAGAAATGAGTTTGACAATTTATTCTTACTTTTAAATTTTCTATCATATGTAATTTTCTTATTTAGTTTTGGTTAAGTAGATACTTTAATTCGAGTCAAGTCGTATCACCATGACAGATTAAATTAACAAAACTCGAAAGAAATGAGTTTGACAATTTATTCTTACTTTTAAATTTTCTATCATATGTAATTTTCTTATTTAGTTTTGGATAAATAGATTCTTTAATTCGAGTCAAGTCACATCACCGTGAAAGATTAAATACCCAAAACTCAAAAGAAATGAGTTTGACAATTTATTCTTACTTTTAAATTTTCTATCATATGTAATTTTCTTATTTAGTTTTGGTTAAGTAGATACTTTAATTCGAATCAAGTCGTATCACCATGACAGATTAAATTAACAAAACTCGAAAGAAATGAGTTTGACAATTTATTCTTACTTTTAAATTTTCTATCATATGTAATTTTCTTATTTAGTTTTGGTTAAGTAGATACTTTAATTCGAATCAAGTCGTATCACCATGACAGATTTAATTAACAAAACTCGAAAGAAATGAGTTTGACAACTTATTCTTACTTTTAAATTTTCTATCATATGTAATTTTCTTATTTAGTTTTGGTTAAGTAGATACTTTAATTCGAGTCAAGTCGCATCACCATGAAATATTAAATTAACAAAACTCACAAGAAATGAGTTTGACAATTTATTCTTACTTTTAAATTTTCTATCATATGTAATTTTCTTATTTTTTTTTTTTTTTTTTTTTTTTTTTTTTAATTTAGTTTTGGTTAAGTAGATACTTTAATTCGAGTCAAGTCGTATCACCATGAAAGATTAAATTAACAAAACTCACAAGAAATGAGTTTGACAATTTATTCTTACTTTTAAATTTTCTATCATATGTAATTTTCTTATTTAGTTTTGGATAAATAGATTCTTTTATTCGAGTCAAGTCACATCACCATGACAGATTTAATTAACAAAACTCGAAAGAAATGAGTTTGACAATGTATTCTTACTTTTAAATTTTCTATCATATGTTATTTTCTTATTTAGTTTTGGATAAATAGATTCTTTAATTCGAGTCAAGTCACATCACCATGACAGATTTAATTAACAAAACTCGAAAGAAATGAGTTTGACAATTTATTCTTACTTTTAAATTTTCTATCATATGTAATTTTCTTATTTTAGTTTTGGTTAAGTAGATATTTTAATTCGAGTCAAGTCGTATCACAATGACAGATTTAATTAACAAAACTCGAAAGAAATGAGTTTGACAATTTATTCTTACTTTTAAATTTTCTATCATATGTAATTTTCTTATTTTTTTTTTTTTTTTTTTTTTATTTTTTTTTTTTTTTTAATTTAGTTTTGGTTAAGTAGAAACTTTAATTCGAGTCAAGTCGTATCACCATGAAAGATTAAATTAACAAAACTCAAAAGAAATGAGTTTGACAATTTATTCTTACTTTTAAATTTTCTATCATATGTAATTTTCTTATTTAGTTTTGGATAAATAGATTCTTTAATTCGAGTCAAGTCACATCACCATGACAGATTTAATTAACAAAACTCGAAAGAAATGAGTTTGACAATTTATTCTTACTTTTAAATTTTCTATCATATGTAATTTTCTTATTTAGTTTTGGATAAATAGATTCTTTAATTCGAGTCAAGTCACATCACCATGACAGATTTAATTAACAAAACTCGAAAGAAATGAGTTTGACAATTTATTCTTACTTTTAAATTTTCTATCATATGTAATTTTCTTATTTTTTTTTTTTATATATATATTTTTTTTTTTTTTTTTAATTTAGTTTTGGTTAAGTAGATACTTTAATTCGAGTCAAGTCGTATCACCATGAAAGATTAAATTAACAAAACTCACAAGAAATGAGTTTGACAATTTATTCTTACTTTTAAATTTTCTATCATATGTAATTTTCTTATTTCGTTTTGGATAAATAGATTCTTTAATTCGAGTCAAGTCACATCACCATGACAGATTTAATTAACAAAACTCGAAAGAAATGAGTTTAAAAATTTATTCTTACTTTTAAATTTTCTATCATATGTAATTTTCTTATTTAGTTTTGGATAAATAGATTCTTTAATTCGAGTCAAGTCACATTACCATGACAGATTTAATTAACAAAACTCGAAAGAAATGAGTTTGACAATTTATTCTTACTTTTAAATTTTCTATCATATGTAATTTTCTTATTTAGTTTTGGTTAAGTAGATACTTTAATTCGAGTCAAGTCGTATCACCATGACAGATTAAATTAACAAAACTCGAAAGAAATGAGTTTGACAATTTATTCTTACTTTTAAATTTTCTATCATATGTAATTTTCTTATTTAGTTTTGGATAAATAGATTCTTTAATTCGAGTCAAGTCACATCACCGTGAATGATTAAATACCCAAAACTCAAAAGAAATGAGTTTGACAATTTATTCTTACTTTTAAATTTTCTATCATATGTAATTTTCTTATTTAGTTTTGGTTAAGTAGATACTTTAATTCGAGTCAAGTCGTATCACCATGACAGATTAAATTAACAAAACTCGAAAGAAATGAGTTTGACAATTTATTCTTACTTTTAAATTTTCTATCATATGTAATTTTTTTATTTAGTTTTGGTTAAGTAGATTCTTTAATTCGAGTTAAGTCGCATCACCATGACAGATTTAATTAACAAAACTCGAACGAAATGAGTTTGACAATTTATTCTTACTTTTAAATTTTCTATCATATGTAATTTTCTTATTTAGTTTTGGTTAAGTAGATACTTTAATTCGAGTCAAGTCGTATCACCATGACAGATTAAATTAACAAAACTCACAAGAAATGAGTTTGACAATTTATTCTTACTTTTAAATTTTCTATCATATGTAATTTTCTTATTTAGTTTTGGATAAATAGATTCTTTAATTCGAGTCAAGTCACATCACCATGACAGATTTAATTAACAAAACTCGAAAGAAATGAGTTTGACAATTTATTCTTACTTTTAAATTTTCTATCATATGTAATTTTCTTATTTAGTTTTGGATAAATAGATTCTTTAATTCGAGTCAAGTCACATCACCGTGAAAGATTAAATACCCAAAACTCAAAAGAAATGAGTTTGACAATTTATTCTTACTTTTAAATTTTCTATCATAAGTAATTTTCTTATTTAGTTTTGGTTAAGTAGATACTTTAATTCGAGTCAAGTCGTATCACCATGACAGATTAAATTAACAAAACTTGAAAGAAATGAGTTTGACAATTTATTCTTACTTTTAAATTTTCTATCATATGTACTTTTCTTATTTAGTTTTGGATAAATATATTCTTTAATTCGAGTCAAGTCACATCACCATGACATATTTAATTAACAAAACTCGAAAGATATGAGTTTGACAATTTATTCTTACTTTTAAATTTTCTATCATATGTAATTTTCTCATTTTTTTTTTTTTTTTTTTTTTTTTATTTTTTTTTTTTTTTTTTTTTATTTTTTTTTATTTTTTTTTTTTTTTTAATTTAGTTTTGGTTAAGTAGATACTTTAATTCGAGTCAAGTCGTATCACAATAAAAGATTAAATTGACAAAACTCACAAGAAATGAGTTTGACAATTTATTCTTACTTTTAAATTTTCTATCATATGTAATTTTCTTATTTAGTTTTAGATAAATAGATTCTTTAATTCGAGTCAAGTCGTATCACCATGACAGATTAAATTAACAAAACTCGAAAGAAATGAGTTTGACAATTTATTCTTACTTTTAAATTTTCTATCATATGTAATTTTCTTATTTAGTTTTGGATAAATAGATTCTTTAATTCGAGTCAAGTCACATCACCATGACAGATTTAATTAACAAAACTCACAAGAAATGAGTTTGACAATTTATTCTTACTTTTAAATTTTCTATCATATGTAATTTTCTTATTTAGTTTTGGTTAAGTAGATACTTTAATTCGAGTCAAGTCGTATCACCATGACCGATTAAATTAACAAAACTTGAAAGAAATGAGTTTGACAATTTATTCTTACTTTTAAATTTTCTATCATATGTAATTTTCTTATTTAGTTTTGGATAAATAGATTCTTTAATTCGAGTCAAGTCACATCACCGTGAAAGATTAAATACCCAAAACTCAAAAGAAATGAGTTTGACAATTTATTCTTACTTTTAAATTTTCTATCATAAGTAATTTTCTTATTTAGTTTTGGTTAAGTAGATACTTTAATTCGAGTCAAGTCGTATCACCATGACAGATTAAATTAACAAAACTCGAAAGAAATGAGTTTGACAACTTATTCTTACTTTTAAATTTTCTATCATATGTAATTTTCTTATTTAGTTTTGGTTAAGTAGATACTTTAATTCGAGTCAAGTCGCATCACCATGAAAGATTAAATTAACAAACCTCACAAGAAATGAGTTTGACAATTTATTCTTTCTTTTAAATTTTCTATCATATGTAATTTTCTTATTTAGTTTTGGTTAAGTAGATACTTTAATTCGAGTCAAGTCGTATCACCATGACAGATTAAATTAACAAAACTCGAGAAATGAGTTTGACAATTTATTCTTACTTTAAAATTTTCTATCATATGTAATTTTCTTATTTAGTTTTGGATAAATAGATTCCTTAATTCGAGTCAAGTCACATCACCATGCCAGATTTAATTAACAAAACTCGAAAGAAATGAGTTTGACAATTTATTCTTACTTTTAAATTTTCTATCATATGTAATTTTCTTATTTAGTTTTGGTTAAGTAGATACTTTAATTCGAGTCAAGTCGTATCACCATGACAGATTTAATTAACAAAACTCGAAAGAAATGAGTTTGACAATTTATTCTTACTTTTAAATTTTCTATCATATGTAATTTTCTTATTTAGTTTTGGTTAAGTAGATACTTTAATTCGAGTCAAGTCGTATCACCATGACAGATTAAATTAACAAAACTCGAAAGAAATGAGTTTGACAATTTATTCTTACTTTTAAATTTTCTATCATATGTAATTTTCTTATTTAGTTTTGGATAAATATATTCTTTAATTCGAGTCAAGTCACATCACCGTGAAAGATTAAATACCCAAAACTCAAAAGAAATGAGTTTGACAATTTATTCTTACTTTTAAATTTTCTATCATATGTAATTTTCTTATTTAGTTTTGGTTAAGTAGATACTTTAATTCGAATCAAGTCGTATCACCATGACAGATTAAATTAACAAAACTCACAAGAAATGAGTTTGACAATTTATTCTTACTTTTAAATTTTCTATCATATGTAATTTTCTTATTTAGTTTTGGATAAATAGATTCTTTAATTCGAGTCAAGTCACATCACCATGACAGATTTAATTAACAAAACTCGAAAGAAATGAGTTTGACAATTTATTCTTACTTTTAAATTTTCTATCATATGTAATTTTCTTATTTAGTTTTGGATAAATAGATTCTTTAATTCGAGTCAAGTCACATCACCATGACAGATTTAATTAACAAAACTCGAAAGAAATGAGTTTGACAATTTATTTTTACTTTTAAATTTTCTATCATATGTAATTTTCTTATTTAGTTTTGGTTAATTCGAGTCAAGTCGTATCACCATGACAGATTAAATTAACAAAACTCGAAAGAAATGAGTTTGACAATTTATTCTTACTTTTAAATTTTCTATCATATGTAATTTTCTTATTTAGTTTTGGATAAATAGATTCTTTAATTCGAATCAAGTCACATCACCATGACAGATTTAATTAACAAAACTCGAAAGAAATGAGTTTGACAATTTATTCTTACTTTTAAATTTTCTATCATATGTAATTTTCTTATTTAGTTTTGGTTAAGTAGATACTTTAATTCGAGTCAAGTCGTATCACCATGACAGATTAAATTAACAAAACTCGAAAGAAATGAGTTTGACAATTTATTCTTACTTTTAAATTTTCTATCATATGTAATTTTCTTATTTAGTTTTGGATAAATAGATTCTTTAATTCGAGTCAAGTCACATCACCGTGAAAGATTAAATACCCAAAACTCAAAAGAAATGAGTTTGACAATTTATTCTTACTTTTAAATTTTCTATCATATGTAATTTTCGTATTTAGTTTTGGTTAAGTAGATACTTTAATTCGAGTCAAGTCGTATCACCATGACAGATTAAATTAACAAAACTCGAAAGAAATGAGTTTGACAATTTATTCTTACTTTTAAATTTTCTATCATATGTAATTTTTTTATTTAGTTTTGGTTAAGTAGATTCTTTAATTCGAGTTAAGTCGCATCACCATGACAGATTTAATTAACAAAACTCGAAAGAAATGAGTTTGACAATTTATTCTTACTTTTAAATTTTCTATCATATGTAATTTTCTTATTTAGTTTTGGTTAAGTAGATACTTTAATTCGAGTCAAGTCGTATCACCATGACAGATTAAATTAACAAAACTCACAAGAAATGAGTTTTACAATTTATTCTTACTTTTAAATTTTCTATCATATGTAATTTTCTTATTTAGTTTTGGTTAAGTAGATACTTTAATTCGAGTCAAGTCGTATCACCATGACAGATTAAATTAACAAAACTCACAAGAAATGAGTTTGACAATTTATTCTTACTTTTAAATTTTCTATCATATGTAATTTTCTTATTTAGTTTTGGATAAATAGATTCTTTAATTCGAGTCAAGTCGTATCACCATGACAGATTAAATTAACAAAACTCACAAGAAATGAGTTTTACAATTTATTCTTACTTTTAAATTTTCTATCATATGTAATTTTCGTATTTAGTTTTGGTTAAGTAGATACTTTAATTCGAGTCAAGTCGTATCACCATGACAGATTAAATTAACAAAACTCACAAGAAATGAGTTTTACAATTTATTCTTACTTTTAAATTTTCTATCATATGTAATTTTCGTATTTAGTTTTGGTTAAGTAGATACTTTAATTCGAGTCAAGTCGTATCACCATGACAGATTAAATTAACAAAACTCGAAAGAAATGAGTTTGACAATTTATTCTTACTTTTAAATTTTCTATCATATGTAATTTTTTTATTTAGTTTTGGTTAAGTAGATTCTTTAATTCGAGTTAAGTCGCATCACCATGACAGATTTAATTAACAAAACTCGAAAGAAATGAGTTTGACAATTTATTCTTACTTTTAAATTTTCTATCATATGTAATTTTTTTATTTAGTTTTGGTTAAGTAGATTCTTTAATTCGAGTTAAGTCGCATCACCATGACAGATTTAATTAACAAAACTCGAACGAAATGAGTTTGACAATTTATTCTTACTTTTAAATTTTCTATCATATGTAATTTTCTTATTTAGTTTTGGTTAAGTAGATACTTTAATTCGAGTCAAGTCGTATCACCATGACAGATTAAATTAACAAAACTCACAAGAAATGAGTTTGACAATTTATTCTTACTTTTAAATTTTCTATCATATGTAATTTTCTTATTTAGTTTTGGATAAATAGATTCTTTAATTCGAGTCAAGTCACATCACCATGACAGATTTAATTAACAAAACTCGAAAGAAATGAGTTTGACAATTTATTCTTACTTTTAAATTTTCTATCATATGTAATTTTCTTATTTAGTTTTGGATAAATAGATTCTTTAATTCGAGTCAAGTCACATCACCGTGAAAGATTAAATACCCAAAACTCAAAAGAAATGAGTTTGACAATTTATTCTTACTTTTAAATTTTCTATCATAAGTAATTTTCTTATTTAGTTTTGGTTAAGTAGATACTTTAATTCGAGTCAAGTCGTATCACCATGACAGATTAAATTAACAAAACTTGAAAGAAATGAGTTTGACAATTTATTCTTACTTTTAAATTTTCTATCATATGTACTTTTCTTATTTAGTTTTGGATAAATATATTCTTTAATTCGAGTCAAGTCACATCACCATGACATATTTAATTAACAAAACTCGAAAGATATGAGTTTGACAATTTATTCTTACTTTTAAATTTTCTATCATATGTAATTTTCTCATTTTTTTTTTTTTTTTTTTTTTTTTATTTTTTTTTTTTTTTTTTTTTATTTTTTTTATTTTTTTTTTTTTTTTTAATTTAGTTTTGGTTAAGTAGATACTTTAATTCGAGTCAAGTCGTATCACAATAAAAGATTAAATTGACAAAACTCACAAGAAATGAGTTTGACAATTTATTCTTACTTTTAAATTTTCTATCATATGTAATTTTCTTATTTAGTTTTAGATAAATAGATTCTTTAATTCGAGTCAAGTCGTATCACCATGACAGATTAAATTAACAAAACTCGAAAGAAATGAGTTTGACAATTTATTCTTACTTTTAAATTTTCTATCATATGTAATTTTCTTATTTAGTTTTGGATAAATAGATTCTTTAATTCGAGTCAAGTCACATCACCATGACAGATTTAATTAACAAAACTCACAAGAAATGAGTTTGACAATTTATTCTTACTTTTAAATTTTCTATCATATGTAATTTTCTTATTTAGTTTTGGTTAAGTAGATACTTTAATTCGAGTCAAGTCGTATCACCATGACCGATTAAATTAACAAAACTTGAAAGAAATGAGTTTGACAAATTATTCTTACTTTTAAATTTTCTATCATATGTAATTTTCTTATTTAGTTTTGGATAAATAGATTCTTTAATTCGAGTCAAGTCACATCACCGTGAAAGATTAAATACCCAAAACTCAAAAGAAATGAGTTTGACAATTTATTCTTACTTTTAAATTTTCTATCATAAGTAATTTTCTTATTTAGTTTTGGTTAAGTAGATACTTTAATTCGAGTCAAGTCGTATCACCATGACAGATTAAATTAACAAAACTCGAAAGAAATGAGTTTGACAACTTATTCTTACTTTTAAATTTTCTATCATATGTAATTATCTTATTTAGTTTTGGTTAAGTAGATACTTTAATTCGAGTCAAGTCGCATCACCATGAAAGATTAAATTAACAAACCTCACAAGAAATGAGTTTGACAATTTATTCTTTCTTTTAAATTTTCTATCATATGTAATTTTCTTATTTAGTTTTGGTTAAGTAGATACTTTAATTCGAGTCAAGTCGTATCACCATGACAGATTAAATTAACAAAACTCGAGAAATGAGTTTGACAATTTATTCTTACTTTAAAATTTTCTATCATATGTAATTTTCTTATTTAGTTTTGGATAAATAGATTCCTTAATTCGAGTCAAGTCACATCACCATGCCAGATTTAATTAACAAAACTCGAAAGAAATGAGTTTGACAATTTATTCTTACTTTTAAATTTTCTATCATATGTAATTTTCTTATTTAGTTTTGGTTAAGTAGATACTTTAATTCGAGTCAAGTCGTATCACCATGACAGATTTAATTAACAAAACTCGAAAGAAATGAGTTTGACAATTTATTCTTACTTTTAAATTTTCTATCATATGTAATTTTCTTATTTAGTTTTGGTTAAGTAGATACTTTAATTCGAGTCAAGTCGTATCACCATGACAGATTAAATTAACAAAACTCGAAAGAAATGAGTTTGACAATTTATTCTTACTTTTAAATTTTCTATCATATGTAATTTTCTTATTTAGTTTTGGATAAATATATTCTTTAATTCGAGTCAAGTCACATCACCGTGAAAGATTAAATACCCAAAACTCAAAAGAAATGAGTTTGACAATTTATTCTTACTTTTAAATTTTCTATCATATGTAATTTTCTTATTTAGTTTTGGTTAAGTAGATACTTTAATTCGAATCAAGTCGTATCACCATGACAGATTAAATTAACAAAACTCACAAGAAATGAGTTTGACAATTTATTCTTACTTTTAAATTTTCTATCATATGTAATTTTCTTATTTAGTTTTGGATAAATAGATTCTTTAATTCGAGTCAAGTCACATCACCATGACAGATTTAATTAACAAAACTCGAAAGAAATGAGTTTGACAATTTATTCTTACTTTTAAATTTTCTATCATATGTAATTTTCTTATTTAGTTTTGGATAAATAGATTCTTTAATTCGAGTCAAGTCACATCACCATGACAGATTTAATTAACAAAACTCGAAAGAAATGAGTTTGACAATTTATTTTTACTTTTAAATTTTCTATCATATGTAATTTTCTTATTTAGTTTTGGTTAATTCGAGTCAAGTCGTATCACCATGACAGATTAAATTAACAAAACTCGAAAGAAATGAGTTTGACAATTTATTCTTACTTTTAAATTTTCTATCATATGTAATTTTCTTATTTAGTTTTGGATAAATAGATTCTTTAATTCGAATCAAGTCACATCACCATGACAGATTTAATTAACAAAACTCGAAAGAAATGAGTTTGACAATTTATTCTTACTTTTAAATTTTCTATCATATGTAATTTTCTTATTTAGTTTTGGTTAAGTAGATACTTTAATTCGAGTCAAGTCGTATCACCATGACAGATTAAATTAACAAAACTCGAAAGAAATGAGTTTGACAATTTATTCTTACTTTTAAATTTTCTATCATATGTAATTTTCTTATTTAGTTTTGGATAAATAGATTCTTTAATTCGAGTCAAGTCACATCACCGTGAAAGATTAAATACCCAAAACTCAAAAGAAATGAGTTTGACAATTTATTCTTACTTTTAAATTTTCTATCATATGTAATTTTCGTATTTAGTTTTGGTTAAGTAGATACTTTAATTCGAGTCAAGTCGTATCACCATGACAGATTAAATTAACAAAACTCGAAAGAAATGAGTTTGACAATTTATTCTTACTTTTAAATTTTCTATCATATGTAATTTTTTTATTTAGTTTTGGTTAAGTAGATTCTTTAATTCGAGTTAAGTCGCATCACCATGACAGATTTAATTAACAAAACTCGAAAGAAATGAGTTTGACAATTTATTCTTACTTTTAAATTTTCTATCATATGTAATTTTCTTATTTAGTTTTGGTTAAGTAGATACTTTAATTCGAGTCAAGTCGTATCACCATGACAGATTAAATTAACAAAACTCACAAGAAATGAGTTTTACAATTTATTCTTACTTTTAAATTTTCTATCATATGTAATTTTCTTATTTAGTTTTGGATAAATAGATTCTTTAATTCGAGTCAAGTCACATCACCATGACAGATTTAATTAACAAAACTCGAAAGAAATGAGTTTGACAATTTATTCTTACTTTTAAATTTTCTATCATATGTAATTTTCTTATTTAGTTTTGGATAAATAGATTCTTTAATTCGAGTCAAGTCACATCACCATGACAGATTTAATTAACAAAACTCACAAGAAATGAGTTTGACAATTTATTCTTACTTTTAAATTTTCTATCATATGTAATTTTCTTATTTAGTTTTGGTTAAGTAGATACTTTAATTCGAGTCAAGTCGCATCACCATGAAAGATTAAATTAACAAACCTCACAAGAAATGAGTTTGACAATTTATTCTTTCTTTTAAATTTTCTATCATATGTAATTTTCTTATTTAGTTTTGGTTAAGTAGATACTTTAATTCGAGTCAAGTCGTATCACCATGACAGATTAAATTAACAAAACTCGAGAAATGAGTTTGACAATTTATTCTTACTTTTAAATTTTCTATCATATGTAATTTTCTTATTTAGTTTTGGATAAATAGATTCTTTAATTCGAGTCAAGTCACATCACCATGACATATTTAATTAACAAAACTCGAAAGAAATGAGTTTGACAATTTATTCTTACTTTTAAATTTTCTATTTTATGTAATTTTCTTATTTAGTTTTGGTTAAGTAGATACTTTAATTCGAGTCAAGTCGTATCACCATGACAGATTTAATTAACAAAACTCGAAAGAAATGAGTTTGACAATTTATTCTTACTTTTAAATTTTCTATCATATGTAATTTTCTTATTTAGTTTTGGTTAAGTAGATACTTTAATTCGAGTCAAGTCGTATCACCATGACAGATTAAATTAACAAAACTCGAAAGAAATGAGTTTGACAATTTATTCTTACTTTTAAATTTTCTATCATATGTAATTTTCTTATTTAGTTTTGGATAAATATATTCTTTAATTCGAGTCAAGTCACATCACCGTGAAAGATTAAATACCCAAAACTCAAAAGAAATGAGTTTGACAATTTATTCTTACTTTTTAATTTTCTATCATATGTAATTTTCTTATTTAGTTTTGGTTAAGTAGATACTTTAATTCGAATCAAGTCGTATCACCATGACAGATTAAATTAACAAAACTCACAAGAAATGAGTTTGACAATTTATTCTTACTTTTAAATTTTCTATCATATGTAATTTTCTTATTTAGTTTGGATAAATAGATTCTTTAATTCGAGTCAAGTCACATCACCATGACAGATTTAATTAACAAAACTCGAAAGAAATGAGTTTGACAATTTATTCTTACTTTTAAATTTTCTATCATATGTAATTTTCTTATTTAGTTTTGGATAAATAGATTCTTTAATTCGAGTCAAGTCACATCACCATGACAGATTTAATTAACAAAACTCACAAGAAATGAGTTTGACAATTTATTCTTACTTTTAAATTTTCTATCATATGTAATTTTCTTATTTAGTTTTGGATAAATAGATTCTTTAATTCGAGTCAAGTCATATCACCATGACAGATTTAATTAACAAAACTCGAAAGAAATGAGTTTGACAATTTATTCCTACTTTTAAATTTTCTATCATATGTAATTTTCTTATTAAGTTTTGGTTAAGTAGATACTTTAATTCGAGTCAAGTCGCATCACCATGAAAGATTAAATTAACAAAACTCACAAGAAATGAGTTTGACAATTTATTCTTACTTTTAAATTTTCTATCATATGTAATTTTCTTATTTAGTTTTGGATAAATAGATTCTTTAATTCGAGTCAAGTCACATCACCATGACATATTTAATTAACAAAACTCGAAAGATATGAGTTTGACAATTTATTCTTACTTTTAAGTTTTCTATCATATGTAATTTTCTCATTTTTTTTTTTTTTTTTTTTTTATTTTTTTTTTTTTTTTTTTTTTTATTTTATTTTATTTTTTTTTTTTTTTTTAATTTAGTTTTGGTTAAGTAGATACTTTAATTCGAGTCAAGTCGTATCACAATAAAAGATTAAATTGACAAAACTCACAAGAAATGAGTTTGACAATTTATTCTTACTTTTAAATTTTCTATCATATGTAATTTTCTTATTTAGTTTTGGATAAATAGATTCTTTAATTCGAGTCAAGTCGTATCACCATGACAGATTAAATTAACAAAACTCGAAAGAAATGAGTTTGACAATTTATTCTTACTTTTAAATTTTCTATCATATGTAATTTTCTTATTTAGTTTTGGATAAATAGATTCTTTAATTCGAGTCAAGTCACATCACCATGACAGATTTAATTAACAAAACTCACAAGAAATGAGTTTGACAATTTATTCTTACTTTTAAATTTTCTATCATATGTAATTTTCTTATTTAGTTTTGGTTAAGTAGATACTTTAATTCGAGTCAAGTCGTATCACCATGACAGATTAAATTAACAAAACTCGAAAGAAATGAGTTTGACAATTAATTCTTACTTTTAAATTTTCTATCATATGTAATTTTCTTATTTAGTTTTGGATAAATAGATTCTTTAATTCGAGTCAAGTCACATCACCGTGAAAGATTAAATACCCAAAACTCAAAAGAAATGAGTTTGACAATTTCTTCTAACTTTTAAATTTTCTATCATATGTAATTTTCTTATTTAGTTATGGATAAATAGATTCTTTAATTCGAGTCAAGTCGTATCACCATGACAGATTAAATTAACAAAACTCGAAAGAAATGAGTTTGACAATTTATTCTTACTTTTAAATTTTCTATCATATGTAATTTTCTTATTTAGTTTTGGATAAATAGATTCTTTAATTCGAGTCAAGTCGTATCACCATGACAGATTAAATTAACAAAACTCGAAAGAAATGAGTTTGACAATTTATTCTTACTTTTAAATTTTCTATCATATGTAATTTTCTTATTTAGTTTTGGATAAATAGATTCTTTAATTCGAGTCAAGTCACATCACCATGACAGATTTAATTAACAAAACTCACAAGAAATGAGTTTGACAATTTATTCTTACTTTTAAATTTTCTATCATATGTAATTTTCTTATTTAGTTTTGGTTAAGTAGATACTTTAATTCGAGTCAAGTCGTATCACAATAAAAGATTAAATTGACAAAACTCACAAGAAATGAGTTTGACAATTTATTCTTACTTTTAAATTTTCTATCATATGTAATTTTCTTATTTAGTTTTGGATAAATAGATTCTTTAATTCGAGTCAAGTCGTATCACCATGACAGATTAAATTAACAAAACTCGAAAGAAATGAGTTTGACAATTTATTCTTACTTTTAAATTTTCTATCATATGTAATTTTCTTATTTAGTTTTGGATAAATAGATTCTTTAATTCGAGTCAAGTCACATCACCATGACAGATTTAATTAACAAAACTCACAAGAAATGAGTTTGACAATTTATTCTTACTTTTAAATTTTCTATCATATGTAATTTTCTTATTTAGTTTTGGTTAAGTAGATACTTTAATTCGAGTCAAGTCGTATCACCATGACAGATTAAATTAACAAAACTCGAAAGAAATGAGTTTGACAATTAATTCTTACTTTTAAATTTTCTATCATATGTAATTTTCTTATTTAGTTTTGGATAAATAGATTCTTTAATTCGAGTCAAGTCACATCACCGTGAAAGATTAAATACCCAAAACTCAAAAGAAATGAGTTTGATAATTTATTCTTACTTTTAAATTTTCTATCATATGTAATTTTCTTATTTAGTTTTGGATAAATAGATTCTTTAATTCGAGTCAAGTCGTATCACCATGACAGATTAAATTAACAAAACTCGAAAGAAATGAGTTTGACAATTTATTCTTACTTTTAAATTTTCTATCATATGTAATTTTCTTATTTAGTTTTGGATAAATAAATTCTTTAATTCGAGTCAAGTCACATCACCATGACAGATTTAATTAACAAAACTCACAAGAAATGAGTTTGACAATTTAGTCTTACTTTTAAATTTTCTATCATATGTAATTTTCTTATTTAGTTTTGGTTAAGTAGATACTTTAATTCGAGTCAAGTCGTATCACCATGACAGATTAAATTAACAAAACTCGAAAGAAATGAGTTTGACAATTAATTCTTACTTTTAAATTTTCTATCATATGTAATTTTCTTATTTAGTTTTGGATAAATAGATTCTTTAATTCGAGTCAAGTCACATCACCGTGAAAGATTAAATACCCAAAACTCAAAAGAAATGAGTTTGACAATTTATTCTTACTTTTAAATTTTCTATCATATGTAATTTTCTTATTTAGTTTTGGTTAAGTAGATACTTTAATTCGAGTCAAGTCGTATCACCATGACAGATTAAATTAACAAAACTCGAAAGAAATGAGTTTGACAATTTATTCTTACTTTTAAATTTTCTATCATATGGAATTTTCTTATTTAGTTTTGGTTAAGTAGATACTTTAATTCGAGTCAAGTCGCATCACCATGAAAGATTAAATTAACAAAACTCACAAGAAATGAGTTTGACAATTTATTCTTTCTTTTAAATTTTCTATCATATGTAATTTTCTTATTTAGTTTTGGTTAAGTAGATACTTTAATTCGAGTCAAGTCGTATCACCATGACAGATTTAATTAACAAAACTCGAAAGAAATGAGTTTGACAATTTATTCTTACTTTTAAATTTTCTATCATATGTAATTTTCTTATTTAGTTTTGGTTAAGTAGATACTTTAATTCGAGTCAAGTCGTATCACCATGACAGATTAAATTAACAAAACTCGAAAGAAATGAGTTTGACAATTTATTCTTACTTTTAAAATTTCTATCATATGTAATTTTCTTATTTAGTTTTGGATAAATAGATTCTTTAATTCGAGTCAAGTCGTATCACCATGACAGATTAAATTAACAAAACTCGAAAGAAATGAGTTTGACAATTTATTCTTACTTTTAAATTTTCTATCATATGTAATTTTCTTATTTAGTTTTGGTTAAGTAGATACTTTAATTCGAGTCAAGTCGTATCACCATGACAGATTAAATTAACAAAACTCGAAAGGAATGAGTTTGACAATTTATTCTTACTTTTAAATTTTCTATCATATGTAATTTTCTTATTTAGTTTTGGATAAATAGATTCTTTAATTCGAGTCAAGTCACATCACCGTGAAAGATTAAATACCCAAAACTCAAAAGAAATGAGTTTGACAATTTATTCTTACTTTTAAATTTTCTATCATATGTAATTTTCTTATTTAGTTTTGGTTAAGTAGATTCTTTAATTCGAGTCAAGTCGCATCACCATGACATATTTAATTAACAAAACTCGAAAGAAATGAGTTTGACAATTTATTCTTACTTTTAAATTTTCTATCATATGTAATTTTCTTATTTAGTTTTGGTTAAGTAGATACTTTAATTCGAGTCAAGTCGTATCACCATGACAGATTAAATTAACAAAACTCGAAAGAAATGAGTTTGACAAATTATTCATACTTTTAAATTTTCTATCATATGTAATTTTCTTATTTAGTTTTGGATAAAAAGATTCTTTAATTCGAGTCAAGTCGTATCACCATGACAGATTAAATTAACAAAACTCGAAAGAAATGAGTTTGACAATTTATTCTTACTTTTAAATTTTCTATCATATGTAATTTTCTTATTTAGTTTTGGTTAAGTAGATACTTTAATTCGAGTCAAGTCGTATCACCATGACAGATTAAATTAACAAAACTCGAAAGAAATGAGTTTGACAATTTATTCTTACTTTTAAATTTTCTATCATATGTAATTTTCTTATTTAGTTTTGGATAAATAGATTCTTTAATTCGAGTCAAGTCACATCACCATGACAGATTTAATTAACAAAACTCGAAAGAAATGAGTTTGACAATTTATTCTTACTTTTAAATTTTCTATCATATGTAATTTTCTTATTTAGTTTTGGTTAAGTAGATTCTTTAATTCGAGTCAAGTCACATCACCGTGAAAGATTAAATACCCAAAACTCAAAAGAAATGAGTTTGACAATTTATTCGAACTTTTACATTTTCTATCATATGTAATTTTCTTATTTAGTTATGGATAAATAGATTCTTTAATTCGAGTCATGTCGTATCACCATGACAGATTAAATTAACAAAACTCGAAAGAAATGAGTTTGACAATTTATTCTTACTTTTAAATTTTCTATCATATGTAATTTTCTTATTTAGTTTTGGATAAATAGATTCTTTAATTCGAGTCAAGTCGTATCACCATGACAGATTAAATTAACAAAACTCGAAAGAAATGAGTTTGACAATTTATTCTTACTTTTAAATTTTCTATCATATGTAATTTTCTTATTTAGTTTTGGATAAATAGATTCTTTAATTCGAGTCAAGTCACATCACCATGACAGATTTAATTAACAAAACTCACAAGAAATGAGTTTGACAATTTATTCTTACTTTTAAATTTTCTATCATATGTAATTTTCTTATTTAGTTTTGGTTAAGTAGATACTTTAATTCGAGTCAAGTCGTATCACAATAAAAGATTAAATTGACAAAACTCACAAGAAATGAGTTTGACAATTTATTCTTACTTTTAAATTTTCTATCATATGTAATTTTCTTATTTAGTTTTGGATAAATAGATTCTTTAATTCGAGTCAAGTCACATCACCGTGAAAGATTAAATACCCAAAACTCAAAAGAAATGAGTTTGACAATTTATTCTTACTTTTAAATTTTCTATCATATGTAATTTTCTTATTTAGTTTTGGTTAAGTAGATACTTTAATTCGAGTCAAGTCGTATCACCATGACAGATTAAATTAACAAAACTCGAAAGAAATGAGTTTGACAATTTATTCTTACTTTTAAATTTTCTATCATATGTAATTTTCTTATTTAGTTTTGGATAAATAGATTCTTTAATTCGAGTCAAGTCGTATCACCATGACAGATTAAATTAACAAAACTCGAAAGAAATGAGTTTGACAATTTATTCTTACTTTTAAATTTTCTATCATATGTAATTTTCTTATTTAGTTTTGGTTAAGTAGATACTTTAATTCGAGTCAAGTCGTATCACCATGACAGATTAAATTAACAAAACTCGAAAGGAATGAGTTTGACAATTTATTCTTACTTTTAAATTTTCTATCATATGTAATTTTCTTATTTAGTTTTGGATAAATAGATTCTTTAATTCGAGTCAAGTCACATCACCGTGAAAGATTAAATACCCAAAACTCAAAAGAAATGAGTTTGACAATTTATTCTTACTTTTAAATTTTCTATCATATGTAATTTTCTTATTTAGTTTTGGTTAAGTAGATTCTTTAATTCGAGTCAAGTCACATCACCATGACAGATTTAATTAACAAAACTCGAAAGAAATGAGTTTGACAATTTATTCTTACTTTTAAATTTTCTATCATATGTAATTTTCTTATTTAGTTTTGGTTAAGTAGATTCTTTAATTCGAGTCAAGTCGCATCACCATGACAGATTTAATTAACAAAACTCGAAAGAAATGAGTTTGACAATTTATTCTTACTTTTAAATTTTCTATCATATGTAATTTTCTTATTTAGTTTTGGATAAATAGATTCTTTAATTCGAGTCAAGTCGTATCACCATGACAGATTAAATTAACAAAACTCGAAAGAAATGAGTTTGACAATTTTTCTTACTTTTAAATTTTCTATCATATGTAATTTTTTTATCTAGTTTTGGTTAAGTAGATACTTTAATTCGAGTCAAGTCGCATCACCATGAAAGATTAAGTTAACAAAACTCACAAGAAATGAGTTTGACAATTTATTCTTTCTTTTAAATTTTCTATCATATGTAATTTTCTTATTTAGTTTTGGTTAAGTAGATACTTTAATTCGAGTCAAGTCGTATCACCATGACAGATTAAATTAACAAAACTCGAAAGAAATGAGTTTGACAATTAATTCTTACTTTTAAATTTTCTATTATATGTAATTTTCTTATTTAGTTTTGGATAAATAGATTCTTTAATTCGAGTCAAGTCACATCACCGTGAAAGATTAAATACCCAAAACTCAAAAGAAATGAGTTTGACAATTTATTCTTACTTTTAAATTTTCTATCATATGTAATTTTCTTATTTAGTTTTGGTTAAGTAGATACTTTAATTCGAGTCAAGTCGTATCACCATGACAGATTAAATTAACAAAACTCGAAAGAAATGAGTTTGACAATTTATTCTTACTTTTAAATTTTCTATCATATGGAATTTTCTTATTTAGTTTTGGTTAAGTAGATACTTTAATTCGAGTCAAGTCGCATCACCATGAAAGATTAAATTAACAAAACTCACAAGAAATGAGTTTGACAATTTATTCTTTCTTTTAAATTTTCTATCATATGTAATTTTCTTATTTAGTTTTGGTTAAGTAGATACTTTAATTCGAGTCAAGTCGTATCACCATGACAGATTAAATTAACAAAACTCGAGAAATGAGTTTGACAATTTATTCTTACTTTTAAATTTTCTATCATATGTAATTTTCTTATTTAGTTTTGGATAAATAGATTCTTTAATTCGAGTCAAGTCACATCACCATGACAGATTTAATTAACAAAACTCGAAAGAAATGAGTTTGACAATTTATTCTTACTTTTAAATTTTCTATCATATGTAATTTTCTTATTTAGTTTTGGTTAAGTATATACTTTAATTCGAGTCAAGTCGTATCACCATGACAGATTAAATTAACAAAACTCGAAAAAAATGAGTTCGACAATTTATTCTTACTTTTAAATTTTCTATCATATGTAATTTTCTTATTTAGTTTTGGATAAATAGATTCTTTAATTCGAGTCAAGTCACATCACCATGACAGATTTAATTAACAAAACTCGAAAGAAATGAGTTTGACAATTTATTCTTACTTTTAAATTTTCTATCATATGTAATTTTCTTATTTAGTTTTGGTTAAGTAGATTCTTTAATTCGAGTCAAGTCGCATCACCATGACAGATTTAATTAACAAAACTCGAAAGAAATGAGTTTGACAATTTATTCTTACTTTTAAATTTTCTATCATATGTAATTTTCTTATTTAGTTTTGGTTAAGTAGATACTTTAATTCGAGTCAAGTCGTATCACCATGACAGATTAAATTAACAAAACTCGAAAGAAATGAGTTTGACAATTTATTCTTACTTTTAAATTTTCTATCATATGTAATTTTCTTATTTAGTTTTGGATAAATAGATTCTTTAATTCGAGTCAAGTCGTATCACCATGACAGATTAAATTAACAAAACTCGAAAGAAATGAGTTTGACAATTTATTCTTACTTTTAAATTTTCTATCATATGTAATTTTCTTATTTAGTTTTTGATAAATAGATTCTTTAATTCGAGTCAAGTCACATCACCATGACAGATTTAATTAACAAAACTCGAAAGAAATGAGTTTGACAATTTATTCTTACTTTTAAATTTTCTATCATATGTAATTTTCTTATTTAGGTTTGGATAAATAGATTCTTTAATTCGAGTCAAGTCACATCACCATGACAGATTTAATTAACAAAACTCGAAAGAAATGAGTTTGACAATTTATTCTTACTTTTAAATTTTCTATCATATGTAATTTTCTTATTTAGTTTTGGTTAAGTAGATACTTTAATTCGAGTCAAGTCGTATCACCATGACAGATTAAATTAACAAAACTCGAAAGAAATGAGTTTGACAATTTATTCTTACTTTTAAATTTTCTATCATATGTAATTTTCTTATTTAGTTTTGGTTAAGTAGATACTTTAATTCGAGTCAAGTCGTATCACCATGACAGATTAAATTAACAAAACTCGAAAGGAATGAGTTTGACAATTTATTCTTACTTTTAAATTTTCTATCATATGTAATTTTCTTATTTAGTTTTGGATAAATAGATTCTTTAATTCGAGTTAAGTCACATCACCGTGAAAGATTAAATACCCAAAACTCAAAAGAAATGAGTTTGACAATTTATTCTTACTTTTAAATTTTCTATCATATGTAATATTCTTATTTAGTTTTGGTTAAGTAGATTCTTTAATTCGAGTCAAGTCGCATCACCATGACAGATTTAATTAACAAAACTCGAAAGAAATGAGTTTGACAATTTATTCTTACTTTTAAATTTTCTATCATATGTAATTTTCTTATTTAGGTTTGGATAAATAGATTCTTTAATTCGAGTTAAGTCACATCACCATGACAGATTTAATTAACAAAACTCGAAAGAAATGAGTTTGACAATTTATTCTTACTTTTAAATTTTCTATCATATGTAATTTTCTTATTTAGTTTTGGTTAAGTAGATACTTTAATTCGAGTCAAGTCGTATCACCATGACAGATTAAATTAACAAAACTCGAAAGAAATGAGTTTGACAATTTATTCTTACTTTTAAATTTTCTATCATATGTAATTTTCTTATTTAGTTTTGGTTAAGTAGATACTTTAATTCGAGTCAAGTCGTATCACCATGACAGATTAAATTAACAAAACTCGAAAGGAATGAGTTTGACAATTTATTCTTACTTTTAAATTTTCTATCATATGTAATTTTCTTATTTAGTTTTGGATAAATAGATTCTTTAATTCGAGTTAAGTCACATCACCGTGAAAGATTAAATACCCAAAACTCAAAAGAAATGAGTTTGACAATTTATTCTTACTTTTAAATTTTCTATCATATGTAATTTTCTTATTTAGTTTTGGTTAAGTAGATTCTTTAATTCGAGTCAAGTCGCATCACCATGACATATTTAATTAAAAAAACTCGAAAGAAATGAGTTTGACAATTTATTCTTACTTTCAAATTTTCTATCATATGTAATTTTCTTATTTAGTTTTGGTTAAGTAGATACTTTAATTCGAGTCAAGTCGTATCACCATGACAGATTAAATTAACAAAACTCGAAAGAAATGAGTTTGACAAATTATTCATACTTTTAAATTTTCTATCATATGTAATTTTCTTATTTAGTTTTGGATAAAAAGATTCTTTAATTCGAGTCAAGTCGTATCACCATGACAGATTAAATTAACAAAACTCGAAAGAAATGAGTTTGACAATTTATTCTTACTTTTAAATTTTCTATCATATGTAATTTTCTTATTTAGTTTTGGATAAATAGATTCTTTAATGCGAGTCAAGTCACATCACCATGACAGATTTAATTAACAAAACTCGAAAGAAATGAGTTTGACAATTTATTCTTACTTTTAAATTTTCTATCATATGTAATTTTCTTATTTAGTTTTGGATAAATAGATTCTTTAATTCGAGTCAAGTCACATCACCGTGAAAGATTAAATACCCAAAACTCAAAAGAAATGAGTTTGACAATTTATTCTTACTTTTAAATTTTCTATCATATGTAATTTTCTTATTTAGTTTTGGTTAAGTAGATTCTTTAATTCGAGTCAAGTCGCATCACCATGACATATTTAATTAACAAAACTCGAAAGAAATGAGTTTGACAATTTATTCTTACTTTTAAATTTTCTATCATATGTAATTTTCTTATTTAGTTTTGGTTAAGTAGATACTTTAATTCGAGTCAAGTCGTATCACCATGACAGATTAAATTAACAAAACTCGAAAGAAATGAGTTTGACAAATTATTCATACTTTTAAATTTTCTATCATATGTAATTTTCTTATTTAGTTTTGGATAAAAAGATTCTTTAATTCGAGTCAAGTCGTATCACCATGACAGATTAAATTAACAAAACTCGAAAGAAATGAGTTTGACAATTTATTCTTACTTTTAAATTTTCTATCATATGTAATTTTCTTATTTAGTTTTGGTTAAGTAGATACTTTAATTCGAGTCAAGTCGTATCACCATGAGAGATAAAATTAAGAAAACTCGAAAGAAATGAGTTTGACAATTTATTCTTACTTTTAAATTTTCTATCATATGTAATTTTCTTATTTAGTTTTGGTTAAGTAAATACTTTAATTCGAGTCAAGTCGTATCACCATGACAGATTAAATTAACAAAACTCGAAAGAAATGAGTTTGACAATTTATTCTTACTTTTAAATTTTCTATCATATGTAATTTTCTTATTTAGTTTTGGATAAATAGATTCTTTAATGCGAGTCAAGTCACATCACCATGACAGATTTAATTAACAAAACTCGAAAGAAATGAGTTTGACAATTTATTCTTACTTTTAAATTTTCTATCATATGTAATTTTCTTATTTAGTTTTGGATAAATAGATTCTTTAATTCGAGTCAAGTCACATCACCGTGAAAGATTAAATACCCAAAACTCAAAAGAAATGAGTTTGACAATTTATTCTTACTTTTAAATTTTCTATCATATGTAATTTTCATATTTAGTTTTGGTTAAGTAGATACTTTAATTCGAGCCAAGTCGTATCACCATGAGAGATAAAATTAACAAAACTCGAAAGAAATGAGTTTGACAATTTATTCTTACTTTTAAATTTTCTATCATATGTAATTTTCTTATTTAGTTTTGGATAAATAGATTCTTTAATTCGAGTCAAGTCACATCACCATGACAGATTTAATTAACAAAACTCGAAAGAAATGAGTTTGACAATTTATTCTTACTTTTAAATTTTCTATCATATGTAATTTTCTTATTTAGTTTTGGTTAAGTAGATTCTTTAATTCGAGTCAAGTCGCATCACCATGACAGATTTAATTAACAAAACTCGAAAGAAATGAGTTTGACAATTTATTCTTACTTTTAAATTTTCTATCATATGTAATTTTCTTATTTAGTTTTGGATAAATAGATTCTTTAATTCGAGTCAAGTCACATCACCATGACAGATTTAATTAACAAAACTCACAAGAAATGAGTTTGACAATTTATTCTTACTTTTAAATTTTCTATCATATGTAATTTTCTTATTTAGTTTTGGTTAAGTAGATACTTTAATTCGAGTCAAGTCGTATCACCATGACAGATTAAATTAACAAAACTCGAAAGAAATGAGTTTGACAATTTATTCTTACTTTTAAATTTTCTATCATATGTAATTTTCTTATCTAGTTTTGGTTAAGTAGATACTTTAATTCGAGTCAAGTCGCATCACCATGAAAGATTAAATTAACAAAACTCACAAGAAATGAGTTTGACAATTTATTCTTTCTTTTAAATTTTCTATCATATGTAATTTTCTTATTTAGTTTTGGTTAAGTAGATACTTTAATTCGAGTCAAGTCGTATCACCATGACAGATTAAATTAACAAAACTCGAAAGAAATGAGTTTGACAAATTATTCATACTTTTAAATTTTCTATCATATGTAATTTTCTTATTTAGTTTTGGATAAAAAGATTCTTTAATTCGAGTCAAGTCGTATCACCATGACAGATTAAATTAACAAAACTCGAAAGAAATGAGTTTGACAATTTATTCTTACTTTTAAATTTTCTATCATATGTAATTTTCTTATTTAGTTTTGGATAAATAGATTCTTTAATTCGAGTCAAGTCACCTCACCATGACAGATTTAATTAACAAAACTCGAAAGAAATGAGTTTAACAATTTAATCTTACTTTTAAATTTTCTATCATATGTAATTTTCTTATTTAGTTTTGGATAAATAGATTCTTTAATTCGAGTCAAGTCACATCACCATGACAGATTTAATTAACAAAACTCGAAAGAAATGAGTTTGACAATTTATTCTTACTTTTAAATTTTCTATCATATGTAATTTTCTTATTTAGTTTTGGTTAAGTAGATACTTTAATTCGAGTCAAGTCGTATCATCATGACAGATTAAATTAACAAAACTCGAAAGAAATGAGTTTGACAATTTATTCTTACTTTTAAATTTTCTATCATATGTAATTTTCTTATTTAGTTTTGGTTAAGTAGATACTTTAATTCGAGTCAAGTCGTATCACCATGACAGATTAAATTAACAAAACTCGAAAGGAATGATTTTGACAATTTATTCTTACTTTTAAATTTTCTATCATATGTAATTTTCTTATTTAGTTTTGGATAAATAGATTCTTTAATTCGAGTCAAGTCACATCACCGTGAAAGATTAAATACCCAAAACTCAAAAGAAATGAGTTTGACAATTTATTCTTACTTTTAAATTTTCTATCATATGTAATTTTCTTATATAGTTTTGGTTAAGTAGATTATTTAATTCGAGTCAAGTCGCATCACCATGACATATTTAATTAACAAAACTCGAAAGAAATGAGTTTGACAATTTATTCTTACTTTTAAATTTTCTATCATATGTAATTTTCTTATTTAGTTTTGGTTAAGTAGATACTTAATTTCGAGTCAAGTCGTATCACCATGACAGATTAAATTAACAAAACTCGAAAGAAATGAGTTTGACAAATTATTCATACTTTTAAATTTTCTATCATATGTAATTTTCTTATTTAGTTTTGGATAAAAAGATTCTTTAATTCGAGTCAAGTCGTATCACCATGACAGATTAAATTAACAAAACTCGAAAGAAATGAGTTTGACAATTTATTCTTACTTTTAAATTTTCTATCATATGTAATTTTCTTATTTAGTTTTGGATAAATAGATTCTTTAATTCGAGTCAAGTCACATCACCATGACAGATTTAATTAACAAAACTCGAAAGAAATGAGTTTGACAATTTATTCTTACTTTTAAATTTTCTATCATATGTAATTTTCTTATTTAGTTTTGGTTAAGTAGATACTTTAATTCGAGACAAGTCGTATCACCATGACAGATTAAATTAACAAAACTCGAAAGAAATGAGTTTGACAATTTATTCTTACTTTTAAATTTTCTATCATATGTAATTTTCTTATCTAGTTTTGGTTAAGTAGATACTTTAATTCGAGTCAAGTCGCATCACCATGAAAGATTAAGTTAACAAAACTCACAAGAAATGAGTTTGACAATTTATTCTTTCTTTTAAATTTTCTATCATATGTAATTTTCTTATTTAGTTTTGGTTAAGTAGATACTTTAATTCGAGTCAAGTCGTATCACCATGACAGATTAAATTAACAAAACTCGAAAGAAATGAGTTTGACAATTAATTCTTACTTTTAAATTTTCTATCATATGTAATTTTCTTATTTAGTTTTGGATAAATAGATTCTTTAATTCGAGTCAAGTCACATCACCGTGAAAGATTAAATACCCAAAACTCAAAAGAAATGAGTTTGACAATTTATTCTTACTTTTAAATTTTCTATCATATGTAATTTTCTTATTTAGTTTTGGTTAAGTAGATACTTTAATTCGAGTCAAGTCGTATCACCATGACAGATTAAATTAACAAAACTCGAAAGAAATGAGTTTGACAATTTATTCTTACTTTTAAATTTTCTATCATATGGAATTTTCTTATTTAGTTTTGGTTAAGTAGATACTTTAATTCGAGTCAAGTCGCATCACCATGAAAGATTAAATTAACAAAACTCACAAGAAATGAGTTTGACAATTTATTCTTACTTTTAAATTTTCTATCATATGTAATTTTCTTATTTAGTTTTGGTTAAGTAGATACTTTAATTCGAGTCAAGTCGTATCACCATGACAGATTAAATTAACAAAACTCGAAAGAAATGAGTTTGACAATTTATTCTTACTTTTAAATTTTCTATCATATGTAATTTTCTTATTTAGTTTTGGATAAATAGATTCTTTAATGCGAGTCAAGTCACATCACCATGACAGATTTAATTAACAAAACTCGAAAGAAATGAGTTTGACAATTTATTCTTACTTTTAAATTTTCTATCATATGTAATTTTCTTATTTAGTTTTGGATAAATAGATTCTTTAATTCGAGTCAAGTCACATCACCGTGAAAGATTAAATACCCAAAACTCAAAAGAAATGAGTTTGACAATTTATTCTTACTTTTAAATTTTCTATCATATGTAATTTTCTTATTTAGTTTTGGTTAAGTAGATACTTTAATTCGAGTCAAGTCGTATCACCATGAGAGATAAAATTAACAAAACTCGAAAGAAATGAGTTTGACAATTTATTCTTACTCTTAAATTTTCTATCATATGTAATTTTCTTATTTAGTTTTGGATAAATAGATTCTTTAATTCGAGTCAAGTCACATCACCATGACAGATTTAATTAACAAAACTCGAAAGAAATGAGTTTGACAATTTATTCTTACTTTTAAATTTTCTATCATATGTAATTTTCTTATTTAGTTTTGGTTAAGTAGATTCTTTAATTCGAGTCAAGTCGCATCACCATGACAGATTTAATTAACAAAACTCGAAAGAAATGAGTTTGACAATTTATTCTTACTTTTAAATTTTCTATCATATGTAATTTTCTTATTTAGTTTTGGATAAATAGATTCTTTAATTCGAGTCAAGTCACATCACCATGACAGATTTAATTAACAAAACTCACAAGAAATGAGTTTGACAATTTATTCTTACTTTTAAATTTTCTATCATATGTAATTTTCTTATTTAGTTTTGGTTAAGTAGATACTTTAATTCGAGTCAAGTCGTATCACCATGACAGATTAAATTAACAAAACTCGAAAGAAATGAGTTTGACAATTTATTCTTACTTTTAAATTTTCTATCATATGTAATTTTCTTATTTAGTTTTGGATAAATAGATTCTTTAATTCGAGTCAAGTCACATCACCGTGAAAGATTAAATACCCAAAACTCAAAAGAAATGAGTTTGACAATTTATTCTTACTTTTAAATTTTCTATCATATGTAATTTTCTTATTTAGTTTTGGTTAAGTAGATTCTTTAATTCGAGTCAAGTCGCATCACCATGACAGATTTAATTAACAAAACTCGAAAGAAATGAGTTTGACAATTTATTCTTACTTTTAAATTTTCTATCATATGTAATTTTCTTATTTAGTTTTGGTTAAGTAGATACTTTAATTCGAGTCAAGTCGTATCACCATGACAGATTAAATTAATAAAACTCGAAAGAAATTAGTTTGACAATTTATTCTTACTTTTAAATTTTCTATCATATGTAATTTTCTTATTTAGTTTTGGATAAATAGATTCTTTAATTCGAGTCAAGTCGTATCACCATGACAGATTAAATTAACAAAACTCGAAAGAAATGAGTTTGACAATTTATTCTTACTTTTAAATTTTCTATCATATGTAATTTTCTTATTTAGTTTTGGATAAATAGATTCTTTAATTCGAGTCAAGTCACATCACCATGACAGATTTAATTAACAAAACTCGAAAGAAATGAGTTTGACAATTTATTCTTACTTTTAAATTTTCTATCATATGTAATTTTCTTATTTAGGTTTGGATAAATAGATTCTTTAATTCGAGTCAAGTCACATCACCATGACAGATTTAATTAACAAAACTCGAAAGAAATGAGTTTGACAATTTATTCTTACTTTTAAATTTTCTATCATATGTAATTTTCTTATTTAGTTTTGGTTAAGTAGATACTTTAATTCGAGTCAAGTCGTATCACCATGACAGATTAAATTAACAAAACTCGAAAGAAATGAGTTTGACAATTTATTCTTACTTTTAAATTTTCTATCATATGTAATTTTCTTATTTAGTTTTGGTTAAGTAGATACTTTAATTCGAGTCAAGTCGTATCACCATGACAGATTAAATTAACAAAACTCGAAAGGAATGAGTTTGACAATTTATTCTTACTTTTAAATTTTCTATCATATGTAATTTTCTTATTTAGTTTTGGATAAATAGATTCTTTAATTCGAGTCAAGTCACATCACCGTGAAAGATTAAATACCCAAAACTCAAAAGAAATGAGTTTGACAATTTATTCTTACTTTTAAATTTTCTATCATATGTAATTTTCTTATTTAGTTTTGGTTAAGTAGATTCTTTAATTCGAGTCAAGTCGCATCACCATGACATATTTAATTAACAAAACTCGAAAGAAATGAGTTTGACAATTTATTCTTACTTTTAAATTTTCTATCATATGTAATTTTCTTATTTAGTTTTGGTTAAGTAGATACTTTAATTCGAGTCAAGTCGTATCACCATGACAGATTAAATTAACAAAACTCGAAAGAAATGAGTTTGACAAATTATTCATACTTTTAAATTTTCTATCATATGTAATTTTCTTATTTAGTTTTGGATAAAAAGATTCTTTAATTCGAGTCAAGTCGTATCACCATGACAGATTAAATTAACAAAACTCGAAAGAAATGAGTTTGACAATTTATTCTTACTTTTAAATTTTCTATCATATGTAATTTTCTTATTTAGTTTTGGATAAATAGATTCTTTAATGCGAGTCAAGTCACATCACCATGACAGATTTAATTAACAAAACTCGAATGAAATGAGTTTGACAATTTATTCTTACTTTTAAATTTTCTATCATATGTAATTTTCTTATTTAGTTTTGGATAAATAGATTCTTTAATTCGAGTCAAGTCACATCACCGTGAAAGATTAAATACCCAAAACTCAAAAGAAATGAGTTTGACAATTTATTCTTACTTTTAAATTTTCTATCATATGTAATTTTCTTATTTAGTTTTGGTTAAGTAAATACTTTAATTCGAGTCAAGTCGTATCACCATGAGAGATAAAATTAACAAAACTCGAAAGAAATGAGTTTGACAATTTATTCTTACTTTTAAATTTTCTATCATATGTAATTTTCTTATTTAGTTTTGGTTAAGTAGATACTTTAATTCGAGTCAAGTCGTATCACCATGACAGATTAAATTAACAAAACTCGAAAGAAATGAGTTTGACAATTTATTCTTACTTTTAAATTTTCTATCATATGTAATTTTCTTATTTAGTTTTGGATAAATAGATTCTTTAATGCGAGTCAAGTCACATCACCATGACAGATTTAATTAACAAAACTCGAAAGAAATGAGTTTGACAATTTATTCTTACTTTTAAATTTTCTATCATATGTAATTTTCTTATTTAGTTTTGGATAAATAGATTCTTTAATTCGAGTCAAGTCACATCACCGTGAAAGATTAAATACCCAAAACTCAAAAGAAATGAGTTTGACAATTTATTCTTACTTTTAAATTTTCTATCATATGTAATTTTCTTATTTAGTTTTGGTTAAGTAGATACTTTAATTCGAGTCAAGTCGTATCACCATGAGAGATAAAATTAACAAAACTCGAAAGAAATGAGTTTGACAATTTATTCTTACTTTTAAATTTTCTATCATATGTAATTTTCTTATTTAGTTTTGGATAAATAGATTCTTTAATTCGAGTCAAGTCACATCACCATGACAGATTTAATTAACAAAACTCGAAAGAAATGAGTTTGACAATTTATTCTTACTTTTATATTTTCTATCATATTTAATTTTCTTATTTAGTTTTGGTTAAGTAGATTCTTTAATTCGAGTCAAGTCGCATCACCATGACAGATTTAATTAAGAAAACTCGAAAGAAATGAGTTTGACAAATTATTCTTACTTTTAAATTTTCTATCATATGTAATTTTCTTATTTAGTTTTGGATAAATAGATTCTTTAATTCGAGTCAAGTCACATCACCATGACAGATTTAATTAACAAAACTCACAAGAAATGAGTTTGACAATTTATTCTTACTTTTAAATTTTCTATCATATGTAATTTTCTTATTTAGTTTTGGTTAAGTAGATACTTTAATTCGAGTCAAGTCGTATCACCATGACAGATTAAATTAACAAAACTCGAAAGAAATGAGTTTGACAATTTATTCTTACTTTTAAATTTTCTATCATATGTAATTTTCTTATTTAGTTTTGGATAAATAGATTCTTTAATTCGAGTCAAGTCACATCACCGTGAAAGATTAAATACCCAAAACTTAAAAGAAATGAGTTTGACAATTTATTCTTACTTTTAAATTTTCTATCATATGTAATTTTCTTATTTAGTTTTGGTTAAGTAGATACTTTAATTCGAGTCAAGTCGTATCACCATGACAGATTAAATTAACAAAACTCGAAAGAAATGAGTTTGACAATTTATTCTTACTTTTAAATTTTCTATCATATGTAATTTTCTTATCTAGTTTTGGTTAAATAGATACTTTAATTCGAGTCAAGTCGCATCACCATGAAAGATTAAATTAACAAAACTCACAAGAAATGAGTTTGACAATTTATTCTTTCTTTTAAATTTTCTATTATATGTAATTTTCTTATTTAGTTTTGGTTAAGTAGATACTTTAATTCGAGTCAAGTCGTATCACCATGACAGATAAAATTAACAAAACTCGAAAGAAATGAGTTTGACAAATTATTCATACTTTTAAATTTTCTATCATATGTAATTTTCTTATTTAGTTTTGGATAAAAAGATTCTTTAATTCGAGTCAAGTCGTATCACCATGACAGATTAAATTAACAAAACTCGAAAGAAATGAGTTTGACAATTTATTCTTACTTTTAAATTTTCTATCATATGTAATTTTCTTATTTAGTTTTGGATAAATAGATTCTTTAATTCGAGTCAAGTCACCTCACCATGACAGATTTAATTAACAAAACTCGAAAGAAATGAGTTTAACAATTTATTCTTACTTTTAAATTTTCTATCATATGTAATTTTCTTATTTAGTTTTGGATAAATAGATTCTTTAATTCGAGTCAAGTCACATCACCATGACAGATTTAATTAACAAAACTCGAAAGAAATGAGTTTGACAATTTATTCTTACTTTTAAATTTTCTATCATATGTAATTTTCTTATTTAGTTTTGGTTAAGTAGATACTTTAATTCGAGTCAAGTCGTATCACCATGACAGATTAAATTAACAAAACTCGAAAGAAATGAGTTTGACAATTTATTCTTACTTTTAAATTTTCTATCATATGTAATTTTCTTATTTAGTTTTGGTTAAGTAGATACTTTAATTCGAGTCAAGTCGTATCACCATGACAGATTAAATTAACAACACTCGAAAGGAATGAGTTTGACAATTTATTCTTACTTTTAAATTTTCTATCATATGTAATTTTCTTATTTAGTTTTGGATAAATAGATTCTTTAATTCGAGTCAAGTCACATCACCGTGAAAGATTAAATACCCAAAACTCAAAAGAAATGAGTTTGACAATTTATTCTTACTTTTAAATTTTCTATCATATGTAATTTTCTTATATAGTTTTGGTTAAGTAGATTCTTTAATTCGAGTCAAGTCGCATCACCATGACATATTTAATTAACAAAACTCGAAAGAAATGAGTTTGACAATTTATTCTTACTTTTAAATTTTCTATCATATGTAATTTTCTTATTTAGTTTTGGTTAAGTAGATACTTTAATTCGAGTCAAGTCGTATCACCATGACAGATTAAATTAACAAAACGCGAAAGAAATGAGTTTGACAAATTATTCATACTTTTAAATTTTCTATCATATGTAATTTTCTTATTTAGTTTTGGATAAAAAGAATCTTTAATTCGAGTCAAGTCGTATCACCATGACAGATTAAATTAACAAAACTCGAAAGAAATGAGTTTGACAATTTATTCTTACTTTTAAATTTTCTATCATATGTAATTTTCTTATTTAGTTTTGGATAAATAGATTCTTTAATTCGAGTCAAGTCACATCACCATGACAGATTAAATTAACAATACTCGAAAGAAATGAGTTTGACAATTTATTCTTACTTTTAAATTTTCTATCATATGTAATTTTCTTATTTAGTTTTGGATAAATAGATTCTTTAATTCGAGTCAAGTCACATCACCATGACAGATTTAATTAACAAAACTCGAAAGAAATGAGTTTGACAATTTATTCTTACTTTTAAATTTTCTATCATATGTAATTTTCTTATTTAGTTTTGGTTAAGTAGATACTTTAATTCGAGTCAAGTCGTATCACCATGACAGATTAAATTAACAAAACTCGAAAGGAATGAGTTTGACAATTTATTCTTACTTTTAAATTTTCTATCATATGTAATTTTCTTATTTAGTTTTGGATAAATAGATTCTTTAATTCGAGTCAAGTCACATCACCGTGAAAGATTAAATACCCAAAACTCAAAAGAAATGAGTTTGACAATTTATTCTTACTTTTAAATTTTCTATCATATGTAATTTTCTTATATAGTTTTGGTTAAGTAGATTCTTTAATTCGAGTCAAGTCGCATCACCATGACATATTTAATTAACAAAACTCGAAAGAAATGAGTTTGACAATTTATTCTTACTTTTAAATTTTCTATCATATGTAATTTTCTTATTTAGTTTTGGTTAAGTAGATACTTTAATTCGAGTCAAGTCGTATCACCATGACAGATTAAATTAACAAAACTCGAAAGAAATGAGTTTGACAAATTATTCATACTTTTAAATTTTCTATCATATGTTATTTTCTTATATAGTTTTGGATAAATAGATTCTTTAATTCGAGTCAAGTCACATCACCATGACAGATTTAATTAACAAAACTCGAAAGAAATGAGTTTGACAATTTATTCTTACTTTTAAATTTTCTATCATATGTAATTTTCTTATTTAGTTTTGGATAAATAGATTCTTTAATGCGAGTCAAGTCACATCACCATGACAGATTTAATTAACAAAACTCGAAAGAAATGAGTTTGACAATTTATTCTTACTTTTAAATTTTCTATCATATGTAATTTTCTTATTTAGTTTTGGATAAATAGATTCTTTAATTCGAGTCAAGTCACATCACCGTGAAAGATTAAATACCCAAAACTCAAAAGAAATGAGTTTGACAATTTATTCTTACTTTTAAATTTTCTATCATATGTAATTTTCTTATTTAGTTTTGGTTAAGTAGATAATTTAATTCGAGTCAAGTCGTATCACCATGAGAGATAAAATTAACAAAACTCGAAAGAAATGAGTTTGACAATTTATTCTTACTTTTAAATTTTCTATCATATGTAATTTTCTTATTTAGTTTTGGATAAATAGATTCTTTAATTCGAGTCAAGTCACATCACCATGACAGATTTAATTAACAAAACTCGAAAGAAATGAGTTTGACAATTTATTCTTACTTTTAAATTTTCTATCATATGTAATTTTCTTATTTAGTTTTGGTTAAGTAGATTCTTTAATTCGAGTCAAGTCGCATCACCATGACATATTTAATTAACAAAACTCGAAAGAAATGAGTTTGACAATTTATTCTTACTTTTAAATTTTCTATCATATGTAATTTTCTTATTTAGTTTTGGATAAATAGATTCTTTAATTCGAGTCAAGTCACATCACCATGACAGATTTAATTAACAAAACTCGAAAGAAATGAGTTTGAGAATTTATTCTTACTTTTAAATTTTCTATCATATGTAATTTTCTTATTTAGTTTTGGTTAAGTAGATACTTTAATTCGAGTCAAGTCGTATCACCATGACAGATTAAATTAACAAAACTCGAAAGAAATGAGTTTGACAATTTATTCTTACTTTTAAATTTTCTATCATATGTAATTTTCTTATTTAGTTTTGGATAAATAGATTCTTTAATTCGAGTCAAGTCACATCACCGTGAAAGATTAAATACCCAAAACTCAAAAGAAATGAGTTTGACAATTTATTCTTACTTTTAAATTTTCTATCATATGTAATTTTCTTATTTAGTTTTGGTTAAGTAGATACTTTAATTCGAGTCAAGTCGTATCACCATGACAGATTAAATTAACAAAACTCGAAAGAAATGAGTTTGACAATTTATTCTTACTTTTAAATTTTCTCATATGTAATTTTCTTATCTAGTTTTGGTTAAGTAGATACTTTAATTCGAGTCAAGTCGCATCACCATGAAAGATTAAATTAACAAAACTCACAAGAAATGAGTTTGACAATTTATTCTTTCTTTTAAATTTTCTATCATATGTAATTTTCTTATTTAGTTTTGGTTAAGTAGATACTTTAATTCGAGTCAAGTCGTATCACCATGACAGATTAAATTAACAAAACTCGAAAGAAATGAGTTTGACAATTTATTCTTACTTTTAAATTTTCTATCATATGTAATTTTCTTATTTAGTTTTGGATAAATAGATTCTTTAATTCGAGTCAAGTCACATCACCATGACAGATTTAATTAACAAAACTCGAAAGAAATGAGTTTGACAATTTATTCTTACTTTTAAATTTTCTATCATATGTAATTTTCTTATTTAGTTTTGGTTAAGTAGATACTTTAATTCGAGTCAAGTCGTATCACCATGACAGATTAAATTAACAAAACTCGAAAGAAATGAGTTCGACAATTTATTCTTACTTTTAAATTTTCTATCATATGTAATTTTCTTATTTAGTTTTGGATAAATAGATTCTTTAATTCGAGTCAAGTCACATCACCATGACAGATTTAATTAACAAAACTCGAAAGAAATGAGTTTGACAATTTATTCTTACTTTTAAATTTTCTATCATATGTAATTTTCTTATTTAGTTTTGGTTAAGTAGATTCTTTAATTCGTGTCAAGTCGCATCACCATGACAGATTTAATTAACAAAACTCGAAAGAAATGAGTTTGACAATTTATTCTTACTTTTAAATTTTCTATCATATGTAATTTTTTTATTTTGTTTTGGTTAAGTAGATATTTTAATTCGAGTCAAGTCGTATCACCATGACAGATTAAATTAACAAAACTCGAAAGAAATGAGTTTGACAATTTATTCTTACTTTTAAATTTTCTATCATATGTAATTTTCTTATTTAGTTTTGGATAAATAGATTCTTTAATTCGAGTCAAGTCGTATCACCATGACAGATTAAATTAACAAAACTCGAAAGAAATGAGTTTGACAATTTATTCTTACTTTTAAATTTTCTATCATATGTAATTTTCTTATTTAGTTTTGGATAAATAGATTCTTTAATTCGAGTCAAGTCACATCACCATGACAGATTTAATTAACAAAACTCGAATGAAATGAGTTTGACAATTTATTCTTACTTTTAAATTTTCTGTCATATGTAATTTTCTTATTTAGTTTTGGATAAATAGATTCTTTAATTCGAGTCAAGTCACATCACCATGACAGATTTAATTAACAAAACTCGAAAGAAATGAGTTTGACAATTTATTCTTACTTTTAAATTTTCTATCATATGTAATTTTCTTACTTAGTTTTGGTTAAGTAGATACTTTAATTCGAGTCAAGTCGTATCACCATGACAGATTAAATTAACAAAACTCGAAAGAAATGAGTTTGACAATTTATTCGTACTTTTAAATTTTCTATCATATGTAATTTTCTTATTTAGTTTTGGATAAATAGATTCTTTAATTCGAGTCAAGTCACATCACCATGACAGATTTAATTAACAAAACTCGAAAGAAATGAGTTTGACAATTTATTCTTACTTTTAAATTTTCTATCGTATGTAATTTTCTTATTTAGTTTTGGATAAATAGATTCTTTAATTCGAGTCAAGTCACATCACCGTGAAAGATTAAATACCCAAAACTCAAAAGAAATGAGTTTGACAATTTATTCTTACTTTTAAATTTTCTATCATATGTAATTTTCTTATTTAGTTTTGGTTAAGTAGATACTTTAATTCGAGTCAAGTCGTATCAACATGGCAGATAAAATTAACAAAACTCGAAAGAAATGAGTTTGACAATTTATTCTTACTTTTAAATTTTATATCATATGTAATTTTCTTATTTAGTTTTGGATAAATAGATTCTTTAATTCGAGTCAAGTCACATCACCATGACAGATTTAATTAACAAAACTCACAAGAAATGAGTTTGACAATTTATTATTTCTTTTAAATTTTCTATCATATGTAATTTTCTTATTTAGTTTTGGTTAAGTAGATACCTTAATTCGAGTCAAGTCGTATCACCATGACAGATTAAATTAACAAAACTCGAAAGAAATGAGTTTGACAATTTATTCTGACTTTTAAATTTTCTATCATATGTAATTTTCTTATTTAGTTTTGGATAAATAGATTCTTTAATTCGAGTCAAGTCACATCACCATGACAGATTTAATTAACAAAACTCGAAAGAAATGAGTTTGACAATTTATTCTTACTTTTAAATTTTCTATCATATGTAATTTTCTTATTTAGTTTTGGTTAAGTAGATACTTTAATTCGAGTCAAGTCGTATCACCATGACAGATTAAATTAACAAAACTCGAAAGAAATGAGTTCGACAATTTATTCTTACTTTTAAATTTTCTATCATATGTAATTTTCTTATTTAGTTTTGGATAAATAGATTCTTTAATTCGAGTCAAGTCACATAACCATGACAGATTTAATTAACAAAACTCGAAAGAAATGAGTTTGACAATTTATTCTTACTTTTAAATTTTCTATCATATGTAATTTTCTTATTTAGTTTTGGTTAAGTAGATTCTTTAATTCGAGTCAAGTCGCATCACCATGACAGATTTAATTAACAAAACTCGAAAGAAATGAGTTTGACAATTTATTCTTACTTTTAAATTTTCTATCATATGTAATTTTCTTATTTTGTTTTGGTTAAGTAGATATTTTAATTCGAGTCAAGTCGTATCACCATGACAGATTAAATTAACAAAACTCGAAAGAAATGAGTTTGACAATTTATTCTTACTTTTAAATTTTCTATCATATGTAATTTTCTTATTTAGTTTTGGATAAATAGATTCTTTAATTCGAGTCAAGTCGTATCACCATGACAGATTAAATTAACAAAACTCGAAAGAAATGAGTTTGACAATTTATTCTTACTTTTAAATTTTCTATCATATGTAATTTTCTTATTTAGTTTTGGATAAATAGATTCTTTAATTCGAGTCAAGTCACATCACCATGACAGATTTAATTAACAAAACTCGAAAGAAATGAGTTCGACAATTTATTCTTACTTTTAAATTTTCTATCATATGTAATTTTCTTATTTAGTTTTGGATAAATAGATTCTTTAATTCGAGTCAAGTCACATCACCATGACAGATTTAATTAACAAAACTCGAAAGAAATGAGTTTGACAATTTATTCTTACTTTTGAATTTTCTATCATATGTAATTTTCTTACTTAGTTTTGGTTAAGTAGATACTTTAGTTCGAGTCAAGTCGTATCACCATGACAGATTAAATTAACAAAACTCGAAAGAAATGAGTTTGACAATTTATTCTTACTTTTAAATTTTCTATCATATGTAATTTTCTTATTTAGTTTTGGATAAATAGATTCTTTAATTCGAGTTTTATTTTATTCTTTCTTTTAAATTTTCTATCATATGTAATTTTCTTATTTAGTTTTGGTTAAGTAGATACTTTAATTCGAGTCAAGTCGTATCACCATGACAGATTAATTAACAAAACTCGAAAGAAATGAGTTTGACAATTTATTCTTACTTTTAAATTTTCTATCATATGTAATTTTCTTATTTTGTTTTGGTTAAGTAGATATTTTAATTCGAGTCAAGTCGTATCACCATGACAGATTAAATTAACAAAACTCGAAAGAAATGAGTTTGACAATTTATTCTTACTTTTAAATTTTCTATCATATGTAATTTTCTTATTTAGTTTTGGATAAATAGATTCTTTAATTCGAGTCAAGTCGTATCACCATGACAGATTAAATTAACAAAACTCGAAAGAAATGAGTTTGACAATTTATTCTTACTTTTAAATTTTCTATCATATGTAATTTTCTTATTTAGTTTTGGATAAATAGATTCTTTAATTCGAGTCAAGTCACATCACCATGACAGATTTAATTAACAAAACTCGAAAGAAATGAGTTTGACAATTTATTCTTACTTTTAAATTTTCTGTCATTTGTAATTTTCTTATTTAGTTTTGGATAAATAGATTCTTTAATTCGAGTCAAGTCACATCACCATGACAGATTTAATTAACAAAACTCGAAAGAAATGAGTTTGACAATTTATTCTTACTTTTGAATTTTCTATCATATGTAATTTTCTTACTTAGTTTTGGTTAAGTAGATACTTTAGTTCGAGTCAAGTCGTATCACCATGACAGATTAAATTAACAAAACTCGAAAGAAATGAGTTTGACAATTTATTCTTACTTTTAAATTTTCTATCATATGTAATTTTCTTATTTAGTTTTGGATAAATAGATTCTTTAATTCGAGTCAAGTCACATCACCATGACAGATTTAATTAACAAAACTCGAAAGAAATGAGTTTGACAATTTATTCTTACTTTTAAATTTTCTATCATATGTAATTTTCTTATTTAGTTTTGGATAAATAGATTCTTTAATTCGAGTCAAGTCACCTCACCGTGAAAGATTAAATACCCAAAACTCAAAAGAAATGAGTTTGACAATTTATTCTTACTTTTAAATTTTCTATCATATGTAATTTTCTTATTTAGTTTTGGTTAAGTAGATACTTTAATTCGAGTCAAGTCGTATCACCATGACAGATAAAATTAACAAAACTCAAAAGAAATGAGTTTGACAATTTATTCTTACTTTTAAATTTTCTATCATATGTAATTTTCTTATTTAGTTTTGGATAAATAGATTCTTTAATTCGAGTCAATTCACATCACCATGACAGATTTAATTAACAAAACTCACAAGAAATGAGTTTGACAATTTATTCTTTCTTTTAAATTTTCTATCATATGTAATTTTCTTATTTAGTTTTGGTTAAGTAGATACCTTAATTCGAGTCAAGTCGTATCACCATGACAGATTAAATTAACAAAACTCGAAAGAAATGAGTTTGACAATTTATTCTGACTTTTAAATTTTCTATCATATGTAATTTTCTTATTTAGTTTTGGATAAATAGATTCTTTAATTCGAGTCAAGTCACATCACCATGACAGATTTAATTAACAAAACTCGAAAGAAATGAGTTTGGCAATTTATTCTTACTTTTAAATTTTCTATCATATGTAATTTTCTTTTTTAGTTTTGGATAAATAGATTCTTTAATTCGAGTCAAGTCACATCACCATGACAGATTTAATTAACAAAACTCGAAAGAAATGAGTTTGACAATTTATTCTTACTTTTAAATTTTCTATCATATGTAATTGTCTTATTTAGTTTTGGATAAATAGATTCTTTAATTCGAGTCAAGTCACATGATCGTGAAAGATTAAATACCCAAAACTCAAAAGAAATGAGTTTGACAATTTATTCTTACTTTTAAATTTTCTATCATATGTAATTTTCTTATTTAGTTTTGGTTAAGTAGATTCTTTAATTCGTGTCAAGTCGCATCACCATGACAGATTTAATTAACAAAACTCGAAAGAAATGAGTTTGACAATTTATTCTTACTTTTAAATTTTCTATCATATGTAATTTTTTTATTTTGTTTTGGTTAAGTAGATATTTTAATTCGAGTCAAGTCGTATCACCATGACAGATTAAATTAACAAAACTCGAAAGAAATGAGTTTGACAATTTATTCTTACTTTTAAATTTTCTATCATATGTAATTTTCTTATTTAGTTTTGGATAAATAGATTCTTTAATTCGAGTCAAGTCGTATCACCATGACAGATTAAATTAACAAAACTCGAAAGAAATGAGTTTGACAATTTATTCTTACTTTTAAATTTTCTATCATATGTAATTTTCTTATTTAGTTTTGGATAAATAGATTCTTTAATTCGAGTCAAGTCACATCACCATGACAGATTTAATTAACAAAACTCGAAAGAAATGAGTTTGACAATTTATTCTTACTTTTAAATTTTCTGTCATATGTAATTTTCTTATTTAGTTTTGGATAAATAGATTCTTTAATTCGAGTCAAGTCACATCACCATGATAGATTTAATTAACAAAACTCGAAAGAAATGAGTTTGACAATTTATTCTTACTTTTAAATTTTCTATCATATGTAATTTTCTTACTTAGTTTTGGTTAAGTAGATACTTTAATTCGAGTCAAGTCGTATCACCATGACAGATTAAATTAACAAAACTCGAAAGAAATGAGTTTGACAATTTATTCTTACTTTTAAATTTTCTATCATATGTAATTTTCTTATTTAGTTTTGGATAAATAGATTCTTTAATTCGAGTCAAGTCACATCACCATGACAGATTTAATTAACAAAACTCGAAAGAAATGAGTTTGACAATTTATTCTTACTTTTAAATTTTCTATCATATGTAATTTTCTTATTTAGTTTTGGATAAATAGATTCTTTAATTCGAGTCAAGTCACATCACCGTGAAAGATTAAATACCCAAAACTCAAAAGAAATGAGTTTGACAATTTATTCTTACTTTTAAATTTTCTATCATATGTACTTTTCTTATTTAGTTTTGGATAAATAGATTCTTTAATTCGAGTCAAGTCACATCACCATGACAGATTTAATTAACAAAACTCACAAGAAATGAGTTTGACAATTTATTATTTCTTTTAAATTTTCTATCATATGTAATTTTCTTATTTAGTTTTGGTTAAGTAGATACTTTAATTCGAGTCAAGTCGTATCACCATGACAGATAAAATTAACAAAACTCGAAAGAAATGAGTTTGACAATTTATTCTTACTTTTAAATTTTCTATCATATGTAATTTTCTTATTTAGTTTTGGATAAATAGATTCTTTAATTCGAGTCAAGTCACATCACCATGACAGATTTAATTAACAAAACTCACAAGAAATGAGTTTGACAATTTATTATTTCTTTTAAATTTTCTATCATATGTAATTTTCTTATTTAGTTTTGGTTAAGTAGATACCTTAATTCGAGTCAAGTCGTATCACCATGACAGATTAAATTAACAAAACTCGAAAGAAATGAGTTTGACAATTTATTCTGACTTTTAAATTTTCTATCATATGTAATTTTCTTATTTAGTTTTGGATAAATAGATTCTTTAATTCGAGTCAAGTCACATCACCATGACAGATTTAATTAACAAAACTCGAAAGAAATGAGTTTGACAATTTATTCTTACTTTTAAATTTTCTATCATATGTAATTTTCTTATTTAGTTTTGGTTAAGTAGATACTTTAATTCGAGTCAAGTCGTATCACCATGACAGATTAAATTAACAAAACTCGAAAGAAATGAGTTCGACAATTTATTCTTACTTTTAAATTTTCTATCATATGTAATTTTCTTATTTAGTTTTGGATAAATAGATTCTTTAATTCGAGTCAAGTCACATCACCATGACAGATTTAATTAACAAAACTCGAAAGAAATGAGTTTGACAATTTATTCTTACTTTTAAATTTTCTATCATATGTAATTTTCTTATTTAGTTTTGGTTAAGTAGATTCTTTAATTCGAGTCAAGTCGCATCACCATGACAGATTTAATTAACAAAACTCGAAAGAAATGAGTTTGACAATTTATTCTTACTTTTAAATTTTCTATCATATGTAATTTTCTTATTTTGTTTTGGTTAAGTAGATATTTTAATTCGAGTCAAGTCGTATCACCATGACAGATTAAATTAACAAAACTCGAAAGAAATGAGTTTGACAATTTATTCTTACTTTTAAATTTTCTATCATATGTAATTTTCTTATTTAGTTTTGGATAAATAGATTCTTTAATTCGAGTCAAGTCGTATCACCATGACAGATTAAATTAACAAAACTCGAAAGAAATGAGTTTGACAATTTATTCTTACTTTTAAATTTTCTATCATATGTAATTTTCTTATTTAGTTTTGGATAAATAGATTCTTTAATTCGAGTCAAGTCACATCACCATGACAGATTTAATTAACAAAACTCGAAAGAAATGAGTTTGACAATTTATTCTTACTTTTAAATTTTCTGTCATATGTAAATTTCTTATTTAGTTTTGGATAAATAGATTCTTTAATTCGAGTCAAGTCACATCACCATGACAGATTTAATTAACAAAACTCGAAAGAAATGAGTTTGACAATTTATTCTTACTTTTAAATTTTCTATCATATGTAATTTTCTTATTTAGTTTTGGATAAATAGATTCTTTAATTCGAGTCAAGTCACATCACCATGACAGATTTAATTAACAAAACTCGAAAGAAATGAGTTTGACAATTTATTCTTTCTTTTAAATTTTCTATCATATGTAATTTTCTTATTTAGTTTTGGTTAAGTAGATACCTTAATTCGAGTCAAGTCGTATCACCATGACAGATTAAATTAACAAAACTCGAAAGAAATGAGTTTGACAATTTATTCTGACTTTTAAATTTTCTATCATATGTAATTTTCTTATTTAGTTTTGGATAAATAGATTCTTTAATTCGAGTCAAGTCACATCACCATGACAGATTTAATTAACAAAACTCGAAAGAAATGAGTTTGACAATTTATTCTTACTTTTAAATTTTCTATCATATGTAATTTTCTTATTTAGTTTTGGTTAAGTAGATACTTTAATTCGAGTCAAGTCGCATTACCATGAAAGATTAAATTAACAAAACTCACAAGAAATGAGTTTGACAATTTATTCTTACTTTTAAATTTTCTATCATATGTAATTTTCTTATTTAGTTTTGGTTAAGTAGATACTTTAATTCGAGTCAAGTCGTATCACCATGACAGATTTAATTAACAAAACTCGAAAGAAATGAGTTTGACAATTTATTCTTACTTTTAAATTTTCTATCATATGTAATTTTCTTATTTAGTTTTGGTTAAGTAGATTCTTTAATTCGTGTCAAGTCGCATCACCATGACAGATTTAATTAACAAAACTCGAAAGAAATGAGTTTGACAATTTATTCTTACTTTTAAATTTTCTATCATATGTAATTTTCTTATTTAGTTTTGGTTAAGTAGATACTTTAATTCGAGTCAACTCGTATCACCATGACAGATAAAATTAACAAAACTCGAAAGAAATGAGTTTGACAATTTATTCTTACTTTTAAATTTCTATCATATGTAATTTTCTTATTTAGTTTTGGATAAATAGATTCTTTAATTCGAGTCAAGTCACATCACCATGACAGATTTAATTAACAAAACTCGAAAGAAATGAGTTTGACAATTTATTCTTTCTTTTAAATTTTCTATCATATGTAATTTTCTTATTTAGTTTTGGTTAAGTAGATACCTTAATTCGAGTCAAGTCGTATCACCATGACAGATTAAATTAACAAAACTCGAAAGAAATGAGTTTGACAATTTATTCTGACTTTTAAATTTTCTATCATATGTAATTTTCTTATTTAGTTTTGGATAAATAGATTCTTTAATTCGAGTCAAGTCACATCACCATGACAGATTTAATTAACAAAACTCGAAAGAAATGAGTTTGACAATTTATTCTTACTTTTAAATTTTCTATCATATGTAATTTTCTTATTTAGTTTTGGTTAAGTAGATACTTTAATTCGAGTCAAGTCGCATTACCATGAAAGATTAAATTAACAAAACTCGAAAGAAATGAGTTTGACAATTTATTCTTACTTTTAAATTTTCTATCATATCCCTAGAGGGAAGCGAACTGACACTGAAGTAGTCCAGTGATAGGTCTTTGGTGGTAGGGACCGGTTCCAGTTCTAACACTTTATATGAATAAGACCTATCACTTTCACATGGGGTTGTCATTGGAGGGGGTCAATTGACGCTATTTGACCAATCACAGGTCTATCCTCAATGAACGTCCTTAGTGTCAGTTACTAAAATGTAGTATTATTTAAATACAATGTAGTATCATTTCAATAAAACTAGCCCAAGAATTAAATTTAAGAGCCAAATTTTAGAAATTACCAAAAAATGTGTCACATCACCGCTGAAGACTGTTCTGTAATTTATTACTTTTTCTACCTTTTTGTTCTTTATAAACCAGTTAAGGGATTGGTTCCTTTTTCACAAATCCCAGGACCAGTCGGTTGGACCAATTGACACAAATTTCCCGCAGGGTTATTACTTTTTCTACCTTTTTGTTCTTTATAAACCAGTTAAGGGATTGGTTCTTTTTTCACAAATCCCAGCACCAGTCGGTTGGACCAATTGACACAAATTTCCCGCAGGGATGTAATTTTCTTACTTAGTTTTGGTTAAGTAGATACTTTAATTCGAGTCAAGTCGTATCACCATGACAGATTAAATTAACAAAACTCGAAAGAAATGAGTTTGACAATTTATTCGTACTTTTAAATTTTCTATCATATGTAATTTTCTTATTTAGTTTTGGATAAATAGATTCTTTAATTCGAGTCAAGTCACATCACCGTGAAAGATTAAATACCCAAAACTCAAAAGAAATGAGTTTGACAATTTATTCTTACTTTTAAATTTTCTATCATATGTAATTTTCTTATTTAGTTTTGGTTAAGTAGATACTTTAATTCGAGTCAAGTCGTATCACCATGGCAGATAAAATTAACAAAACTCGAAAGAAATGAGTTTGACAATTTATTCTTACTTTTAAATTTTCTATCATATGTAATTTTCTTATTTAGTTTTGGATAAATAGATTCTTTAATTCGAATCAAGTCACATCACCATGACAGATTTAATTAACAAAACTCACAAGAAATGAGTTTGACAATTTATTATTTCTTTTAAATTTTCTATCATATGTAATTTTCTTATTTAGTTTTGGTTAAGTAGATACCTTAATTCGAGTCAAGTCGTATCACCATGACAGATTAAATTAACAAAACTCGAAAGAAATGATGTTGTCCTTGTTGGTGATTTTAACTGGAACCTTTTAACTGATTCAAGCATTATTGACATCTTGGCACCATTGGGACTATTTCCAACTAACATAACTACACCTACTCACTTTACCTCGTCCAACAGCACCTTAATTGATCTTCTTTTTGTTGGTAATGTAAGTAATGTTATATTATACGATCAACTGTCTGCCCCATGTTTTTCTAAACACGATTTATTATTTATGACCTATAATTTTCAATTGCAAATCCCACCCTATTCAATAACTTTTCGTGACTTTGAAAATGTTAAATACGCCACATTGGAATTAGAACTACTTAGAATTGATTGGAATGCAATCTATTATATGGTTTCAACAGAGGATAAACTAGCCTTTCTTGAACGTAATATATTATATTTGTTTGATCAAGTTGTTCCATTGAAAACTAAGGTAATGAGTCAAACAAAAAGACCATGGTTCTCGTCAAATATTAAACAAGCCATTAAACAAAGAGACCATGCATTTTCACGTTGGAAGCGGTTTAAAACCAACGATCTACATGTTGAATATTGTTTGGCGAGAAAAACAGTACACAAACTCATTAAACAGGAAAAATCAAAATTTTACACTGAAAAGTTCTCCTTGGCCCTGGGATCAAAAAAAACATGGAAGGCTATAAGGGAAATCGGAATTGGTAAATCTGGAAATAATGACCCTGTTATTTTTGATCCAGACGTTATTAATGAACAATTTTTGAATATTCCTATGGTAGAAGCAGATATTGATTTTTACAACCACAACCATGACAACCGTCAACCCCATAATAACTTCTCTTTTGATTGCATAGACCAGTTTGACGTTTTAAGAAGCTGTATGTCAATTAAATCAAATGCAGTTGGTGTGGACGAAATTCACCCAAGATTTTTTAAATTAATTCTCCCAAGAATATTGCCATTTGTTACACATGTATTTAACACCATTATTACCACCAGTCATTTTCCCTCAAATTGGAAAAAGTCCAAGATAATACCAATACCCAAAACTAAATCAGAATATAGGCCAATTGCCATTTTACCCTTTATGTCGAAAATATTTGAGAGGTTAATTCACAATCAGATATCGCTTTACGTTAATGATCATAATCTGCTTAATGATAAACAATCTGGGTTTCGGAAAAACCACAGTTGCATAACTGCACTTGTAGATGTTGCGGAAGATATAAGAAATAGTATAGATGAGCGAAAAACAAATATCTTAGTACTTTTGGATCATTCAAAAGCCTTCGATACAGTCGATCATAACGTCCTATGTTACAAACTAAAACACATGTTTATGTTTTCTACAGCTGCTACACGTCTGATATCAACATATCTTACCAACCAGTATCAGTATGTTCAAAGTGGTAATAATAAATCAAAATTTCTACCTGTGACGAGGGGTGTACCGCAGGGGTCAATTATTGGGCCCCTTCTATTTTCGCTTTACGCTGATGACCTTCCGAGTCAACTTACACACTGCAAAGTCAGAATGTATGCTGACGATGTTCAGATTTACATCAGCTGTGATACATCTGAAATTGAACAATGTGTCTTAACTCTGAATACTGAGTTAACACATATATATGAATGGGCTATTGCTAATGGTCTTAGTATCAACCCAAAAAAATCTAAGTATCTTGTTATCCAAAAACGATCTACTATAACCGATCATATACCTGATATTTTTCTTGGTGATGAACGTATTGAAAGGGTAAATACAGCAAAAAATTTGGGTATTATTTTTAATAAGAACCTGACATGGGGCAACCATATTAATTATGCATGTGGCCGTACATATTCCATGCTTAGAACTCTCTGGCAAACGCAGTATTGTACACCTGTCAAAATAAGAATACTTCTTGCCAAAACCTATTTATTGCCAATTCTGATGTATGGATGCGAATTATTTGCCAAATGTGATGCGGCAAGTACAAGAAAATTAAACTCAGCATTGTACGATACGTATATGGCGTGAAAAGGTTTAATTCTGTTTCTCCTTTTACGGTAAAGTTATATGGTGTTCAGTTTGATGACCTTCTCAAAACAAGAGTACCACAACATCTGTATAACCGCTTAACCATATCTAGGTCTAATAGAGGTAAAAGAATTTTATTGTTTAGACACCAAAGTTTAACTTCCGATTGGCAATTTTTCCTTAATGCAATCCGTCTTTGGAATCTACTCCCGCATAATATACAAATAACTAGTAACGTACTGAGCTTTAAAAAAGCATTTTAAATTTTTTTGCACGTTAATTTTTTTCATTTTTTTATGAATTTTAAATATTATTATTTTGTTAATTTTCAATTTAATTTATTAATTTAATAATTTTTTTTTCTCTCTTTTAAATTTTTTCTTTTGTTTTAAATTTTATCAGTTACAAATTATAATTATAAATGTTTCTGCTAAAACAATGTTCTATACTGCAATAAGAGGCTTTAAGTCTTGTGTATAGAATTGGAAATAAATAAATAAAAAAAAAAAAAAAAAAAAAAAAAAAAATGAGTTTGACAATTTATTCTTACTTTTAAATTTTCTATCATATGTAATTTTCTTATTTAGTTTTGGTTAAGTAGATACTTTAATTCGAGTCAAGTCGTATCACCATGGCAGATAAAATTAACAAAACTCGAAAGAAATGAGTTTGACAATTTATTCTTACTTTTAAATTTTCTATCATATGTAATTTTCTTATTTAGTTTTGGATAAATAGATTCTTTAATTCGAGTCAAGTCACATCACCATGACAGATTTAATTAACAAAACTCACAAGAAATGAGTTTGACAATTTATTATTTCTTTTAAATTTTCTATCATATGTAATTTTCTTATTTAGTTTTGGTTAAGTAGATACCTTAATTCGAGTCAAGTCGTATCACCATGACAGATTAAATTAACAAAACTCGAAAGAAATGAGTTTGACAATTTATTCTGACTTTTAAATTTTCTATCATATGTAATTTTCTTATTTAGTTTTGGATAAATAGATTCTTTAATTCGAGTCAAGTCACATCACCATGACAGATTTAATTAACAAAACTCGAAAGAAATGAGTTTGACAATTTATTCTTACTTTTAAATTTTCTATCATATGTAATTTTCTTATTTAGTTTTGGTTAAGTAGATACTTTAATTCGAGTCAAGTCGTATCACCATGACAGATTAAATTAACAAAACTCGAAAGAAATGAGTTCGACAATTTATTCTTACTTTTAAATTTTCTATCATATGTAATTTTCTTATTTAGTTTTGGATAAATATATTCTTTAATTCGAGTCAAGTCACATCACCATGACAGATTTAATTAACAAAACTCGAAAGAAATGAGTTTGACAATTTATTCTTACTTTTAAATTTTCTATCATATGTAATTTTCTTATTTAGTTTTGGTTAAGTAGATTCTTTAATTCGAGTCAAGTCGCATCACCATGACAGATTTAATTAACAAAACTCGAAAGAAATGAGTTTGACAATTTATTCTTACTTTTAAATTTTCTATCATATGTAATTTTCTTATTTAGTTTTGGATAAATAGATTCTTTAATTCGAGTCAAGTCGTATCACCATGACAGATTAAATTAACAAAACTCGAAAGAAATGAGTTTGACAATTTATTCTTACTTTTAAATTTTCTATCATATGTAATTTTCTTATTTAGTTTTGGATAAATAGATTCTTTAATTCGAGTCAAGTCACATCACCATGACAGATTTAATTAACAAAACTCGAAAGAAATGAGTTTGACAATTTATTCTTACTTTTAAATTTTCTGTCATATGTAATTTTCTTATTTAGTTTTGGATAAATAGATTCTTTAATTCGAGTCAAGTCACATCACCATGACAGATTTAATTAACAAAACTCGAAAGAAATGAGTTTGACAATTTATTCTTACTTTTAAATTTTCTATCATATGTAATTTTCTTACTTAGTTTTGGTTAAGTAGATACTTTAATTCGAGTCAAGTCGTATCACCATGACAGATTAAATTAACAAAACTCGAAAGAAATGAGTTTGACAATTTATTCTTACTTTTAAATTTTCTATCATATGTAATTTTCTTATTTAGTTTTGGATAAATAGATTCTTTAATTCGAGTCAAGTCACATCACCATGACAGATTTAATTAACAAAACTCGAAAGAAATGAGTTTGACAATTTATTCTTACTTTTAAATTTTCTATCATATGTAATTTTCTTATTTAGTTTTGGATAAATAGATTCTTTAATTCGAGTCAAGTCACATCACCGTGAAAGATTAAATACCCAAAACTCAAAAGAAATGAGTTTGACAATTTATTCTTACTTTTAAATTTTCTATCATATGTAATTTTCTTACTTAGTTTTGGTTAAGTAGATACTTTAATTCGAGTCAAGTCGTATCACCATGACAGATAAAATTAACAAAACTCGAAAGAAATGAGTTTGACAATTTATTCTTACTTTTAAATTTTCCATCATATGTAATTTTCTTATTTAGTTTTGGATAAATAGATTCTTTAATTCGAGTCAAGTCACATCACCATGACAGATTTAATTAACAAAACTCGAAAGAAATGAGTTTGACAATTTATTCTTACTTTTAAATTTTCTATCATATGTAATTTTCTTATTTAGTTTTGGATAAATAGATTCTTTAATTCGAGTCAAGTCACATCACCGTGAAAGATTAAATACCCAAAACTCAAAAGAAATGAGTTTGACAATTTATTCTTACTTTTAAATTTTCTATCATATGTAATTTTCTTATTTAGTTTTGGTTAAGTAGATACTTTAATTCGAGTCAAGTCGTATCACCATGACAGATTAAATTAACAAAACTCGAAAGAAATGAGTTTGACAATTTATTCGTACTTTTAAATTTTCTATCATATGTAATTTTCTTATTTAGTTTTGGATAAATAGATTCTTTAATTCGAGTCAAGTCACATCACCGTGAAAGATTAAATACCCAAAACTCAAAAGAAATGAGTTTGACAATTTATTCTTACTTTTAAATTTTCTATCATATGTAATTTTCTTATTTAGTTTTGGTTAAGTAGATACTTTAATTCGAGTCAAGTCGTATCACCATGACAGATAAAATTAACAAAACTCGAAAGAAATGAGTTTGACAATTTATTCTTACTTTTAAATTTTCTATCATATGTAATTTTCTTATTTAGTTTTGGATAAATAGATTCTTTAATTCGAGTCAAGTCACATCACCATGACAGATTTAATTAACAAAACTCACAAGAAATGAGTTTGACAATTTATTCTTTCTTTTAAATTTTCTATCATATGTAATTTTCTTATTTAGTTTTGGTTAAGTAGATACCTTAATTCGAGTCAAGTCGTATCACCATGACAGATTAAATTAACAAAACTCGAAAGAAATGAGTTTGACAATTTATTCTGACTTTTAAATTTTCTATCATATGTAATTTTCTTATTTAGTTTTGGATAAATAGATTCTTTAATTCGAGTCAAGTCACATCACCATGACAGATTTAATTAACAAAACTCGAAAGAAATGAGTTTGACAATTTATTCTTACTTTTAAATTTTCTATCATATGTAATTTTCTTATTTAGTTTTGGATAAATAGATTCTTTAATTCGAGTCAAGTCACATCACCATGACAGATTTAATTAACAAAACTCGAAAGAAATGAGTTTGACAATTTATTCTTACTTTTAAATTTTCTATCATATGTAATTTTCTTATTTAGTTTTGGATAAATAGATTCTTTAATTCGAGTCAAGTCACATCACCGTGAAAGATTAAATACCCAAAACTCAAAAGAAATGAGTTTGACAATTTATTCTTACTTTTAAATTTTCTATCATATGTAATTTTCTTATTTAGTTTTGGTTAAGTAGATTCTTTAATTCGTGTCAAGTCGCATCACCATGACAGATTTAATTAACAAAACTCGAAAGAAATGAGTTTGACAATTTATTCTTACTTTTAAATTTTCTATCATATGTAATTTTCTTATTTTGTTTTGGTTAAGTAGATATTTTAATTCGAGTCAAGTCGTATCACCATGACAGATTAAATTAACAAAACTCGAAAGAAATGAGTTTGACAATTTATTCTTACTTTTAAATTTTCTATCATATGTAATTTTCTTATTTAGTTTTGGATAAATAGATTCTTTAATTCGAGTCAAGTCGTATCACCATGACAGATTAAATTAACAAAACTCGAAAGAAATGAGTTTGACAATTTATTCTTACTTTTAAATTTTCTATCATATGTAATTTTCTTATTTAGTTTTGGATAAATAGATTCTTTAATTCGAGTCAAGTCACATCACCATGACAGATTTAATTAACAAAACTCGAAAGAAATGAGTTTGACAATTTATTCTTACTTTTAAATTTTCTGTCATATGTAATTTTCTTATTTAGTTTTGGATAAATAGATTCTTTAATTCGAGTCAAGTCACATCACCATGACAGATTTAATTAACAAAACTCGAAAGAAATGAGTTTGACAATTTATTCTTACTTTTAAATTTTCTATCATATGTAATTTTCTTACTTAGTTTTGGTTAAGTAGATACTTTAATTCGAGTCAAGTCGTATCACCATGACAGATTAAATTAACAAAACTCGAAAGAAATGAGTTTGACAATTTATTCTTACTTTTAAATTTTCTATCATATGTAATTTTCTTATTTAGTTTTGGATAAATAGATTCTTTAATTCGAGTCAAGTCACATCACCATGACAGATTTAATTAACAAAACTCGAAAGAAATGAGTTTGACAATTTATTCTTACTTTTAAATTTTCTATCATATGTAATTTTCTTATTTAGTTTTGGATAAATAGATTCTTTAATTCGAGTCAAGTCACAACACCGTGAAAGATTAAATACCCAAAACTCAAAAGAAATGAGTTTGACAATTTATTCTTACTTTTAAATTTTCTATCATATGTAATTTTCTTATTTAGTTTTGGTTAAGTAGATACTTTAATTCGAGTCAAGTCGTATCACCATGACAGATAAAATTAACAAAACTCGAAAGAAATGAGTTTGACAATTTATTCTTACTTTTAAATTTTCTATCATATGTAATTTTCTTATTTAGTTTTGGATAAATAGATTCTTTAATTCGAGTCAAGTCACATCACCATGACAGATTTAATTAACAAAACTCACAAGAAATGAGTTTGACAATTTATTATTTCTTTTAAATTTTCTATCATATGTAATTTTCTTATTTAGTTTTGGTTAAGTAGGTACCTTAATTCGAGTCAAGTCGTATCACCATGACAGATTAAATTAACAAAACTCGAAAGAAATGAGTTTGACAATTTATTCTTACTTTTAAATTTTCTATCATATGTAATTTTCTTATTTAGTTTTGGATAAATAGATTCTTTAATTCGAGTCAAGTCGTATCACCATGACAGATTAAATTAACAAAACTCGAAAGAAATGAGTTTGACAATTTATTCTTACTTTTAAATTTTCTATCATATGTAATTTTCTTATATAGTTTTGGATAAATAGATTCTTTAATTCGAGTCAAGTCACATCACCATGACAGATTTAATTAACAAAACTCGAAAGAAATGAGTTTGACAATTTATTCTTACTTTTAAATTTTCTGTCATATGTAATTTTCTTATTTAGTTTTGGATAAATAGATTCTTTAATTCGAGTCAAGTCACATCACCATGACAGATTTAATTAACAAAACTCGAAAGAAATGAGTTTGACAATTTATTCTTACTTTTAAATTTTCTATCATATGTAATTTTCTTACTTAGTTTTGGTTAAGTAGATACTTTAATTCGAGTCAAGTCGTATCACCATGACAGATTAAATTAACAAAACTCGAAAGAAATGAGTTTGACAATTTATTCTTACTTTTAAATTTTCTATCATATGTAATTTTCTTATTTAGTTTTGGATAAATAGATTCTTTAATTCGAGTCAAGTCACATCACCATGACAGATTTAATTAACAAAACTCGAAAGAAATGAGTTTGACAATTTATTCTTACTTTTAAATTTTCTATCATATGTAATTTTCTTATTTAGTTTTGGATAAATAGATTCTTTAATTCGAGTCAAGTCACATCACCGTGAAAGATTAAATACCCAAAACTCAAAAGAAATGAGTTTGACAATTTATTCTTACTTTTAAATTTTCTATCATATGTAATTTTCTTACTTAGTTTTGGTTAAGTAGATACTTTAATTCGAGTCAAGTCGTATCACCATGACAGATAAAATTAACAAAACTCGAAAGAAATGAGTTTGACAATTTATTCTTACTTTTAAATTTTCCATCATATGTAATTTTCTTATTTAGTTTTGGATAAATAGATTCTTTAATTCGAGTCAAGTCACATCACCATGACAGATTTAATTAACAAAACTCGAAAGAAATGAGTTTGACAATTTATTCTTACTTTTAAATTTTCTATCATATGTAATTTTCTTATTTAGTTTTGGATAAATAGATTCTTTAATTCGAGTCAAGTCACATCACCGTGAAAGATAAAATACCCAAAACTCAAAAGAAATGAGTTTGACAATTTATTCTTACTTTTAAATTTTCTATCATATGTAATTTTCTTATTTAGTTTTGGTTAAGTAGATACTTTAATTCGAGTCAAGTCGTATCACCATGACAGATTAAATTAACAAAACTCGAAAGAAATGAGTTTGACAATTTATTCGTACTTTTAAATTTTCTATCATATGTAATTTTCTTATTTAGTTTTGGATAAATAGATTCTTTAATTCGAGTCAAGTCACATCACCGTGAAAGATTAAATACCCAAAACTCAAAAGAAATGAGTTTGACAATTTATTCTTACTTTTAAATTTTCTATCATATGTAATTTTCTTATTTAGTTTTGGTTAAGTAGATACTTTAATTCGAGTCAAGTCGTATCACCATGACAGATAAAATTAACAAAACTCGAAAGAAATGAGTTTGACAATTTATTCTTACTTTTAAATTTTCTATCATATGTAATTTTCTTATTTAGTTTTGGATAAATAGATTCTTTAATTCGAGTCAAGTCACATCACCATGACAGATTTAATTAACAAAACTCACAAGAAATGAGTTTGACAATTTATTCTTTCTTTTAAATTTTCTATCATATGTAATTTTCTTATTTAGTTTTGGTTAAGTAGATACCTTAATTCGAGTCAAGTCGTATCACCATGACAGATTAAATTAACAAAACTCGAAAGAAATGAGTTTGACAATTTATTCTGACTTTTAAATTTTCTATCATATGTAATTTTCTTATTTAGTTTTAGATAAATAGATTCTTTAATTCGAGTCAAGTCACATCACCATGACAGATTTAATTAACAAAACTCGAAAGAAATGAGTTTGACAATTTATTCTTACTTTTAAATTTTCTATCATATGTAATTTTCTTATTTAGTTTTGGATAAATAGATTCTTTAATTCGAGTCAAGTCACATCACCATGACAGATTTAATTAACAAAACTCGAAAGAAATGAGTTTGACAATTTATTCTTACTTTTAAATTTTCTATCATATGTAATTTTCTTATTTAGTTTTGGATAAATAGATTCTTTAATTCGAGTCAAGTCACATCACCGTGAAAGATTAAATACCCAAAACTCAAAAGAAATGAGTTTGACAATTTATTCTTACTTTTAAATTTTCTATCATATGTAATTTTCTTATTTAGTTTTGGTTAAGTAGATTCTTTAATTCGTGTCAAGTCGCATCACCATGACAGATTTAATTAACAAAACTCGAAAGAAATGAGTTTGACAATTTATTCTTACTTTTAAATTTTCTATCATATGTAATTTTCTTATTTTGTTTTGGTTAAGTAGATATTTTAATTCGAGTCAAGTCGTATCACCATGACAGATTAAATTAACAAAACTCGAAAGAAATGAGTTTGACAATTTATTCTTACTTTTAAATTTTCTATCATATGTAATTTTCTTATTTAGTTTTGGATAAATAGATTCTTTAATTCGAGTCAAGTCGTATCACCATGACAGATTAAATTAACAAAACTCGAAAGAAATGAGTTTGACAATTTATTCTTACTTTTAAATTTTCTATCATATGTAATTTTCTTATTTAGTTTTGGATAAATAGATTCTTTAATTCGAGTCAAGTCACATCACCATGACAGATTTAATCAACAAAACTCGAAAGAAATGAGTTTGACAATTTATTCTTACTTTTAAATTTTCTGTCATATGTAATTTTCTTATTTAGTTTTGGATAAATAGATTCTTTAATTCGAGTCAAGTCACATCACCATGACAGATTTAATTAACAAAACTCGAAAGAAATGAGTTTGACAATTTATTCTTACTTTTAAATTTTCTATCATATGTAATTTTCTTACTTAGTTTTGGTTAAGTAGATACTTTAATTCGAGTCAAGTCGTATCACCATGACAGATTAAATTAACAAAACTCGAAAGAAATGAGTTTGACAATTTATTCTTACTTTTAAATTTTCTATCATATGTAATTTTCTTATTTAGTTTTGGATAAATAGATTCTTTAATTCGAGTCAAGTCACATCACCATGACAGATTTAATTAACAAAACTCGAAAGAAATGAGTTTGACAATTTATTCTTACTTTTAAATTTTCTATCATATGTAATTTTCTTATTTAGTTTTGGATAAATAGATTCTTTAATTCGAGTCAAGTCACAACACCGTGAAAGATTAAATACCCAAAACTCAAAAGAAATGAGTTTGACAATTTATTCTTACTTTTAAATTTTCTATCATATGTAATTTTCTTATTTAGTTTTGGTTAAGTAGATACTTTAATTCGAGTCAAGTCGTATCACCATGACAGATAAAATTAACAAAACTCGAAAGAAATGAGTTTGACAATTTATTCTTACTTTTAAATTTTCTATCATATGTAATTTTCTTATTTAGTTTTGGATAAATAGATTCTTTAATTCGAGTCAAGTCACATCACCATGACAGATTTAATTAACAAAACTCACAAGAAATGAGTTTGACAATTTATTATTTCTTTTAAATTTTCTATCATATGTAATTTTCTTATTTAGTTTTGGTTAAGTAGATACCTTAATTCGAGTCAAGTCGTATCACCATGACAGATTAAATTAACAAAACTCGAAAGAAATGAGTTTGACAATTTATTCTGACTTTTAAATTTTCTATCATATGTAATTTTCTTATTTAGTTTTGGATAAATAGATTCTTTAATTCGAGTCAAGTCACATCACCATGACAGATTTAATTAACAAAACTCGAAAGAAATGAGTTTGACAATTTATTCTTACTTTTAAATATTCTATCATATGTAATTTTCTTATTTAGTTTTGGTTAAGTAGATACTTTAATTCGAGTCAAGTCGTATCACCATGACAGATTAAATTAACAAAACTCGAAAGAAATGAGTTCGACAATTTATTCTTACTTTTAAATTTTCTATCATATGTAATTTTCTTATTTAGTTTTGGATAAATAGATTCTTTAATTCGAGTCAAGTCACATCACCATGACAGATTTAATTAACAAAACTCGAAAGAAATGAGTTTGACAATTTATTCTTTCTTTTAAATTTTCTATCATATGTTATTTTCTTATTTAGTTTTGGTTAAGTAGATACCTTAATTCGAGTCAAGTCGTATCACCATGACAGATTAAATTAACAAAACTCGAAAGAAATGAGTTTGACAATTTATTCTGACTTTTAAATTTTCTATCATATGTAATTTTCTTATTTAGTTTTGGATAAATAGATTCTTTAATTCGAGTCAAGTCACATCACCATGACAGATTTAATTAACAAAACTCGAAAGAAATGAGTTTGACAATTTATTCTTACTTTTAAATTTTCTATCATATGTAATTTTCTTATTTAGTTTTGGTTAAGTAGATACTTTAATTCGAGTCAAGTCGCATTACCATGAAAGATTAAATTAACAAAACTCACAAGAAATGAGTTTGACAATTTATTCGTACTTTTAAATTTTCTATCATATGTAATTTTCTTATTTAGTTTTGGTTAAGTAGATACTTTAATTCGAATCAAGTCGTATCACCATGACAGATTAAATTAACAAAACTCGAAAGAAATGAGTTTGACAATTTATTCTTACTTTTAAATTTTCTATCATATGTAATTTTCTTATTTAGTTTTGGATAAATAGATTCTTTAATTCGAGTCAAGTCACATCACCATGACAGATTTAATTAACAAAACTCGAAAGAAATGAGTTTGACAATTTATTCTTACTTTTAAATTTTCTATCATATGTAATTTTCTTATTTAGTTTTGGATAAATAAATTCTTTAATTCGAGTCAAGTCACATTACCGTGAAAGATTAAATACCCAAAACTCAAAAGAAATGAGTTTGACAATTTATTCTTACTTTTAAATTTTCTTTCATATGTAATTTTCTTATTTAGTTTTGGATAAATAGATACTTTAATTCGAGTCAAGTCGTATCACCATGACAGATTAAATTAACAAAACTCGAAAGAAATGAGTTTGACAATTTATTCTTTCTTTTAAATTTTCTATCATATGTTATTTTCTTATTTAGTTTTGGTTAAGTAGATACCTTAATTCGAGTCAAGTCGTATCACCATGACAGATTAAATTAACAAAACTCACAAGAAATGAGTTTGACAATTTATTCTTACTTTTAAATTTTCTATCATATGTAATTTTCTTATTTAGTTTTCGTTAAGTAGATACTTTAATTCGAGTCAAGTCGTATCACCATGACAGATTAAATTAACAAAACTCGAAAGAAATGAGTTCGACAATTTATTCTTACTTTTAAATTTTCTATCATATGTAATTTTCTTATTTAGTTTTGGATAAATAGATTCTTTAATTCGAGTCAAGTCACATCACCATGACAGATTTAATTAACAAAACTCGAAAGAAATGAGTTTGACAATTTATTCTTACTTTTAAATTTTCTATCATATGTAATTTTCTTATTTAGTTTTGGTTAAGTAGATACTTTAATTCGAGTCAAGTCGTATCACCATGACAGATTAAATTAACAAAACTCGAAAGAAATGAGTTCGACAATTTATTCTTACTTTTAAATTTTCTATCATATGTAATTTTCTTATTTAGTTTTGGATAAATAGATTCTTTAATTCGAGTCAAGTCACATCACCATGACAGATTTAATTAACAAAACTCGAAAGAAATGAGTTTGACAATTTATTCTTTCTTTTAAATTTTCTATCATATGTTATTTTCTTATTTAGTTTTGGTTAAGTAGATACCTTAATTCGAGTCAAGTCGTATCACCATGACAGATTAAATTAGCAAAACTCGAAAGAAATGAGTTTGACAATTTATTCTTTCTTTTAAATTTTCTATCATATGTTATTTTCTTATTTAGTTTTGGTTAAGTAGATACCTTAATTCGAGTCAAGTCGTATCACCATGACAGATTAAATTAACAAAACTCACAAGAAATGAGTTTGACAATTTATTCGTACTTTTAAATTTTCTATCATATGTAATTTTCTTATTTAGTTTTGGTTAAGTAGATACTTTAATTCGAATCAAGTCGTATCACCATGACAGATTAAATTAACAAAACTCGAAAGAAATGAGTTTGACAATTTATTCTTACTTTTAAATTTTCTATCATATGTAATTTTCTTATTTAGTTTTGGATAAATAGATTCTTTAATTCGAGTCAAGTCACATCACCATGACAGATTTAATTAACAAAACTCGAAAGAAATGAGTTTGACAATTTATTCTTACTTTTAAATTTTCTATCATATGTAATTTTCTTATTTAGTTTTGGATAAATAAATTCTTTAATTCGAGTCAAGTCACATTACCGTGAAAGATTAAATACCCAAAACTCAAAAGAAATGAGTTTGACAATTTATTATTTCTTTTAAATTTTCTATCATATGTAATTTTCTTATTTAGTTTTGGTTAAGTAGATACCTTAATTCGAGTCAAGTCGTATCACCATGACAGATTAAATTAACAAAACTCGAAAGAAATGAGTTTGACAATTTATTCTGACTTTTAAATTTTCTATCATATGTAATTTTCTTATTTAGTTTTGGATAAATAGATTCTTTAATTCGAGTCAAGTCACATCACCATGACAGATTTAATTAACAAAACTCGAAAGAAATGAGTTTGACAATTTATTCTTACTTTTAAATTTTCTATCATATGTAATTTTCTTATTTAGTTTTGGTTAAGTAGATACTTTAATTCGAGTCAAGTCGTATCACCATGACAGATTAAATTAACAAAACTCGAAAGAAATGAGTTCGACAATTTATTCTTACTTTTAAATTTTCTATCATATGTAATTTTCTTATTTAGTTTTGGATAAATAGATTCTTTAATTCGAGTCAAGTCACATCACCATGACAGATTTAATTAACAAAACTCGAAAGAAATGAGTTTGACAATTTATTCTTTCTTTTAAATTTTCTATCATATGTTATTTTCTTATTTAGTTTTGGTTAAGTAGATACCTTAATTCGAGTCAAGTCGTATCACCATGACAGATTAAATTAACAAAACTCGAAAGAAATGAGTTTGACAATTTATTCTGACTTTTAAATTTTCTATCATATGTAATTTTCTTATTTAGTTTTGGATAAATAGATTCTTTAATTCGAGTCAAGTCACATCACCATGACAGATTTAATTAACAAAACTCGAAAGAAATGAGTTTGACAATTTATTCTTACTTTTAAATTTTCTATCATATGTAATTTTCTTATTTAGTTTTGGGTAAGTAGATACTTTAATTCGAGTCAAGTCGCATTACCATGAAAGATTAAATTAACAAAACTCACAAGAAATGAGTTTGACAATTTATTCGTACTTTTAAATTTTCTATCATATGTAATTTTCTTATTTAGTTTTGGTTAAGTAGATACTTTAATTCGAATCAAGTCGTATCACCATGACAGATTAAATTAACAAAACTCGAAAGAAATGAGTTTGACAATTTATTCTTACTTTTAAATTTTCTATCATATGTAATTTTCTTATTTAGTTTTGGATAAATAGATTCTTTAATTCGAGTCAAGTCACATCACCATGACAGATTTAATTAACAAAACTCGAAAGAAATGAGTTTGACAATTTATTCTTACTTTTAAATTTTCTATCATATGTAATTTTCTTATTTAGTTTTGGATAAATAAATTCTTTAATTCGAGTCAAGTCACATTACCGTGAAAGATTAAATACCCAAAACTCAAAAGAAATGAGTTTGACAATTTATTCTTACTTTTAAATTTTCTATCATATGTAATTTTCTTATTTAGTTTTGGATAAATAGATACTTTAATTCGAGTCAAGTCGTATCACCATGACAGATTAAATTAACAAAACTCGAAAGAAATGAGTTTGACAATTTATTCTTACTTTTAAATTTTCTATAATATGTAATTTTCTTATTTAGTTTTGGATAAATAGATTCTTTAATTCGAGTCAAGTCACATCACCATGACAGATTTAATTAACAAAACTCGAAAGAAATGAGTTTGACAATTTATTCTTACTTTTAAATTTTCTATCATATGTAATTTTCTTATTTAGTTTTGGTTAAGTAGATACTTTAATTCGAGTCAAGTCGTATCACCATGACAGATTAAATTAACAAAACTCGAAAGAAATGAGTTTGACAATTTATTCTTACTTTTAAATTTTCTATCATATGTAATTTTCTTATTTAGTTTTGGATAAATAGATTCTTTAATTCGAGTCAAGTCACATCACCATGACAGATTTAATTAACAAAACTCGAAAGAAATGAGTTTGACAATTTATTCTTACTTTTAAATTTTCTGTCATATGTAATTTTCTTATTTAGTTTTGGATAAATAGATTCTTTAATTCGAGTCAAGTCACATCACCGTTGTTTACGTATGAAATACGCCAGTTCAGTGTTCAGTTAGTACTCGTATATGAATTTGACATTTCTTTTCCTTCTCTCTATGTTCTGGCGCCTATGCTTTTAATGTTTATATCGAAGCTCTTTTTTTTCTATCAAATTGTCATTGTTTATACGAACCCCAACCCGAATGTAAGTTTCTTACGAAAAAAACCAATAAATAATTTTTTTTGAAATCTCTAAAACCCAAGTTTTTCTTTTTTTCCGATTTTTATTTTTGAGGAAAATATTTCACCACAACATTTTTTGGTCCTTCGAGCCGGATAACCCATTCCCCAGTGAAATATTTTACTTTAAAAATATTTTTATTTTTCCAGTAAAATACCCGAGGAAAGAAGGTGCATAATTTGCCGGTGCAGTCATTCTAATAAAAACAATTCGCTTTTTACATTAATTTTACCCTCCCCTGTTTAAAAAAAAAAGGTAAGTCATTTGTGATAATTAGCAAGTGATAAAAGTGTTTAAAAGTGTTACAATATAAAATAAAAGTTAATAAATATAAATCCTTTATTTGCTTTTATATCAGCATAAAAACAGAAAAAAACCCCAGCGCATTTTTTACCAACAACATTTGCTAATTGTGTTAACATTCAGTGTCTAACATAAAGCTCTGTTTTGGTTTTAACTCGGTGTTAATATTAAACATTTAACAGTATAAACCCAGTGCTTGTTAAACTGTTTTTTACTCGCTACTTAAAAAATAAACAAAACAGACGGACGGCAGTGTTGTAAATTTTTTAAGTATTAATTTTTTATATTAATTAAAAAAAAATAAATTTTTTACGAAACGCGATTTGAAACGAAAATTAATAAAAGTTAATATTTTCTAAACTGCGTGCAAACTCACTCTCTCACAGTAAAAAGTGTTGTTTTTTTTGCTGTTGATATTGTAACATTGTTTTTATAATTAAAAAAAAACACACATTACATTAGTGTTGCAATATTTCAGATTGAACGAATAATACGATTATTCGGTCGTTTTTAAATATTTGTGCTATTTTACCCACAATAATTTGCAGTTTTGTATGAATTAATTAAGAATAGTGCTTAAAATAATTATTTTCTTAATAATATTTCTATTCTCTGTACCCGAAGCGAGTACTCGTGTTTTATATTGGGCAACACTTTTGTAATAGGATTTTTTACGCCTTTTTTTATTCCAAAAAGTGCTTGTACACTGTGAGTAATTGCCATAATTCATGTTCTATAGTGAATATTTTTTTATGGAATTGGCTTTTGTACTCGTTTTTTTTAATCTCAACCCGGTTTTTGTTTAAATAATTGGAGCTAACAGTGTACAAATACTTTTAATATTTTATATACAATCCAATATTTAATAAAGGGAATCGGCCGTCCTTTATTATATTTTTTAATCTAATTTTTTGTGCGAAAGAGACATATTTATTTTTCCCCTACCCGTTTATCACCCCCTAATACCGTAGGTATTATTTTTTTTTTGCTCATTTTTTTCTCGTTTTTTTTTAATATTATCAGCCTTTTTCGATTTATTCTTCTTTTACGAAAAATAAATATTTGCCCAGTGTTTTTCGAATTTTCCTAATAGGATATAGAATCTTTATGCTCAAATCAAGTATTAAGATGGTGACCGTGAGTGACTTAATTAGGAATTGTGACCGAATGGCTGAATTTGAAGCCTACGTTAGAATTATCCCGCCAGCAGAACATAGTGCTGCGTCTTTAGGTAGGTACTCACGAAAAGGAACTGCATCGTTTATGGGAAGAAGTCAGAAGATCATATGACCCTTTATTAGTTCAGGCTGAGAGTGATTCTAATATTCAAATTATTGAAGTAAAGCAAAAGTACATGAGTTCGTACGGTACTTATGTTAGAGGCGTTTCCTTCATATCAGAGCACTTAGAGCGTTTAAAAGAATCCTTGAAAAATGAAAAAGCTCAGGAGCATAATCCCCATTTACCCCCCTGCGAAATAGATCCCTTTTACGGGGATTATTTAAAGTGGCCTTCATTCCGTGAATCATTTAAAAGTATGGTTGCGGATAACCCCAGAATAGCCCCCGCTTCGAAGATGTACTATCTTCTACAGTATACTAAGGGGGAACCACATAAAATGATCCGTAATTGCCCATTGACAAGGGATGGCTTTCCTACAGCGTGGAAAAATCTTATGGACAGATATGAGAATAAGCGGGTTCTCATTAACGCTCAATTGAAAATTCTTTTGAATATTAGCCCTATTACCCGCGAAACTGGACCTAATATTAAGGAACTTCAGAGAACCATAAACGATTGTATCACTAACCTGTCTCTACTCAATGTGAAGACCGATACCTGGGACGTACTTTTTGTTTACATTGCGTCTACAAAATTGCCCGATGCCACGTTAAGTCTTTGGGAGCAGTCTGAAAAACGCGATGCAGACATGCCAATATGGGCTGAAATGGACAAGTTTCTAACATTGCGTTATAAAACTCTGGAGTCAGTTTATGATATAAAGGGTTCGCATTTAAACCCCCTTCAAAACCCCGTTAAGAATAGTAGCTCTAACTCGAAAAAATCCTCACATGATTCCAGAAATGTCAAAACTTTTGTGACTAAGACGGAGCGAGGTCAGAATATGATTCAATGTGGCTTGTGCCCAGATAAACACCCCCTAAGGTTGTGTCCGGTATTTTTGGGACAGAGTGTTGAAGAGCGTTTGGTGACAGTGGGCAGGCTGAAATTTTGCACTAACTGCCTGGCATCTTCTCACGAATATAGGGCGTGTAAGAGCATTCATGTTTGCTTCATGTGCAAACAGAAACACCATTCCCTTTTGCATAAGGATACCGATGCAAATGGTGTTACGTCGGTAGCTCGAAACCCGGGTCGTACGAATAGTTCCATAGTTAACAACCCCGTAAATCCTAATGTGCCCCGTGCGAACGCCGTTAATTATTACCCTAACGGAAATGGAAACTCAGGTCCCTCTGGTTCAAACTACAGTCCACCCCAACTTCAAACGGATGTTAGACCCTCAACTTCGAGCGCTGCTCAATCATTTCAGACTTATGCCTCGCATGTAAGTACAAATGCTCATTCCATGGTATTGCTAGGGACGACGACTTGTGAAGTTTCCGTTGGCGATATCAAATGTTTGGCACGAGCATTGATTGATCCTGCTTCTCAGGCAACTTTTATTTCTCAAAGGTTGCAGCGGAAACTTTGTTTGCCCACACTTTCGTCTGCCATGACGAAAATTACAGGCCTGGATGGCAGCTTAACTGCAACAACTTCTAGGATATGCTTTATTACAATTGGTTCAACAACAAACCCCGATTTTAGAATTCAATGCGAAGCATACGTTGTAGAGAAGTTGACCGGCCAGTTGCCAACGTGCTCAGTTTCCAATATCAGCTCAGCCGATTTTCCCGAGATTGGTAGAACTGATATTAAGTTTACACGCATGGACTTTCTTCTAGGAGGAGATGTGTACCCCCAGATATTATTACCCGAAGTTGAAAAACACCCAAGTGGCAACCTTATAGCTCAGAACAGTACGTTCGGCTGGATTGTAACTGGTAAAGTTTTTCATGACAACCCCCTGAATTCGGTTGAAACCTATTTCAACCACATTGATCTAAATAATAACCTTTCTCGTTTTTGGGAACTGGAAGAAGTTCCAAAGGTGACCCAGCTTACCGAAACTGAAAAGTTTTGCGAACAACATTACCAGTCCACAACATACAGAAACCCGGATGGTCGATACGTAGTGTCCTTACCATTTAAGCGGGAATTTCCGCTCAGCCTTTCTTTAGGAAAATCACGCGATAGCGCGTTATCACAATTTAGGAGAAACGAAACTCGCCTTTTGCGAAACCCCGATTTGAAAGTACAATATGATAAAGTGATTAGTGAGTATGTTGAACTAGATCACATACGCGAAGTCTTCTCTGGTAGTTCGGAAGTCACCTCATACTATTTACCCCACCATGCTGTGTTTAAACCCGACAGCTCGACTACAAAACTTCGTGTTGTATTTAACGCTTCCTGCCCATCGTCCAATGGCGTTAGCTTAAATGACATTTTATACCCAGGGCCAGTATTACAGGCAGACCTTACGATTCTAATGCTGCGCTGGCGGCTTTATCGGTTTGTATTTAACGCTGATATTGAGAAAATGTATCGGCAAATTTTAGTTCATCCCAATCATACCCCTTTTCAACGGATATTGTTCCGTGAAAGTCCCGAAGTTGATGTCAAGGATTTCGAGCTAAAGACGGTCACGTTTAGAGTGAACTGTGCGCCGTATCTTGCCATTCGTACTCTGATCCAATTGGCAAACGAATGCGAAGCTGAAAATCCTGCGGTGTCCGAAATATTGCGAACCCAAATGTACGTCGATGATGTTCTTGCTGGTTCTCATGAATTAGAAGAGGCGATCATACGGCGTAATGATCTAACGAAAGTTCTTGGTTCTGCTGGTTTCGTTCTGAGAAAATGGACAGCAAACCATAAACGCCTGTTAGAGGATTTACCCGGCGAGAATCTGCTATCCGCAGATTTCTTGAAATTTTCGGACGCAAGCACGACTAAGACACTTGGTTTGCGATGGAATGCGAGTTCCGATAGCTTTTATTTTAGGCTTGTACTGCAACCAAACAGGGATTTTGTTACAAAGCGTGCGGTCTTGTCCGAGATAGCAAGGCTATTTGACCCTGCTGGGTGGCTTTCTCCTAAAATTATTGTCGCTAAAATGATAATGCAGCAAATTTGGAAGGACAAGACGGATTGGGATGAATGTTTGACACCCCTAACTCTAAGGAAATGGCACGCATTTTTAGAGGACTACCCGCAGGTTGAGAAAATTAATATTCCAAGATGGGTTAATTTTCACCCCGATTTCGATATAGAGATCCATGGCTTTTGCGATGCTTCTGAAAAGGCATACGCTGCAGCTTTATATATAAGTGCGATTGGCGCCAGTAAGGAGATAAAGACTCATTTACTGGCAGCAAAGACAAAAGTGGCGCCGGTAAAATGCGAGACACTACCCCGTCTAGAGCTCTGCGGAGCAGCATTATTGGCAAATATGGTGGAATCGTTGTGTAGTCAAATGAACTTGCTCAGGAAAAGGACTCATTTTTGGACTGATTCCACCATTGTTTTATCCTGGCTTCAGAAACCCCCGTGCCACTGGCCTACTTTTGTGGCAAATAGAGTTGCGTTGATTCTGAAAAAAGTCGGTACTGAGAATTGGTCTCATGTCGACTCTAAGAATAACCCCGCTGATATGGCAAGCCGCGGATCTCTAGCGCGGGATTTGATTGATAATTCCTTATGGTGGCATGGCCCGCAGTGGTTAAGCCAACCTAAGGAAAATTGGCCCCGGTCTCAGATTATTTATCATACAAATCTCGAGACAAAAAGTATTATGACTCATTTTACCCATACAAATAAACCAGATGATTTACTCAAACGGTTTTCTAGTTTACCCCGAGCGTTGAGGGTCATTGCTTATATTTTCCGATTTTACCATAATTTACGAAAATGTAACTTTTGTTATGACCCCCAGCAGTTGTCCAGATCGGAGATTTTATTTGTGAAAACCCGTTTAACCCTTTTATCTCAGCAGTGTTACTTTCCCGAATACTCCCAACTGTCGAAAGGCGAGAGTGTGTTCCGAGGAAGTAAATTGATTTCTTTGAATCCGTTTCTTGATTCTAGGGGGCTCATGAGAGTAAATGGTCGTCTATCCCAAGCCAAGGGTCTTACATATGATGAACGATTTCCGAAAATACTACCCTATTGTGCTCCTTTTACCCGACTGTACCTGGAATTCATTTGGAAGTGACCGAGGATATGAGCTCAGAGGCATTTTTAGCAGCCTTTACCCGTTTTATTTCCCGTCGCTCGACACCTCGACATATGTATTCCGATAATGGTACAGCTTTTGTAGGAGCTGCTAAATTACTTACTATCGATCGTAGGAAATTTTTGCAGGAGTTGAAAGGAAGGGTTCTTGCCCTTGACCAAGAAAGCCCACTGGAGTGGCACTTTATCCCTCCCGGGGCTCCTCATATGGGGGGCTTATGGGAAGCTGGGGTAAAAAGTTTCAAAACCCATTTAAAAAGAATTTCTTGTTGTCAAAAATTTACGTATCCAGAGTTCGAGACAATGCTGACCCGCATTGAGGCCTGCTTGAACTCTAGGCCCTTGTGCGCAATGAGCGATAACCCCACTGATTTAGTTCCTTTAACTCCTGGTCATTTTTTAGTTGGTGGTCCGTTGATAGGGCGGGCCGAACCAGACCCTTCCGACTTGTCCGTTAGTCTTGCCAACAGGTGGCAGAAGCTAAAGATTCTTCACCAACAGTTTGCCCTAAGGTGGAAGGAGGAATATTTAAAGGAGCTCCATAAACGCACAAAATGGAAGCTTCCTGAGAGGGACTTTGTGGTAGGTGATTTAGTGGCTGTCCGCCGGGACAATTTGCCTCCGAATTTATGGAGATTAGGTCGAGTAGAAAAGGCCTACTGTGGTCAGGATTCTAGAGTTAGGGTCGCTGACGTGAGGACAGCTTCCGGCACTATTACCCGGCCAATCGTGAAGCTTGTTCTCCTTCCTAATTCAAGCTCCAACTGATTTTTTTTTTTCTTTTTTTTTTTTACTTTCCTGTTGTTTTTTTTTGCACCCTAGGTTGTCAAAATGTCGAAGTCTGTTGCTCGCTTTGAGGTGCACCGTCCCAGTAAAGAGTCCACTGGTGATCAAGCCGAGGTACCACTTACGCAACGCGATGAGAGCTTACGGGATTGCCGTGTGTGTAAGAGGGAGCACGCTATTAGGAAATGTCCTAAATTTCGTAGAATGTCTGTCGGAGAGCGATGGAACGTGGTAACGAAACATCGTTACTGTTTTAACTGCCTTGCGCACTCGCACATGAAGGACAAGTGTTCCAGTAGGGACAGGTGCATGGAGTGTTTAGCTGAGCACCACACCCTTTTGCACCGGTTCAAAGGAGGCAAAGATAGACCCCGCACAGATGTCCAAGAAGCAACCCGGGCAGAAAACGCGAAATCGAAGAAGCAGAAAAAGAAAAAGAACAACAGGAAAGCAAACGGAAAAAAGAACAAACGTCACCATCCCAAGGACCATCAGAGCCCTGAGCAGCTACAACAAAAAATACAACAACTTCAACAGCAGCTAGAACTAATGCAGCAACAAGGGCAACCTGGTTCTCAACATCTACAGCCATTGCCACAACACGCTGCTACTATTGTTATAAACGTTCAGAATGGACGTTTGAATTAATAATTGTTTTTTATTTATTTTATTTTTTTTCGCAACCTGCAATTGCACTATTTTTTAGATATTTTACCATTTTGTTTCTTTTTTTATTCACTTTCTGAAATTCCTGAATTAATTTTACTAATTGAACCCTGTATTATTTTTTTGAATTTTTTCTCTCCTTAGCCTCTTGTTGCACTCGTGCAAGGGGGGCGAGATGTTTACGTATGAAATACCCCAGTTCAGTGTTCAGTTAGTACTCATATATGAATTTGACATTTCTTTTCTTTCTTTTCCTTCTCTCTATGTTCTGGCGCCTATGCTTTTAATGTTTATATCGAAGCCCTTTTTTTCTATCAAATTGTCATTGTTTATATGAACCCCAACCCGAATGTAAGTTTCTTACGAAAAAAACCAATAAATAATTTTTTTTGAAATCTCTAAAACCCAAGTTTTTCTTTTTTTCCGATTTTTATTTTTGAGGAAAATATTTCACCACAACACCGTGAAAGATTAAATACCCAAAACTCAAAAGAAATGAGTTTGACAATTTATTCTTACTTTTAAATTTTCTATCATATGTAATTTTCTTATTTAGTTTTTTTTAAGTAGATACTTTAATTCGAGTCAAGTCGTATCACCATGACAGATAAAATTAACAAAACTCGAAAGAAATGAGTTTGACAATTTATTCTTACTTTTAAATTTTCTATCATATGTAATTTTCTTATTTAGTTTTGGATAAATAGATTCTTTAATTCGAGTCAAGTCACATCACCATGACAGATTTAATTAACAAAACTCACAAGAAATGAGTTTGACAATTTATTCTTTCTTTTAAATTTTCTATCATATGTAATTTTCTTATTTAGTTTTGGTTAAGTAGATACTTTAATTCGAGTCAAGTCGTATCACCATGACAGATTAAATTAACAAAACTCGAAAGAAATGAGTTTGACAATTTATTCTTACTTTTAAATTTTCTATCATATGTAATTTTCTTATTTAGTTTTGGATAAATAGATTCTTTAATTCGAGTCAAGTCACATCACCATGACAGATTTAATTAACAAAACTCGAAAGAAATGAGTTTGACAATTTATTCTTACTTTTAAATTTTCTATCATATGTAATTTTCTTATTTAGTTTTGGTTAAGTAGATACTTTAATTCGAGTCAAGTCGCATTACCATGAAAGATTAAAATAACAAAACTCACAAGAAATGAGTTTGACAATTTATTCTTACTTTTAAATTTTCTATCATATGTAATTTTCTTATTTAGTTTTGGTTAAGTAGATACTTTAATTCGAGTCAAGTCGTATCACCATGACAGATTAAATTAACAAAACTCGAAAGAAATGAGTTTGACAATTTATTCTTACTTTTAAATATTCTATCATATGTAATTTTCTTATGTAGTTTTGGATAAATAGATTCTTTAATTCGAGTCAAGTCACATCACCATGACAGATTTAATTAACAAAACTCGAAAGAAATGAGTTTGACAATTTATTCTTACTTTTAAATTTTCTATCATATGTAATTTTCTTATTTAGTTTTGGTTAAGTAGATACTTTAATTCGAGTCAAGTCGCATCACCATGAAAGATTAAATTAACAAAACTCACAAGAAATGAGTTTGACAATTTATTCTTTCTTTTAAATTTTCTATCATATGTAATTTTCATATTTAGTTTTGGTTAAGTAGATACTTTAATTCGAGTCAAGTCGTATCACCATGACAGATTAAATTAACAAAACTCGAAAGAAATGAGTTTGACAATTTATTCTTACTTTTAAATTTTCTATCATATGTAATTTTCTTATTTAGTTTTGGATAAATAGATTCTTTAATTCGAGTCAAGTCACATCACCATGACAGATTTAATTAACAAAACTCGAAAGAAATGAGTTTGACAATTTATTCTTACTTTTAAATTTTCTATCATATGTAATTTTCTTGTTTAGTTTTGGTTAAGTAGATTCTTTAATTCGAGTCAAGTCACATCACCATGACAGATTAAATTAACAAAACTCGAAAGAAATGAGTTTGACAATTTATTCTTACTTTTAAATTTTCTATCATATGTAATTTTCTTATTTAGTTTTGGATAAATAGATTCTTTAATTCGAGTCAAGTCACATCACCATGACAGATTTAATTAACAAAACTCGAAAGAAATGAGTTTGACAATTTATTCTTACTTTTAAATTTTCTATCATATGTAATTTTCTTATTTAGTTTTGGATAAATAGATTCTTTAATTCGAGTCAAGTCACATCACCATGACAGATTTAATTAACAAAACTCGAAAGAAATGAGTTTGACAATTTATTCTTACTTTTAAATTTTCTATCATATGTAATTTTCTTATTTAGTTTTGGATAAATAGATTCTTTAATTCGAGTCAAGTCACATCACCATGACAGATTTAATTAACAACACTCACAAGAAATGAGTTTGACAATTTAGTCTTACTTTTAAATTTTCTATCATATGTAATTTTCTTATTTAGTTTTGGATAAATAGATTCTTTAATTCGAGTCACGTCACATCACCATGACAGATTTAATTAACAAAACTCGAAAGAAATGAGTTTGACAATTTATTCTTACTTTTAAATTTTCTATCATATGTAATTTTCTTATTTAGTTTTGGATAAATAGATTCTTTAATTCGAGTCAAGTCACATCACCATGACAGATTTAATTAAAAACACTCACAAGAAATGAGTTTGACAATTTATTCTTACTTTTAAATTTTCTATCATATGTAATTTCTTATTTAGTTTTGGTTAAGTAGATTCTTTAATTCGAGTCAAGTCGCATCACCATGACAGATTTAATTAACAAAACTGGAAAGAAATGAGTTTGACAATTTATTCTTACTTTTAAATTTTCTATCATATGTAATTTTCTTATTTAGTTTTGGTTAAGTAGATACTTTAATTCGAGTCAAGTCGCATTACCATGAAAGATTAAAATAACAAAACTCACAAGAAATGAGTTTGACAATTTATTCTTACTTTTAAATTTTCTATCATATGTAATTTTCTTATTTAGTTTTGGTTAAGTAGATACTTTAATTCGAGTCAAGTCGTATCACCATGACAGATGAAATTAACAAAACTCGAAAGAAATGAGTTTGACAATTTATTCTTACTTTTAAATTTTCTATCATACTAGCTGACTCGGTCCACGTTGCTGGCCCTAAGCAGACATTAGTGTTGTATTACCACACGATTTAAATTGAGCATTTAACGAAATTTACGGTCTTTAAAATAAAAATCCATGGAACACCTATTATGAAGTTTTTTTTACAAAATAACTTCCATATGGTGTAGATATGGGATCAATCAAAAAAGAAAAGCATGTATTTAAGGAAAATTAAAAATTATATTTATTTATTACTTCATCTTAAGGTCAGCGCATAGACAATGTTTTTTGTTTTATTTTTATTTGGTGTAAAGAGCGCTGAAAAAAGTAAATTATTCAACTCAATGGAGCCGTTTTCTGATTTTAGGTAAATCGAAAAAAGTGGGCGGGGCAAAATGTTCTTTAAGTTAAAACCTAGGAGCCGTTTTCTAGTTTTTTGTAATTCGAAAAAAGTGGGCGTAAAAGTGGGCGGGGCAAAATTTTCTTTTCTTATAAATCTAAGTTGGACCATAGCGATCATTTTAAAGAAAAAATCGTCCAAATCGGTCAAGCCGTTCTCAATTTATGCGCTTAATAGAAAAAGTGGGCGTAGAAGTAGGCGTGGTAAATTTTTCTTTCGATGGTAACGTAAAATGGGTTAATACGAACAGTTAAAAGAAAAATTAGTCAACTCAATGGAGCCGTTTTCTAATTTTAGGTAAATCGAAAAAAGTGGGCGTAAAAGTGGGCGGGGCAAAATTGTCTTTCCATAAAAACCTAAGTTGGACCATGGCGATCATTTTAGAGAAAAAATCGTTCAAATCGTTCAAGCCGTTCTCAAGTTATGGATTTTGCCACGCCCCTCCGCCCCCAGACCGAAAATCAAAAATCACAGTGTCACCCGCCTGAATATTCTGAAGATTCCCTGAAAATTTCATCAAAATCGTCCCAGCCGTTTTGGAGTCCATACGTTACATACATACACACATCCTATTTTATATACATATTTATATATATAAATAACTGGAGAATGGCTACACCGATTTTGGATTCCAAAATCAACTAACCATCATCACTCCTCCCTGTACCTTCCCTAAAAATTTTATGGCAATCGGTCGAGCCGTTCTCGAGTTATGGAGTGACAATCAAAATGTACACTTCTCTTTATATATATAGATGTAATTTTCTTATGTAGTTTTGGATAAATAGATTCTTTAATTCGAGTCAAGTCACATCACCATGACAGATTTAATTAACAAAACTCGAAAGAAATGAGTTTGACAATTTATTCTTACTTTTAAATTTTCTATCATATGTAATTTTCTTATTTAGTTTTGGTTAAGTAGATACTTTAATTCGAGTCAAGTCGCATCACCATGAAAGATTAAATTAACAAAACTCACAAGAAATGAGTTTGACAATTTATTCTTTCTTTTAAATTTTCTATCATATGTAATTTTCTTATTTAGTTTTGGTTAAGTAGATACTTTAATTCGAGTCAAGTCGTATCACCATGACAGATTAAATTAACAAAACTCGAAAGAAATGATTTTGACAATTTATTCTTACTTTTAAATTTTCTATCATATGTAATTTGCTTATTTAGTTTTGGATAAATAGATTCTTTAATTCGAGTCAAGTCACATCACCATGACAGATTTAATTAACAAAACTCGAAAGAAATGAGTTTGACAATTTATTCTTACTTTTAAATTTTCTATCATATGTAATTTTCTTATTTAGTTTTGGTTAAGTAGATTCTTTAATTCGAGTCAAGTCACATCACCATGACAGATTAAATTAACAAAACTCGAAAGAAATGAGTTTGACAATTTGTTCTTACTTTTAAATTTTCTATCATATGTAATTTTCTTATTTAGTTTTGGATAAATAGATTCTTTAATTCGAGTCAAGTCACATCACCATGACAGATTTAATTAAGAAAACTCGAAAGAAATGAGTTTGACAATTTATTCTTACTTTTAAATTTTCTATCATATGTAATTTTTTTTTTTTTTTTTTATTTTTTTTTTTTTTTTTTATTTTTTTTTTTATTTTTTTTTTTTTTTTAATTTAGTTTTGGTTAAGTAGATACTTTAATTCGAGTCAAGTCGTATCACCATGAAAGATTAAATTAACAAAACTCACAAGAAATGAGTTTGACAATTTATTCTTACTTTTAAATTTTCTATCATATGTAATTTTCTTATTTAGTTTTGGATAAATAGATTCTTTAATTCGAGTCAAGTCACATCACCATGACAGATTTAATTAACAAAACTCGAAAGAAATGAGTTTGACAATTTATTCTTACTTTTAAATTTTCTATCATATGTAATTTTCTTATTTAGTTTTGGATAAATAGATTCTTTAATTCGAGTCAAGTCACATCACCATGACAGATTTAATTAACAAAACTCGAAAGATATGAGTTTGACAATTTATTCTTACTTTTAAATTTTCTATCATATGTAATTTTCTTATTTTTTTTTTTTTTAATTTAGTTTTGGTTAAGTAGATACTTTAATTCGAGTCAAGTCGTATCACCATGAAAGATTAAATTAACAAAACTCACAAGAAATGAGTTTGACAATTTATTCTTACTTTTAAATTTTCTATCATATGTAATTTTCTTATTTAGTTTTGGATAAATAGATTCTTTAATTCGAGTCAAGTCACATCACCATGACAGATTTAATTAACAAAACTCGAAAGAAATGAGTTTGACAATTTATTCTTACTTTTAAATTTTCTATCATATGTAATTTTCTTATTTAGTTTTGGATAAATAGATTCTTTAATTCGAGTCAAGTCACATCACCATGACAGATTTAATTAACAACACTCACAAGAAATGAGTTTGACAATTTATTCTTACTTTTAAATTTTCTATCATATGTAATTTTCTTATTTAGTTTTGGTTAAGTAGATTCTTTAATTCGAGTCAAGTCGCATCACCATGACAGATTTAATTAACAAAACTCGAAAGAAATGAGTTTGACAATTTATTCTTACTTTTAAATTTTCTATCATATGTAATTTTCTTATTTAGTTTTGGTTAAGTAGATACTTTAATTCGAGTCAAGTCGTATCACCATGACAGATTAAATTAACAAAACTCGAAAGAAATGAGTTTGACAATTTATTCTTACTTTTAAATTAACTATCATATGTAATTTTCTTATTTAATTTTGGATAAATAGATTCTTTAATTCGAGTCAAGTCACATCACCGTGAAAGATTAAATACCCAAAACTCAAAAGAAATGAGTTTGACAATTTATTCTTACTTTTAAATTTTCTATCATATGTAATTTTCTTATTTAGTTTTGGTTAAGTAGATACTTTAATTCGAGTCAAGTCGTATCACCATGACAGATTAAATTAACAAAACTCGAAAGAAATGAGTTTGACAATTTATTCTTACTTTTAAATTTTCTATCATATGTAATTTTCTTATTTAGTTTTGGATAAATAGATTCTTTAATTCGAGTCACGTCACATCACCATGACAGATTTAATTAACAAAACTCGAAAGAAATGAGTTTGACAATTTATTCTTACTTTTAAATTTTCTATCATATGTAATTTTCTTATTTAGTTTTGGTTAAGTAGATTCTTTAATTCGAGTTAAGTCGCATCACCATGACAGATTTAATTAACAAAACTCGAAAGAAATGAGTTTGACAATTTATTCTTACTTTTAAATTTTCTATCATATGTAATTTTCTTATTTAGTTTTGGTTAAGTAGATACTTTAATTCGAGTCAAGTCGTATCACCATGACAGATTAAATTAACAAAACTCGAAAGAAATGAGTTTGACAATTTATTCTTACTTTTAAATTTTCTATCATATGTAATTTTCTTATTTAGTTTTGGATAAATAGATTCTTGAATTCGAGTCAAGTCACATCACCATGACAGATTTAATTAACAAAACTCGAAAGAAATGAGTTTGACAATTTATTCTTACTTTTAAATTTTCTATCATATGTAATTTTCTTATTTTTTTTTTTTTTAATTTAGTTTTGGTTAAGTAGATACTTTAATTCGAGTCAAGTCGTATCACCATGAAAGATTAAATTAACAAAACTCACAAGAAATGAGTTTGACAATTTATTCTTACTTTTAAATTTTCTATCATATGTAATTTTCTTATTTAGTTTTGGATAAATAGATTCTTTAATTCGAGTCAAGTCACATCACCATGACAGATTTAATTAACAAAACTCGAAAGAAATGAGTTTGACAATTTATTCTTACTTTTAAATTTTCTATCATATGTAATTTTCTTATTTAGTTTTGGATAAATAGATTCTTTAATTCGAGTCAAGTCACATCACCATGACAGATTTAATTAACAACACTCACAAGAAATGAGTTTGACAATTTATTCTTACTTTTAAATTTTCTATCATATGTAATTTTCTTATTTAGTTTTGGTTAAGTAGATTCTTTAATTCGAGTCAAGTCGCATCACCATGACAGATTTAATTAACAAAACTCGAAAGAAATGAGTTTGACAATTTATTCTTACTTTTAAATTTTCTATCATATGTAATTTTCTTATTTAGTTTTGGTTAAGTAGATACTTTAATTCGAGTCAAGTCGTATCACCATGACAGATTAAATTAACAAAACTCGAAAGAAATGAGTTTGACAATTTATTCTTACTTTTAAATTAACTATCATATGCAATTTTCTTATTTAATTTTGGATAAATAGATTCTTTAATTCGAGTCAAGTCACATCACCGTGAAAGATTAAATACCCAAAACTCAAAAGAAATGAGTTTGACAATTTATTCTTACTTTTAAATTTTCTATCATATGTAATTTTCTTATTTAGTTTTGGTTAAGTAGATACTTTAATTCGAGTCAAGTCGTATCACCATGACAGATTAAATTAACAAAACTCGAAAGAAATGAGTTTGACAATTTATTCTTACTTTTAAATTTTCTATCATATGTAATTTTCTTATTTAGTTTTGGATAAATAGATTCTTTAATTCGAGTCACGTCACATCACCATGACAGATTTAATTAACAAAACTCGAAAGAAATGAGTTTGACAATTTATTCTTTCTTTTAAATTTTCTATCATATGTAATTTTCTTATTTAGTTTTGGTTAAGTAGATTCTTTAATTCGAGTTAAGTCGCATCACCATGACAGATTTAATTAACAAAACTCGAAAGAAATGAGTTTGACAATTTATTCTTACTTTTAAATTTTCTATCATATGTAATTTTCTTATTTAGTTTTGGTTAAGTAGATACTTTAATTTGAGTCAAGTCGTATCACCATGACAGATTAAATTAACAAAACTCGAAAGATATGAGTTTGACAATTTATTCTTGCTTTTAAATTTTCTATCATATGTAATTTTCTTATTTAGTTTTGGATAAATAGATTCTTTAATTCGAGTCAAGTCACATCACCATGACAGATTTAATTAACAAAACTCACAAGAAATGAGTTTGACAATTTATTCTTACTTTTAAATTTTCTATCATATGTAATTTTCTTATTTAGTTTTCATATGTAATTTTCTTATTTAGTTTTGGTTAAGTAGATACTTTAATTCGAGTCAAGTCGTATCACCATGACAGATTAAATTAACAAAACTCGAAAGAAATGAGTTTGACAATTTATTCTTACTTTTAAATTTTCTATCATATGTAATTTTCTTATTTAGTTTTGGATAAATAGATTCTTTAATTCGAGTCAAGTCACTTCACCGTGAAAGATTAAATACCCAAAACTCAAAAGAAATGAGTTTGACAATTTATTCTTACTTTTAAATTTTCTATCATATGTAATTTTCTTATTTAGTTTTGGTTAAGTAGATACTTTAATTCGAGTCAAGTCGTATCACCATGACAGATAAAATTAACAAAACTCGAAATAAATGAGTTTGACAATTTATTCTTACTTTTAAATTTTCTATCATATGTAATTTTCTTATTTAGTTTTGGATAAATAGATTCTTTAATTCGAGTCAAGTCACATCACCATGACAGATTTAATTAACAAAACTCGAAAGAAATGAGTTTGACAATTTATTCTTACTTTAAAATTTTCTATCATATGTAATTTTCTTATTTAGTTTTCATATGTAATTTTCTTATTTAGTTTTGGTTAAGTAGATACTTTAATTCGAGTCAAGTCGTATCACCATGACAGATTAAATTAACAAAACTCGAAAGAAATGAGTTTGACAATTTATTCTTACTTTTAAATTTTATATCATATGTAATTTTCTTATTTAGTTTTGGATAAATAGATTCTTTAATTCGAGTCAAGTCACATCACCGTGAAAGATTAAATGCCCAAAACTCAAAAGAAATGAGTTTGACAATTTATTCTTACTTTTAAATATTCTATCATATGTAATTTTCTTATTTAGTTTTGGTTAAGTAGATACTTTAATTCGAGTCAAGTCGTATCACCATGACAGATTAAATTAACAAAACTCGAAAGAAATGAGTTTGACAATTTATTCTTACTTTTAAATTTTCTATCATATGTAATTTTCTCATTTAGTTTTGGATAAATAGATTCTTTAATTCGAGTCAAGTCGTATCACCATGACAGATTAAATTAACAAAACTCGAAAGAAATGAGTTTGGCAATTTATTCTTACTTTTAAATTTTCTATCATATGTAATTTTCTTATTTAGTTTTGGATAAATAGATTCTTTAATTCGAGTCAAGTCACATCACCGTGAAAGATTAAATACCCAAAACTCAAAAGAAATGAGTTTGACAATTTATTCTTACTTTTAAATTGTCTATCATATGTAATTTTCTTATTTAGTTTTGGTTAAGTAGATACTTTAATTCGAGTCAAGTCGTATCACCATGACAGATTAAATTAACAAAACTCGAAAGAAATGAGTTTGACAATTTATTCTTACTTTTAAATTTTCTATCATATGTAATTTTCTTATTTTTTTTTATTTTTTTTTTTTTTTTTTTAATTTAGTTTTGGTTAAGTAGATACTTTAATTCGAGTCAAGTCGTATCACCTTGAAAGATTAAATTAACAAAACTCACAAGAAATGATTTTGACAATTTATTCTTACTTTTAAATTTTCTATCATATGTAATTTTCTTATTTAGTTTTGGTTAAGTAGATACTTTAATTCGAGTCAAGTCGTATCACCATGACAGATTAAATTAACAAAACTCGAAAGAAATGAGTTTGACAATTTATTCTTACTTTTAAATTTTCTATCATATGTAATTTTCTTATTTAGTTTTGGTTAAGTAGATTCTTTAATTCGAGTCAAGTCGCATCACCATGACAGATTTAATTAACAAAACTCGAAAGAAATGAGTTTGACAATTTATTCTTACTCTTAAATTTTCTATCATATGTAATTTTCTTATTTAGTTTTGGTTAAGTAGATTCTTTAATTCGAGTCAAGTCGCATCACCATGACAGATTTAATTAACAAAACTCGAAAGAAATGAGTTTGACAATTTATTCTTACTTTTAAATTTTCTATCATATGTAATTTTCTTATTTAGTTTTGGTTAAGTAGATACTTTAATTCGAGTCAAGTCGTATCACCATGACAGATTAAATTAACAAAACTCGAAAGAAATGAGTTTGACAATTTATTCTTACTTTTAAATTTTCTATCATATGTAGTTTTCTTATTTAGTTTTGGATAAATAGATTCTTTAATTCGAGTCAAGTCACATCACCGTGAAAGATTAAATACCCAAAACTCAAAAGAAATGAGTTTGACAATTTATTCTTACTTTTAAATTTTCTATCATATGTAATTTTCTTATTTAGTTTTGGTTAAGTAGATACTTTAATTCGAGTCAAGTCGTATCACCATGACAGATTAAATAACCAAAACTCGAAAGAAATGAGTTTGACAATTTATTCTTACTTTTAAATTTTCTATCATATGTAATTTTCTTATTTAGTTTTGGATAAATAGATTCTTTAATTATAGTCAAGTCACATCATCATGACAGATTTAATTAACAAAACTCGAAAGAAATGAGTTTGACAATTTATTCTTACTTTTAAATTTTCTATCATATGTAATTTTCTTATTTAGTTTTGGATAAATAGATTCTTTAATTCGAGTCAAATCACATCACCGTGAAAGATTAAATACCCAAAACTCAAAAGAAATGAGTTTGACAATTTATTCTTACTTTTAAATTTTCTATCATATGTAATTTTCTTATTTAGTTTTGGTTAAGTAGATACTTTAATTCGAGTCAAGTCGTATCACCATGACAGATTAAATTAACAAAACTCGAAAGAAATGAGTTTGACAATTTATTCTTACTTTTAAATTTTCTATCATATGTAATTTTCTTATTTAGTTTTGGATAAATAGATTCTTTAATTCGAGTCAAGTCACATCACCATGACAGATTTAATTAACAAAACTCGAAAGAAATAAGTTTGACAATTTATTCTTACTTTTAAATTTTCTATCATATGTAATTTTCTTATTTAGTTTTGGTTAAGTAGATACTTTAATTCGAGTCAAGTCGTATCACCATGACAGATTAAATTAACAAAACTCGAAAGAAATGAGTTTGACAATTTATTCTTACTTTTAAATTTTCTATCATATGTAGTTTTCTTATTTAGTTTTGGATAAATAGATTCTTTAATTCGAGTCAAGGCACATCACCGTGAAAGATTAAATACCCAAAACTCAAAAGAAATGAGTTTGACAATTTATTCTTACTTTTAAATTTTCTATCATATGTAATTTTCTTATATAGTTTTGGTTAAGTAGATACTTTAATTCGAGTCAAGTCGTATCACCATGACAGATTAAATTAACAAAACTCGAAAGAAATGAGTTTGACAATTTATTCTTACTTTTAAATTTTCTATCATATGTAATTTTCTTATTTAGTTTTGGATAAATAGATTCTTTAATTCGAGTCAAGTCACATCACCATGACAGATTTAATTAACAAAACTCGAAAGAAATGAGTTTGACAATTTATTCTTACTTTTAAATTTTCTATCATATGTAATTTTCTTATTTAGTTTTGGTTAAGTAGATTCTTTAATTCGAGTTAAGTCGCATCACCATGACAGATTTAATTAACAAAACTCAAAGAAATGAGTTTGACAATTTATTCTTACTTTTAAATTTTCTATCATATGTAATTTTCTTATTTAGTTTTGGTTAAGTAGATACTTTAATTCGAGTCAAGTCGTATCACCATGACAGAATAAATTAACAAAACTCGAAAGAAATGAGTTTGACAATTTATTCTTACTTTTAAATTTTCTATCATATGTAGTTTTCTTATTTAGTTTTGGATAAATAGATTCTTTAATTCGAGTCAAGTCACATCACCGTGAAAGATTAAATACCCAAAACTCAAAAGAAATGAGTTTGACAATTTATTCTTACTTTTAAATTTTCTATCATATGTAATTTTCTTATTTAGTTTTGGTTAAGTAGATACTTTAATTCGAGTCAAGTCGTATCACCATGACAGATTAAATTAACAAAACTCGAAAGAAATGAGTTTGACAATTTATTCTTACTTTTAAATTTTCTATCATATGTAGTTTTCTTATTTAGTTTTGGATAAATAGATTCTTTAATTCGAGTCAAGTCACATCACCGTGAAAGATTAAATACCCAAAACTCAAAAGAAATGAGTTTGACAATTTATTCTTACTTTTAAATTTTCTATCATATGTAATTTTCTTATTTAGTTTTGGATAAATAGATTCTTTAATTCGAGTCAAGTCACCTCACCATGACAGATTTAATTAACAAAACTCGAAAGAAATGAGTTTGACAATTTATTCTTACTTTTAAATTTTCTATCATATGTAATTTTCTTATTTAGTTTTGGTTAAGTAGATACTTTAATTCGAGTCAAGTCGTATCACCATGACAGATTAAATTAACAAAACTCGAAAGAAATGAGTTTGACAATTTATTCTTACTTTTAAATTTTCTATCATATGTAATTTGCTTATTTAGTTTTGGATAAATAGATTCTTTAATTCGAGTCAAGTCACATCACCATGACAGATTTAATTAACAAAACTCACAAGAAATGAGTTTGACAATTTATTCTTACTTTTAAATTTTCTATCATATGTAATTTTCTTATTTAGTTTTGGTTAAGTAGATTCTTTAATTCGAGCCAAGTCGCATCACCATGACAGATTTAATTAACAAAACTAAAAAGAAATGAGTTTGACAATTTATTCTTACTTTTAAATTTTCTATCATATGTAATTTTCTGATTTAGTTTTGGTTAAGTAGATACTTTAATTCGAGTCAAGTCGTATCACCATGACAGATTAAATTAACAAAACTCGAAAGAAATGAGTTTGACAATTTATTCTTACTTTTAAATTTTCTATCATATGTAGTTTTCTTATTTAGTTTTGGATAAATAGATTCTTTAATTCGAGTCAAGTCACATCACCGTGAAAGATTGAATACCCAAAACTCAAAAGAAATGAGTTTGACAATTTATTCTTACTTTTAAATTTTCTATCATATGTAATTTTCTTATTAAGTTTTGGTTAAGTAGATACTTTAATTCGAGTCAAGTCGTATCACCATGACAGATTAAATTAACAAAACACGAAAGAAATGAGTTTGACAATTTATTCTTACTTTTAAATTTTCTATCATATGTAATTTTCTTATTTAGTTTTGGATAAATAGATTCTTTAATTCGAGTCAAGTCACATCATCATGACAGATTTAATTAACAAAACTCGAAAGAAATGAGTTTGACAATTTATTCTTACTTTTAAATTTTCTATCATATGTAATTTTCTTATATAGTTTTGGTTAAGTAGATACTTTAATTCGAGTCAAGTCGTATCACCATGACAGATTAAATTAACAAAACTCGAAAGAAATGAGTTTGACAATTTATTCTTACTTTTAAATTTTCTATCATATGTAATTTTCTTATTTAGTTTTGGATAAATAGATTCTTTAATTCGAGTCAAGTCACATCACCATGACAGATTTAATTAACAAAACTCGAAAGAAATGAGTTTGACAATTTATTCTTACTTTTAAATTTTCTATCATATGTAATTTTCTTATTTAGTTTTGGTTAAGTAGATTCTTTAATTCGAGTTAAGTCGCATCACCATGACAGATTTAATTAACAAAACTCGAAGAAATGAGTTTGACAATTTATTCTTACTTTTAAATTTTCTATCATATGTAATTTTCTTATTTAGTTTTGGTTAAGTAGATACTTTAATTCGAGTCAAGTCGTATCACCATGACAGAATAAATTATCAAAACTCGAAAGAAATGAGTTTGACAAATTTATTCTTTCTTTTAAATTTTCTATCATATGTAGTTTTCTTATTTAGTTTTGGATAAATAGATTCTTTAATTCGAGTCAAGTCACATCACCGTGAAAGATTAAATACCCAAAACTCAAAAGAAATGAGTTTGACAATTTATTCTTACTTTTAAATTTTCTATCATATGTAATTTTCTTATTTAGTTTTGGTTAAGTAGATACTTTAATTCGAGTCAAGTCGTATCACCATGACAGATTAAATTAACAAAACTCGAAAGAAATGAGTTTGACAATTTATTCTTACTTTTAAATTTTCTATCATATGTAGTTTTCTTATTTAGTTTTGGATAAATAGATTCTTTAATTCGAGTCAAGTCACATCACCGTGAAAGATTAAATACCCAAAACTCGAAAGAAATGAGTTTGACAATTTATTCTTACTTTTAAATTTTCTATCATATGTAGTTTTCTTATTTAGTTTTGGATAAATAGATTCTTTAATTCGAGTCAAGTCACATCACCGTGAAAGATTAAATACCCAAAACTCAAAAGAAATGAGTTTGACAATTTATTCTTACTTTTAAATTTTCTATCATATGTAATTTTCTTATTTAGTTTTGGATAAATAGATTCTTTAATTCGAGTCAAGTCACATCACCATGACAGATTTAATTAACAAAACTCGAAAGAAATGAGTTTGACAATTTATTCTTACTTTTAAATTTTCTTTCATATGTAATTTTCTTATTTAGTTTTGGTTAAGTAGATACTTTATTTCGAGTCAAGTCGTATCACCATGACAGATTAAATTAACAAAACTCGAAAGAAATGAGTTTGACAATTTATTCTTACTTTTAAATTTTCTATCATATGTAATTTGCTTATTTAGTTTTGGATAAATAGATTCTTTAATTCGAGTCAAGTCACATCACCATGACAGATTTAATTAACAAAACTCACAAGAAATGAGTTTGACAATTTATTCTTACTTTTAAATTTTCTATCATATGTAATTTTCTTATTTAGTTTTGGTTAAGTAGATTCTTTAATTCGAGTCAAGTCGCATCACCATGACAGATTTAATTAACAAAACTCGAAAGAAATGAGTTTGACAATTTATTCTTACTTTTAAATTTTCTATCATATGTAATTTTCTTATTTAGTTTTGGTTAAGTAGATTCTTTAATTCGAGTTAAGTCGCATCACCATGACAGATTTAATTAACAAAACTCGAAGAAATGAGTTTGACAATTTATTCTTACTTTTAAATTTTCTATCATATGTAATTTTCTTATTTAGTTTTGGTTAAGTAGATACTTTAATTCGAGTCAAGTCGTATCACCATGACAGAATAAATTAACAAAACTCGAAAGAAATGAGTTTGACAATTTATTCTTACTTTTAAATTTTCTATCATATGTAATTTTCTTATTAAGTTTTGGTTAAGTAGATACTTTAATTCGAGTCAAGTCGTATCACCATGACAGATTAAATTAACAAAACTCGAAAGAAATGAGTTTGACAATTTATTCTTACTTTTAAATTTTCTATCATATGTAATTTTCTTATTTAGTTTTGGATAAATAGATTCTTTAATTCGAGTCAAGTCACATCACCATGACAGATTTAATTAACAAAACTCACAAGAAATGAGTTTGACAATTTATTCTTACTTTTAAATTTTCTATCATATGTAATTTTCTTATTTAGTTTTGGTTAAGTAGATTCTTTAATTCGAGTCAAGTCGCATCACCATGACAGATTTAATTAACAAAACTCGAAAGAAATGAGTTTGACAATTTATTCTTACTTTTAAATTTTCTATCATATGTAATTTTCTGATTTAGTTTTGGTTAAGTAGATACTTTAATTCGAGTCAAGTCGTATCACCATGACAGATTAAATTAACAAAACTCGAAAGAAATGAGTTTGACAATTTATTCTTACTTTTAAATTTTCTATCATATGTAGTTTTCTTATTTAGTTTTGGATAAATAGATTCTTTAATTCGAGTCAAGTCACATCACCGTGAAAGATTAAATACCCAAAACTCAAAAGAAATGAGTTTGACAATTTATTCTTACTTTTAAATTTTCTATCATATGTTATTTTCTTATTAAGTTTTGGTTAAGTAGATACTTTAATTCGAGTCAAGTCGTATTACCATGACAGATTAAATTAACAAAACTCGAAAGAAATGAGTTTGACAATTTATTCTTACTTTTAAATTTTCTATCATATGTAATTTTCTTATTTAGTTTTGGATAAATAGATTCTTTAATTCGAGTCAAGTCACATCATCATGACAGATTTAATTAACAAAACTCGAAAGAAATGAGTTTGACAATTTATTCTTACTTTTAAATTTTCTATCGTATGTAATTCTCTTATTTAGTTTTGGTTAAGTAGATTCTTTAATTCGAGTTAAGTCGCATCACCATGACAGATTTAATAAACAAAACTCGAAAGAAATGAGTTTGACAATTTATTCTTACTTTTAAATTTTCTATCATATGTAATTTTCTTATTTAGTTTTGGTAAAGTAGATACTTTAATTCGAGTCAAGTCGTATCACCATGACAGAATAAATTAACAAAACTCGAAAGAAATGAGTTTGAGAATTTATTCTTACTTTTAAATTTTCTATCATATGTAATTTTCTTATTTAGTTTTGGATAAATAGATTCTTTAATTCGAGTCAAATCACATCACCGTGAAAGATTAAATACTCAAAACTCAAAAGAAATGAGTTTGACAATTTTTTCTTACTTTTAAATTTTCTATCATATGTAATTTTCTTATTTAGTTTTGGTTAAGTAGATACTTTAATTCGAGTCAAGTCTTATCACCATGACAGATTAAATTAACAAAACTCGAAAGAAATGAGTTTGACAATTTATTCTTACTTTTAAATTTTCTATCATATGTAATTTTCTTATTTAGTTTTGGATAAATAGATTCTTTAATTCGAGTCAAGTCACATCACCATGACAGATTTAATTAACAAAACTCGAAAGATATAAGTTTGACAATTTATTCTTACTTGTAAATTTTCTATCATATGTATTTTTCTTATTTAGTTTTGGTTAAGTAGATACTTTAATTCGAGTCAAGTCGTATTACCATGACAGATTAAATTAACAAAACTCGAAAGAAATGAGTTTGACAATTTATTCTTACTTTTAAATTTTCTATCATATGTAGTTTTCTTATTTAGTTTTGGATAAATAGATTCTTTAATTCGAGTCAAGGCACATCACCGTGAAAGATTAAATACCCAAAACTCAAAAGAAATGAGTTTGACAATTTATTCTTACTTTTAAATTTTCTATCATATGTAATTTTCTTATTTAGTTTTGGTTAAGTAGATACTTTAATTCGAGTCAAGTCGTATCACCATGACAGATTAAATTAACAAAACTCGAAAGAAATGAGTTTGACAATTTATTCTTACTTTTAAATTTTCTATCATATGTAATTTTCTTATTTAGTTTTGGATAAATAGATTCTTTAATTCGAGTCAAGTCACATCACCATGACAGATTTAATTAACAAAACTCGAAAGAAATGAGTTTGACAATTTATTCTTACTTTTAAATTTTCTATCATATGTAATTTTCTTATTTAGTTTTGGTTAAGTAGATACTTTAATTCGAGTCAAGTCGTATCACCATGACAGATTAAATTAACAAAACTCGAAAGAAATGAGTTTGACAATTTATTCTTACTTTTAAATTTTCTATCATATGTAATTTGCTTATTTAGTTTTGGATAAATAGATTCTGTTTGGGGGTTGATTTTGTTTGTTTGGTTCTTTTTTTGTTGTTGTGTCTTTTTTAAATAAAACAATTTTTTATTTTTAGGTTTTTTGTGATTTAGTTTTATTTACAATAGGGTTTTGTTTTGTTAGTGTTAAGTTCACAATATTTTGGTTTTTATATGTATTTAATTTTGTTCTTTTTATTTTTGTTGTTACTACTTGTTTTTTATTTATTTCACTGTTTTATGTTTTGTCGTCACTGGTTGAAACTAGAGTGAGTTTTAATTATTGAAAAATGATCTTGCAAGTTAAATTGAGTACAAGGAAAATAATGTAATGACAAAATGTGAAATAAATAAATAACAATTTAAGGACCGTTAGTATTTTACAGGGTGCTGCGTTTGGGACGAGTCATCATTAAACATTCCGGCCCCCATGACTTGGTGCAGGTAAACATAGGTCCGCAAACCAGGTTACAATGTAAACAAGGTGTTGTGATGATTTTTGGCAGATATGGCATCTAGGATCTCACTTCGATTCAAGTTTGCGGGTCGTGTGGGGTTGAATATGTTGACGGCAATCAAATCTGTTGATGAGAAACTTAGAATTGTTTTGTGGGATGCCATACCTGTAAGTAGGAATTCAGTGAAACATTAGTTGAGAAAATTTTCTTTTAAAGAATGTTAAGTATATTTTAAAACAAAACCACAATTTTTGTAATGGGTCTGGTAACGATCCCATTTTTTGTCTGGATGTCGACAACTCTACAGTGTTGATCAGTACCAATATGGGTCTTCGTGATTCGGCCCATTTGCCATTCATTGGGGGGCAAATTGTTGTTTTTGATGACCACCAAGTCGTTGACTTTAACGTCATCCCTCTGAGACTTCCACTTGTACCTGCGATGCAGTTCGGCCAGGTATTCGGATTTCCATCTTTGGCAAAATGAATGGTAGATGACCTTTAGGCGTTTCCAGCGGTTGATGAGGGTCAGGTTTTCGCTGCTTACATCAGGTTCGGCTGGGGTCAATAATGGAGTTCCAATAAGGAAGTGTCCAGGGGTCAATGGGTTAAGGTCATTTGGGTCATCGCTAGCAGGACTTAAGGGTCTAGAGTTTAAACACGATTCTATGCGGGTGAGAATTGTTGACAACTCTTCAAAGGTGAATTTCATATCAGGTATCATTTTCTTTAGGTGGGTTTTAAATGACTTTACACCGGCTTCCCAGAGTCCGCCCATATGTGGGGCACCAGGGGGTATAAATTTCCAAATGATATTTTGATGGCTATAGTTGTGTGTAACTTGGGACTGAAGAGTTTTTATAAATTCTAGACGATCTTTTTTGATGAGTTCTGCTGCTCCGACAAAGTTCGTGCCGTTGTCCGAGTATACGATTGCTGGACATCCACGTCTTCCAATAAAACGGGAAAAGGCAGCTAGGAAGGCTTGGGTCGATAAATCACTTACTGGCTCTAAGTGAACAGCTTTAGTGGCAAAACATACAAATATGCAGACGTACCCTTTTGTGATAAGGCAGGCTCGACCAGTAAAGTTGCGAATGTTGAAGGGTCCAGCGTAGTCGACTCCAGTTGTGGTGAAAGGGCGAGAAAGTGTAGTGCGCTCTGGTGGTAAGGAAGCCATGATCTGACTCAAAGTGTGTTTTTTGTACAAAACACAAGTTTTACAATTATTAATCACCATTTTTACTAAGGGCCTCAAACGAAAAATCCAATATTCCGTACGAAGTACTCGGACCATAAGTTGGTTTCCCCCATGAATAGTTATTTTGTGAGTGAATTCGGTCAGCAATCTGGTGAACTTAGAGTTGTACGGCAGCAATATTGGATGTCGTTCGTTATATGTGAGCGCTGGTGATTGAACCAGACGTCCGTTGGCTCGGATGACGCCTAGTTGGTCTATGAACGGGTTGAGGGTCAAAATACTGCTGGAAGACGAAATCCTTTGTTTGAGCTTCAACTGCTTATATTCTTCTGGGAAGTGTTGTTTTTGCGTCAAAATAATGAGTCGTGTTTTGACATCTATTATTTCTTCTGGTGTAACTTCGTTTGAAGATATCCGAAGGCGGGTTCTGTTTACACCAGTGTTTCTCCAGAAACGTAGGACATAAGCTAATTCTCTATAAGCGCGCGACAAATTGGAGAAACGGTTCAATGGGTCCTCCTGAGTAGTAGTAGTTAACGTCTTTACAGTTTTTGCTTCTAAATTGGTGTCATTTGGACTTCTGGATTTTGGCCATTTATGTTTGGGTAATTTTAGCCATGAAGGTCCATACCACCATAAGTTGTGGGTCTCTAATTCTTGGGGCGTACATCCCCGGCTGGCTATATCTGCAGGGTTTTCTTTTGAGTCGACATGTTGCCAATGACTATTGCCGACTTTATCTACAATTTCTGAGACACGATTTCCAACAAAGGTGTTCCACGTGCAGGGGGGTTTCTTTAACCAGGCCAGTACTATTGTTGAGTCGGTCCAAAAATATGTGTCGATTTGCGTAGCTTGAAGATTCGGCAGGATTCCTGAGGCTAAATTTGCCAGTAAAACTGATCCACAAAGCTCCAAACGTGGTAGCGATATTTGTTTAATGGGAGCAACACGAGTCTTAGAGGCCAGTAAATATGTAAATATAGAATTTTCAGACTGTATTCGGACGTAAAGAGTCGCAGAATAAGCCTTTTCTGAGGCGTCGCTAAAGCCATGTATTTCAACATTTAAATTAGGGCTGTACTGGATCCAACGAGGAATTTTTTGGGCATTTATTGCAGAGCAGTTTTTCACGAATTTTTGCCATTTGAGGCAAGTCAAGGGTTTTAGGTTTTCATCCCAGTCGACTTTATCTAACCAAATCTGTTGCATGATTAACTTGGCATCAACAATTACTGGAGCTATCCATCCGCAAGGGTCAAAGAATTTGGCAATTGTAGATAAAACTTCCCTTTTTGTGTAATTTTCTTTCAATTCAACACCTGGGGCAGTGAATGTAAAAGAGTCTGAGGAAATGTTCCATTTTATCCCGAGTGTCTTGGTTCCGGCGTTCTCGGATAAGTTTAACCAGTCGAGCGGTAGTAGGGTCTCATTTGGCAAATCTTGAATTACTCGTGGATCATTTGAGGTCCATTTCATCAGATCGAAACCGGCAGATTTTAGAACAGTTGTAAGTTCTTTTCGTGATTTGATGGCTTCGTTTAATGTGTGGCCACCAGCTAAAACGTCATCTACGTACATGTTGTGTTGTAAGATGTTTGACGCCAGGGGGTGAGTTGTCCCTATATCTTCGGCTAGTTGAAGAAGGGTTCTTATGGCAAGAAAGGGCGCGCAATTAACTCCAAACGTCATTGTGAGGAGTTCGTAATCCTCAATAGGATCAGCCTCAGATTTTCTAAACAATATCCTTTGATATTTTGTTTGCGTAGGGTCAATGAGTATCTGGCGATACATTTTTGTGACATCTGCGTTGTACACAAAACGGAAGAATCTCCACTTCAATATTATGAGCACTAAGTCTTGTTGAAGCATGGGTCCTGGATACAAAATGTCATTCAAACTTCTCTTATTTGAAGACGGGCTCGATGCGTTGAAAACTACTCTAATCTTCGAAGTCAACTTTTCGGGTTTTATTACTGCGTGATGCGGCAGGTAATAATTTGGGTATTTATTAATTTCCAGGGGAGAAATTTTCCTCATGTGTCCTAGCTCGAGGTATTCTACAATAACTTGGTCGTATTGTGTTTTAAAATCTGGCTTTTGGCTAAGCATGCGCTCCATTCTCAAAAATTGGGCCATGGCAATATTTCTAGATACGCCCAATTCTTCGCCATTTTTAAAGGGTAGGGTAACAATATATCTACCCGAATCACTTCTTCGGGTTGTAGACTTGTAGTGATTTTCACACTGCGTGTCCTCTTCTGACCTCAAAACCTTTTTTGGGGTCTCCTCCACCTCCCAAAAGCGTGTGAGGATTCGGTCCAGGGACGATGTGTTTAATAACGCTATCGTTTTTCTAGGTGAAGTTGTTGTACAAATTGGTCCCCCCACAATCCAGCCAAATACTGTTTTTTGTGCCAAAAGGGATCCAATGGACCGCATCGGTGTTTCCATACTATATATTGAGGGGCCTAAGTCGAGGCCTATTAGTAGGTCGATGGGTCGACTTTGATGAAAGTGTGGGTCTGCAAGTTCTAGTTTTGCAGCCTCTGCGAATTGTTCTGCGTTTAACGTTTGGGGCGGTAAATTGGATGGAAGGGTCTTCAAAACTGGTGCCCATACCTCTAACTTAAACGATGTGTCCACCCTGGAGCAAAGGTTAAACAAACAGGCTTTGGTCGAAGTTTCAGAAACTGTCTGACTCAAGCCGGAAACGTGTACTATATTACGTTTTGTAGGTAAGTTTAATCGGTTTTTTAATTTGTCCGATATAAACGTGGATTGGGATCCAGGGTCGATGATTGCTCTTGCCTGGTATCTTGCGCCTCTAGTTTCGATTTGTACTATTGCAGTAAATAACAAAGTTTCTTTGTCTATTAGCTGTGTCGAGGACTGATTATTTCCCCGCAGGGTCAAGGAAGTCAGATTAGGAATACCTGATCTAGAAGTGGACTGTATGTATTGGGCTTGCGCTGCAGCACTTGTACTAGCTCGCTCGTCAGCGTTATTTGGTGGTAAATTTATAGGCTGGGTCACCGTTGCCTTGTGCAACAAAGTGTTATGTTTTTGTTTGCACAGCCTACAACTATATTTGCTTGAGCAGTCCTTGACACCATGATTTATTGACAAACAATTAAAACATGAATTTGTGATTTTTACTATGTGAATTCGGTCATTCACATTTTTTTCTAAAAATTTAGGGCAGGATCGTAATGGGTGAGGCTCTTTACAATGTTGGCAATTGTGCGTAGAGTCTTTTTGTCCTCCCTTTGATGGAAAACGTTTCTGAATTTTCGACTCGTTATTGTTTTGAGTCGCGTTTGTTTGAAAACTGTGAACCTGTTTTTGTTTAGTGAACGGTTTGGAACTTTCCTTTTTTTGTTGATAGGGTTTAGGTTGTGTGATGGCCGCAATTGACTCTAAAGTCTTAGAATGGTGAGTCAAAAAAGTGTTAAATTGTTCCCACGATGGAACCTTTGTTATTTCTTGAAGAGAGTTTTCAAATTCCTTCAAAAGTGTTCGGGGGAGCTTGGTCGAGCAAAGATATACCAGGAAGGGGTCCCAAGTGCCAGTTTCTACCCTTAAAGCGTTTAAAGCTTGAATGCAGCCATTAACGGTTCGTTGTAGTGTCTGAATAGATTGGCCTGAATCTTCGGTAACTTTCGGAAGGTCAAATAAAATTTTCAATTGTTCGTTGACCTGAATCCGATTGTTCTCGTATTGAAGAACAAGATTTTTCCAGGCTATATCGAAGCCTTCGTTGGTTAATGGGGCATTTGAAACTATATTCCTAGCGTCTCCTCCAGTTTTTTGAAGCAAATGAAATAATTTTTCAATTTTACTGAGGCGTGAATTATTTAAATATAGGGCAGTAAAAAGGTCGCGGAAAGTAGGCCATGTCACAAAATCACCTAAAAACGTATCTATGTCGCAAGGTGGCAGCCGAATAGACGAAACGTCGTTGTTTTCTACAATTGGGTTTTCCGCAGACGAAACTCGCTCGTGCTTACTCGTGTCATCAGTCGGGGCAGAAAGCGCCAGAATTTCCGCGTTAAGTGAGGCCAAACAAGTTTTGTATGCAGCCAGGGCCTTTTTATACCGATCGCGAAGCTTCTGCCTGTCTACCGGTTGTTCGCCATGTTCTGGTTTCTTGTCCCTACACTCTTCATAAGCCCTTTTGATTTGCTGCCAAAGTGAGTCTAGTTCTACTCGAAGAACTTCTAAACTATGAATGTCCTCACCTGCCTTTGATTCTGAATACTCGCTTTCAAAATCCAAAAGGTCATTTGTACAATTAACAAATTTATCGAGTGCCATTATTTATTAGATAAACAAGAATCGTGAAAAAAAACTATTAATTTGGGTCAAAAAAGTACCTGCTAGCGATATAACAACAACAAGTATTGAAAAAATTATAATGATTTAAAAAATTTTAAGAGTCCCACAAAGCGATTTGTTTCCCCGGTATTTTTCAAAAATGGACGCAATGGTAACTCGGTTTTTATTTATTTGGGTAGTGACGTCACGGGTTTTTCTCTTAAAAAATTGCAGCGGCAAAAAAATTAAAGAGTAACACAACAAGCAAGAATATTTATTTCTTGTTGTGTTGTATACTTTGACTTACTTGTTGTTGTTGGGTCTTTTGATTTTTGTGTCACTGCTTGTAGATTAATTCTTCTTTGTTGTTGTTGTTGGGTGTCTGCTGATGCTGCTGCTACTGCGCCAAAGAATTTGGGTCCCGTTAGCTTGTTCACTATTCAATTTTGCAAATTTTGTTTTTTGTAAACACTTTTAATTTAATTAATTTTTATTTTATTAATTTTTTAACAAAAACTTTGCTTTTGTTTTATATACACTACACTTTATGCTGCGGTTCGAAGTGACCAAATGTTTGGGGGTTGATTTTGTTTGTTTGGTTCTTTTTTTGTTGTTGTGTCTTTTTTAAATAAAACAATTTTTTATTTTTAGGTTTTTTGTGATTTAGTTTTATTTACAATAGGGTTTTGTTTTGTTAGTGTTAAGTTCACAATATTTTGGTTTTTATATGTATTTAATTTTGTTCTTTTTATTTTTGTTGTTACTACTTGTTTTTTATTTATTTCACTGTTTTATGTTTTGTCGTCACTGGTTGAAACTAGAGTGAGTTTTAATTATTGAAAAATGATCTTGCAAGTTAAATTGAGTACAAGGAAAATAATGTAATGACGAAATGTGAAATAAATAAATAACAATTTAAGGACCGTTAGTATTTTACAGGGTGCTGCGTTTGGGACGAGTCATCATTAAACAGATTCTTTAATTCGAGTCAAGTCACATCACCATGACAGATTTAATTAACAAAACTCACAAGAAATGAGTTTGACAATTTATTCTTACTTTTAAATTTTCTATCATATGTAATTTTCTTATTTAGTTTTGGTTAAGTAGATTCTTTAATTCGAGCCAAGTCGCATCACCATGACAGATTTAATTAACAAAACTCGAAAGAAATGAGTTTGACAATTTATTCTTACTTTTAAATTTTCTATCATATGTAATTTTCTGATTTAGTTTTGGTTAAGTAGATACTTTAATTCGAGTCAAGTCGTATCACCATGACAGATTAAATTAACAAAACTCGAAAGAAATGAGTTTGACAATTTATTCTTACTTTTAAATTTTCTATCATATGTAGTTTTCTTATTTAGTTTTGGATAAATAGATTCTTTAATTCGAGTCAAGTCACATCACCGTGAAAGATTAAATACCCAAAACTCAAAAGAAATGAGTTTGACAATTTATTCTTACTTTTAAATTTTCTATCATATGTAATTTTCTTATTAAGTTTTGGTTAAGTAGATACTTTAATTCGAGTCAAGTCGTATCACCATGACAGATTATATTAACAAATCTCGAAAGAAATGAGTTTGACAATTTATTCTTACTTTTAAATTTTCTATCATATGTAATTTTCTTATTTAGTTTTGGATAAATAGATTCTTTAATTCGAGTCAAGTCACATCACCATGACAGATTTAATTAACAAAACTCGAAAGAAATGAGTTTGACAATTTATTCTTACTTTTAAATTTTCTATCATATGTAATTTTCTTATTTAGTTTTGGTTAAGTAGATTCTTTAATTCGAGTTAAGTCGCATCACCATGACAGATTTAATTAACAAAACTCGAAGAAATGAGTTTGACAATTTATTCTTACTTTTAAATTTTCTATCATATGTAATTTTCTTATTTAGTTTTGGTTAAGTAGATACTTTAATTCGAGTCAAGTCGTATCACCATGACAGAATAAATTAACAAAACTCGAAAGAAATGAGTTTGACAATTTATTCTTACTTTTAAATTTTCTATCATATGTAGTTTTCTTATTTAGTTTTGGATAAATCGATTCTTTAATTCGAGTCAAGTCACATCACCGTGAAAGATTAAATACCCAAAACTCAAAAGAAATGAGTTTGACAATTTATTCTTACTTTTAAATTTTCTATCATATGTAATTTTCTTATTTAGTTTTGGTTAAGTAGATACTTTAATTCGAGTCAAGTCGTATCACCATGACAGATTAAATTAACAAAACTCGAAAGAAATGAGTTTGACAATTTATTCTTACTTTTAAATTTTCTATCATATGTAGTTTTCTTATTTAGTTTTGGATAAATAGATTCTTTAATTCGAGTCAAGTCACATCACCGTGAAAGATTAAATACCCAAAACTCAAAAGAAATGAGTTTGACAATTTATTCTTACTTTTAAATTTTCTATAATATGTAATTTTCTTATTTAGTTTTGGATAAATAGATTCTTTAATTCGAGTCAAGTCACATCATCATGACAGATTTAATTAACAAAACTCGAAAGAAATGAGTTTGACAATTTATTCTTACTTTTAAATTTTCTATCATATGTAATTTTCTTATTTAGTTTTGGATAAATAGATTCTTTAATTCGAGTCAAGTCACATCACCATGACAGATTTAATTAACAAAACTCGAAAGAAATGAGTTTGACAATTTATTCTTACTTTTAAATTTTCTATCATATGTAATTTTCTGATTTAGTTTTGGTTAAGTAGATACTTTAATTCGAGTCAAGTCGTATCACCATGACAGATTAAATTAACAAAACTCGAAAGAAATGAGTTTGACAATTTATTCTTACTTTTAAATTTTCTATCATATGTAGTTTTCTTATTTAGTTTTGGATAAATAGATTCTTTAATTCGAGTCAAGTCACATCACCGTGAAAGATTAAATACCCAAAACTCAAAAGAAATGAGTTTGACAATTTATTCTTACTTTTAAATTTTCTATCATATGTAATTTTCTTATTAAGTTTTGGTTAAGTAGATACTTTAATTCGAGTCAAGTCGTATCACCATGACAGATTAAATTAACAAAACTCGAAAGAAATGAGTTTGACAATTTATTCTTACTTTTAAATTTTCTATCATATGTAATTTTCTTATTTAGTTTTGGATAAATAGATTCTTTAATTCGAGTCAAGTCACATCATCATGACAGATTTAATTAACAAAACTCGAAAGAAATGAGTTTGACAATTTATTCTTACTTTTAAATTTTCTATCATATGTAATTTTCTTATTTAGTTTTGGTTAAGTAGATTCTTTAATTCGAGTTAAGTCGCATCACCATGACAGATTTAATTAACAAAACTCAAAAGAAATGAGTTTTACAATTTATTCTTACTTTTAAATTTTCTATCATATGTAATTTTCTTATTTAGTTTTGGTTAAGTAGATACTTTAATTCGAGTCAAGTCGTATCACCATGACAGAATAAATTAACAAAACTCGAAAGAAATGAGTTTGACAATTTATTCTTACTTTTAAATTTTCTATCATATGTAATTTTCTTATTTAGTTTTGGATAAATAGATTCTTTAATTCGAGTCAAGTCACATCACCATGACAGATTAAATTAACAAAACTCGAAAGAAATGAGTTTGACAATTTATTCTTACTTTTAAATTTTCTATCATATGGAGTTTTCTTATTTAGTTTTGGATAAATAGATTCTTTAATTCGAGTCAAGGCACATCACCGTGAAAGATTAAATACCCAAAACTCAAAAGAAATGAGTTTGACAATTTATTCTTACTTTTAAATTTTCTATCATATATAATTTTCTTATTTAGTTTTGGATAAATAGATTCTTTAATTCGAGTCAAGTCACATCACCATGACAGATTTAATTAACAAAACTCGAAAGAAATGAGTTTGACAATTTATTCTTACTTTTAAATTTTCTATCATATGTAATTTTCTTATTTAGTTTTGGTTAAGTAGATTCTTTAATTCGAGTTAAGTCGCATCACAATGACAGATTTAATTAACAAAACTCGAAGAAATGAGTTTGACAATTTATTCTTACTTTTAAATTTTCTATCATATGTAATTTTCTTATTTAGTTTTGGTTAAGTAGATACTTTAATTCGAGTCAAGTCGTATCACCATGACAGAATAAATTAACAAAACTCGAAAGAAATGAGTTTGACAATTTATTCTTACTTTTAAATTTTCTATCATATGTAATTTTCTTATTTAGTTTTGAATAAATAGATTCTTTCATTCGAGTCAAGTCACATCACCATGACAGATTTAATTACCAAAACTCACAAGAAATGCGTTTGACAATTTATTCTTACTTTTAAATTTTCTATCATATGTAATTTTCTTATTTAGTTTTGGTTAAGTAGATTCTTTAATTCGAGTCAAGTCGTATCACCATGACAGATTAAATTAACAAAACTCGAAAGAAATGAGTTTGACAATTTATTCTTACTTTTAAATTTTCTATAATATGTAATTTTCTTATTTAGTTTTGGATAAATAGATTCTTTAATTCGAGTCAAGTCAAATCACCATGACAGATTTAATTAACAAAACTCGAAAGAAATGAGTTTGACAATTTATTCTTACTTTTAAATTTTCTATCATATGTAATTTTCTTATTTAGTTTTGGTTAAGTAGATACTTTAATTCGAGTCAAGTCGTATCACCATGACAGATTAAATTAACAAAACTCGAAAGAAATGAGTTTAACAATTTATTCTTACTTTTAAATTTTCTATCATATGTAATTTTCTTATTTAGTTTTGGATAAATAGATTCTTTAATTCGAGTCAAGTCACATCACCATGACAGATTTAATTAACAAAACTCGAAAGAAATGAGTTTGACAATTTATTCTTACTTTTAAATTTTCTATCATATGTAATTTTCTTATTTAGTTTTGGTTAAGTAGATACTTTAATTCGAGTCAAGTCGCATCACCATGAAAGATTAAATTAACAAAACTCACAAGAAATGAGTTTGACAAATTATTCTTTCTTTTAAATTTTCTATCATATGTAATTTTCTTATTTAGTTTTGGTTAAGTAGATACTTTAATTCGAGTCAAGTCGTACCACCATGACAGATTAAATTAACAAAACTCGAAAGAAATGAGTTTGACAATTTATTCTTACTTTTAAATTTTCTATCATATGTAATTTTCTTATTTAGTTTTGGATAAATAGATTCTTTAATTCGAGTCAAGTCACATCACCGTGAAACTCAAAAGAAATGAGTTTGACAATTTATTCTTACTTTTAAATTTTCTATCATATGTAATTTTCTGATTTAGTTTTGGTTAAGTAGATACTTTAATTCGAGTCAAGTCGTATCACCATGACAGATTAAATTAACAAAACTCGAAAGAAATGAGTTTGACAATTTATTCTTACTTTTAAATTTTCTATCATATGTAGTTTTCTTATTTAGTTTTGGATAAATAGATTCTTTAATTCGAGTCAAGTCACATCACCGTGAAAGATTAAATACCCAAAACTCAAAAGAAATGAGTTTGACAATTTATTCTTACTTTTAAATTTTCTATCATATGTAATTTTCTTATTAAGTTTTGGTTAAGTAGATACTTTAATTCGAGTCAAGTCGTATCACCATGACAGATTAAATTAACAAAACTCGAAAGAAATGAGTTTGACAATTTATTCTTACTTTTAAATTTTCTATCATATGTAATTTTCTTATTTAGTTTTGGATAAATAGATTCTTTAATTCGAGTCAAGTCACATCATCATGACAGATTTAATTAACAAAACTCGAAAGAAATGAGTTTGACAATTTATTCTTACTTTTAAATTTTCTATCATATGTAATTTTCTTATTTAGTTTTGGTTAAGTAGATTCTTTAATTCGAGTTAAGTCGCATCACCATGACAGATTTAATTAACAAAACTCAAAAGAAATGAGTTTTACAATTTATTCTTACTTTTAAATTTTCTATCATATGTAATTTTCTTATTTAGTTTTGGTTAAGTAGATACTTTAATTCGAGTCAAGTCGTATCACCATGACAGAATAAATTAACAAAACTCGAAAGAAATGAGTTTGACAATTTATTCTTACTTTTAAATTTTCTATCATATGTAATTTTCTTATTTAGTTTTGGATAAATAGATTCTTTAATTCGAGTCAAGTCACATCACCATGACAGATTAAATTAACAAAACTCGAAAGAAATGAGTTTGACAATTTATTCTTACTTTTAAATTTTCTATCATATGGAGTTTTCTTATTTAGTTTTGGATAAATAGATTCTTTAATTCGAGTCAAGGCACATCACCGTGAAAGATTAAATACCCAAAACTCAAAAGAAATGAGTTTGACAATTTATTCTTACTTTTAAATTTTCTATCATATATAATTTTCTTATTTAGTTTTGGATAAATAGATTCTTTAATTCGAGTCAAGTCACATCACCATGACAGATTTAATTAACAAAACTCGAAAGAAATGAGTTTGACAATTTATTCTTACTTTTAAATTTTCTATCATATGTAATTTTCTTATTTAGTTTTGGTTAAGTAGATTCTTTAATTCGAGTTAAGTCGCATCACAATGACAGATTTAATTAACAAAACTCGAAGAAATGAGTTTGACAATTTATTCTTACTTTTAAATTTTCTATCATATGTAATTTTCTTATTTAGTTTTGGTTAAGTAGATACTTTAATTCGAGTCAAGTCGTATCACCATGACAGAATAAATTAACAAAACTCGAAAGAAATGAGTTTGACAATTTATTCTTACTTTTAAATTTTCTATCATATGTAATTTTCTTATTTAGTTTTGAATAAATAGATTCTTTCATTCGAGTCAAGTCACATCACCATGACAGATTTAATTACCAAAACTCACAAGAAATGCGTTTGACAATTTATTCTTACTTTTAAATTTTCTATCATATGTAATTTTCTTATTTAGTTTTGGTTAAGTAGATTCTTTAATTCGAGTCAAGTCGTATCACCATGACAGATTAAATTAACAAAACTCGAAAGAAATGAGTTTGACAATTTATTCTTACTTTTAAATTTTCTATAATATGTAATTTTCTTATTTAGTTTTGGATAAATAGATTCTTTAATTCGAGTCAAGTCAAATCACCATGACAGATTTAATTAACAAAACTCGAAAGAAATGAGTTTGACAATTTATTCTTACTTTTAAATTTTCTATCATATGTAATTTTCTTATTTAGTTTTGGTTAAGTAGATACTTTAATTCGAGTCAAGTCGTATCACCATGACAGATTAAATTAACAAAACTCGAAAGAAATGAGTTTAACAATTTATTCTTACTTTTAAATTTTCTATCATATGTAATTTTCTTATTTAGTTTTGGATAAATAGATTCTTTAATTCGAGTCAAGTCACATCACCATGACAGATTTAATTAACAAAACTCGAAAGAAATGAGTTTGACAATTTATTCTTACTTTTAAATTTTCTATCATATGTAATTTTCTTATTTAGTTTTGGTTAAGTAGATACTTTAATTCGAGTCAAGTCGCATCACCATGAAAGATTAAATTAACAAAACTCACAAGAAATGAGTTTGACAAATTATTCTTTCTTTTAAATTTTCTATCATATGTAATTTTCTTATTTAGTTTTGGTTAAGTAGATACTTTAATTCGAGTCAAGTCGTACCACCATGACAGATTAAATTAACAAAACTCGAAAGAAATGAGTTTGACAATTTATTCTTACTTTTAAATTTTCTATCATATGTAATTTTCTTATTTAGTTTTGGATAAATAGATTCTTTAATTCGAGTCAAGTCACATCACCGTGAAACTCAAAAGAAATGAGTTTGACAATTTATTCTTACTTTTAAATTTTCTATCATATGTAATTTTCTTATTAAGTTTTGGTTAAGTAGATACTTTAATTCGAGTCAAGTCGTATCACCATGACAGATTAAATTAACAAAACACGAAAGAAATGAGTTTGACAATTTATTCTTACTTTTAAATTTTCTATCATATGTAATTTTCTTATTTAGTTTTGGATAAATAGATTCTTTAATTCGAGTCAAGTCACATCATCATGACAGATTTAATTAACAAAACTCGTAAGAAATGAGTTTGACAATTTATTCTTACTTTTAAATTTTCTATCATATGTAATTTTCTTATATAGTTTTGGTTAAGTAGATACTTTAATTCGAGTCAAGTCGTATCACCATGACAGATTAAATTAACAAAACTCGAAAGAAATGAGTTTGACAATTTATTCTTACTTTTAAATTTTCTATCATATGTAATTTTCTTATTTAGTTTTGGATAAATAGATTCTTTAATTCGAGTCAAGTCACATCACCATGACAGATTTAATTAACAAAACTCGAAATAAATGAGTTTGACAATTTATTCTTACTTTTAAATTTTCTATCATATGTAATTTTCTTATTTAGTTTTGGTTAAGTAGATTCTTTAATTCGAGTTAAGTCGCATCACCATGACAGATTTAATTAACAAAACTCGAAGAAATGAGTTTGACAATTTATTCTTACTTTTAAATTTTCTATCATATGTAATTTTCTTATTTAGTTTTGGTTAAGTAGATACTTTAATTCGAGTCAAGTCGTATCACCATGACAGAATAAATTAACAAAACTCGAAAGAAATGAGTTTGACAATTTATTCTTACTTTTAAATTTTCTATCATATGTAGTTTTCTTATTTAGTTTTGGATAAATAGATTCTTTAATTCGAGTCAAGTCACATCACCGTGAAAGATTAAATACCCAAAACTCAAAAGAAATGAGTTTGACAATTTATTCTTACTTTTAAATTTTCTATCATATGTAATTTTCTTATTTAGTTTTGGTTAAGTAGATACTTTAATTCGAGTCAAGTCGTATCACCACGACAGATTAAATTAACAAAACTCGAAAGAAATGAGTTTGACAATTTATTCTTACTTTTAAATTTTCTATCATATGTAGTTTTCTTATTTAGTTTTGGATAAATAGATTCTTTAATTCGAGTCAAGTCACATCACCGTGAAAGATTAAATACCCAAAACTCAAAAGAAATGAGTTTGACAATTTATTCTTACTTTTAAATTTTCTATAATATGTAATTTTCTTATTTAGTTTTGGATAAATAGATTCTTTAATTCGAGTCAAGTCACATCATCATGACAGATTTAATTAACAAAACTCGAAAGAAATGAGTTTGACAATTTATTCTTACTTTTAAATTTTCTATCATATGTAATTTTCTTATTTAGTTTTGGATAAATAGATTCTTTAATTCGAGTCAAGTCACATCCCCATGACAGATTTAATTAACAAAACTCGAAAGAAATGAGTTTGACAATTTATTCTTACTTTTAAATTTTCTATCATATGTAATTTTCTGATTTAGTTTTGGTTAAGTAGATACTTTAATTCGAGTCAAGTCGTATCACCATGACAGATTAAATTAACAAAACTCGAAAGAAATGAGTTTGACAATTTATTCTTACTTTTAAATTTTCTATCATATGTAGTTTTCTTATTTAGTTTTGGATAAATAGATTCTTTAATTCGAGTCAAGTCACATCACCGTGAAAGATTAAATACCAAAACTCAAAAGAAATGAGTTTGACAATTTATTCTTACTTTTAAATTTTCTATCATATGTAATTTTCTTATTAAGTTTTGGTTAAGTAGATACTTTAATTCGAGTCAAGTCGTATCACCATGACAGATTAAATTAACAAAACTCGAAAGAAATGAGTTTGACAATTTATTCTTACTTTTAAATTTTCTATCATATGTAATTTTCTTATTTAGTTTTGGATAAATAGATTCTTTAATTCGAGTCAAGTAACATCATCATGACAGATTTAATTAACAAAACTCGAAAGAAATGAGTTTGACAATTTATTCTTACTTTTAAATTTTCTATCATATGTAATTTTCTTATTTAGTTTTGGTTAAGTAGATTCTTTAATTCGAGTTAAGTCGCATCACCATGACAGATTTAATTAACAAAACTCGAAAGAAATGAGTTTTACAATTTATTCTTACTTTTAAATTTTCTATCATATGTAATTTTCTTATTTAGTTTTGGTTAAGTAGATACTTTAATTCGAGTCAAGTCGTATCACCATGACAGAATAAATTAACAAAACTCGAAAGAAATGAGTTTGAGAATTTATTCTTACTTTTAAATTTTCTATCATATGTAATTTTCTTATTTAGTTTTGGATAAATAGATTCTTTAATTCGAGTCAAATCACATCACCGTGAAAGATTAAATACCCAAAACTCAAAAGAAATGAGTTTGACAATTTATTCTTACTTTTAAATTTTCTATCATATGTAATTTTCTTATTTAGTTTTGGTTAAGTAGATACTTTAATTCGAGTCAAGTCGTATCACCATTGTAGTGTACCTCATAAGTTGCCACCGCCTACCCTTAAAGTACTCTCAAATCTATACATACCAACCTATTTTGTGTAGGGTAATTATGCAAGATCAAATGACGGCATTTACAATCGACTCACATTGATTGGAATGCAAGTTAATTGGGGTATGAGTATGATAGAAACAGACGAACAATTCTACTCAATAAGAATTGTAAATTGAGTGACAAATAGGAATGAGTGTACCCACAAACATTCCTATTGGTCAAAACAATTGTAACTAGGGTAAATATACATATGTCCATAATACCGATAAAGACAAATAGAACTTGTCAACAAGTATAATAAGTTAGAGAGGTTAAGGATTAATCTCAAAATTAGTATATAAGAGCAAATAAAATTAAATTAAGACAGACTTGAAATTACAATACAGTATTGGCAACAACTTGCCTTGTGTTTGATTTTAAGACTCTCAAATAATTCGGCAGTTCTTTTGAACGCCTTAATTAGCAGCTGAAACCCTGACAGCTATTTAAAATAACCAAGGGCTATAGGGACAAAATCACACAACACATAAACTTACATTACACTACATAGAGATCCTGCCGATCCTCACTCATTACATGGCAATCCTGCCACTCCTACATCTTACATTTCATTACATGGCGATCCTGCGGACTACGAACTGATCCTGATAGCCTTGAACCAGCGGAAGTTTACCTACAATAATAGATGTCCGTGGAAGTGGACGAAATTATTGCGCGCTAGACGCTGTATTTAGAGAGGAAAAAAGAAGAAAAGTACGAGCCGGGGCCGGCAAATCTAGATGCACCTCCATATGAACCACTCCCAGTTAATGCGGGACCAAGGCCGATTACGATAGAGGAATATAGAAATCGTCAACAGAAGAAACCAGCGGCACAGACAATAGTTAAAAAGAAAAAGAAACGAGCTGGGAAGCAGTACCAGAGGAGGAAGGAACTGGCGATACTTTACAGGGACCTTAATTTATCAACAGAGAAGGCAACGCAAAGAATTATAAGATCGGAGATAAGGAGTTTCAAGGATAAACATTTTTAAAAATCAAGTTTTTATAAAAAAAAAAAGAAAAAAATATATACATATTTATAATTTGTAATGTTTAATATTAAAATGGTCAAGCCAGAAATCTGATAGTTAAAAAAAAAAAAAATATATATATATTTATTTACTTCATAATTAAATAAATACAATCAATCATTAAGAGAATATTATCAAAATGGCATGGTGGAAGAACATTCTTAAAGCAATTCCACTTGTTTTTGCAGGATACGAGGTAGGGAAGAATGAGAACCATGAAAGCGAACAGAACAATCAGCAAATTATAGAATATATGAATGCCATAAGAATACAAAGTGAACATAAAGAAGAGAATGTGAACATTTTTGAGATAATAATGATAATCACACTAGCTCTATTAGTAATTGCCTACATCATAAGGTTAATGTATGCAATACTTAGTAGCAGGCGGTAAAGGAAAAATAAATTTGATACAGTTTATAAATATTTGTACCCAATACTGTTAAATATACTTAAAATAATACAAAGTAAAAGGAAAAATATTTTTGCTGTACAATTATAAATATTATTAATGTTGTCTAAAATAACGAAAGTCTTAGTAATTATTGCTTTAATCATATTCTTATTATATAGCATGTATAAGCTTATTAATAGTTGTAAAAACAGAAACAATAGTAGAAATAAGATGACAGAAGTATAGAAAGTGAAGATAGAATTGTAAAACTTAAATTAAAACCATGTTAAACTGAGGTATAAAGTTTTTTTTTTAAATAACCAATTTTGTATAGATGGAAGGAAGTTTGGTAAAACTTAAAGAAATACTAAAGAATTTAAAGAAAAGTCCAGGGAGGACATATTCGGAAAAAACAATAAATCTTAGACTAGAGGATATACGAATTATAACAGAAGAATTTGAGTTAGCACAATTAGAAGAAAAAGACGAAGAGATAATAGCAGTGCTCAGATTAGAATTTAGCAATATAATTAGGAAAATCAAAGAGTACTTAATCAAAGGCATTAAAAACCCATTAGAGGCAGAACCATCAGAAATAGAAAATACAATGGCAGCATTTAGTTTAGAAACAGTGTCTAAAGCACTCCCACTTTTTGCTGGAAACCATGAAGAACTAGAAAGTTTCTTAATAACAGCAGAACTCATTGAGAAAACTCTTGCTGAAACTGCAAAACTAGATTTCTTACAATATGTATACCACGCCAAATTGACTTCAGGGGTAAGAACTGCAATAGGTAATTACGCAAAACCTGACAATTTCATTACATTAAATACATTATTAAAACAAAGGTACAAGAGTACAAAAACCATTCCGGAACTACAGGCAAAGTTAGGCAATATTTACCAAGGGAAAATGTTAGTTAATGCATTTAAGGAAAGAATCATGACTACAATAGACAATCTGAACAAGATAGGTATAGAAGAACTAGGTAATGACGCTACAGAGGCAGAAAAAAATGTTATAATAAAATTAAATTCAAAACTTGCTCTAGATTCATTTAAACGAGGAATTAACGACAATTTAAAGACGGCAATTTTTGCAGCTCGTCCAAAGACATTACAAGACGCAGTAGAACTTGCACTAGAGTTAGAAAATGAGAATAAATTAAACAATTATTCTGTAATGCACATTCAAAGGCAACAGCATAGTAACAATAATACCAGGCACTACAATGGCAATTTCCGCGAAAATAACAATTTTATCAATAACAGAAACAATAATTTTCCTAATAGAAATAATAACAACAACAATTTTAGCAATAACAGAAATAATAATTATAGCAACAATGCAAATTTCAACCGAAGCAATAGCTACAATAGAAATGACAGCTTCAACAACAATAATTCAGCTAGAAACAACAATTATAATAATAATACACATAGAAGCAACAACGGAAACTACAGAAATAACAACAATTTACAAAGAAGTAACAACAATAACAATAGAAGCAATAATTTCAGAAACAGTAATAACAATGATAACAACAACAATACCAATAAAAGGTATATACGTATGGTACAAGACGAGGGAAACGAGGAAGGCTCGGAATACAGGGATATTCCGGACAGCCAAAATTAAGAGTATTTAAAGTTTCTAATAATAACACAAATTATATAATCGCTAAATACAAAAATGAACAATTAACATTTCTTGTCGACACAGGAGCCGACATATCACTATGTCGCAATAGAACAATTTTTGATGATGAACCATTAAATATAAATGATAAATGCAAATTAACGGGCATTACTAAAGAAGAAATACATTCATTAGGAACAAGTGAACTTGAATTTTCCCTAGCAGACCAAACATGCAGATTCAAATTTCATCTAGTAGATGACAATTTTCCAATAGAGACGGACGGAATAATAGGAAGAGACTTTTTAAAAGAATACTTATGCAAAATAGACTACGAGACATTTACAATTTCTTTATTCACCAACAATGAAACCATAATTCTGCCTATGCAAACAAAAGCATTAGACACATTAACAATTACTATACCCCCACGAACAGAAATTATACAACCATTAAAATTAAACCTCACTGAAGATTGCGTAATACTTAATAATGAATTAAAAAGCGGTATTTTTTTAAGTAATTCAATAGCACCAAAAAACGGAATGACACATATTAAAATTTTAAACACAACAAATGAGACACAAATTTTACAGGGCATTAAACTGCACACTGACCCACTTAAGAATTATGACATATTAAATTACACAAATGTAAACAATGACGAACGTTTTCAACAAATTCTAAATGACTTGCAATTAAATGAAACTGATGAATATGCAAAATCAGAATTAATAAACATATTCAAAAAGTATCAAAATGTATTTCATTTAGAGAATGAAAAATTGACTGTAAACAATTTTTATAAACAAAACATTACAACTTCAGATAAAACTCCGGTGTATATAAAAAACTACAGACTACCACACACACACTCGGACATAATAAATGAACAAGTACAAAGTATGCTAAATGACGATATAATAGAACCATCGGTTAGCCCCTACAATGCTCCACTTCTTTTGGTACCCAAAAAGAATACGGAAGACAAACGAAAATGGAGACTTGTAGTGGACTTTAGAAAGTTAAATGACAAAATAGTTAATGACAAATTTCCACTAACTAGGTTAGAGGATATTTTGGACAAACTAGGAAGAGCTAAATGGTTTTCGACTCTTGATATGACTAGTTCATTTCACCAAATTCAATTGGAAAAAGACTCAAGACCACTTACAGCTTTTTCTACACAACAGGGACACTACCAATTTAAAAGACTACCATTTGGACTTAAAATTTCATCAAACAGTTTTCAGAGAATGCTTACAATAGCACTTTCAGGACTTGATTCAGAAGCTTTTCTCTATGTCGATGACATAATTGTATACGGATGTAGTTTAAACCATCACAATCAAAATCTTGTCAAAGTTTTAGACAGACTTCAGCGATACAATTTAAAACTGAATCCAAAGAAATGTTGTTTTTTAAGACCAGAAGTAGTATACTTAGGACATTCAATAACAAAGGACGGCGTAAAAACAGATCCAGCTAAATATGAAGTTATAAAGAATTACCCAATACCTAAAAACGCAGATGAAGTTAGACGTTTCGTTGCATTCTGCAACTATTATAGAAAATTCATACCGAATTTTGCGGACATTGCGAAACACTTAAATATGCTATTGAGAAAATCAATAAAATTCTTATGGACAAATGAATGCCAAACTGCTTTTGATACTCTAAAAGAAAAATTAATGAACCCACCAATCTTGCAGTACCCAAATTTTGACAAACCTTTTATTTTGACGACTGACGCCTCAAATTACGCACTAGGAGCAGTCCTTTCACAAGGTGAAATTGGCAAAGACTTACCAATTTCCTACGCAAGTAAATCTCTTCAAAAGCATGATATCAATAAACCAATCATTGAAAAAGAATTGCTCGCAATTCACTGGGGAATAAATTTCTTCAAACCATATTTATACGGTCGAAAGTTCATAGTAGTGACAGACCATAGACCGTTGATATCACTATTTTCACATAAGAATCCATCATCAAAAATGACAAGAATTAGACTAGATTTAAGCGATTATGACTTCACGATAATTTATAAGAAAGGAAAAATCAACACTAATGCGGATGCATTATCAAGAATAGAAATAAACTCAGACGTACTAAAACAAATGATACCGTTGGAAAATGATGAAAATGAAAAGAAAGTATTAATAACCACAAGGGCGATGACAAAGAAAAATGAAAATACAAATAAAGAGGCAAATAAGATTAATGAAGATAAAGAAACAAATATGAATACAGAACGCGCGAATAGAAGTAATATGGGAAGATGTATCTCTCAGGAGTCTGATCAACTTCTAATATGGGAATGCACATCCATAAATGATATTAAGAATATGAAGAAATTGCAATTTAATAAATTTGAAAATATAGAAGAAGTCGACATAAAAATTGAAGATAATATTGTGCACATAGGACGTGATGATAATTCATCGAAACAAGATTCGATTATGAAGAAATCACGTACCCAAAATAATAATTATATAAATAAAGGATGTAATGATAATTCATCGAAACAAGATTCGAATATGAAGAAGTTACATGAACAAAACGTACAGAATGAAAGTAATACGCATGCAAGATTCAGCGATAACTCAGCGAAACTAGATTCGATTCTGAGGAAACTGATATCTAAGATGAGGAAAGAAAATATAAAAGAATTAGCTATAGCAAAGAATGATAAAATATTTAAAATGTATACAATGAAAGATTTAAAAGAAGCATATACAAAGATAAGAATAAACAACAAAAGTCCTCAATTAAAAATATTAATTTACAATGCCCCAACAAGAATAACAGACGACATACTGAAATATAAACTCATCGATGAATTCCACAATGCCACACATGCAGGCCACTTAGGAATAAGAAAAACAATAATTAAATTGAAACAGCGGTACATTTGGAAAAACATGAATAAGATGGTAAAGCAATTCGTAAAGTACTGTGACAAGTGTAACATAAACAAACAAACCAAACACATTAAAGAACCACTTACATTAACAGACACCCCAAGCAACAGTTTTGAGACAATATCAATTGATACTGTAGGACCTCTTCGTATTTCGAACGGATACAGATACATATTGACTATGCAGTGCGAGCTTACAAAATTCGTAGTTGCTCACCCAATGTCAACAAAAGACGCACTTACAACTGCCAAAACAATAATAGAGCAATTAATTTTAAAATATGGAAAATTTAAAGTGCTCAAATCAGACAACGGGACAGAATTTAAAAACGAACTCATGCATAACATATGTTCACTACTCGGTATCAAACAAACATTTTCAACCCCTTATCACCATGAAACAATGGGTGCGGTAGAAAGAAATCACAGGGTTCTCAATGAATTCTTGCTGACAACAGCAAATGATTACGAATGGGACAAGTGGATAAATTACTTTACTTTTGCCTACAACACGGCACCACACATAGACACTGGTTACACACCATTTGAATTAGTATATGGTAAATTGCCATGCTTACCATCAGAATTTCATAACAGTGAAGGAGACAAAATATATAACTATGAAGATTATGCAAAAGAACTTAAGCAAAAGTTACAATATTCTTTAAATAGAGCTAAGGAACTTACAACTAAGATAAAAGAAAAAAGAAATTTAGAAGGTAGATATAGTAATAGGTTAAATCTGAATATAGGCGATTTAGTTTTAATAAAGGTAGAAAATAGGAAAAAGAATCAAAGCCCGTACAAAGGTCCGTATAAGATAATAAAACAGAACGGTGTAAATACTATAATAGAATTGAGAAAGAATTCCATAATAACCAATTAAAACCATATATAGACTTAAGAAATAATTATTAAGTACACATTAAAAATTATAAGAATAATATGTTTAAAATTATAAAATCATAAAAATATTAAATACTACAATAAGAATTACTATAACGAATTTAATAAAAATTGTAAAATCATAAAACTATATTAAGAACTACTTTGTAAAACTATAGCATATGTAAATAGAAATTAAGAACTATTTTACAAATATTGTCGGTACTATGAATATATCAAGAAAAATCAATCCCCTAATTTTTCTCTTAGCGGTGAGGGTGTAGTGTACCTCATAAGTTGCCACCGCCTACCCTTAAAGTACTCTCAAATCTATACATACCAACCTATTTTGTGTAGGGTAATTATGCAAGATCAAATGACGGCATTTACAATCGACTCACATTGATTGGAATGCAAGTTAATTGGGGTATGAGTATGATAGAAACAGACGAACAATTCTACTCAATAAGAATTGTAAATTGAGTGACAAATAGGAATGAGTGTACCCACAAACATTCCTATTGGTCAAAACAATTGTAACTAGGGTAAATATACATATGTCCATAATACCGATAAAGACAAATAGAACTTGTCAACAAGTATAATAAGTTAGAGAGGTTAAGGATTAATCTCAAAATTAGTATATAAGAGCAAATAAAATTAAATTAAGACAGACTTGAAATTACAATACAGTATTGGCAACAACTTGCCTTGTGTTTGATTTTAAGACTCTCAAATAATTCGGCAGTTCTTTTGAACGCCTTAATTAGCAGCTGAAACCCTGACAGCTATTTAAAATAACCAAGGGCTATAGGGACAAAATCACACAACACATAAACTTACATTACACTACATAGAGATCCTGCCGATCCTCACTCATTACATGGCAATCCTGCCACTCCTACATCTTACATTTCATTACACCATGACAGATTAAATTAACAAAACTCGAAAGAAATGAGTTTGACAATTTATTCTTACTTTTAAATTATCTATCATATGTAATTTTCTGATTTAGTTTTGGTTAAGTAGATACTTTAATTCGAGTCAAGTCGTATTACCATGACAGATTAAATTAACAAAACTCGAAAGAAATGAGTTTGACAATTTATTCTTACTTTTAAATTTTCTATCACATGGAGTTTTCTTATTTAGTTTTGGATAAATAGATTCTTTAATTCGAGTCAAGGCACATCACCGTGAAAGATTAAATACCCAAAACTCAAAAGAAATGAGTTTGACAATTTATTCTTACTTTTAAATTTTCTATCATATATAATTTTCTTATTTAGTTTTGGATAAATAGATTCTTTAATTCGAGTCAAGTCACATCACCATGACAGATTTAATTAACAAAACTCGAAAGAAATGAGTTTGACAATTTATTCTTACTTTTAAATTTTCTATCATATGTAATTTTCTTATTTAGTTTTGGTTAAGTAGATTCTTTAATTCGAGTTAAGTCGCATCACAATGACAGATTTAATTAACAAAACTCGAAGAAATGAGTTTGACAATTTATTCTTACTTTTAAATTTTCTATCATATGTAATTTTCTTATTTAGTTTTGGTTAAGTAGATACTTTAATTCGAGTCAAGTCGTATCACCATGACAGAATAAATTAACAAAACTCGAAAGAAATGAGTTTGACAATTTATTCTTACTTTTAAATTTTCTATCATATGTAATTTTCTTATTTAGTTTTGAATAAATAGATTCTTTCATTCGAGTCAAGTCACATCACCATGACAGATTTAATTACCAAAACTCACAAGAAATGCGTTTGACAATTTATTCTTACTTTTAAATTTTCTATCATATGTAATTTTCTTATTTAGTTTTGGTTAAGTAGATTCTTTAATTCGAGTCAAGTCGTATCACCATGACAGATTAAATTAACAAAACTCGAAAGAAATGAGTTTGACAATTTATTCTTACTTTTAAATTTTCTATAATATGTAATTTTCTTATTTAGTTTTGGATAAATAGATTCCTTAATTCGAGTCAAGTCAAATCACCATGACAGATTTAATTAACAAAACTCGAAAGAAATGAGTTTGACAATTTATTCTTACTTTTAAATTTTCTATCATATGTAATTTTCTTATTTAGTTTTGGTTAAGCAGATACTTTAATTCGAGTCAAGTCGCATTACCATGAAAGAGTAAATTAACAAAACTCACAAGAAATGAGTTTGACAATTTATTCTTACTTTTAAATTTTCTATCATATGTAATTTTCTTATTTAGTTTTGGTTAAGTAGATACTTTAATTCGAGTCAAGTCGTATCACCATGACAGATTAAATTAACAAAACTCGAAAGAAATGAGTTTAACAATTTATTCTTACTTTTAAATTTTCTATCATATGTAATTTTCTTATTTAGTTTTGGATAAATAGATTCTTTAATTCGAGTCAAGTCACATCACCATGACAGATTTAATTAACAAAACTCGAAAGAAATGAGTTTGACAATTTATTCTTACTTTTAAATTTTCTATCATATGTAATTTTCTTATTTAGTTTTGGTTAAGTAGATACTTTAATTCGAGTCAAGTCGCATCACCATGAAAGATTAAATTAACAAAACTCACAAGAAATGAGTTTGACAAATTATTCTTTCTTTTAAATTTTCTATCATATGTAATTTTCTTATTTAGTTTTGGTTAAGTAGATACTTTAATTCGAGTCAAGTCGTACCACCATGACAGATTAAATTAACAAAACTCGAAAGAAATGAGTTTGACAATTTATTCTTACTTTTAAATTTTCTATCAAATGTAATTTTCTTATTTAGTTTTGGATAAATAGATTCTTTAATTCGAGTCAAGTCACATCACCATGACAGATTTAATTAACAAAACTCGAAAGAAATGAGTTTGACAATTTATTCTTACTTTTAAATTTTCTATCATATGTAATTTTCTTATTTAGTTTTGGTTAAGTAGATACTTTAATTCGAGTCAAGTCGTATCACCATGACAGATTAAATTAACAAAACTCGAAAGAAATGAGTTTGACAATTTATTCTTACTTTTAAATTTTCTATCATATGTAATTTTCTTATTTAGTTTTGGATAAATAGATTCTTTAATTCGAGTCAAGTCACATCACCATGACAGATTTAATTAACAAAACTCGAAAGAAATGAGTTTGACAATTTATTCTTACTTTTAAATTTTCTATCATATGTAATTTTCTTATTTAGTTTTGGATAAATAGATTCTTTAATTCGAGTCAAATCACATCACCGTGAAAGATTAAATACCTAAAACTCAAAAGAAATGAGTTTGACAATTTATTCTTACTTTTAAATTTTCTATCATATGTAATTTTCTTATTTAGTTTTGGTTAAGTAGATACTTTAATTCGAGTCAAGTCGTATCACCATGACAGATTAAATTAACAAAACTCGAAAGAAATGAGTTTGACAATTTATTCTTACTTTTAAATTTTCTATCATATGTAATTTTCTTATTTAGTTTTGGATAAATAGATTCTTTAATTCGAGTCAAGTCACATCACCATGACAGATTTAATTAACAAAACTCGAAAGAAATAAGTTTGACAATTTATTCTTACTTTTAAATTTTCTATCATATGTAATTTTCTTATTTAGTTTTGGTTAAGTAGATACTTTAATTCGAGTCAAGTCGTATTACCATGACAGATTAAATTAACAAAACTCGAAAGAAATGAGTTTGACAATTTATTCTTACTTTTAAATTTTCTATCATATGTAGTTTTCTTATTTAGTTTTGGATAAATAGATTCTTTAATTCGAGTCAAGGCACATCACCGTGAAAGATTAAATACCCAAAACTCAAAAGAAATGAGTTTGACAATTTATTCTTACTTTTAAATTTTCTATCATATGTAATTTTCTTATTTAATTTTGGTTAAGTAGATACTTTAATTCGAGTCAAGTCGTATCACCATGACAGATTAAATTAACAAAACTCGAAAGAAATGAGTTTGACAATTTATTCTTACTTTTAAATTTTCTATCATATGTAATTTTCTTATTTAGTTTTGGATAAATAGATTCTTTAATTCGAGTCAAGTCACATCACCATGACAGATTTAATTAACAAAACTCGAAAGAAATGAGTTTAACAATTTATTCTTACTTTTAAATTTTCTATCATATGTAATTTTCTTATTTAGTTTTGGTTAAGTAGATTCTTTAATTCGAGTTAAGTCGCATCACCATGACAGATTTAATTAACAAAACTCGAAGAAATGAGTTTGACAATTTATTCTTACTTTTAAATTTTCTATCATATGTAATTTTCTTATTTAGTTTTGGATAAATAGATTCTTTAATTCGAGTCAAGTCACATCATCATGACAGATTTAATTAACAAAACTCGAAAGAAATGAGTTTGACAATTTATTCTTACTTTTAAATTATCTATCATATGTAATTTTCTTATTTAGTTTTGGATAAATAGATTCTTTAATTCGAGTCAAGTCACATCATCATGACAGATTTAATTAACAAAACTCGAAAGAAATGAGTTTGACAATTTATTCTTACTTTTAAATTTTCTATCATATGTAATTTTCTTATTTAGTTTTGGATAAATAGATTCTTTAATTCGAGTCAAGTCGCATCACCATGACAGATTTAATTAACAAAACTCGAAAGAAATGAGTTTGACAATTTATTCTTACTTTTAAATTTTCTATCATATGTAATTTTCTTATTTAGTTTTGGATAAATAGATTCTTTAATTCGAGTCAAGTCACATCATCATGACAGATTTAATTAACAAAACTCGAAAGAAATGAGTTTGACAATTTATTCTTACTTTTAAATTTTCTATCATATGTAATTTTCTTATTTAGTTTTGGATAAATAGATTCTTTAATTCGAGTCAAGTCACATCACCATGACAGATTTAATTAACAAAACTCGAAAGAAATGAGTTTGACAATTTATTCTTACTTTTAAATTTTCTATCATATGTAATTTTCTTATTTAGTTTTGGTTAAGTAGATACTTTTATTCGAGTCAAGTCGTATCACCATGACAGATTAAATTAACAAAACTCGAAAGAAATGAGTTTGACAATTTATTCTTACTTTTAAATTTTCTATCATATGTAATTTTCTTATTTAGTTTTGGATAAATAGATTCTTTAATTCGAGTCAAGTCACATCATCATGACAGATTTAATTAACAAAACTCGAAAGAAACGAGTTTGACAATTTATTCTTACTTTTAAATTTTCTATCATATGTAATTTTCTTATTTAGTTTTGGATAAATAGATTCTTTAATTCGAGTCAAGTCACATCACCATGACAGATTTAATTAACAAAACTCGAAAGAAATTAGTTTGACAATTTATTCTTACTTATAAATTTTCTATCATATGTAATTTTCTTATTTAGTTTTGGTTAAGTAGATACTTTAATTCGAGTCAAGTCGTATCACCATGACAGATTAAATTAACAAAACTCGAAAGAAATGAGTTTGACAATTTATTCTTACTTTTAAATTTTCTATCATATGTAATTTGCTTATTTAGTTTTGGATAAATAGATTCTTTAATTCGAGTCAAGTCACATCACCATGACAGATTTAATTAACAAAACTCACAAGAAATGAGTTTGACAATTTATTCTTACTTTTAAATTTTCTAACATATGTAATTTTCTTATTTAGTTTTGGTTAAGTAGATTCTTTAATTCGAGTCAAGTCGCATCACCATGACAGATTTAATTAACAAAACTCGAAAGAAATGAGTTTGACAATTTATTCTTACTTTTAAATTATCTATCATATGTAATTTTCTGATTTAGTTTTGGTTAAGTAGATACTTTAATTCGAGTCAAGTCGTATCACCATGACAGATTAAATTAACAAAAATCGAAAGAAATGAGTTTGACAATTTATTCTTACTTTTAAATTTTCTATCATATGTAGTTTTCTTATTTAGTTTTGGATAAATAGATTCTTTAATTCGAGTCAAGTCACATCACCGTGAAAGATTAAATACCCAAAACTCAAAAGAAATGAGTTTGACAATTTATTCTTACTTTTAAATTTTCTATCATATGTAATTTTCTTATTTAGTTTTGGTTAAGTAGATACTTTAATTCGAGTCAAGTCGTATCACCATGACAGATTAAATTAACAAAACTCGAAAGAAATGAGTTTGACAATTTATTCTTACTTTTAAATTTTCTATCATATGTAATTTTCTTATTTAGTTTTGGATAAATAGATTCTTTAATTCGAGTCAAGTCTCATCATCATGACAGATTTAATTAACAAAACTCGAAAGAAATGAGTTTGACAATTTATTCTTACTTTTAAATTTTCTATCATATGTAATTTTCTTATTTAGTTTTGGTTAAGTAGATTCTTTAATTCGAGTTAAGTCGCATCACCATGACAGATTTAATTAACAAAACTCGAAAGAAATGAGTTTGACAATTTATTCTTACTTTTAAATTTTCTATCATATGTAATTTTCTTATTTAGTTTTGGTTAAGTAGATACTTTAATTCGAGTCAAGTCGTATCACCATGACAGAATAAATTAACAAAACTCGAAAGAAATGAGTTTGACAATTTATTCTTACTTTTAAATTTTCTATCATATGTAATTTTCTTATTTAGTTTTGGATAAATAGATTCTTTAATTCGAGTCAAATCACATCACCGTGAAAGATTAAATACCTAAAACTCAAAAGAAATGAGTTTGACAATTTATTCTTACTTTTAAATTTTCTATCATATGTAATTTTCTTATTTAGTTTTGGTTAAGTAGATACTTTAATTCGAGTCAAGTCGTATCACCATGACAGATTAAATTAACAAAACTCGAAAGAAATGAGTTTGACAATTTATTCTTACTTTTAAATTTTCTATCATATGTAATTTTCTTATTTAGTTTTGGATAAATAGATTCTTTAATTCGAGTCAAGTCACATCACCATGACAGATTTAATTAACAAAACTCGAAAGAAATAAGTTTGACAATTTATTCTTACTTTTAAATTTTCTATCATATGTAATTTTCTTATTTAGTTTTGGTTAAGTAGATACTTTAATTCGAGTCAAGTCGTATTACCATGACAGATTAAATTAACAAAACTCGAAAGAAATGAGTTTGACAATTTATTCTTACTTTTAAATTTTCTATCATATGTAGTTTTCTTATTTAGTTTTGGATAAATAGATTCTTTAATTCGAGTCAAGGCACATCACCGTGAAAGATTAAATACCCAAAACTCAAAAGAAATGAGTTTGACAATTTATTCTTACTTTTAAATTTTCTATCATATGTAATTTTCTTATTTAATTTTGGTTAAGTAGATACTTTAATTCGAGTCAAGTCGTATCACCATGACAGATTAAATTAACAAAACTCGAAAGAAATGAGTTTGACAATTTATTCTTACTTTTAAATTTTCTATCATATGTAATTTTCTTATTTAGTTTTGGATAAATAGATTCTTTAATTCGAGTCAAGTCACATCACCATGACAGATTTAATTAACAAAACTCGAAAGAAATGAGTTTAACAATTTATTCTTACTTTTAAATTTTCTATCATATGTAATTTTCTTATTTAGTTTTGGTTAAGTAGATTCTTTAATTCGAGTTAAGTCGCATCACCATGACAGATTTAATTAACAAAACTCGAAGAAATGAGTTTGACAATTTATTCTTACTTTTAAATTTTCTATCATATGTAATTTTCTTATTAAGTTTTGGTTAAGTAGATACTTTAATTCGAGTCAAGTCGTATCACCATGACAGAATAAATTAACAAAACTCGAAAGAAATGAGTTTGACAATTTATTCTTACTTTTAAATTTTCTATCATATGTAATTTTCTTATTTAGTTTTGGATAAATAGATTCTTTAATTCGAGTCAAGTCACATCACCATGACAGATTTAATTAACAAAACTCGAAAGAAATGAGTTTGACAATTTATTCTTACTTTTAAATTTTCTATCATATGTAATTTTCTTATTTAGTTTTGGATAAATAGATTCTTTAATTCGAGTCAAGTCACATCACCATGACAGATTTAATTAACAAAACTCGAAAGAAATGAGTTTAACAATTTATTCTTACTTTTAAATTTTCTATCATATGTAATTTTCTTATTTAGTTTTGGTTAAGTAGATTCTTTAATTCGAGTTAAGTCGCATCACCATGACAGATTTAATTAACAAAACTCGAAGAAATGAGTTTGACAATTTATTCTTACTTTTAAATTTTCTATCATATGTAATTTTCTTATTTAGTTTTGGTTAAGTAGATACTTTAATTCGAGTCAAGTCGTATCACCATGACAGAATAAATTAACAAAACTCGAAAGAAATGAGTTTGACAATTTATTCTTACTTTTAAATTTTCTATCATATGTAATTTTCTTATTTAGTTTTGGATAAATAGATTCTTTAATTCGAGTCAAGTCACATCACCATGGCAGATTTAATTAACAAAACTCACAAGAAATGCGTTTGACAATTTATTCTTACTTTTAAATTTTCTATCATATGTAATTTTCTTATTTAGTTTTGGTTAAGTAGATTCTTTAATTCGAGTCAAGTCGTATCACCATGACAGATTAAATTAACAAAACTCGAAAGAAATGAGTTTGACAATTTATTCTTACTTTTAAATTTTCTATCATATGTAATTTTCTTATTTAGTTTTGGATAAATAGATTCTTTAATTCGAGTCAAGTCACATCACCATGACAGATTTAATTAACAAAACTCGAAAGAAATGAGTTTGACAATTTATTCTTACTTTTAAATTTTCTATCATATGTAATTTTCTTATTTAGTTTTGGTTAAGTAGATACTTTAATTCGAGTCAAGTCGCATTACCATGAAAGATTAAATTAACAAAACTCACAAGAAATGAGTTTGACAATTTATTCTTACTTTTAAATTTTCTATCATATGTAATTTTCTTATTTAGTTTTGGTTAAGTAGATTCTTTAATTCGAGTTAAGTCGCATCACCATGACAGATTTAATAAACAAAACTCGAAGAAATGAGTTTGACAATTTATTCTTACTTTTAAATTTTCTATCATATGTAATTTTCTTATTTAGTTTTGGTTAAGTAGATACTTTAATTCGAGTCAAGTCGCATTACCATGAAAGATTAAATTAACAAAACTCACAAGAAATGAGTTTGACAATTTATTCTTACTTTTAAATTTTCTATCATATGTAATTTTCTTATTTAGTTTTGGTTAAGTAGATTCTTTAATTCGAGTTAAGTCGCATCACCATGACAGATTTAATTAACAAAACTCGAAGAAATGAGTTTGACAATTTATTCTTACTTTTAAATTTTCTATCATATGTAATTTTCTTATTTAGTTTTGGTTAAGTAGATACTTTAATTCGAGTCAAGTCGTATCACCATGACAGAATAAATTAACAAAACTCGAAAGAAATGAGTTTGACAATTTATTCTTACTTTTAAATTTTCTATCATATGTAATTTTCTTATTTAGTTTTGGATAAATAGATTCTTTAATTCGAGTCAAGTCACATCACCATGACAGATTTAATTAACAAAACTCACAAGAAATGCGTTTGACAATTTATTCTTACTTCTAAATTTTCTATCATATGTAATTTTCTTATTTAGTTTTGGTTAAGTAGATTCTTTAATTCGAGTCAAGTCGTATCACCATGACAGATTAAATTAACAAAACTCGAAAGAAATGAGTTTGACAATTTATTCTTACTTTTAAATTTTCTATCATATGTAATTTTCTTATTTAGTTTTGGATAAATAGATTCTTTAATTCGAGTCAAGTCACATCACCATGACAGATTTAATTAACAAAACTCGAAAGAAATGAGTTTGACAATTTATTCTTACTTTTAAATTTTCTATCATATGTAATTTTCTTATTTAGTTTTGGTTAAGTAGATACTTTAATTCGAGTCAAGTCGCATTACCATGACAGATTAAATTAACAAAACTCGAAAGAAATGAGTTTGACAATTTATTCTTACTTTTAAATTTTCTATCATATGTAATTTTCTTATTTAGTTTTGGTTAAGTAGATACTTTAATTCGAGTCAAGTCGTATCACCATGACAGATTAAATTAACAAAACTCGAAAGAAATGTGTTTGACAATTTATTCTTACTTTTAAATTTTCTATCATATGTAATTTTCTGATTTAGTTTTGGTTAAGTAGATACTTTAATTCGAGTCAAGTCGTATCACCATGACAGATTAAATTAACAAAAATCGAAAGAAATGAGTTTGACAATTTATTCTTACTTTTAAATTTTCTATCATATGTAGTTTTCTTATTTAGTTTTGGATAAATAGATTCTTTAATTCGAGTCAAGCCACATCACCGTGAAAGGTTAAATACCCAAAACTCAAAAGAAATGAGTTTGACAATTTATTCTTACTTTTAAATTTTCTATCATATGTAATCTTCTTATTTAGTTTTGGTTAAGTAGATACTTTAATTCGAGTCAAGTCGTATCACCATGACAGATTAAATTAACAAAACTCGAAAGAAATGAGTTTGACAATTTATTCTTACTTTTAAATTTTCTATCATATGTAATTTTCTTATTTAGTTTTGGATAAATAGATTCTTTAATTCGAGTCAAGTCACATCATCATGACAGATTTAATTAACAAAACTCGAAAGAAATGAGTTTGACAATTTATTCTTACTTTTAAATTTTCTATCATATGTAATTTTCTTATTTAGTTTTGGTTAAGTAGATTCTTTAATTCGAGTTAAGTCGCATCACCATGACAGATTTAATTAACAAAACTCGAAAGAAATGAGTTTGACAATTTATTCTTACTTTTAAATTTTCTATCATATGTAATTTTCTTATTTAGTTTTGGTTAAGGAGATACTTTAATTCGAGTCAAGTCGTATCACCATGACAGAATAAATTAACAAAACTCGAAAGAAATGAGTTTGACAATTTATTCTTACTTTAAAATTTTCTATCATATGTAATTTTCTTATTTAGTTTTGGATAAATAGATTCTTTAATTCGAGTCAAATCACATCACCGTGAAAGATTAAATACCCAAAACTCAAAAGATATGAGTTTGACAATTTATTCTTACTTTTAAATTTTCTATCATATGTAATTTTCTTATTTAGTTTTGGTTAAGTAGATACTTTAATTCGAGTCAAGTCGTATCACCATGACAGATTAAATTAACAAAACTCGAAAGAAATGAGTTTGACAATTTATTCTTACTTTTAAATTTTCTATCATATGTAATTTTCTTATTTAGTTTTGGATAAATAGATTCTTTAATTCGAGTCAAGTCACATCACCATGACAGATTTAATTAACAAAACTCGAAAGAAATGAGTTTAACAATTTATTCTTACTTTTAAATTTTCTATCATATGTAATTTTCTTATTTAGTTTTGGTTAAGTAGATTCTTTAATTCGAGTTAAGTCGCATCACCATGACAGATTTAATTAACAAAACTCGAAGAAATGAGTTTGACAATTTATTCTTACTTTTAAATTTTCTATCATATGTAATTTACTTATTTATTTTTGGTTAAGTAGATACTTTAATTCAAGTCAAGTCATATCACCATGACAGAATAAATTAACAAAACTCAAAAGAAATGAGTTTGACAATTTATTCTTACTCTTAAATTTTCTATCATATGTAATTTTCTTATTTAGTTTTGGATAAATAGATTCTTTAATTCGAGTCAAGTCACATCACCATGACAGATTTAATTAACAAAACTCGAAAGAAATGAGTTTGACAATTATTCTTACTTTTAAATTTTCTATCATATGTAATTTTCTTATTTAGTTTTGGATAAATAGATTCTTTAATTCGAGTCAAGTCACATCACCATGACAGATTTAATTAACAAAACTCACAAGAAATGCGTTTGACAATTTATTCTTACTTTTAAATTTTCTATCATATGTAATTTTCTTATTTAGTTTTTGATAAATAGATTCTTTAATTCGAGTCAACTCACATCACCATGACAGATTTAATTAACAAAACTCGAAAGAAATGAGTTTGACAATTTATTCCTACTTTTAAATTTTCTATCATATGTAATTTTCTTATTTAGTTTTGGTTAAGTAGATACTTTAATTCGAGTCAAGTCGCATTACCATGAAAGATTAAATTAACAAAACTCACAAGAAATGAGTTTGACAATTTATTCTTACTTTTAAATTTTCTATCATATGTAATTTTCTTATTTAGTTTTGGTTAAGTAGATACTTTAATTCGAGTCAAGTCGTATCACCATGACAGATTAAATTAACAAAACTCGAAAGAAATGAGTTTGACAATTTATTCTTACTTTTAAATTTTCTATCATATGTAATTTTCTTATTTAGTTTTGGATAAATAGATTCTTTAATTCGAATCAAGTCACATCACCATGACAGATTAAATTAACAAAACTCGAAAGAAATGAGTTTGACAATTTATTCTTACTTTTAAATTTTCTATCATATGTAATTTTCTTATTTAGTTTTGGTTAAGTAGATACTTTTTTCGAGTCAAGTCGCATCACCATGAAAGATTAAATTAACAAAACTCACAAGAAATGAGTTTGACAAATTATTCTTTCTTTTAAATTTTCTATCATATGTAATTTTCTTATTTAGTTTTGGTTAAGTAGATACTTTAATTCGAGTCAAGTCGTATCACCATGACAGATTAAATTAACAAAACTCGAAAGAAATGAGTTTGACAATTTATTCTTACTTTTAAATTTTCTATCATATGTAATTTTCTTATTTAGTTTTGGATAAATAGATTCTTTAATTCGAGTCAAGTCACATCACCATGACAGATTTAATTAACAAAACTCGAAAGAAATGAGTTTGACAATTTATTCTTACTTTTAAATTTTCTATCATATGTAATTTTCTTATTTAGTTTTGGTTAAGTAGATACTTTAATTCGAGTCAAGTCGTATCACTATGAAAGATTAAATTAACAAAACTCGAAAGAAATGAGTTTGACAATTTATTCTTACTTTTAAATTTTCTATCATATGTAATTTTCTTATTTAGTTTTGGATAAATAGATTCTTTAATTCGAGTCAAGTCACATCACCATGACAGATTTAATTAACAAAACTCGAAAGAAATAAGTTTGACAATTTATTCTTACTTTTAAATTTTCTATCATATGTAATTTTTTTTTTTTTTTTATTTTTTTTTTTTATTTTTTTTTTATTTTTTTTTAATTTAGTTTTGCTTAAGTAGATACTTTAATTCGAGTCAAGTCACATCACGATGACAGATTTAATTAACAAAACTCGAAAGAAATGAGTTTGACAATTTATTCTTACTTTTAAATTTTCTATCATATGTAATTTTCTTATTTAGTTTTGGTTAAGTAGATACTTTAATTCGAGTCAAGTCGCATCACCATGAAAGATTAAATTAACAAAACTCACAAGAAATGAGTTTGACAAATTATTCTTTCTTTTAAATTTTCTATCATATGTAATTTTCTTATTTAGTTTTGGATAAATAGATACTTTAATTCGAGTAAAGTCGTATCACCATGACAGATTAAATTAACAAAACTCGAAAGAAATGAGTTTGACAATTTATTCTTACTTTTAAATTTTCTATCATATGTAATTTTCTTATTTAGTTTTGGATAAATAGATTCTTTAATTCGAGTCAAGTCACATCACCATGACAGATTTAATTAACAAAACTCGAAAGAAATGAGTTTGACAATTTATTCTTACTTTTAAATTTTCTATCATATGTAATTTTCTTATTTAGTTTTGGATAAATAGATTCTTTAATTCGAGTCAAGTCACATCACCATGACAGATTAAATTAACAAAACTCGAAAGAAATGAGTTTGACAATTTATTCTTACTTTTAAATTTTCTATCATATGTAATTTTCTTATTTAGTTTTGGTTAAGTAGATACTTTAATTCGAGTCAAGTCGCATCACCATGAAAGATTAAATTAACAAAACTCACAAGAAATGAGTTTGACAAATTATTCTTTCTTTTAAATTTTCTATCATATGTAATTTTCTTATTTAGTTTTGGTTAAGTAGATACTTTAATTCGAGTCAAGTCGTATCACCATGACAGATTAAATTAACAAAACTCGAAAGAAATGAGTTTGACAATTTATTCTTACTTTTAAATTTTCTATCATATGTAATTTTCTTATTTAGTTTTGGATAAATAGATTCTTTAATTCGAGTCAAGTCACATCACCATGACAGATTTAATTAACAAAACTCGAAAGAAATGAGTTTGACAATTTATTCTTACTTTTAAATTTTCTATCATATGTAATTTTCTTATTTAGTTTTGGTTAAGTAGATACTTTAATTCGAGTCAAGTCGCATTACCATGAAAGATTAAATTAACAAAACTCACAAGAAATGAGTTTGACAATTTATTCTTACTTTTAAATTTTCTATCATATGTAATTTTCTTATTTAGTTTTGGTTAAGTAGATACTTAAATTCGAGTCAAGTCGTATCACCATGACAGATTAAATTAACAAAACTCGAAAGAAATGAGTTTGACAATTTATTCTTACTTTTTAATTTTCTATCATATGTAATTTTCTTATTTAGTTTTGGATAAATAGATTCTTTAATTCGAGTCAAGTCACATCACCATGACAGATTAAATTAACAAAACTCGAAAGAAATGAGTTTGACAATTTATTCTTACTTTTAAATTTTCTATCATATGTAATTTTCTTATTTAGTTTTGGTTAAGTAGATACTTTAATTCGAGTCAAGTCGCATCACCATGAAAGATTAAATTAACAAAACTCACAAGAAATGAGTTTGACAAATTATTCTTTCTTTTAAATTTTCTATCATATGTAATTTTCTTATTTAGTTTTGGTTAAGTAGATACTTTAATTCGAGTCAAGTCGTATCACCATGACAGATTAAATTAACAAAACTCGAAAGAAATGAGTTTGACAATTTATTCTTATTTTTAAATTTTCTATCATATGTAATTTTCTTATTTAGTTTTGGATAAATAGATTCTTTAATTCGAGTCAAGTCACATCACCATGACAGATTTAATTAACAAAACTCGAAAGAAATGAGTTTGACAATTTATTCTTACTTTTAAATTTTCTATCATATGTAATTTTCTTATTTAGTTTTGGTTAAGTAGATACTATAATTCGAGTCAAGTCGTATCACTATGACAGATTAAATTAACAAAACTCGAAAGAAATGAGTTTGACAATTTATTCTTACTTTTAAATTTTCTATCATATGTAATTTTCTTATTTAGTTTTGGATAAATAGATTCTTTAATTCGAGTCAAGTCACATCACCATGACAGATTTAATTAACAAAACTCGAAAGAAATGAGTTTGACAATTTATTCTTACTTTTAAATTTTCTATCATATGTAATTTTTTTTTTTTTTTTATTTTTTTTTTATTTTTTTTTTTTTTTTAATTTAGTTTTGCTTAAGTAGATACTTTAATTCGAGTCAAGTCGTATCACCATGAAAGATTAAATTAACAAAACTCACAAGAAATGAGTTTGACAATTTATTCTTACTTTTAAATTTTCTATCATATGTAATTTTCTTATTTAGTTTTGGTTAAGTAGATTCTTTAATTCGAGTCAAGTCACATCACCATGACAGATTAAATTAACAAAACTCGAAAGAAATGAGTTTGACAATTTATTCTTACTTTTAAATTTTCTATCATATGTAATTTTCTTATTTAGTTTTGGTTAAGTAGATACTTTAATTCGAGTCAAGTCGCATCACCATGAAAGATTAAAATAACAAAACTCACAAGAAATGAGTTTGACAAATTATTCTTTCTTTTAAATTTTCTATCATATGTAATTTTCTTATTTAGTTTTGGTTAAGTAGATACTTTAATTCGAGTCAAGTCGTATCACCATGACAGATTAAATTAACAAAACTCGAAAGAAATGAGTTTGACAATTTATTCTTACTTTTAAATTTTCTATCATATGTAATTTTCTAATTTAGTTTTGGATAAATAGATTCTTTAATTCGAGTCAAGTCACATCACCATGACAGATTTAATTAACAAAACTCGAAAGAAATGAGTTTGACAATTTATTCTTACTTTTAAATTTTCTATCATATGTAATTTTCTTATTTAGTTTTGGTTAAGTAGATACTTTAATTCGAGTCAAGTCGTATCACTATGACAGATTAAATTAACAAAACTCGAAAGAAATGAGTTTGACAATTTATTCTTACTTTTAAATTTTCTATCATATGTAATTTTCTTATTTAGTTTTGGATAAATAGATTCTTTAATTCGAGTCAAGTCACATCACCATGACAGATTTAATTAACAAAACTCGAAAGAAATGAGTTTGACAATTTATTCTTACTTTTAAATTTTCTATCATATGTAATTTTCTTATTTAGTTTTGGTTAAGTAGATACTTTAATTCGAGTCAAGTCGCATTACCATGAAAGATTAAATTAACAAAACTCACAAGAAATGAGTTTGACAATTTATTCTTACTTTTAAATTTTCTATCATATGTAATTTTCTTATTTAGTTTTGGTTAAGTATATACTTTAATTCGAGTCAAGTCGTATCACCATGACAGATTAAATTAACAAAACTCGAAAGAAATGAGTTTGACAATTTATTCTTACTTTTAAATTTTCTATCATATGTAATTTTCTTATTTAGTTTTGGATAAATAGATTCTTTAATTCGAGTCAAGTCACATCACCATGACAGATTAAATTAACAAAACTCGAAAGAAATGAGTTTGACAATTTATTCTTACTTTTAAATTTTCAATCATATGTAATTTTCTTATTTAGTTTTGGTTAAGTAGATACTTTAATTCGAGTCAAGTCGCATCACCATGAAAGATTAAATTAACAAAACTCACAAGAAATGAGTTTGACAAATTATTCTTTCTTTTAAATTTTCTATCATATGTAATTTTCTTATTTAGTTTTGGTTAAGTAGATACTTTAATTCGAGTCAAGTCGTATCACCATGACAGATTAAATTAACAAAACTCGAAAGAAATGAGTTTGACAATTTATTCTTACTTTTAAATTTTCTATCATATGTAATTTTCTTATTTAGTTTTGGATAAATAGATTCTTTAATTCGAGTCAAGTCACATCACCATGACAGATTTAATTAACAAAACTCGAAAGAAATGAGTTTGAAAATTTATTCTTAATTTTAAATTTTCTATCATATGTAATTTTCTTATTTAGTTTTGGATAAATAGATTCTTTAATTCGAGTCAAGTCACATCGCCATGACAGATTTAATTAACAAAACTCGAAAGAAATGAGTTTGACAATTTATTCTTACTTTTAAATTTTCTATCATATGTAATTTTCTTATTTAGTTTTGGTTAAGTAGATACTTTAATTCGAGTCAAGTCGCATTACCATGAAAGATTAAATTAACAAAACTCACAAGAAATGAGTTTGACAATTTATTCTTACTTTTAAATTTTCTATCATATGTAATTTTCTTATTTAGTTTTGGATAAATAGATTCTTTAATTCGAGTCAAGTCACATCACCATGACAGATTTAATTAACAAAACTCGAAAGAAATGAGTTTGAAAATTTATTCTTACTTTTAAATTTTCTATCATATGTAATTTTCTTATTTAGTTTTGGATAAATAGATTCTTTAATTCGAGTCAAGTCACATCGCCATGACAGATTTAATTAACAAAACTCGAAAGAAATGAGTTTGACAATTTATTATTACTTTTAAATTTTCTATCATATGTAATTTTCTTATTTAGTTTTGGTTAAGTAGATACTTTAATTCGAGTCAAGTCGCATTACCATGAAAGATTAAATTAACAAAACTCACAAGAAATGAGTTTGACAATTTATTCTTACTTTTAAATTTTCTATCATATGTAATTTTCTTATTTAGTTTTGGTTAAGTAGATACTTTAATTCGAGTCAAGTCGTATCACCATGACAGATTAAATTAACAAAACTCGAAAGAAATGAGTTTGACAATTTATTCTTACTTTTTAATTTTCTATCATATGTAATTTTCTTATTTAGTTTTGGATAAATAGATTCTTTAATTCGAGTCAAGTCACATCACCATGACAGATTAAATTAACAAAACTCGAAAGAAATGAGTTTGACAATTTATTCTTACTTTTAAATTTTCTATCATATGTAATTTTCTTATTTAGTTTTGGTTAAGTAGATACTTTAATTCGAGTCAAGTCGCATCACCATGAAAGATTAAATTAACAAAACTCACAAGAAATGAGTTTGACAAATTATTCTTTCTTTTAAATTTTCTATCATATGTAATTTTCTTATTTAGTTTTGGTTAAGTAGATACTTTAATTCGAGTCAAGTCGTATCACCATGACAGATTAAATTAACAAAACTCGAAAGAAATGAGTTTGACAATTTATTCTTATTTTTAAATTTTCTATCATATGTAATTTTCTTATTTAGTTTTGGATAAATAGATTCTTTAATTCGAGTCAAGTCACATCACCATGACAGATTTAATTAACAAAACTCGAAAGAAATGAGTTTGACAATTTATTCTTACTTTTAAATTTTCTATCATATGTAATTTTCTTATTTAGTTTTGGTTAAGTAGATACTATAATTCGAGTCAAGTCGTATCACTATGACAGATTAAATTAACAAAACTCGAAAGAAATGAGTTTGACAATTTATTCTTACTTTTAAATTTTCTATCATATGTAATTTTCTTATTTAGTTTTGGATAAATAGATTCTTTAATTCGAGTCAAGTCACATCACCATGACAGATTTAATTAACAAAACTCGAAAGAAATGAGTTTGACAATTTATTCTTACTTTTAAATTTTCTATCATATGTAATTTTTTTTTTTTTTTTATTTTTATTTTTTTTTTATTTTTTTTTTTTTTTTAATTTAGTTTTGCTTAAGTAGATACTTTAATTCGAGTCAAGTCGTATCACCATGAAAGATTAAATTAACAGAACTCACAAGAAATGAGTTTGACAATTTATTCTTACTTTTAAATTTTCTATCATATGTAATTTTCTTATTTAGTTTTGGTTAAGTAGATTCTTTAATTCGAGTCAAGTCACATCACCATGACAGATTAAATTAACAAAACTCGAAAGAAATGAGTTTGACAATTTATTCTTACTTTTAAATTTTCTATCATATGTAATTTTCTTATTTAGTTTTGGTTAAGTAGATACTTTAATTCGAGTCAAGTCGCATCACCATGAAAGATTAAAATAACAAAACTCACAAGAAATGAGTTTGACAAATTATTCTTTCTTTTAAATTTTCTATCATATGTAATTTTCTTATTTAGTTTTGGTTAAGTATATACTTTAATTCGAGTCAAGTCGTATCACCATGACAGATTAAATTAACAAAACTCGAAAGAAATGAGTTTGACAATTTATTCTTACTTTTAAATTTTCTATCATATGTAATTTTCTAATTTAGTTTTGGATAAATAGATTCTTTAATTCGAGTCAAGTCACATCACCATGACAGATTTAATTAACAAAACTCGAAAGAAATGAGTTTGACAATTTATTCTTACTTTTAAATTTTCTATCATATGTAATTTTCTTATTTAGTTTTGGTTAAGTAGATACTTTAATTCGAGTCAAGTCGTATCACTATGACAGATTAAATTAACAAAACTCGAAAGAAATGAGTTTGACAATTTATTCTTACTTTTAAATTTTCTATCATATGTAATTTTCTTATTTAGTTTTGGATAAATAGATTCTTTAATTCGAGTCAAGTCACATCACCATGACAGATTTAATTAACAAAACTCGAAAGAAATGAGTTTGACAATTTATTCTTACTTTTAAATTTTCTATCATATGTAATTTTCTTATTTAGTTTTGGTTAAGTAGATACTTTAATTCGAGTCAAGTCGTATCACCATGACAGATTAAATTAACAAAACTCGAAAGAAATGAGTTTGACAATTTATTCTTACTTTTAAATTTTCTATCATATGTAATTTTCTTATTTAGTTTTGGATAAATAGATTCTTTAATTCGAGTCAAGTCACATCACCATGACAGATTAAATTAACAAAACTCGAAAGAAATGAGTTTGACAATTTATTCTTACTTTTAAATTTTCTATCATATGTAATTTTCTTATTTAGTTTTGGATAAATAGATTCTTTAATTCGAGTCAAGTCACATCACCATGACAGATTTAAATAACAAAACTCGAAAGAAATGAGTTTGACAATTTATTCTTACTTTTAAATTTTCTATCATATGTAATTTTTTTTTTTTTATTTTTTTTTATTTTTTTAATTTAGTTTTGCTTAAGTAGATACTTTAATTCGAGTCAAGTCGTATCACCATGAAAGATTAAATTAACAAAACTCACAAGAAATGAGTTTGACAATTTATTCTTACTTTTAAATTTTCTATCATATGTAATTTTCTTATTTAGTTTTGGATAAATAGATTCTTTAATTCGAGTCAAGTCACATCACCATGACAGATTTAATTAACAAAACTCGAAAGAAATGAGTTTGAAAATTTATTCTTACTTTTAAATTTTCTATCATATGTAATTTTCTTATTTAGTTTTGGATAAATAGATTCTTTAATTCGAGTCAAGTCACATCGCCATGACAGATTTAATTAACAAAACTCGAAAGAAATGAGTTTGACAATTTATTCTTACTTTTAAATTTTCTATCATATGTAATTTTCTTATTTAGTTTTGGTTAAGTAGATACTTTAATTCGAGTCAAGTCGCATTACCATGAAAGATTAAATTAACAAAACTCACAAGAAATGAGTTTGACAATTTATTCTTACTTTTAAATTTTCTATCATATGTAATTTTCTTATTTAGTTTTGGTTAAGTAGATACTTTAATTCGAGTCAAGTCGTATCACCATGACAGATTAAATTAACAAAACTCGAAAGAAATGAGTTTGACAATTTATTCTTACTTTTTAATTTTCTATCATATGTAATTTTCTTATTTAGTTTTGGATAAATAGATTCTTTAATTCGAGTCAAGTCACATCACCATGACAGATTAAATTAACAAAACTCGAAAGAAATGAGTTTGACAATTTATTCTTACTTTTAAATTTTCTATCATATGTAATTTTCTTATTTAGTTTTGGTTAAGTAGATACTTTAATTCGAGTCAAGTCGCATCACCATGAAAGATTAAATTAACAAAACTCACAAGAAATGAGTTTGACAAATTATTCTTTCTTTTAAATTTTCTATCATATGTAATTTTCTTATTTAGTTTTGGTTAAGTAGATACTTTAATTCGAGTCAAGTCGTATCACCATGACAGATTAAATTAACAAAACTCGAAAGAAATGAGTTTGACAATTTATTCTTATTTTTAAATTTTCTATCATATGTAATTTTCATATTTAGTTTTGGATAAATAGATTCTTTAATTCGAGTCAAGTCACATCACCATGACAGATTTAATTAACAAAACTCGAAAGAAATGAGTTTGACAATTTATTCTTACTTTTAAATTTTCTATCATATGTAATTTTCTTATTTAGTTTTGGTTAAGTAGATACTATAATTCGAGTCAAGTCGTATCACTATGACAGATTAAATTAACAAAACTCGAAAGAAATGAGTTTGACAATTTATTCTTACTTTTAAATTTTCTATCATATGTAATTTTCTTATTTAGTTTTGGATAAATAGATTCTTTAATTCGAGTCAAGTCACATCACCATGACAGATTTAATTAACAAAACTCGAAAGAAATGAGTTTGACAATTTATTCTTACTTTTAAATTTTCTATCATATGTAATTTTTTTTTTTTTTTTATTTTTATTTTTTTTTTATTTTTTTTTTTTTTTTAATTTAGTTTTGCTTAAGTAGATACTTTAATTCGAGTCAAGTCGTATCACCATGAAAGATTAAATTAACAGAACTCACAAGAAATGAGTTTGACAATTTATTCTTACTTTTAAATTTTCTATCATATGTAATTTTCTTATTTAGTTTTGGTTAAGTAGATTCTTTAATTCGAGTCAAGTCACATCACCATGACAGATTAAATTAACAAAACTCGAAAGAAATGAGTTTGACAATTTATTCTTACTTTTAAATTTTCTATCATATGTAATTTTCTTATTTAGTTTTGGTTAAGTAGATACTTTAATTCGAGTCAAGTCGCATCACCATGAAAGATTAAAATAACAAAACTCACAAGAAATGAGTTTGACAAATTATTCTTTCTTTTAAATTTTCTATCATATGTAATTTTCTTATTTAGTTTTGGTTAAGTAGATACTTTAATTCGAGTCAAGTCGTATCACCATGACAGATTAAATTAACAAAACTCGAAAGAAATGAGTTTGACAATTTATTCTTACTTTTAAATTTTCTATCATATGTAATTTTCTAATTTAGTTTTGGATAAATAGATTCTTTAATTCGAGTCAAGTCACATCACCATGACAGATTTAATTAACAAAACTCGAAAGAAATGAGTTTGACAATTTATTCTTACTTTTAAATTTTCTATCATATGTAATTTTCTTATTTAGTTTTGGTTAAGTAGATACTTTAATTCGAGTCAAGTCGTATCACTATGACAGATTAAATTAACAAAACTCGAAAGAAATGAGTTTGACAATTTATTCTTACTTTTAAATTTTCTATCATATGTAATTTTCTTATTTAGTTTTGGATAAATAGATTCTTTAATTCGAGTCAAGTCACATCACCATGACAGATTTAATTAACAAAACTCGAAAGAAATGAGTTTGACAATTTATTCTTACTTTTAAATTTTCTATCATATGTAATTTTCTTATTTAGTTTTGGTTAAGTAGATACTTTAATTCGAGTCAAGTCGCATTACCATGAAAGATTAAATTAACAAAACTCACAAGAAATGAGTTTGACAATTTATTCTTACTTTTAAATTTTCTATCATATGTAATTTTCTTATTTAGTTTTGGTTAAGTATATACTTTAATTCGAGTCAAGTCGTATCACCATGACAGATTAAATTAACAAAACTCGAAAGAAATGAGTTTGACAATTTATTCTTACTTTTAAATTTTCTATCATATGTAATTTTCTTATTTAGTTTTGGATAAATAGATTCTTTAATTCGAGTCAAGTCACATCACCATGACAGATTAAATTAACAAAACTCGAAAGAAATGAGTTTGACAATTTATTCTTACTTTTAAATTTTCTATCATATGTAATTTTCTTATTTAGTTTTGGTTAAGTAGATACTTTAATTCGAGTCAAGTCGCATCACCATGAAAGATTAAATTAACAAAACTCACAAGAAATGAGTTTGACAAATTATTCTTTCTTTTAAATTTTCTATCATATGTAATTTTCTTATTTAGTTTTGGTTAAGTAGATACTTTAATTCGAGTCAAGTCGTATCACCATGACAGATTAAATTAACAAAACTCGAAAGAAATGAGTTTGACAATTTATTCTTACTTTTAAATTTTCTATCATATGTAATTTTCTTATTTAGTTTTGGATAAATAGATTCTTTAATTCGAGTCAAGTCACATCACCATGACAGATTAAATTAACAAAACTCGAAAGAAATGAGTTTGACAATTTATTCTTACTTTTAAATTTTCTATCATATGTAATTTTCTTATTTAGTTTTGGATAAATAGATTCTTTAATTCGAGTCAAGTCACATCACCATGACAGATTTAAATAACAAAACTCGAAAGAAATGAGTTTGACAATTTATTCTTACTTTTAAATTTTCTATCATATGTAATTTTTTTTTTTTTATTTTTTTTTTTTATTTTTTTTTATTTTTTTAATTTAGTTTTGCTTAAGTAGATACTTTAATTCGAGTCAAGTCGTATCACCATGAAAGATTAAATTAACAAAACTCACAAGAAATGAGTTTGACAATTTATTCTTACTTTTAAATTTTCTATCATATGTAATTTTCTTATTTAGTTTTGGATAAATAGATTCTTTAATTCGAGTCAAGTCACATCACCATGACAGATTTAATTAACAAAACTCGAAAGAAATGAGTTTGAAAATTTATTCTTACTTTTAAATTTTCTATCATATGTAATTTTCTTATTTAGTTTTGGATAAATAGATTCTTTAATTCGAGTCAAGTCACATCGCCATGACAGATTTAATTAACAAGACTCGAAAGAAATGAGTTTGACAATTTATTCTTACTTTTAAATTTTCTATCATATGTAATTTTCTTATTATTTTTTATTTTTTATTTTTTTTTTATTTTTTTTTTTTTTTTTTATTTAGTTTTGGTTAAGTAGATACTTTAATTCGAGTCAAGTCGTATCACATCACCATGAAAGATTAAATTAACAAAACTCACAAGAAATGAGTTTGACAATTTATTCTTACTTTTAAATTTTCTATCATATGTAATTTTCTTATTTAGTTTTGGTTAAGTAGATTCTTTAATTCGAGTTAAGTCGCATCACCATGACAGATTTAATTAACAAAACTCGAAAGAAATGAGTTTGACAATTTATTCTTACTTTTAAATTTTCTATCATATGTAATTTTCTTATTTAGTTTTGGTTAAGTAGATACTTTAATTCGAGTCAAGTCGTATCACCATGACAGATTAAATTAACAAAACTCGAAAGAAATGAGTTTGACAATTTATTCTTACTTTTAAATTTTCTATCATATGTAATTTTCTTATTTAGTTTTGGATAAATAGATTCTTTAATTCGAGTCAAGTCACATCACCGTGAAAGATTAAATACCTAAAACTCAAAAGAAATGAGTTTGACAATTTATTCTTACTTTTAAATTTTCTATCATATGTAATTTTCTTATTTAGTTTTGGTTAAGTCGATACTTTAATTCGAGTCAAGTCGTATCACCATGACAGATTAAATTAACAAAACTTGAAAGAAATGAGTTTGACAATTTATTCTTACTTTTAAATTTTCTATCATATGTAATTTTCTTATTTAGTTTTGGATAAATAGATTCTTTAATTCGAGTCAAGTCACATCACCGTGAAAGATTAAATGCCCAAAACTCAAAAGAAATGAGTTTGACAATTTATTCTTACTTTTAAATTTTCTATCATATGTAATTTTCTTATTTAGTTTTGGTTAAGTAGATACTTTAATTCGAGTCAAGTCGTATCACCATGACAGATTAAATTAACAAAACTCGAAAGAAATGAGTTTGACAATTTATTCTTACTTTTAAATTTTCTATCATATGTAATTTTCTTATTTAGTTTTGGATAAATAGATTCATTAATTCGAGTCAAGTCACATCACCATGACAGATTTAATTAACAAAACTCGAAAGAAATGAGTTTGACAATTTATTCTTACTCTTAAATTTTCTATCATATGTAATTTTCTTATTTAGTTTTGGTTAAGTAGATTCTTTAATTCGAGTTAGGTCGCATCACCATGACAGATTTAATTAACAAAACTCGAAAGAAATGAGTTTGACAATTTATTCTTACTTTTAAATTTTCTATCATATGTAATTTTCTTATTTAGTTTTGGTTAAGTAGATACTTTAATTCGAGTCAAGTCGTATCATCATGACAGATTAAATTAACAAAACTCGAAAGAAATGAGTTTGACAATTTATTCTTACTTTTAAATTTTCTATCATATGTAATTTTCTTATTTAGTTTTGGATAAATAGATTCTTTAATTCGAGTCAAGTCACATCACCGTGAAAGATTAAATACCCAAAACTCAAAAGAAATGAGTTTGACAATTTATTCTTACTTTTAAATTTTCTATCATATGTAATTTTCTTATTTAGTTTTGGTTAAGTAGATACTTTAATTCGAGTCAAGTCGTATCACCATGACAGATTAAATTAACAAAACTCGAAAGAAATGAGTTTGACAATTTATTCTTACTTTTAAATTTTCTATCATATGTAATTTTCTTATTTAGTTTTGGATAAATAGATTCATTAATTCGAGTCAAGTCACATCACCATGACAGATTTAATTAACAAAACTCGAAAGAAATGAGTTTGACAATTTATTCTTACTTTTAAATTTTCTATCATATGTAATTTTCTTATTTAGTTTTGGTTAAGTAGATTCTTTAATTCGAGTTAGGTCGCATCACCATGACAGATTTAATTAACAAAACTCGAAAGAAATGAGTTTGACAATTTATTCTTACTTTTAAATTTTCTATCATATGTAATTTTCTTATTTAGTTTTGGTTAAGTAGATACTTTAATTCGAGTCAAGTCGTATCACCATGACAGATTAAATTAACAAAACTCGAAAGAAATGAGTTTGACAATTTATTCTTACTTTTAAATTTTCTATCATATGTAATTTTCTTATTTAGTTTTGGATAAATAGATTCTTTAATTCGAGTCAAGTCACATCACCGTGAAAGATTAAATACCCAAAACTCAAAAGAAATGAGTTTGACAATTTATTCTTACTTTTAAATTTTCTATCATATGTAATTTTGTTATTTAGTTTTGGTTAAGTAGATACTTTAATTCGAGTCAAGTCGTATCACCATGACAGATTAAATTAACAAAACTCGAAAGAAATGAGTTTGACAATTTATTCTTACTTTTAAATTTTCTATCATATGTAATTTTCTTATTTAGTTTTGGATAAATAGATTCTTTAATTCGAGTCAAGTCACATCACCGTGAAAGATTAAATACCCAAAACTCAAAAGAAATGAGTTTGACAATTTATTCTTACTTTTAAATTTTCTATCATATGTAATTTTCTTATTTAGTTTTGGTTAAGTAGATACTTTAATTCGAGTCAAGTCGTATCACCATGACAGATTAAATTAACAAAACTCGAAAGAAATGAGTTTGACAATTTATTCTTACATTTAAATTTTCTATCATATGTAATTTTCTTATTTAGTTTTGGATAAATAGATTCATTAATTCGAGTCAAGTCACATCACCATGACAGATTTAATTAACAAAACTCGAAAGAAATGAGTTTGACAATTTATTCTTACTTTTAAATTTTCTATCATATGTAATTTTCTTATTTAGTTTTGGCTAAGTAGATTCTTTAATTCGAGTTAGGTCGCATCACCATGACAGATTTAATTAACAAAACTCGAAAGAAATGAGTTTGACAATTTATTCTTACTTTTAAATTTTCTATCATATGTAATTTTCTTATTTAGTTTTGGTTAAGTAGATACTTTAATTCGAGTCAAGTCGTATCACCATGACAGATTAAATTAACAAAACTCGAAAGAAATGAGTTTGACAATTTATTCTTACTTTTAAATTTTCTATCATATGTAATTTTCTTATTTAGTTTTGGATAAATAGATTCTTTAATTCGAGTCAAGTCACATCACCGTGAAAGATTAAATACCCAAAACTCAAAAGAAATGAGTTTGACAATTTATTCTTACTTTTAAATTTTCTATCATATGTAATTTTGTTATTTAGTTTTGGTTAAGTAGATACTTTAATTCGAGTCAAGTCGTATCACCATGACAGATTAAATTAACAAAACTCGAAAGAAATGAGTTTGACAATTTATTCTTACTTTTAAATTTTCTATCATATGTAATTTTCTTATTTAGTTTTGGATAAATAGATTCTTTAATTCGAGTCAAGTCACATCACCATGACAGATTTAATTAACAAAACTCGAAAGAAATGAGTTTGACAATTTATTCTTACTTTTAAATTTTCTATCATATGTAATTTTCTTATTATTTTTTTTTTTTATTTTTTTTTTATTTTTTTTTTTTTTTTTTATTTAGTTTTGGTTAAGTAGATACTTTAATTCGAGTCAAGTCGTATTACATCACCATGAAAGATTAAATTAACAAAACTCACAAGAAATGAGTTTGACAATTTATTCTTACTTTTAAATTTTCTATCATATGTAATTTTCTTATTTAGTTTTGGTTAAGTAGATTCTTTAATTCGAGTTAAGTCGCATCACCATGACAGATTTAATTAACAAAACTCGAAAGAAATGAGTTTGACAATTTATTCTTACTTTTAAATTTTCTCTCATATGTAATTTTCTTATTTTTTTTTTTTTTATTTTTTTTTTTTTTTTAATTTAGTTTTGGTTAAGTAGATACTTTAATTCGAGTCAAGTCGTATCACCATGACAGATTAAATTAACAAAACTCGAAAGAAATGAGTTTGACAATTTATTCTTACTTTTAAATTTTCTATCATATGTAATTTTCTTATTTAGTTTTGGTTAAGTAGATTCTTTAATTCGAGTTAAGTCGCATCACCATGACAGATTTAATTAACAAAACTCGAAAGAAATGAGTTTGACAATTTATTCTTACTTTTAAATTTTCTCTCATATGTAATTTTCTTATTTTTTTTTTTTTTATTTTTTTTTTTTTTTTAATTTAGTTTTGGTTAAGTAGATACTTTAATTCGAGTCAAGTCGTATCACCATGACAGATTAAATTAACAAAACTCGAAAGAAATGAGTTTGACAATTTATTCTTACTTTTAAATTTTCTCTCATATGTAATTTTCTTATTTTTTTTTTTTTTATTTTTTTTTTTTTTTTAATTTAGTTTTGGTTAAGTAGATACTTTAATTCGAGTCAAGTCGTATCACCATGACAGATTAAATTAACAAAACTCGAAAGAAATGAGTTTGACAATTTATTCTTACTTTTAAATTTTCTATCATATGTAATTTTCTTATTTAGTTTTGGATAAATAGATTCTTTAATTCGAGTCAAGTCACATCACCGTGAAAGATTAAATACCTAAAACTCAAAAGAAATGAGTTTGACAATTTATTCTTACTTTTAAATTTTCTATCATATGTAATTTTCTTATTTAGTTTTGGTTAAGTCGATACTTTAATTCGAGTCAAGTCGTATCACCATGACAGATTAAATTAACAAAACTCGAAAGAAATGAGTTTGACAATTTATTCTTACTTTTAAATTTTCTATCATATGTAATTTTCTTATTTAATTTTGGATAAATAGATTCTTTAATTCGAGTCAAGTCACATCACCGTGAAAGATTAAATGCCCAAAACTCAAAAGAAATGAGTTTGACAATTTATTCTTACTTTTAAATTTTCTATCATATGTAATTTTCTTATTTAGTTTTGGTTAAGTAGATACTTTAATTCGAGTCAAGTCGTATCACCATGACAGATTAAATTAACAAAACTCGAAAGAAATGAGTTTGACAATTTATTCTTACTTTTAAATTTTCTATCATATGTAATTTTCTTATTTAGTTTTGGTTAAGTAGATTCTTTAATTCGAGTTAGGTCGCATCACCATGACAGATTTAATTAACAAAACTCGAAAGAAATGAGTTTGACAATTTATTCTTACTTTTAAATTTTCTATCATATGTAATTTTCTTATTTAGTTTTGGTTAAGTAGATACTTTAATTCGAGTCAAGTCGTATCACCATGAAAGATTAAATTAACAAAACTCGAAAGAAATGAGTTTGACAATTTATTCTTACTTTTAAATTTTCTATCATATGTAATTTTCTTATTTAGTTTTGGTTAAGTAGATTCTTTAATTCGAGTTAGGTCGCATCACCATGACAGATTTAATTAACAAAACTCGAAAGAAATGAGTTTGACAATTTATTCTTACTTTTAAATTTTCTATCATATGTAATTTTCTTATTTAGTTTTGGTTAAGTAGATACTTTAATTCGAGTCAAGTCGTATCACCATGACAGATTAAATTAACAAAACTCGAAAGAAATGAGTTTGACAATTTATTCTTACTTTTAAATTTTCTATCATATGTAATTTTCTTATTTAGTTTTGGATAAATAGATTCTTTAATTCGAGTCAAGTCACATCACCGTGAAAGATTAAATACCCAAAACTCAAAAGAAAAGAGTTTGACAATTTATTCTTACTTTTAAATTTTCTATCATATGTAATTTTGTTATTTAGTTTTGGTTAAGTAGATACTTTAATTCGAGTCAAGTCGTATCACCATGACAGATTAAATTAACAAAACTCGAAAGAAATGAGTTTGACAATTTATTCTTACTTTTAAATTTTCTCTCATATGTAATTTTCTTATTTTTTTTTTTTTTATTTTTTTTTTTTTTTAATTTAGTTTTGGTTAAGTAGATACTTTAATTCGAGTCAAGTCGTATCACCATGACAGATTAAATTAACAAAACTCGAAAGAAATGAGTTTGACAATTTATTCTTACTTTTAAATTTTCTATCATATGTAATTTTCTTATTTAGTTTTGGATAAATAGATTCTTAAATTCGAGTCAAGTCACATCACCGTGAAAGATTAACTGCCTGTTTTTAGAAAACGTAAACAAGTGAGTGAGTGAGAAATTACATTGAAAACAAAAACAAATTTTCGTTTTTTATTGTTGTTTTCAATATAATTTCTCACTCACTCACTTGTTTACGTTTTCTAAAAACAGGCAGTAAATACCTAAAACTCAAAAGAAATGAGTTTGACAATTTATTCTTACTTTTAAATTTTCTATCATATGAAATTTTCTTATTTAGTTTTGGTTAAGTAGATACTTTAATTCGAGTCAAGTCGTATCACCATGACAGATTAAATTAACAAAACTCGAAAGAAATGAGTTTGACAATTTATTCTTACTTTTAAATTTTCTATCATATGTAATTTTCTTATTTAGTTTTGGATAAATAGATTCTTTAATTCGAGTCAAGTCACATCACCGTGAAAGATTAAATACCCAAAACTCAAAAGAAATGAGTTTGACAATTTATTCTTACTTTTAAATTTTCTATCATATGTAATTTTCTTATTTAGTTTTGGTTAAGTAGATACTTTAATTCGAGTCAAGTCATATCACCATGACAGATTAAATTAACAAAACTCGAAAGAAATGAGTTTGACAATTTATTCTTACTTTTAAATTTTCTATCATATGTAATTTTCTTATTTAGTTTTGGATAAATAGATTCTTTAATTCGAGTCAAGTCACATCACCATGACAGATTTAATTAACAAAACTCGAAAGAAATGAGTTTGACAATTTATTCTTACTTTTAAATTTTCTATCATATGTAATTTTCTTATTTAGTTTTGGTTAAGTAGATTCTTTAATTCGAGTTAAGTCGCATCACCATGACAGATTTAATTAACAAAACTCGAAAGAAATGAGTTTGACAATTTATTCTTACTTTTAAATTTTCTATCATATGTAATTTTCTTATTTAGTTTTGGTAAAGTAGATACTTTAATTCGAGTCAAGTCGTATCACCATGACAGATTAAATTAACAAAACTCGAAAGAAATGAGTTTGACAATTTATTCTTACTTTTAAATTTTCTATCATATGTAATTTTCTTATTTAGTTTTGGATAAATAGATTCTTTAATTAGAGTCAAGTCACATCACCGTGAAAGATTAAATACCCAAAACTCAAAAGAAATGAGTTTGACAATTTATTCTTACTTTTAAATTTTCTATCATATGTAATTTTCTTATTTAGTTTTGGTTAAGTAGATACTTTAATTCGAGTCAAGTCGTATCACCATGACAGATTAAATTAACAAAACTCGAAAGAAATGAGTTTGACAATTTATTCTTACTTTTAAATTTTCTATCATATGTAATTTTCTTATTTTTTTTTTTTTTTTTTTTTTAATTTAGTTTTGGTTAAGTAGATACTTTAATTCGAGTCAAGTCGTATCACCATGAAAGATTAAATTAACAAAACTCACAAGAAATGAGTTTGACAATTTATTCTTACTTTTAAATTTTCTATCATATGTAATTTTCTTATTTAGTTTTGGATAAATAGATTCTTTAATTCGAGTCAAGTCACATCACCATGACAGATTTAATTAACAAAACTCGAAAGAAATGAGTTTGACAATTTATTCTTACTTTTAAATTTTCTATCATATGTAATTTTCTTATTTAGTTTTGGATAAATAGATTTTTTAATTCGAGTCAAGTCACATCACCATGACAGATTTAATTAACAAAACTCGAAAGAAATGAGTTTGACAATTTATTCTTACTTTTAAATTTTCTATCATATGTAATTTTCTTATTTAGTTTTGGTTAAGTAGATACTTTAATTCAAGTCAAGTCGTATCACCATGACAGATTAAATTAACAAAACTCGAAAGAAATGAGTTTGACAATTTATTCTTACTTTTAAATTTTCTATCATATGTAATTTTCTTATTTAGTTTTCGATAAATAGATTCTTTAATTCGAGTCAAGTCACATCACCATGACAGATTTAATTAACAAAACTCGAAAGAAATGAGTTTGACAATTTATTCTTACTTTTAAATTTTCTATCATATGTAATTTTCTTATTTAGTTTTGGATAAATAGATTCTTTAATTCGAGTCAAGTCACATCACCATGACAGATTTAATTAACAAAACTCGAAAGAAATGAGTTTGACAATTTATTCTTACTTTTAAATTTTCTATCATATGTAATTTTCTTTTTTAGTTTTGGTTAAGTAGATACTTTAATTCGAGTCAAGTCGTATCACCATGACAGATTAAATTAACAAAACTCGAAAGAAATGAGTTTGACAATTTATTCTTACTTTTAAATTTTCTATCATATGTAATTTTCTTATTTAGTTTTGGTTAAGTAGATACTTTAATTCGAGTCAAGTCGTATCACCATGACAGATTAAATTAACAAAACTCGAAAGAAATGAGTTTGACAATTTATTCTTACTTTTAAATTTTCTATCATATGTAATTTTCTTATTTAGTTTTGGTTAAGTAGATACTTTAATTCGAGTCAAGTCGTATCACCATGACAGATTAAATTAACAAAACTCGAAAGAAATGAGTTTGACAATTTATTCTTACTTTTAAATTTTCTATCATATGTAATTTTCTTTTTTAGTTTTGGTTAAGTAGATACTTTAATTCGAGTCAAGTCGTATCACCATGAAAGATTAAATTAACAAAACTCACAAGAAATGAGTTTGACAATTTATTCTTACTTTTAAATTTTCTATCATATGTAATTTTCTTATTTAGTTTTGGATAAATAGATTCTTTAATTCGAGTCAAGTCACATCACCATGACAGATTTAATTAACAAAACTCGAAAGAAATGAGTTTGACAATTTATTCTTACTTTTAAATTTTCTATCATATGTAATTTTCTTATTTAGTTTTGGATAAATAGATTCTTTAATTCGAGTCAAGTCACATCACCATGACAGATTTAATTAACAAAACTCGAAAGAAATGAGTTTGACAATTTATTCTTACTTTTAAATTTTCTATCATTTGTAATTTTCTTATTTAGTTTTGGTTAAGTAGATACTTTAATTCAAGTCAAGTCGTATCACCATGACAGATTAAATTAACAAAACTCGAAAGAAATGAGTTTGACAATTTATTCTTACTTTTAAATTTTCTATCATATGTAATTTTCTTATTTAGTTTTCGATAAATAGATTCTTTAATTCGAGTCAAGTCGCATCACCATGACAGATTTAATTAACAAAACTCGAAAGAAATGAGTTTGACAATTTATTCTTACTTTTAAATTTTCTATCATATGTAATTTTCTTATTTAGTTTTGGATAAATAGATTCTTTAATTCGAGTCAAGTCACATCACCATGACAGATTTAATTAACAAAACTCGAAAGAAATGAGTTTGACAATTTATTCTTACTTTTAAATTTTCTATCATATGTAATTTTCTTTTTTAGTTTTGGTTAAGTAGATACTTTAATTCGAGTCAAGTCGTATCACCATGACAGATTAAATTAACAAAACTCGAAAGAAATGAGTTTGACAATTTATTCTTACTTTTAAATTTTCTATCATATGTAATTTTCTTATTTAGTTTTGGTTAAGTAGATACTTTAATTCGAGTCAAGTCGTATCACCATGACAGATTAAATTAACAAAACTCGAAAGAAATGAGTTTGACAATTTTTTCTTACTTTTAAATTTTCTATCATATGTAATTTTCTTATTTAGTTTTGGTTAAGTAGATACTTTAATTTGAGTCAAGTCGTATCACCATGACAGATTAAATTAACAAAACTCGAAAGAAATGAGTTTGACAATTTATTCTTACTTTTCAATTTTCTATCATATGTAATTTTCTTTTTTAGTTTTGGTTAAGTAGATACTTTAATTCGAGTCAAGTCGTATCACCATGAAAGATTAAATTAACAAAACTCGAAAGAAATGAGTTTGACAATTTATTCTTACTTTTAAATTTTCTATCATATGTAATTTTCTTATTTAGTTTTGGATAAATAGATACTTTAATTCGAGTCAAGTCACATCACCATGACAGATTTAATTAACAAAACTCGAAAGAAATGAGTTTGACAATTTATTCTTACTTTTAAATTTTCTATCATATGTAATTTTCTTATTTAGTTTTGGATAAATAGATTCTTTAATTCGAGTCAAGTCACATCACCATGACATATTTAATTAACAAAACTCGAAAGAAATGAGTTTGACAATTTATTCTTACTTTTAAATTTTCTATCATATGTAATTTTCTTATCTAGTTTTGGATAAATAGATTCTTTAATTCGAGTCAAGTCACATCACCGTGAAAGATTAAATACCCAAAACTCAAAAGAAATGAGTTTGACAATTTATTCTTACTTTTAAATTTTCTATCATATGTAATTTTCTTATTTAGTTTTGGATAAATAGATTCTTTAATTCGAGTCAAGTCACATCACCATGACAGATTTAATTAACAAAACTCGAAAGAAATGAGTTTGACAATTTATTCTTACTTTTAAATTTTCTATCATATGTAATTTTCTTATTTAGTTTTGGATAAATAGATTCTTTAATTCGAGTCAAGTCACATCACCATGACAGATTTAATTAACAAAACTCGAAAGAAATGAGTTTGACAATTTATTCTTACTTTTAAATTTTCTATCATATGTAATTTTCTTATTTAGTTTTGGATAAATAGATTCTTTAATTCGAGTCAAGTCACATCACCATGACAGATTTAATTAACAAAACTCGAAAGAAATGAGTTTGACAATTTATTCTTACTTTTAAATTTTCTATCATATGTAATTTTCTTATTTAGTTTTGGTTAAGTAGATACTTTAATTTGAGGCAAGTCGTATCACCATGACAGATTAAATTAACAAAACTCGAAAGAAATGAGTTTGACAATTTATTCTTACTTTTCAATTTTCTATCATATGTAATTTTCTTTTTTAGTTTTGGTTAAGTAGATACTTTAATTCGAGTCAAGTCGTATCACCATGAAAGATTAAATTAACAAAACTCGAAAGAAATGAGTTTGACAATTTATTCTTACTTTTAAATTTTCTATCATATGTAATTTTCTTATTTAGTTTTGGATAAATAGATACTTTAATTCGAGTCAAGTCACATCACCATGACAGATTTAATTAACAAAACTCGAAAGAAATGAGTTTGACAATTTATTCTTACTTTTAAATTTTCTATCATATGTAATTTTCTTATTTAGTTTTGGATAAATAGATTCTTTAATTCGAGTCAAGTCACATCACCATGACAGATTTAATTAACAAAACTCGAAAGAAATGAGTTTGACAATTTATTCTTACTTTTAAATTTTCTATCATATGTAATTTTCTTATCTAGTTTTGGATAAATAGATTCTTTAATTCGAGTCAAGTCACATCACCGTGAAAGATTAAATACCCAAAACTCAAAAGAAATGAGTTTGACAATTTATTCTTACTTTTAAATTTTCTATCATATGTAATTTTCTTATTTAGTTTTGGATAAATAGATTCTTTAATTCGAGTCAAGTCACATCACCATGACAGATTTAATTAACAAAACTCGAAAGAAATGAGTTTGACAATTTATTCTTACTTTTAAATTTTCTATCATATGTAATTTTCTTATTTAGTTTTGGATAAATAGATTCTTTAATTCGAGTCAAGTCACATCACCATGACAGATTTAATTAACAAAACTCGAAAGAAATGAGTTTGACAATTTATTCTTACTTTTAAATTTTCTATCATATGTAATTTTCTTATTTAGTTTTGGATAAATAGATTCTTTAATTCGAGTCAAGTCACATTACCATGACAGATTTAATTAACAAAACTCGAAAGAAATGAGTTTGACAATTTATTCTTACTTTTAAATTTTCTATCATATGTAATTTTCTTATTTAGTTTTGGTTAAGTAGATACTTTAATTCGAGTCAAGTCGTATCACCATGACAGATTAAATTAACAAAACTCGAAAGAAATGAGTTTGACAATTTATTCTTACTTTTAAATTTTCTATCATATGTAATTTTCTTATTTAGTTTTGGATAAATAGATTCTTTAATTCGAGTCAAGTCACATCACCATGACAGATTTAATTAACAAAACTCGAAAGAAATGAGTTTGACAATTTATTCTTACTTTTAAATTTTCTATCATATGTAATTTTCTTATTTAGTTTTGGATAAATAGATTCTTTAATTCGAGTCAAGTCACATCACCATGACAGATTTAATTAACAAAACTCGAAAGAAATGAGTTTGACAATTCATTCTTACTTTTAAATGTTCTATCATATGTAATTTTCTTATTTAGTTTTGGTTAAGTAGATACTTTAATTCGAGTCAAGTCGTATCACCATGACAGATTAAATTAACAAAACTCGAAAGAAATGAGTTTGACAATTTATTCTTACTTTTAAATTTTCTATCATATGTAATTTTCTTTTTTAGTTTTGGTTAAGTAGATACTTTAATTCGAGTCAAGTCGTATCACCATGACAGATTAAATTAACAAAACTCGAAAGAAATGAGTTTGACAATTTATTCTTACTTTTAAATTTTCTATCATATGTAATTTTCTTATTTAGTTTTGGTTAAGTAGATACTTTAATTCGAGTCAAGTCGTATCACCATGACAGATTAAATTAACAAAACTCGAAAGAAATGAGTTTGACAATTTATTCTTACTTTTAAATTTTCTATCATATGTAATTTTCTTATTTAGTTTTGGTTAAGTAGATACTTTAATTCGAGTCAAGTCGTATCACCATGACAGATTAAATTAACAAAACTCGAAAGAAATGAGTTTGACAATTTATTCTTACTTTTAAATTTTCTATCATATGTAATTTTCTTTTTTAGTTTTGGTTAAGTAGATACTTTAATTCGAGTCAAGTCGTATCACCATGACAGATTTAAATAACAAAACTCGAAAGAAATGAGTTTGACAATTTATTCTTACTTTTAAATTTTCTATCATATGTAATTTTCTTATTTAGTTTTGGATAAATAGATTCTTTAATTCGAGTCAAGTCACATCACCGTGAAAGATTAAATACCCAAAACTCAAAAGAAATGAGTTTGACAATTTATTCTTACTTTTAAATTTTCTATCATATGTAATTTTCTTATTTAGTTTTGGATAAATAGATTCTTTAATTCGAGTCAAGTCACATCACCATGACAGATTTAATTAACAAAACTCGAAAGAAATGAGTTTGACAATTTATTCTTACTTTTAAATTTTCTATCATATGTAATTTTCTTATTTAGTTTTGGATAAATAGATTCTTTAATTCGAGTCAAGTCACATCACCGTGAAAGATTAAATACCCAAAACTCAAAAGAAATGAGTTTGACAATTTATTCTTACTTTTAAATTTTCTATCATATGTAATTTTCTTATTTAGTTTTGGATAAATAGATTCTTTAATTCGAGTCAAGTCACATCACCATGACAGATTTAATTAACAAAACTCGAAAGAAATGAGTTTGACAATTTATTCTTTCTTTTAAATTTTCTATCATATGTAATTTTCTTATTTAGTTTTGGATAAATAGATTCTTTAATTCGAGTCAAGTCACATCACCATGACAGATTTAATTAACAAAACTCGAAAGAAATGAGTTTGACAATTTATTCTTACTTTTAAATTTTCTATCATATGTAATTTTCTTATTTAGTTTTGGTTAAGTAGATACTTTAATTCGAGTCAAGTCGTATCACCATGACAGATTAAATTAACAAAACCCGAAAGAAATGAGTTTGACAATTTATTCTTACTTTTAAATTTTCTACCATATGTAATTTTCTTATTTAGTTTTGGATAAATAGATTCTTTAATTCGAGTCAAGTCACATCACCATGACAGATTTAATTAACAAAACTCGAAAGAAATGAGTTTGACAATTTATTCTAACTTTTAAATTTTCTATCATATGTAATTTTCTTATTTAGTTTTGGATAAATAGATTCTTTAATTCGAGTCAAGTCACATCACCATGACAGATTTAATTAACAAAACTCGAAAGAAATGAGTTTGAGAATTTATTCTTAATTTTAAATTTTCTATCATATGAAATTTTCTTATTTAGTTTTGGATAAATAGATTCTTTAATTCGAGTCAAGTCACATCACCATGACAGATTTAATTAACAAAACTCGAAAGAAATGAGTTTGACAATTTATTCTTACTTTTAAATTTTCTATCATATGTAATTTTCTTATTTAGTTTTGGATAAATAGATTCTTTAATTCGAGTCAAGTCACATCACCATGACAGATTTAATTAACAAAACTCGAAAGAAATGAGTTTGACAATTTATTGTTACTTTTAAAGTTTCTATCATATGTAATTTTCTTATTTAGTTTTGGTTAAGTAGATACTTTAATTCGAGTCAAGTCGTATCACCATGACAGATTAAATTAACAAAACTCGAAAGAAATGAGTTTGACAATTTATTCTTACTTTTAAATTTTCTATCATATGTAATTTTCTTATTTAGTTTTGGATAAATAGATTCTTTAATTCGAGTCAAGTCACATCACCATGACAGATTTAATTAACAAAACTCGAAAGAAATGAGTTTGACAATTTATTCTTACTTTTAAATTTTCTATCATATGTAATTTTCTTATTTAGTTTTGGATAAATAGATTCTTTAATTCGAGTCAAGTCACATCACCATGACAGATTTAATTAACAAAACTCGAGAGAAATGAGTTTGACAATTTATTGTTACTTTTAAAGTTTCTATCATATGTAATTTTCTTATTTAGTTTTGGATAAATAGATTCTTTAATTCGAGTCAAGTCACATCACCATGACAGATTTAATTAACAAAACTCGAAAGAAATGAGTTTGACAATTTATTCTAACTTTTAAATTTTCTATCATATGTAATTTTCTTATTTAGTTTTGGATAAATAGATTCTTTAATTCGAGTCAAGTCACATCACCATGACAGATTTAATTAACAAAACTCGAAAGAAATGAGTTTGAGAATTTATTCTTACTTTTAAATTTTCTACCATATGTAATTTTCTTATTTAGTTTTGGTTAAGTAGATACTTTAATTCGAGTCAAGTCGTATCACCATGACAGATTTAATTAACAAAACTCGAAAGAAATGAGTTTGACAATTTATTCTTACTTTTAAATTTTCTATCATATGTAATCCAAATTGTAATAGATAATTATGGTTTCAGGTTAAATGTGTGATAAAACATACGCATGTGCGTTGACACACTCAGGTAACCAAGCCTTATTATTTCTTCCTACATTAGTTTAAGATTTGTTAAGTTAGCTCTTAAGGTTTTTAATTTATAAATAAAATTCAGTGTCTTACAAACATTCAACGACAATTGTTTTAATTATTAAAGCAAATTGTACAGCCTTTATTTCTATATTAAAAAAAAGTTCTAACATTTTTCTGCACCTGCACAATTTTATGTTTCTGTGCCCAATACTAACGGAATTTTAAAATGTACCAGTCAAAGAAAAAAGGAACAAAAACTCTCTTAAAGATTCTCATTCACTCAGGACCTTTAATGTTAAATTTCATCTTTCTAGGTCCAATACTAACGGAAATTCAGAAAGTGCCAGTTAAAGATCAAAAAGTACCAAAAGGTTCCCTCAAAGAGCCTTACATACTCAGGACATTGCATGTTAAATTTTATGTTTCTGGGTCAAAAGTTAAAAAAGTACAAGTTGTTCCCTATTTGGTACTTTTTTATCCCCACTGAAGTAGCAAAAATTTCAATATTGTAGTGGCAGCCTATAATTTTCACGTTTATATGAATAAATGGAGAAAAATGTTTTGTAAAAATAAGTACCAAAAATAGTTACGATTTTTACCCCTTAAAAGTTCGAATTTCGAAAAAGTACCAAACAAATATTTTTATTTTTTTAGATAAGTTTCGAATGTAATTAAACCAATTAATATTGAAATAAAGGCTATATTATTTCTACATTAATTGGTTTAAAAGATAGATAGAGTGAAAAAAAGTGCCAAAGTACAGGTTTTTCCTTTACTCCCTAAAAGGGCCCAGTTTCAAAAAAGTACCAGACACCTATCCGCTTATTTTTCTTAGCAAAATGGATAAGTTTTAATTTTTTATTGTATCTCTTTTAGTTTTGGAGATATAAGATAACCGAATTTAACCGTTTTTATCATTTTTTACCCCCTAAATATTCGAATTTCCAAAAATTCCGTCTTAATGGATCGATTTGGAGAGAGACCAACCTTTGGTCCAAATTTTAAAAAAGAAAAAACATTCAAAGATTTTTATTATATTTTTTTATTTATATTGCAATATTTTCTTCTACATCCATTTTTGTTTAATTTTTCTTATTAAATTATTTAGCACAAAACGTAAAATGTAATAACACTCCATACTTATGTGGCAGGTCAATTAAATTTTTATGTTTAAATTGAAAAAAGTGTAATCTCAGTTCATTTTGTTCGGAACAAGAATTAAAATTAAACCAATTCAAGAAAAAACGTGCCAAACAAAATAATTTCTCTCTCTCTCTAAAAAGTAAAATGTCAAACTGAACATAAAAAAATTTTGTCCGGACAAAAATTTTGTTCGGAACGCATGGGTAAATCGAGCTTAAGGGTGTTGAGTTTAATCGAATGGAATATTGCATACGCTGCAACTAAGCCGCTGCTTTGGCTTAATAAACAGAAGTGCCAGAACAATGAATGCGTATGTGTGTTTGTTTTTAATAATTATTATTTTTGGTAATAAATAATGCGTGTCGGTAATGTTGATATCATGTACACGCTACAACGGATTGTAGGGTGTCTAGGTCACTATGGCCCAGATTAGACGCGGTGGCAACCAGGGTCCTACTGTGATTGGACAGGGGTTGTCTTAGAACACTTTTAGGGTTCTTAAAGGATCATTGTCCTGTATGGGCTTTTATGGGCAAATGGGACAACACCATACCGGACTTCTGCAGGTTGTGCGATGATTCTGAAATGCTGGAGACGATCGAGCATGTATTGTACCATTGCCCTAGGATGCAGGGTCTCAAAAAAAAGTGACTAGGAGATAGATTTCACGACGAACTGGGGTGCATCGCTGGATGTAATAGTGCGGTTGTTTCTGTTGAGGGGGCTGTAGAGATGGTAATAGTTCTACGTGGTACCTACTAACTTTCTTAATTCTATCCACCTCATACTTCTTTTCTTTACTTTTCTCTTTCTATCATTGAAGGGATTCACAATGGACCAAATTGGTCTCGGAGTGGAAGTGTGCCTTTGGGCACATAACCCTTCTTAACCTAACCTAAATTTGTTAGGTGTGTTAGATAACACAGTACAGCACATGATTTCGGGACACAACTCTGATAATTGTTTATGAAAGTAGACCCAAAAAGAAGAGCTTCTGCATCATTAGTTTGGTCAAGGTAGCTCAAATAATAATTTAAAAATTAATTTTTTTTTGATTAATAATTTATTGAATCTTCATACATTTAATATGAATTAACAATAATTAATCAAATATTCAGGTATGTGATGAAAAACGATTAAGACTTAAAAACGATTTAAAATCAATAAAAGGTGTGATGCATGTGGCAACATCGTTTTGTCTTATTGATTTCAAATTCCATTTTGTTTCAAGTAAATAGCAATAGTTTTGATATGTGATGAAAAACAATAGAATCAGTTTTTAATTGTTTTTAAATCAAGATTGTGGCAATAGTCTGTTTTCTTTTTTCATACTTAAAAAATGTAAGTATTTTTTTTTGCTTAACTCTAGAACGAATGATGATGGTGCAGGTTTAATAAATTATAATTTGTTATACGTATGAAAGGGGAATGCACAAAAATTCAAGACAAGATGACGCATTAATAGAATTTATACAAAATCATTTGGATTTGACCAGGGGATTCACACGAAGTGATAAAATAGATGTGGAGAATTTGTGGAAGGATTTAGTTAAGGAACTGAATAGTTTAGGTCCGCCAATACATGATTTAACTGGATGGAAAAAGGTAACTTAAGATATTTTTTTTTATAAATATGTATAAACTAGCGGGCCCGTTGCCTGCTTCGCACGGCAAAACAAAATAAGAAAAGAAACACACTTGTTTTTAATAAATTGCTATTTGCATCACTCCGTGCAATGCTCTCCAATACACAAACGACCAAAATGTATTCAATACTAATGAATGCTGTATGCGGTACAAAAAATGCCTGCGGCAAAAACACACTCATTTCACATACGCACCGCACACACATGCGTTATCGGATTTCAACCAAACTTCATATAAACCATATATGGGCCACTGCCTACGTAGTGTATAAGTTTGGTTGAAATCGCACGACGCGTTTATGATTAGTTCGGCGACGTACATATACGGACTTATTTTTATATATATAGATGAACTAAATTTAATGCTTTGAAGATATGGACATGTTGGAAAGCAGCTGTAAAAAGGAAATTTCAATAACCAAGAAAGAAGTTGTGGCAACAGGTGGTGGTCCGTATAAACAAATTTATATTTCAAAAAAGGAGGAAACTGTGGGCCAAATATGTGGTTTGTATGCATTTGTTGAAGGAATTGCAAACGCAAAACCTGCAGGAGGTGACAGCGAATAAAGTTCTTCATCATTCTTTGAAGACGATAAAAATACAAACTTGAGCAATACGGACACCTGTGGAAAAAGAAACAGAGAAGAATCCGAAGATATAGATGGAAATCCTGGTACGTCTTAAAGGTATAAACCGAAGATTAAAAATACGTCCGATAACATAAAACACCAATTAAAACAGTATATTAAAAATGATACGAAGAGAGGGGAAGAATTCTCCGAATCATTAAAAAAGTTTTCCGAAATTTTAGAGAAAACTAATGAAAATATAATTTTAATAGGAAGCAACGTTAGACGTGTCTACAAATCCGTAGAAAGTTTGTCCACGAACCTTACCAGCGAGTTTAACAGCCACCACAAACTAATGGAAAACGCAGCAATAGAAAAAAACAAACTCATAAAAATAGACGTTGAAATAAAACAAAAGCAATTAGAACTAGACCAATTAAAAGATACCTTTTAAAACTGTTTATAGATACAAATATAAAATTGTAGATTTATTTTATTTTACCTTTTTTTACATTTGTATTTTTTAGATAAGTTTCGAATGTAATTAAACCAATTAATATTGAAATAAAGGCTATATTATTTCTACATTAATTGGTTTAAAAGATAGATAGAGTGAAAAAAAGTGCCAAAGTACAGGTTTTTCCTTTACTCCCTAAAAGGGCCCAATTTCAAAAAAGTACCAGACACCTATCCGCTTATTTTTCTTAGCAAAATGGATAAGTTTTAATTTTTTATTGTATCTCTTTTAGTTTTGGAGATATAAGATTACCGAATTTAACCGTTTTTATCCTTTTTTACCCCCTAAATATTCGAATTTCCAAAAATTCCGTCTTAATGGATCGATTTGGAGAGAGACCAACATTTGGTCCAAATTTTAATAAAGAAAAAACATTCAAAGATTTTTATTATATTTTTTTGTTTATATTGCAATATTTTCTTCTACATCCATTTTTGTTTAATTTTTCTTATTAAATTATTCAGCACAAAACGTAAAATGTAATAACACTCCATACTTATGTGGCAGCTCAATTAAATTTTTATGTTTAAATTGAAAAAAGTGTCATCTCAGTTCATTTTGTTTGGAACAAGAATTAAAATTAAACCAATTCAAGAAAAAACGTGCCGAACAAAAAAATTTTTCTCTCTCTCTAAAAAGTAAAATGTCAAACTGAATATAAAAAAATTTTGTCTGGACAAAAATTTTGTTCGGAACGCATGGGTAAATCGAGCTTAAGGGTTTTGAATTTAATCGAATGGAATATTGCATACGCTGCAACTAAGTCGCTGCTTTGGCTTAATAAACAGAAGTGCCAGAACAATGAATGCGTATGTGTGTTTGTTTTTAATAATTATTATTTTTGGTAATAAATAATGCGTGTCGGTAATGTTGATATCATGTACACGCTACAACGGATTGTAGGGTGTCTAGGTCACTATGGCCCAAATTAGACGCGGTGGCAACCAGGGTCCTACTGTGATTGGACAGGGGTTGTCTTAGAACACTTTTAGGGTTCTTAAAGGATCATTGTCCTGTATGGGCTTTTATGGGCAAATGGGACAACACCATACCGGACTTCTGCAGGTTGTGCGAAGATTCTGAAGGGCTGGAGACGATCGAGCATGTATTGTACCATTGCCCTAGGATGCAGGGTCTCAGAAAAAAGTGACTAGGAGATAGATTTCACGACGAACTGGGGTGCATCGCTGGATGTAATAGTGCGGTTGTTTCTGTTGAGGGGGCTGTAGAGATGGTAATAGTTCTACGTGGTACCTACTAACTTTCTTAATTCTATCCACCTCATACTTCTTTTCTTTACTTTTCTCTTTCTATCATTGAAGGGATTCACAATGGACCAAATTTGTCTCGGAGTGGAAGTGTGCCCTTGGGCACATAACCCTTCTTAACCTAACCTAAATTTGTTAGGTGTGTTAGATAACACAGTACAGCACATGATTTCGGGACACAATTCTGATAATTGTTTATGAAAGTAGACCCAAAAAGAAGAACTTCTGCATCATTAGTTTGGTCAAGGTAGCTCAAATAATAATTTAAAAATTAATTTTTTTTTCATTATTTATTTATTGAATCTTCATACATTTAATATGAATTAACAATAATTAATCAAATATTCAGGTATGTGATGAAAAACGATTAAGACTTAAAAACGATTTAAAATCAATAAAAGGTGTGATGCATGTGGCAACATCGTTTTGTCTTATTGATTTCAAATTCCATTTTGTTTCAAGTAAATAGCAATAGTTTTGATATGTGATGAAAAACAATAGAATCAGTTTTTAATTGTTTTTAAATCAAGATTGTGGCAATAGCAAAGACTATAGATTTATAAAGATATTGCACGACCATACAAAGTTCATACATTTTTCTGTCTATATTAATTTTTCTGGTGGATTTAGCCGCTAAATCCACTTGTGAGAGTAAATTACAGTATTTATTATTACTCTCAGAGAGCTTTTCTCACTTATCAGTGTATATGTATGTGCACACGCGTGTGTGTGTATGTATGTGTATACATTGCATTTAAAAAAATACAAACAAACTAAAAGAAATCTGGTTTTCTCGTTGAAAACACATTTAAATAATAAAAGATGTTTTGTTTGCATCCCATTTATGTGCAAATAACATAGGTACGTTAAACCAAATGTGACAGATTTTAATTGTAGGGCAATAATATGTGTTTTATTGTTGTACAGATGAAATTATATCGATTCGCACCGAAGTTCAAATGCTGTTATTTTCTAAATTTAAACAATTGTAGGCATATAAAAAATAATTTTTCTGAAAGAATAAACTGCTTTGTTCATAAAAGATATTTTATGTTTTCTAAAGCGACAAGGCCACACATTAACATGCCTCATCAAACTCACAATTTTGTAATTGTGTAAGTAATAAAAAACTCATGGTTCAATGTGAATTTGATGATAATCAAAATACTTTTAATTTTTATAAAAATATGCCACCAGTTTAATGTGTATGAACGTAATTTCTTTCAATTTTATTTATTTTTGTTTAAAAATTTTTTTTTATTAAAATTGTATTATTTGAAAAATTATTGAATCGTTTCCGCCGAAAAATCCAATTTTATTTATTATTACAACAAATTATTATCACAAATTATGCAACAGATTCAGGCTTTAGAAGTTTGTGTGCTCCTTCCGTCTTACTTTTTGAAGTTTGTAAAATTCTTTTAAATGTCTGCAAAAATTTTTTTTAACAAGATAAAGAAATGAAAATAAAAAATTTATTGTTGAGCAATGCGTAAATTGTATCAAAATTTTAATTTATTCTTTTTGGTTTGCGTACGTATCTACATATGTCCTAAACACAGTATGGAGATGTTAAATTTACTAGTCCTTATATTATTTCGTAAGCATTACATGCAGTCTACAACTGACATAAAATGCTTAACATGGGATCTTCACCTGACAATTTTTTGTCTTACCAAACGTCAAAGTCTATATAAAAAAAATTTTAAAATTTTTGTCAGCGTTTTTTTTTTATTTGAAGTTTGTCGTTTATTATGACAAAAAATTGTCAGGCAAAGACCCCATGTAACTTAAACACTAATATGATGTTAGTGTTAAGTATAGGCTCATCATGTTAGAAGTTTTCTCATGTTATAACACGGTTGTTAATGCAAATGTTATAACAACGCTTTTATAACTTCAAGTTATAACTTCAAGTCATGTCAGTTGTAGACGGGCAGTTACAAATAAGAAATATTAAAAAACATATCTACAAATCATCGATAACATACTGAAAAAGCTAAACATTGTAACCATTAAACTTGTATGAGCCAGCTTATATGAGCAAATATTATAAGAATTAGAAATGTTTCTTTCCTGCAGACAAGCGAAGAGCTTCGCGGGATAGGACAAAAAAATATGTGGATTTCGCTACATACAATATATAGAATGAAATCCAATAAAATCAAACCCATTTTATTAAAATTGTTCGCATATTATAATTTTATTTTTATTTATTTATTTAAAAAGTGTTATATTTTACAGCAACTTAAATAATATTCAACAAATTCAGACAAATAATTATGTATTTTGATGACATAGCCTCGTACACGGATTGTCAAAACATGCGCTCTATTTATCAGATATAATTTTGCAACACATATTAATTTTTTTTGGTAATGTTCGTAAAAGTATACGATTCAAGTTTTTAAATCTGAAAAATCGCCCATAAAGCTTTCAGATTATAAAAGTTATTATTAGACTGGAAATAATATGGAATTTTATTAGATATATTATCATACATTTCTCTTCTAGTCGTATTAAAGTGCTTTTCGAATAGATTGATCCACATTATGCAAATTCTGAATCGAATAACACAAAAGTCTTTAAGTGTGATTTCTAATCTCAGGAAATCAAAAGCCTAAAACCTATTTTAATGTCCCTTTCCGTCAATCAGAGAGTACTCACACCCCTGAAATAGAAATCGCAGATATATATGTATGTACAATGAAAATTAAGAATATTTTAATGAAGATGCCGATTGCTTTACATCCAACAATGTGCCAATAGAATTAACATCGAGTCGATATTTTGTTGGTTACATATCACAACGAATATCATGCGTTAAATGTCGTATGGATTTAAAAAACCCGCGCAAATTTTGTCTTATCCTTCAGAAATGTTTGTTCATGCAAAAAATTGTCAAAAAGAATACGACTTTGGAGGTTTGTGTGCTCCCTCTGACTTATTTTTTGAAGTTTGTAAAATTGATATAAAGGTCTTTGAAAAAATATTTTTACAAAATAAAGAAATGAAAAGCATAACAATGACGTATGTTATAAACACAGGATGGAGATGCTCAATTTACTACTACAGTACTTTTCGCTTATAGTCCATTCCGCTTAAAGGCCAAAAACGGATATAATTATTTGTCCTAAGGTCCATTTCGCATGTAGTCCATTTTCGTTTAAAAGCCACATTTTCTTAGCATACGAATATAATTCTTTATGCAAAAATGTTTGCTTATGGTCCACTCTGTTTAATATTTTTTTAATCAACTTGCAACATGTTTTTATTTACATTTCTGGTAACTATTATAAATACCAAATTTCGCAATTTATATTTCATAACATGGTGTCTTCATCTGACCATTTTTGTTTTTATGGTATTATTTTTTGTTTTAACTATTTATTTAAATTAAATCAAAATTTGGTTATAATATATATATAAATAAACTTTTGTTTTGTTTAAAAAAGAGCAGTTTTATTGAAGAAAATAATTTTTATAAAGTCCAAAATGTGGATTATACACTTATAAGCCATTAAATGGCTTATAAAAAAATCGGTTATAGTCCAAATTCGCTTATAGTCCACAAAAGTTGTGCAACTATAGTAGTGGACTATAAGCGAAAAGTACTGTAGTTCTTATATTATTACGGAAGCACACATGGGAAACTTACAACTACAAATTATCAAATATTGAAAAAGTTAAAATCTTAAACCATTTAACTTGTAAAGAGCTCATAAGTAAAATTAATAAAAACTCATAGTAAATTCGTTTGATATATAAATAAATACACACATGGTAAGGGCATAATTAAATAATCTAAAAAATGGAATTATAATTCGGTGCAAATCGATGTAGTTTAAGTTTTAAAAAAATAAAACAAATACTGTTGCCCTACAATTACACAATCGGTCGCATATGCTCTTACGTAGGTTATTTGCACATAAATTGTTTGAAAATAAAACGCAATCACACACACACATACTTTGGCTGGCAAAAACAGCAAACATGTGTATGTATTAGTGCATGTGGTTTCTTGCTCTCTTTAGTTCTCTGAATGTGAGCAAGAAGTTTTTGCTTTCTTGTTACTTCCCCCCCTCATCTATAAGAAGAACAACATTTTTTAAAATTTCAAATGTACTAAGTGCAACATCTTTATAAATCTATAGTCTTTGGCAATAGTCTGTTTTCTTTTTTCATACTTAAAAAATGTAAGTATTTTTTTTGGCTTAACTCTAGAACGAATGATGATGGTGCAGGTTTAATAAATTATAATTTTTTATACGTATGAAAGGGGAATGCACAAAAATTCAAGACAAGATGACGCATTAATAGAATTTATACAAAATCATTTGGATTTGACCAGGGGATTCACACGAAGTGATAAAATAGATGTGGAGAATTTGTGGAAGAATTTAGTTAAGGAACTGAATAGTTTAGGTCCGCCAATACATGATTTAACTGGATGGAAAAAGGTAACTTAAGATATTTTTTTTTATAAATATGTATAAATGAACTAAATTTAATGCTTTGAAGATATGGACATGTTGGAAAGCAGCTGTAATTTCAATAACCAAGAAAGAAGTTGTGGCAACAGGTGGTGGTCCGTATAACCAAATTTATATTTCAAAAAAAGAGGAAACAGTGGGCCAAATATGTGGTTTGTATGCATTTGTTGAAGGAATTGCAAACGCAAAACCTGCAGGAGGTGACAGCGAATAAAGTTCTTCATCATCCTTTGAAGACGATAAAAATACAAACTTGAGCAATACGGACACCTGTGGCAAAAGAAACAGAGAAGAATCCGAATATATAGATGGAAATCCTGGTACGTCTTAAAGGTATAAACCGAAGATTATAAATACGTCCGATAACATAAAACACCAATTAAAACAGTATATTAAAAATGATACGAAGAGAGGGGAAGAATTCTCCGAATCATTAAAAAAGTTTTCCGAAATTTTAGAGAAAACTAATGAAAATATAATTTTAATAGGAAGCAACGTTAGACGTGTCTACAAATCCGTAGAAAGTTTGTCCACGAACCTTACCAGCGAGTTTAACAGCCACCACAAACTAATGGAAAACGCAGCAATAGAAAAAAACAAACTCATAAAAATAGACGTTGAAATAAAACAAAAGCAATTAGAGCTAGACCAATTAAAAGATACCTTTTAAAACTGATTATAGGTACACATATAAAATTGTAGATTTATTTTATTTTACCTTTTTTTACATTATTATAAATGAATTAATTTTTTTGTTACTATTATACCATTAATAAAAGTGAATTGTTTTGTGTTTAAAATAGTGTTTTATATGTTTATTATAACAATAAACTGTTCGCAATATTATTTCGTACTACATATTTCCTTGAATAGCTTCATCGCCCTGTTCATTATTTTCCGCATGAGCTGCGGTGTCACCATCATCTATTTCTTGCACAATTTCAGCAACATTTTTATATTTTAGGAAGATACACAGATTATGCAAGGCACAACAGATATTAATAATTTGAACAACCTTTGATTGTGAATACCAATGGTCCTTTCCACAACATTTCTTGCCTAGGCACGTTTTCTATTAAAAGTTTGCTGGTTAATTGTATTTGGAGACCTGTAAGGCGTCTAAATAAGTGTTTGTACAGATGACCACTTATACAAAGCTTCTTCTAGTTTGGCTATGGGGTTGGAGTCAGAATAAACAAGTTTGCCAATCTTTGAGGAAGGTGACTGATTACAATTTCTCTCCCAAAATTGTAACCAGTGGGAAAGGTGTAAAAGAAAGAGGAGGGGGATAAAAACTTTCTTTTACAATGGAGTTAAATTAAAAATTCTTACCTTTTGAAGGAAACACTTAATAAATGCAGCGCTGGGTATTTAGATTAAGTTGAGTATTTATTTTCCATAGATAGTTCACAAGGAGATTGATGTATACTTATCTATAGCAAGATTAGTTTAAGTAACTTGGTAATTAATTCAAATACAAGAGTAAGTATGACAAGGATTTGTCTTAATTTGGTAACGCTAAAGTGCAGAACTGATCGCTTCTGGCTAGGTTGAATTCTTGCAAGCAAGTGTTTAATTTTTGTATCTTTTTAACCAAGGCGCAACTTCATTTTTTGTGGTTTACTACATCTGGATAAAAGTGACATTTAGAATCTTCAACGAGTACAAAATAAATCCAGGGATGGAAACGTGTATTAAGTTTAAGTAATAGAAAATCAAATTCTGCAACTTTATATAAATATAATTAAGGTGTTTAATCAACATTAAACATGGCGCCGGCCTTGCGGTTTACGCAACAGTTGCACTTTCATTAGACGTAACACATAGCACTTGCGCTAGCGATTTAATTGCCTCCACAATAATCTTGGCATCTGGTGAGGAAGACAAGGTCGGCTTTACTGCAACTGCTTCTGTAGTAGGTTGTTGTATACGTGGCTGGTTAATTTGGACACTGTTCTGCTTCCGGTTGCCCTCAGGCTTTGGGTGTAATAGGGTATGATGGTAACTATCGCACTTCTTACAAGTATCCAAGGATGAGCACGCGCGTAGGTCATGGCTTGCTGCTATACAGTTCTCACAGTAGCGATGTTTGTCCACCATCTCTTGTCGTTTACTTACGGACATTCTTAAAAATTTAAAGCAAAACCGCAAAGCGTGGAATCTTTTGCAGATCCGGCATTGATAAATGTCTGGTTCGCGACGAGCTGCGGTGTTTTGATGCCATTGTGTACGATTCTGGTCCCTATTCCTCTGGCCGGATTCACGGTGTCGGTTTCGACGTCTATTGGTGACTTCTTGGTGATGACGCGTAGCGGTAAGTCTTCTGTTAGGCCTAGGGAAAAAGGAAGTAAAAGCGAAAACAAATGTTATGAAAAGGACTTGTGAATAAGTGGAAGATTTAAAAACATTCTGAGAAGGAATTGTGCTAGGAAAAAAGTGGTACGGTTGTACTCAAAATTCATTAGCTGCGAAAGTTAAGTTCGTGTAGAGTTTTCATCATCATTAAATGCGATATAGCATAACTTTACTATGGGTCGCTTAATTATTCCCGTTGATACCCGAACGTCCGCGGTTCGCAAGTTCTTATCCGAGCCAGGGTAAGTCCCCTCTATTCTTCCCAACCGCCACTCGTATGGTGGTTGCAGGTCATCCATCACAACCACTAAATCTCCAATCTTGATATTGGGGACGGAATTCTTCCATTTATAGCGTCTTTGTAGCGCTTTTAGGTAGTCCTCTTCCCAGATGATTGAGAATTGGTGATGAAGTGCCTTAAGCTTTTCCCATCGATTGATCAGAGACATATTCTGGTAGTTCTGCTCAGGAAAAGCCAGCAGGGGAGCGCCTCTTAAGAAATGACCAGGGGTTAATGCTGTTAAATCCGACGGATCCTCGGATAAGGCAGATAACGGTCGAGAGTCCAAGGTACCCTCTATCCGAGTCAAAATAGTGGATAACTCCTCGAAGGTAAACTTCTGAGAACCAGCTATTCGTTTCAAGTGAAACTTGAAACTTTTTACAGCGGCTTCCCATAAGCCGCCCATGTGGGGTGCATGTGGTGGTATGAACCTCCACTCGAATCCTTGAATGATGTACTTCTGTGCTATGTCTTCAGCTGCATTTTGAATAAACGTATTAAATTCTCGTTCGAGTATTCTACTAGCTCCAAGGAAATTCCTGCCATTGTCAGTTACTACCCTTTGGGTAGTGAAGCATAGCTCCAAATGAACCGCCTTTGTGCTGAAGCACACAAAAACACTTACATACGACTTTACCGAGGAAGAGTTTCGTAAGTGTGAGATTTTCAAGTCAAACGTACCAGCAAAGTCAATACCCGTGATTTGAAACGGTGGTGATAACGTACACCTCTCAGGAGGTAATGGCGCCATTATCTGAGAGCATGGCCTTTGTTTATATATAATACAAATTTTACAATGGCGTATTATCTTTTTTATACGAGTTTTGAGACGGAAAATATAAAATTCCGTTTGTACCATTCGGTACATTAGTCTGCATTCTGCGTGACAGAGAAAATAGTGTAAGTAATTCAGGTAAAGTTGGCAAAATTATGAGCTTGCTGGTATTATAATAGGGTAACGCTCATTGTATGGGAGTGAAGATTGGGATAACCTACCATTTACTCGTATAAGGGCGTTCGAATCAAGAAATGGATTTAATGTTTTAATGGAACTTTTACTAGGTACATTTCGATTTTGAAATAAACATTCGTATTCTTCAGCATAGAATACCTTTTGAGACAAGTGAATAAGTCGGATTTTAACAACTTTCATTTCATCGTGGGTTAGATCTTTTTGGGTGAGATTTTTTGTAGTCGACCGCTTATTGTTTCTACAATTATAGAAAAATCGAAAAATATAACAGATAACCCGTAGGGCTCTATTGTACGACGAACACCTTTCCAGAATATCATCCTCTTGAGCTACGGAGTGCAAGGCCCGAACCTCCTTCGATTCTTTGGTCAAATTTAGCGGGGTTCTCTTTGCCCACCCAGAAGAGGGGTTCTTTAACCATGATGGTTCATACCACCATAATGAGTTACGTGTGAGATCTTGTGGTTTACTTCCTCGTGTCCCGAGATCTGCTGGGTTGTCATGAGTTGGAACATGGCGCCACCTTATATTTGGTACTAAACGGTGAATCTGCGCAACCCTATTCGCAACATAGGTTTCCCATGACGAAGGTGTTTTCGAGAGCCAACCGAGGACTATAGAAGAATCAGTCCAGAGAAACAATTCTACATTTTCAAACTTAAGAGAAGAGGTTACATAATTGATTAGATTCGCTAATAATTTTGCGCCATTAAGCTCCAATCGCGGGAGACATAAAGTCTGAACTGGGGCCACTTTGCTTTTTGCCACTAATAAATTCGAGAAAGTCTCGTGCTTCTCAGTTTGGCATCGTATGTAAACTGCGGCGCAATATGCCACCTTGGACGCGTCACAAAATCCGTGAACTTGGACCGTGTCGGAAGGTGTATACCGAATCCAACGTGATATTGAGATAGTGTTAATTGTAGAAAGATCATGAACCAAATCATTCCAATCTTGGCGGGATTGTACAGGAACATCTTCATCCCATTCCAGCCCCTGTAACCAAAGCTGTTGCATGAGTATTTTTGCCCTGATGACAATGGGAGCCAGCCATCCTGCAGGGTCAAAAAGTCTGGCAACGGAAGATCGAATTTTGCGTTTAGTTAATTTTCCAGTTAGATCTACTGGCGTATAACTATAACTGAATGCATCTGTGAGTGCATTCCATCGGATTCCCAGGGTCTTGGCGTTGCTTGCCTCGTGAAATCTAAGAAAATCGAGGTCATAGAGATCTTCTTTCGGTAACTGTGCAAGTAATTGCGAATGATTTGCCGTAATCTTTTTTAAAGGGAACCCAGCGGACATTAGTGTTCAAACAGTAGCGATGTTTGTCCACCATCTCTTGTCGTTTACTTACGGACATTCTTAAAAATTTAAAGCAAAACCGCAAAGCGTGGAATCTTTTGCAGATCCGGCATTGATAAATGTCTGGCTCGCGACGAGCTGCGGTGTTGTGATGCCTTTGTATACGATTCTGGTCCCTATTCCTCTGGCCGGATTCACGGTGTCGGTTTCGACGTCTATTGGTGACTTCTTGGTGATGACGCGTAGCGGTAAGTCTTCTGTTAGGCCTAGGGAAAAAGGAAGTAAAAGCGAAAACAAATGTTATGAAAAGGACTTGTGAATAAGTGGAAGATTTAAAAACATTCTGAGAAGGAATTGTGCTAGGAAAAAAGTGATACGGTTGTACTCAAAATTCATTAGCTGCGAAAGTTAAGTTCGTGTAGAGTTTTCATCATCATTAAATGCGATATAGCATAACTTTACTATGGGTCGCTTAATTATTCCCGTTGATACCCGAACGTCCGCGGTTCGCACGTTCTTATCCGAGCCAGGGTAAGTCCCCTCTATTCTTCCCAACCGCCACTCGTATGGTGGTTGCAGGTCATCCATCACAACCACTAAATCTCCAATCTTGATATTGGGGACGGAATTCTTCCATTTATAGCGTCTTTGTAGCGCTTTTAGGTAGTCCTCTTCCCAGAGGATTGAGAATTGGTGATGAAGTGCCTTAAGCTTTTCCCATCGATTGATCAGAGACATATTCTGGTAGTTCTGCTCAGGAAAAGCCAGCAGGGGAGCGCCTCTTAAGAAATGACCAGGGGTTAATGCTGTTAAATCCGACGGATCCTCGGATAAGGCAGATAACGGTCGAGAGTCCAAGGTACCCTCTATCCGAGTCAAAATAGTGGATAACTCCTCGAAGGTAAACTTCTGAGAACCAGCTATTCGTTTCAAGGGAAACTTGAAACTTTTTACAGCGGCTTCCCATAAGCCGCCCATGTGGGGTGCATGTGGTGGTATGAACCTCCACTCGAATCCTTGAATGATGTACTTCTGTGCTATGTCTTCAGCTGCATTTTGAATAAACGTATTTAATTCTCGTTCGAGTATTCTACTAGCTCCAAGGAAATTCCTGCCATTGTCAGTTACTACCCTTTGGGTAGTGGAGCATAGCTCCAAATGGACCGCCTTTGTGCTGAAGCACACAAAAACACTTACATACGACTTTACCGAGGAAGAGTTTCGTAAGTGTGAGATTTTCAAGTCAAACAGACCAGCAAAGTCAATACCCGTGATTTGAAACGGTGGTGATAACGTACACCTCTCAGGAGGTAATGGCGCCATTATCTGAGAGCATGGCCTTTGTTTATATATAATACAAATTTTACAATGGCGTATTATCTTTTTTATACGAGTTTTGAGACGGAAAATATAAAATTCCGTTTGTACCATTCGGTACATTAGTCTGCATTCTGCGTGACAGAGAAAATAGTGTAAGTAATTCAGGTAAAGTTGGCAAAATTATGAGCTTGCTGGTATTATAATAGGGTAACGCTCATTGTATGGGAGTGAAGATTGGGATAACCTACCATTTACTCGTATAAGGGCGTTCGAATCAAGAAATGGATTTAATGTTTTAATGGAACTTTTACTAGGTACATTTCGATTTTGAAATAAACATTCGTATTCTTCAGCATAGAATACCTTTTGAGACAAGTGAATAAGTCGGATTTTAACAACTTTCATTTCATCGTGGGTTAGATCTTTTTGGGTGAGATTTTTTGTAGTCGACCGCTTATTGTTTCTACAATTATAGAAAAATCGAAAAATATAACAGATAACCCGTAGGGCTCTATTGTACGACGAACACCTTTCCAGAATATCATCCTCTTGAGCTACGGAGTGCAAGGCCCGAACCTCCTTCGATTCTTGGGTCAAATTTAGCGGGGTTCTCTTTGCCCACCCAGAAGAGGGGTTCTTTAACCATGATGGTTCATACCACCATAATGAGTTACGTGTGAGATCTTGTGGTTTACTTCCTCGTGTCCCGAGATCTGCTGGGTTGTCATGAGTTGGAACATGGCGCCACCTTATATTTGGTACTAAACGGTGAATCTGCGCAACCCTATTCGCAACATAGGTTTCCCATGACGAAGGTGTTTTCGAGAGCCAACCGAGGACTATAGAAGAATCAGTCCAGAGAAACAATTCTACATTTTCAAACTTAAGAGAAGAGGTTACATAATTGACTAGATTCGCTAATAATTTTGCGCCATTAAGCTCCAATTGCGGGAGACATAAAGTCTGAACTGGGGCCACTTTGGTTTTTGCCACTAATAAATTCGAGAAAGTCTCGTGCTTCTCAGTTTGACATCGTATGTAAACTGCGGCGCAATATGCCACCTTGGACGCGTCACAAAATCCGTGAACTTGGACCGTGTCGGAAGGTGTATACCGAATCCAACGTGATATTGAGATAGTGTTAATTGTAGAAAGATCATGAACCAAATCATTCCAATCTTGGCGGGATTGTACAGGAACATCTTCATCCCATTCCAGCCCCTGTAACCAAAGCTGTTGCATGAGTATTTTTGCCCTGATGACAATGGGAGCCAGCCATCCTGCAGGGTCAAAAAGTCTGGCAACGGAAGATCGAAGTTTGCGTTTAGTTAATTTTCCAGTTAGATCTACTGGCGTATAACTATAACTGAATGCATCTGTGAGTGCATTCCATCGGATTCCCAGGGTCTTGGCGTTGCTTGCCTCGTGAAATCTAAGAAAATCGAGGTCATAGAGATCTTCTTTCGGTAACTGTGCAAGTAATTGCGAATGATTTGCCGTAATCTTTTTTAAAGGGAACCCAGCGGACTTTAGTGTACAAATGAGTTGATCCCGAGCAGAGTGAGCTTCTTCTATTGAATGACCTCCTGAAAGAATGTCATCCACATAAGCCTCTTTTCGCAGTATTGAGGCCGCTCTAGGGAATTTACGCTCAGACTCTGATGCGAGTTGCAGAAGAGTTCTAATAGCAAGATAAGGGGCACAATTTACTCCGAAAGTGACTGTGTTCAACTGGAAATCCTTAATAGGCCCATCAGCTTGAGTTTGAAACAATATTCTTTGGAAAGGCCTATCATTGGGGTGGACTAAAATCTGGCGATACATTTTTTGAATATGGCCATTGAACACATATCTATATTTTCTCCAACTAAGAATCGTTGCCATTAAATCGTTCTGTAACGTTGGACCTGTGTAGAGGATATCATTAAGAGAAACTTGAGACTTTGTTTTTCTCGATGCATTAAATACTACCCTTACTTTAGTAGTTTTGTGTTCCGGGCTTACCACCGCATGATGAGGCAAATAAAATGATTGATATGTATTCTGAGATACTACTTCTTGGGAAGAAGTTTCTTCCATGTGTTCGAGCATTAAATATTCTTTTAAAACATCACTATATTTGGATTTGAGTTCTGGGTCTTTAGAAAGAGTTTTCTCCATTCTGGCGTATTGCGCCAAAGCTATATACCGAGATGATCCGAGGGAGATTTTTTCTGGAAAGTCTTGTTTAAAAGGTAACCTTACCATAAATCTCCCATTTTCAAGTCGTGTTGTCGTGTTCGCATAAAAATCTTCGCAAAATTCATCTTCCGCCGAATTTGCTTTACTTGTGGTATTGCCTCGTCCTCCCAAAATTGTTTTAAAATAGAAGTGAGCTCAGAGATTTCGGATTTTACAACTGAGGTTGTAAAAGCTTGTATGGGTTGTGACTGAATTGGACCACTTAGAACCCAACCAAATATAGTGTTATAAGCGGATGTTTGGCCGCAAATGTTTTTCTTTATGCCCTCAATATTTATGAAACATTCATAGTCATTGCCTAGAATTAGATCTATTTTTGAGGCTTTATTAAATGTAGGGTCAGCTAGATCTAACTCTTCAAGTTCTTTAGAATAAGGTACTTCAAAGGAACAAGTTGGAAGTCGCTTCGTGACCTTTGGCAAGACTATAGCTTTTATTGGGATTCTAGCATTCGTTCTCTTTGCATAAAGTGTAAGATCGCATTCTTTAGTGGCAGATTGTTTCTGACCACCAATACCAACAATTTCAAATAGGGATTTCTTATATGGGATCTGAAGACGAGCTCTAAACTTTTCTGCCAGAAATGTTCGTTGAGACCCAGGGTCAATCAGAGCTCTAACAGTAAAACATTCACCTCTATGCTCAATTTGCAGCAGTGCAGTGCGAAGCAGAATATTTTCACTACTAGTTGAGCAGTTGGCTTGAATTATACTGGATGTGGTAGGAAGTTCGACATGACTACTATTTTCGACTGTTTGCGAAGTATTTGCTGCTGAAGAAGTATTAGCTGCTACATTGACATTCGCCTTCTGAGAATTTTCAGTGCTCTGGGTTGAACTTTGAGGCTTTCTTGGCATGTGCAATAAAGTGTGATGCGATTTTTTACAGTACATACAGGTGTGCTTACTTTTGCAATTTGCCTTGAGGTGAGATGTTTCCAGGCAATTATTGCAAAACTTGTTTTGAAAAACATAATCAACCCTTTGTTGTACGGTAAAGGATAGGAACTTCGGACATATTCTAATATTGCACAATTTACAACTTAAATTTATATTTTCATGGGAAGCATACGTTTGGATGCTATGTTGCGATGATCGGGTTAGTTTTAAACCATCTCTATGATTTCTAATACTCGTCAGTCGCTCAACAGATTCATATCTGTCCACAAGAAATTGGGACATTTGTGCCCATTTTGGAAGCTCACGAGGAGATGTGAGAGATTGTTCCCAAAGAGATAACGTAACATCTGGCAATTTAGTCGAAATGAGACGAATAAGGATCGGATCCCAGCTTTCAACTGCTACCCCCAGAGTCTTTAGGGTAGCTAAAGAATCGTTGACTGAAGATTGTATCGCTCGAATCGATTCGCTGTACCTTTTGACTATAGCCCCCGCTTCACCTTTTATTTTATTACGAAGGTGATCGAGTTTAGTAACAGGAGATAGTTTCGAGTGGTTAATATATAACGCTGTGAACATATCCCGGAATGAGGGTCATTGCTCGTAACTGCCCTTGAAAATCTCTGTATCACAGGGAGGAAGTTTTATAAAGTTACTAGAGTTATCAGGCACATAATTTTGATTTCGGGCAGAGAAACGAGATGTCGATTGGAAGATGGGAACCTGACATGATTCTATTCGACTAACCTTTAGCAATTCAGAAATTTGAGAAGTGGAGTGGATATATGCATCTGAGCACGAATCAAACTCACCTCGAGCTTGATTTTTGAATTCCATGTCAATTGACTCGTCTAGAGACACCATTACCTTTTGGTAAGTAGCGTCTAATCTTGCCCATCTCGAGTCCAGTTCCTTTTGCACAGTCTCCAGAACTGACTCATTTGACACGGTGTTATTATCAATTTTCTCACAGAACTGGAGTAAGTGAGCACAATCAAAGAGAAATTGCTCCTGGTGTGGCTGAGTTTTCAGTTGTGGAAGTCATATTTATAGTAAGAGATTTAACTATGAAAGAGTTACCGACAATGTGTATTTAAGCCCCCTTTTAGCTTAAGTTCTACGCAAAAGGATGTTTATATGTGTGTAGGTATTTTTTATATGCGATACAAATAGCCTAGTTAAGAAATTCTGCGTAACAATTGTTCAAGAGTTTTGAGTCGTAAATGAGTAATATCCCAAATTTTTGAGAACAGAAACTGAATTTTTAGCACTAGATAAGAGTAATCTAGTATCACATGTAAAGGTAATATAAATCAAAGATTCTTTTATCTATATTATTTATGGGGATAAGGGGCTATTATATAGCACTAGATAAGGGTAATCTAGCATCAATGTAAAGAAATAATATAGATTATAGAATAAACTCAGTTCTATTTGGGAATGGCTGCAAGAAATTATAAAATTTGGATTTAAAGGTAAACTAAACTCTAAGTTACGCTAAGAGTTAAATTGCAAATAAAGTATTATTATCAACAATTTGCACTAATGTTCAAAGTTTCCTAAGAGTTATTGCCTACTTTCGTTAAAGTTATGCGGGTTTATTGAAAAAAGCGTGTAAAAAGTAAAGAATTAAGTTTACTAGTGATCCCTTTTGTTTGCTGGAGCACAACAACTGAACAAAATATGTTATATTTGATTGAAACCAATTTGTGTATTTAGGAAAATATTTATTTATATGGGATTTATTTATTTTAAAATAAATAAATAATTGCAATAAATTTGTATATCAAATGTAAATTAAATAATTGTTCCCAAATAAAATACGGGGTTAGGTGAATAAACGTATGGGAAACACTGGATGATGGTTTTAGGTATGTATCGCGTTACAGTAATTACTTTGCCCTTTTCTTTGAACTCTGCTGTTCGTTTTCAGGCCTCTTCCAGTTTTTATCTTTATTTGAATTTTTGTAAGAAATGGACTGTATCAATGTTTTCTTTATAATGTATGTGCACCCTACTTTTCCTCCTCTTTAATATTTTAACCGCCACGTAATTTAATGCTGGAAATTTGTTTTCCTTAGTTTAAGCTTCTGTAAAACTCACTTTAAAGGGTTAACCAATTAAGAGTAAAAGGTAAAAAAATTGTATACTTAAGAGCACAACTTATAAATCAAACTTCGTATTATTAAAGAGAATTGAAAAAAAAATTTTTTTCTTATAAGAGAGAGCAAACTCAATACTAAATTTCTATGAATAAAGTGAACTTTTTCTCCTTTTCTATCTACATAAAGAGAACAGCTTAAACCCAATTTTTTACTTATAAAGAGCACATCCCCAAAGGCAACAACACAACCAAATATTTAAGTTCCAATTTCAATTGTTGGAATAGAATTTACTCAATATCAACATACGAACTCTAAGGAGAATGGTAGATTGTATACGTAAGTTGTCATGAGGCGATTTTAATACGTTCAAATTTTATTTCAAATTCCACATAAAATTTTCCTATTAATCTTACTCTTCCTTCTAATAATCTGTGTACTTTAAAGTTGACCTTTTACTTTTCCTTGAAATTATTCTTTCCCGTTTCACACTGTGCTCATTTAAATTTCAATTTAACCGAAAGCTTTTCAACTCTCAACCCCTTCAACGTACATATGTATTTTAATCGTTTAAGAAGTAAAAATTATATTTGAATTTCTCCTATTGCCCCATATGGGTACTTAAGAGTGCATTTATTTTAAATTTTAATCAATATATTAAACGCAACTTTATTGCTTCACAGTTTGATTTTGAAATTACGGTTTGTCTTGCATAAAGTAATTTCTCAATTGTGTACCTGTTTATTTTCTCCTTTCATTGATATTGTTGTTATTTTTCTCCTGATTACTGGAACTTTTTAGACTACACTGTTTTCACCTCGTTTTGGCGTACCAATTGTAGTGTACATATGCAAAAGAGGGGGAATAAAGCTTTGTGTACTTTTTTTTTTATGATCACTTTCCACCCTTTATTCTCTCCTCTTTATTGTTTGTTCTTGATTTATATCTCTAGTACTCCTTACTATTAACTTCTTTAGATGCTAGAGATTTTGAGGAATAAAATTTGAAACTAAACGAAACTGCATAACAAGAGAATTTTTACAGGGTAAGCCGTAAGTGGGAATATAACTGCTTATTTTATCTTATTTTTTTCAAAAAATGTCCTTTTCTCATAGGTTAAATCTTAAAAAAGCATTATTTTAGCACTTAATATTTTTGAACTATTTATGTACATATGTATGTACAATATCTATATATATAAAAATGAAAAATGTTTGTATGTTTGTGTGTTTGTGTGTTTGTTTGTTGGCTTATAGACTCCGAAACTACTGAACCGATTTTCTTGAAATTTTTACAGTAACATCACGTGAGCCCTAAAAATAAAATAGGCTACTTATTTTTTCGATAGGGGCAGGGGAATTGGTACCCCCCATAGGATGCCAATATTTATTATCGCATATCTTAAGAGCCGCTGGCGGCATTTTGCTGAACTTTTTGTAGTAGGATCTTCTGAGCCCCGAAATTGAAATAAAATAGCAGCGGGGGAAGTGGTTCCCCCATAGGACGCCAATGCTTAATATCGCATATCTTATGAACTGTTATAGTGAGAATGTTCAAACTTTGTGGAAGTCACTCTTATGGTATACTACACTTTTGAAAGTAAAAATAAAGCGGGTAGGGGAGGGGGGGGGGGAAACCTCCCATAGGATGCATATATTAAATATCGCTTAACTGAAGAACTATTAAAGGGGGAATCTTCAAACGTGGTTAAAGCTACTACTATGGCAAACTATAAATTTCAGTATAAAAATGGGCGGGGTAAACAGGGGAGGAGCAGTACCCCTCATAGATAGAAATATAAATAGGAGCCACTGCACGCATTTTGTTGAACTTTTGGTAGTAGGATCTTCTGAGACCCAAAATTGAAATAAAATAGCAGCGGGGAAAGTGTTACCCCCCGTAGGACGCTAATGTTTAATATCGGATATCTTAAAAACTGTTATAGTGAGAAAGTTCAAACTTTGTAGAAGTCACTCTTATGGTATACTTCACTTTGAAAATAAAAATAAAGCGGGTAGGCGCAGGGGGGAACTACCTTCCATAGGATGCATATATGAAATATCTCTCAACCGATAAAGTGGTTAAAGCAGTGTAGCGAAGCGCACGGGTTAAGCTAGTATTATTTAAAATTGTATTTATACACACTTTAACACTTTGTACTTTTCTTCGTTTTATGGGCTATGTACAAATAAATGGGAAATGCATACTTTAACGATTTCTTTTTTATTCTTGTCGAACCACTTATTATTTACGTTTTGGAAAGAAGTACGGTATTTTGTATTTTACACACAAACTTTATGCATACTTATTATGTACCTATGTATGTACATAGGTAATTGGAGAATTGGAGGTTGTAAATCTAATATAGGTACACTCATATGTATGTATGTATGTATTATTTTTTATTTATACTTATATGTATAGGGTTTTTCCCAGAAGCACTTTATACTCAAATATTTTCAAGACTTTCCTACACTTTTCTCTATAATTTCTAACGATTTAAATCTTAACACGTTTAATCATTATAAGTAGGTTTTTCTCTAGTCTTTTTTTTTAATTGTATTTTGATCGTCACTTACGCTTTCAAGTGTTAATACTGACTGATGTATTTGATATTTGTGTTTGTTCATTTACCTCATTCTTGTTGTTCTTTGTTGAGAATACAAACTGTTCTCACTTGTTGCTTCTTTTTGTTCTCGATAGGACCATAAATAAGTGTTTGTACAGATGACCACTTATACAAAGCTTCTTCTAGTTTGGCTATGGGTTTGGAGTCAGAATTAACAAGTTTGCCAATCTTTGAGGAAGGTGACTGATTACAATTTCTCTCCCAAAATTGTAACCAGTGGGAAAGGTGTAAAAGAAAGAGGAGGGGGATAAAAACTTTCATTTACAATGGAGTTAAATTACATATACTTACCTTTTGAAGGAAACACTTAATAAATGCAGCGCTGGGTATTTAGATTAAGTTGAGTATTTATTTTCCATAGGTAGTTCACAAGGAGATTGATGTATATATAGCAAGTTTAGTTCAAGTAACTTGGTAATTAATTCAAATACAAGAGTAAGTATGACAAGGATTTGTTTTAATTTGGTAACGCTAAAGTGCAGAACTGATCGCTTCTGGCTAGGTTGAATTCTTGCAAGCAAGTGTTTAATTTTTGTATCTATTTAACCAAGGCGCAACTTCATTTTTTGTGGTTCACTACATCTGGATAAAAGTGACATTTAGAATCTTCAACGAGTACAAAATAAATCCAGGGATGGAAACGTGTATTAAGTTTAAGTAATTGAAAATCATATTCTGCAACTTTATATAAATATAATTAAGGTGTTTAATCAACATTAAACAGCGTCATAACAAATGCTTCGAGGGCATATCCGGAATCAGCTAATAACCACGATCCAATTTCACTATTTTCATATCTAGATTCATAATAGTTTCGAGCTTTGCTCATATTCCATACAAATGAATCGTGGCTTGCTCCAGGCCTTGTGGCATCAACAATCTTCATACTTGTTTTATAATCACATATCTAAATTAAAATATTTTAATCGAAATGGTATATGTACACTTAATAAAACCAAATACTTACAATCATGGCATTTATGCTGTAATAGCCCTTTCTATTAAAGTAAAGGTATTCCTCATTGGTTGGCCTTTTAATTGAAATATGCGTTCCGTCTATGCATCCAACAATACCTGGTATACCATGCTTTTTATAAAAAAACTTTTTTGATGTTTTCAAATCTTCATCTGTTGATTTTACTTTAATAAATTTTTTACAAAGTTTTCTTTCTAAGCAAGGTAGGAGTGTTGTCAGTAGTTTTGAAACTGTTGTTCGATGCATTGAAATATGCGCATCATTTCAAACAGAAATGGAAGGAGCCTTCTGCAAAAAATCTTAAAACAGCCGCCAAATGCAGTGTAAGTGGTATTGATGTCTTCACATAGTTCTGCCCAATTAAGTTCAAAATCATTATAAAGCCTTCTTTATTTAGTCGGTAGCATTCAATAAATCTGTATAAAAATAATATAAGAAAATATGTATTTAAAATAATAAAAACTTTACTTACATATCTTTAGGAAGGTCCAAAGGGTTCGATTTATCCCGCAATTGTTTTCTTTGTATGTTTTCAATTATGTGTTTTTCATCCATTACAACTAAAGCTGTTGCTACAACAAACGCCATTTTAACTTTTTTGTTTTTATTTTAAACACTTTTATTTAAAAATAATTATAAAATTTAAATTTTTATGTATTTTTCAATTTGTCGTAAACAATTGCAGAGTTGTATTTCTTAGGTATTGTTGTAGCATTTTTTAAAAAATAAAATGGATTGAAACAAAAATTGGAATATGAAACCAATCAATATTCATCACATCTATATCGTTTTCAGAATTGATTTGCGTTTTCAAAACGATCGTTTTTCTTCACATACCTGATTATCCTAATACATTATATACATATGTCCAGCCAGTGCCAGACAAAATTTCGTCATAACGGTTTATGTTCACATATGTGGGTGTTTATCGCTCTTCTGATTCGGTGAGTGCTGCAGTGTCTATTCTTCTTAAGCGAGTGTGGCCGCCATGATTTAAAATATTCCGAGCTAGTTGATTTGGGTGTTGTTCAAGCCTCTTCAAATATTTTACCGCATATTTTGTAATCATAGTTTTAACTAATGGCATATTGAGATCCTTATGAATGTTTGAATTTTTAACGTTCCAGGGAGCGGCTGTGATTATTCGAAGAAGTTTATTTTGACGCCTTTGATTTTTTTCGATATTAGAGGCCGAGGCAGTGCCCCAAAGTTGAATACCGTAGCACCAGATAGGCTTTAAGATAGAGTTGTAAAGTAGAAGCTTGCAATCGAGACTAAGGACAGATTTTCTTCCAATAAGCCAATGATTTTAAATGGCTTTAAGTTTCATTTGAGTAAATTTTGCCTCTATATGGCGATCCAGATGTATACCGAGATATTTTACATGCGAATGTTGAGGAATTAATTGATTATTGATTTTAATAGGTGGGCAAGATTCCCGGCGCAAGGTGAATGTTATATGTACCCATTTTTACTCATTTACCATTATCCTCCATTGTCTTAGCCATAACGAGATGCTTCATAACTGTTTTCGTGGACGCTTAGAAAAGCTGTATCGTCTGCAAATGTTGAAGTTTGAGTGTAGTTGTTCGTTGGCATGTCCGAAGTATAAATTAAGTATAATAGAGGCCCCAGAATGCTGCCCTGTGGGACTCCAGCGCCAATTGGCTGAGGTTAACTAAAGAAATTTCCTTCTTTTATAATAAATTGACGACCGACTAAGAACAGCCTCTCAAACAGCTTTGCTATATTAGAAAGTAAGCTTATAGGCCTATATGATTCAACTTTTGTGTGATCCTTTCCTGGTTTAGGTATCATGGTGACTAAGGAAACCTTCCATTTTTGAGGATAGTATTGAAGACGTAAGATAGCATTGAAAATTAAAAGAATAATTTTCTTTGCTGTGCTGGGTAACTCCAAAAGCATTTTGTTGCTGATCTTATCAAAACCAGGGGCTTTCTTGGGGTTTAAATCACAAATAGCCTTTTCGATCTCTCTTAACTCAAATCTTAGGGGAACAGCTGCCCTAGCAGCAACAGGTGGTAACTCTAATGCTATATCGTGAGATAAATTTGGGGTAAAAACATTTTTCAAATGATTAACAAACAGATTTCCCTTTTCATTATCATTTCTTGCCCAACTTCCATTCAAGTTTCTTCATGGTGGCTTAGAGACAACTGGCCTTTTGAGATTTCTAGCTGCACGCCAAAATGAGTAGTCTGATTGTGGAGTTGCATCAAGTTCCTTAAGATATTTTTCAAGAGAAGCTGTTTTCTGAGTCTGTAATAGCTTTCTTAGCCTTTTTGTACACTCTTTTAGTAATTTCTTAAGTTGAGGGGATCTGTGCAATTGCCACTTTCTTCGAGCTCTCCTTTTTTCAGACAAAAGACGCTCGACATCTGTGGGAAATATTTTAATATTTTTTGTTTTTTTGGGGGCAGTACTAGAATGTTGAACAGCTAGTTTCAGAAAACTGTCAACATTAACAATAGAGCGATCTACATTCTCCGGTGTACTAAGCAGAATATTTTCTGTGCAATGGGTACTAAGATATTTTTATATTTTAACCAATTAATTTGTGTATCTGACGTCGCAAAATAACCAGTCGGAGATACAATTCTATTGGGGTTCATTATAGTAACAACTTTAGGTGTGTGGTCGGAGGATAATTCTAAGGAAGCTTCAACATGGATCGTTTCCATTGGGATGTTGTTAACGACGCCGAAATCGATGACATCGGGAATTTTTTGTTGATCAGTAGGCCAATATGTTGGTTGTCCGCTTGCTACCATATTCAAATCAATTTTAGAAATTGTATTAAATAAAACACGACCCTTTGGTGTTATAAGTCGTGACCCCCAGAAGGTATGTTTAGCGTTATAATCGCCAGCGGCTAGGAAACAGGGTCCTAATGATTTAAAATATTTATAATATTGGCTTTCTGATATTGAAAATCTAGGTGGGGAGTATAACGATGAAATTACTAGGTTTCTATTTAATTCCTTAACGCATATGTTAGTTGCTTGGAGATAATCTTCACGATGATCACACATTAGGTAGTGTTTGACTCGGGTTTTTATTAAAATGGCAGAACCTCCACAAGCTCTATCTCTAGGCTCCTTGGTATCATATAGTGTATAACCATTGATTTTAAACGTGTTTCGTGAGGTCAAATGAGTTTCAGAAACCATCATGACATCAATTTGTTTATTTTTAAGAAAGTACTATAATTCATTTTTATGTTGGCGGATGCCGTTTGCGTTCCAAAAACAAATTTTTAAACAGTTCATGGCTTGTTAAGTACAGCTTGCAATAACATCGATTACATTCTAAGAATTTTCTGCATCATATTACCCATTGTGTTCGTAAAATTATTTACTGTTTGCACTAATGTTTCCATGGTTTTTTCTAAACGACTCAAATTTGAAACTGGAGTTTCATCATTAAAAGCACCTTGCATTGGCACATGTTTTGATTTTAAGACGTTAGCATAAGAGGTTCTGTTATTACTAGCCTGCGTAGCCCGAATGTCATTAGAGTTTACATAATTTGTTACCTGCGTTTGAGGGGGGTTAGTTTTCGGCCCAGACGACTGCTTGACGATAGTGTATACAGGGCATCCTCTATAATTGGCAGTGTGATTACCCCCACAGTTGCTGCATTTTTTTACGTTGGGATCGGTTTTAGACTTATCGCAAAGAAGACGTAAAGCTTAAAAAAAGAAACGCATCCGGTTTTGAAATATATTCTCTACAGAAGAATAACTATAGAAGAGCCACACAAAAGAAATGGTCCCGTTCAATGTTTAAACTGTCAAGAATATGGTCATACTAAGGCATACTGCTATTTACCCCCTGTTTGTGTAGTATGTGGTGAATTACGTGGTACAATTCTCTGCGATAAGTGGCGGTAACCATACTGCCAATTATAGAGGATGCCCTGTATATAATATCGTCAAGCAGTCGATTGGACCAAAAACTAATCCTCCCCAAATGCAGGTAACAAATCAAGTGACCACAAATGACATACAGGCTCAGCAGCCTGGTACTAACAGAACCTCTTATGCTAACGTCCTAAGATCAAACCATGTGCCAACGCAAGGTGCCTCGCCAAATAATGATGAAACTCCAGTGTCTAATTTCAGTCGTCTAGAAAAAACCATGGAAACATTAGTACAACCATTAAATAACTTAACGAACACAATGGGTAATATGATGCAGGAAATTCTTAGAATGCAATCGATGTTATTGCAAGCTGTACTTAACAAGCAATGAAATGTTTAAAAATTTGTTTTTGGAACGCAAACGGCATCCGCCAACATAAAAATGAATTAGAACATTTTCTTAAAAGTAAACAAATTGATGTCATGATGGTTTCTGAAACTCATTTGACCTCAAGAAATACGTTTAAAATTAATGGTTATTTACTATATGATACCAAGGACCCTCGAGATAGATCTTGTGTAGGTTCTGCCATTTTGATAAAAACAAGAGACAAACACTACCTAATGTGTGATCATCGTGAAGATTATCTCCAAGCCACGAACATTTGCGTTGAAGAATTTAATAGAAACCTAGTAATTTCATCGTTATACTCCCCAGTTAGATATTCCATATCAGAAAGCCAATATTATAAATATTTTAAATTATTAGGACCCTGCTTTCTAGCCGCTGGCGATTATAACGCTAAACATACCTTCTGGGGGTCACGACTAATAACACCAAAGGGTCGTGTTTTATTTAACACAATTTCTAAAATGGATTTAAATGTGGTAGCGAGCGGACAACCAACATTTTGGCCTACTGATCAGCAAAAGATTCCAGATGTCATCGATTTCGGCGTGGTTAAAAACATCCACATAGAATCGATCTATGTTGAAGCTTCCTTATAATTATTTTCCGACCACACACCTACAATTGTTACTATAGTGAACCCCAATAGAATTGTATCTCCGACTGGTTACTTAGCGACGTCAGCTACATAATTTAATTGGTTATAATATAAAAAATATCTGAGTACCCATTGCACAGAAAATTTTCCGATTAGTACACCGGAGAATTTAGATCGCTCTATAGTCAGTGTTGACAGTTTTCTGAAACTAGCTGTACAACATTCCAGTACTGCCCCCAAAAAAAAACAAAAATGTTAAAATATATTCCACAGATGTCGAGCGTCTCCTGTCTGAAAAAAGAAGAGTTCGAAGAGAGTGGCAATTGCACAGATCTCCTCAACTTAAGAAATTACTAAAAGAGTGTTCAAAAAGGCTAAGAAAGTTACTGCAGACTTAGAAAACGGCTTCTATGGAAAAATATCTTAAGGAACTTGATTCAACTCCGCAATCAGACTACTCATTATGGTGTGCAGTTAGAAATCTCAAAAGGCCAGTCGCCTCTAAGCCACCATTAAGAAACTTGAATGGAAGTTGGGCAAGACATTATAATGAAAAAGGAAATCTGTTTGTTAATCATTTAAAAAAAGTATTTACTCCAAATATAGCTTGCGATACTGCGGTCGAGTTACCACCTGTTGCTGCTAGAGCAGCTGTTCCCCTAAGATTTGAGATAAGAGAAATCGAAAAGGCTATTTGTGACTTAAACCCCAAGAAGAGATAGCAAAGAAAATTATTCATTTTATTTTTAATGCTATTTTACGCCTTGAATACTATTCTCAAAAATGGAAGGTAAAGATCATACAAAAGTTGAGTCATATAGGCTTATTAGCTTATTATCAAATATGTCAAAGCTGTTTGAGAAATTATTAGTTTCAAAATAAACACCGATTTTAAGTGAAAATAAATGTATTCCAAAGCATCAGTTCGGATTAAGAAGAAAACACAACATAATTTTACAAACTCATCGAATAGTAAATGTCATAAGAAAAACACTTGAAGAAAAACTATATTGCTCAGCACTCTTCATCGATGTTTCGCAAGCTTTTGACAAAGTCTGGCATGAAGGCTGACTACTTAAATTGAAGCAAAATTTACCAGCAAACACACACAAGCTGTTAGAAAGCTACTAGGTCGTCAATTTATTTTTAAAGAAGGCAAAATTAACTCAAATTAAACTAAAAGCCATTCAAATTCATTGGCTTATTTGAAGAAATTCTGTCCTTTGTCTCGATTGCTAGCTTCTACTTTACAAGTCTATCTTAAAGCCTATCTGGTGCTACGGTATTCAACTATGGGGCACTGCCTCGGCCTCTAATATCCAAAAATTTCAAAGGCGCCTTAATAAACTTGTTTGAATAATCACATCCGCTCCCTGGTATGTTAAAAACACAAACATAAGGATCTCAATGTGACATTAGTAAAAACTTAAAGCCAATCTGGTGCTTCCTTATTCAACTATGGGGCACTGCCTCGGCCTCTAATATAGAAAAATTTCAAAGGCACCTTAATAAACTTGTTCGAATAATCACATCCGCTCCCTGGTATGTTAAAAACACAAACATAAGGATCTCAATGTCACATTAGTAAAAACTTTGATTACAAAATATGCTGTTAAATATTTAAAAAGGCTTGAACAACACCCAAATCCACTTGCTCGGCATATTTTAAATCATAGCGGCCACACTCGCCCTAAGAAGAGACACTGCAGCACTCACCCAATCAGAAGAGCGATAAACACCTACATATGTGAACATAAACCGTGATGACGAAATTTTGTCTGGCACTGGCTGGACATATATAATGTATTAGGATAATATTGTATTAATTATTGTTAGTTCATATTAAATATATCAGGGTTCAGAAAATACACACATCATACACACAATGTAATGTTCAAAAGCCACCAGCACATAATTTTATTTACATAACAATTATGTGTGTTTCTAAATTTTCAACGCTGCCGAACACAACCACAATTGTGTTTTGTTTTAATTCCCTGCAAATAATAGGACCAGTCCAAACACGCGTGTAAAGAGTAGCCCACAATGGACTAGGACTAGTCCAAAAGTAACCCAAAAGTATTGTAAAAACATGGTCTATTTAACATTACGATGGCCCTATTACCCATCTTTGGACTACAAAGCAGTAGTTTTAAAACTACTCCATTGTGTACAAAAGAGGATTAGTTTTAACTTCGTTTAAAAACGAAAACATGTCGTTAAAAAACGAAGACATGTCGTCTCACCACAAACACTTTTTAACAATGACATGGTCCATGCTTGCATTACATCGGACCAGTACATGGAGGAGTCCATTTCATGAAATTGGATCAGGTGGTCCAATAAAATTTGCAGGGTACTTGCTAGTTTGATATGTGAATTCATGTGTCATTTAATCGCACACATGCAGACCTCTAGCAAATACTTATTTATGTAGGTATTGACATGTATCGTTTTTTTGCAAATATGTATGTACATACATACTTACAGCGTTTAAAAAGCTGCAGTTGAGATAGTAAAAGTCATTAGATTGTGCTGCAACTTCGACATCTTCATTTGTCATTGGACAAAAATAAACTGTTGCCTTTAATTCTGATTCATTAAATGAAAACAGTCGCAGTAAAGGCAAAAGCAAAAAACGAAAAGTTGTACACAACAAAGAACATCGGCAGTCGACATGTTCGAAAGTGTTTGGTTTGACAGACTGAAAATTTTAAAAAATCCCGTAGTTACCGAAGATGGGACGTTGTGTTGTTTTCCGAATTTTTTTTTTTTTTTTAAATAATACATGTGTACATAAATACATTAGAGCGACTCACCAAAAAAAGTGCTCGATGTACCCTCCAAAAATGAACCTTGGACTTTTTTAAGATACCATTTTAAATATTTCGGCTCCAGCTTTGTCCTCTCGTGAGCTGGACCATTTTGAAAAAGGGTCTATTTTTGCATGTTTTGATAATTTGAGATTCTATTTCCTTACCAACATATATATATATATCATAAGAAAGGTTTTTTTAAGGCGCGTCCAACTATATATACAATTTGTCCAAGGACGATCATCCATGGCCTTTTTTTAAGGATTTTCTGTAAAAAAAAACGGTTTTTGAATTTTTTGTTCGGTGTTGTTTGTCAAATTAACATATTTTAATCTTTAGTCGATTTTATTAAATACGCGTTTTGACATAAATACAATGGTGTGGCAACCCTTCGTTTTAAATAGAGCAATATGGGTATCAAATTTTTTCTTTTGCCAAGTACATCATCTTTGTATGTAAATAATTTAGATTTTTGCAAATTAGATGCATTTTACACGGTGCTCTGGAATATATATAAATGGAATTTTGCAGTAACTCTAATATGATAGCGGATTTAGTATCTAGATCATGTATGGATGAAAATAGACCTAAAGAAAGAAAAAAAAATCATCCACGACTTTTTGGCGGCATATTTTTTTCGCAAATTAAAAAAAATTCAAGTCGTGGATGATTTTTATTTTTTAGGTCTATTTTCATCCATACATGATCTAGAAACTAAATGTATATGTTGGTAAGGAAACAGAATCTCAAATTAACAAAACATGCAAAAAAAGACCCTTTTTCAAAATGGTCCAGCTCACGAGAGGACAAAGCTGGAGCCGAAATATTTAAAATGGTATCTTAAAAAAGTCCAAGGTTCATTTTTAGGAGTGTACATCGAGCACGAATTTTGCTTCCATACAACTTGAGTCGCTCTAAAATACATACATACATATGCTTAATGATCTTTTTAATTTTTTGAAATTAAATAAAACGTATGTATTTATGTACACATGTATTAAAAAAAAAAATTCGGAAAAAAACACGACGTCCCATCTTCGTTAACATTCGGTATTTATTAAAAGTTTCAGTCTGTCAAACGAAACACTTCCGAACATGTCGAGTGCCAAAATTCTTTGTTGTTTTCAACTTTTCGTTTTTTGCTTTTGCCTTCACTACGACTGTTTTCATTAAATAAATCAGCAGAAAGACAACGGTTTATTTCCGTCCAATGAAAAATCAGAAAGTGGAAGAAAAAGCAATTTTTGATTTTGACTGCAGCTTTTTAAACCCTGCATACGTATGCACGTATGAATGTATCACAAATGCTGATCATTTCTTATTAGCACATAAATCGGCTGCTTTTAGCACTTGTAAGTGCGGCTTTTTTTGTTCGCTGTGTTTTACCAGTCAGGGAAAAATTTGCATTTTAGATTTTTTAGTTTTGTCTTTTTAACTAGCTCTTCTTTTAGGACAAAGTAAAAAAGGAAAAGGCAAAAGAATCATTTTAAGCTTTTGCTTTTTATGTGGCTGGCCTTTCTTGTCGCTAGCTGGTAAAAAAGCAATTGTAAAAAAATAAATATATACAAAAAAGGTGATTTCCTTTTTTGCACAAACGAAAAACAAAACATAGGCTATTGATAAAAAAATTAAAAATGTCAATGGCAGTGGAAAAAGCAAAAATAAAAAGCTTCGAGTTTATGGGTGCTTTTAAACACTGTACTCAACTTTAAAAATGGATCAACACAAACAACACTGTTTCTTTCTGGTCGAAAGTATTTAAATATAGAGATGCAGGCGACAACAAAAAAGTTTTAAAAATTTCAGAATTCACTACATAGTTGCTCTCACTTCCAAAGTCTAATGCTGAAGTAGAGAGGGTATTAAGCCAAGTAAACAGCGATGAAAGTAATTTGAGATATACTTAGGTTACATTTAGCAGTCGTTAATTCGATTTTTACCATAACAAATTGTATCCTTTTGTTTTTTATTGTAGATTTGGACTCAAAAGGTTGTGTAAATATTGTCATGATTATGATTTACCCTCAAAATTTTTAAATATTCTAAAACTTCAAAATATAAGAACTATAACGACATCGGATTAATCGACGATTTAATTTTTTTACTGCTTACATATTTAATTTACAATTTTATTGTAAAAAATGTTTAATGAATTATGTATTTTTGTTTAGTTATTGCCTTTTAATGAGTTGTTATTTAAAAAAGTTTTTATCCATTTTCTGAAAATTTAGCCACTTCTGGTCACCAAGTTTTGGCAACACTGATCCTCACACGAAAGTCCGAACTTTCAAAGATTTGTTATCTAAGCTGGGTTTAAAAATAATAGCCACGTGATTTTATTTGTAATTTGAATTTTTTAAATACATACATATTGAAATAAAATATCGTTACCAAAACAATTTAATGATTTTGCAATATAATAGAACAAAGGCCCAAATATGATATGCTTAAATTGGCTTAAGAAATTGTGCGAACAAATGTGATTCATATGTGTCGAACCATATTGAACTTAAGAAAATTTTTTGGTAAATTTTATGAAACGCACATTTACTTAAGCAAAGTGCGAAACAGATCGCACTTTTCGGAATAAAATATTTTTTGATTTTATTTTGGTTTTTTTTAAATGCTTTTGAGAGCTTTTTGTTAATTTTTGACAGTAGCTTAAGTCAGTTTATGCATATTATAGGTGGGCCTTAAGGTTGTTGTTGCTGCTCCTATACTATTTTATCAATTTTAACAGGAATTTAATCTTGAGCTTTAAATAGACTGAACCAAAAGCAAGAGATCTTCTTTTATAAAGTTAGTATCCGGATCTGACGACGCAGTCTCATTCTGTACGTTAAAAAGCAAAACAATATTTGGAACAAGTCTGAAAGAGAAAAAATTGTTTCATTAAATAAATATTTACATACATACGTACTTATACATATATAGCCATAATAATAGGATTGTTAATTTCTTAACAAATAAAAATTTTCAACGAAAAAGACTCGGGTTTACTGGAAAATGGGAGTCTTCAAAATGATGAAGAATATGTGTTTTTGACATCCTTGAATCTAATGAGAATATACCACCGATTCAGGAAAATCCTTAAGAACCTGATCATTTAACTTCTTCTTCCGATAGCTGCTTTATAACGATATCTCGACCCACTTTAAGAAGTAAAAGTAAGTACTAATGGACTACATCGAAGGGTCAAAGTGCTGGCGAATTTTTTCAATGAATATAGTTGGTACGGCAAGAGGACCAACTCGGGAATGCCGGAATAATTTCGGAATGTGTTCAATGAAATTCCTACTTTATTGAAAACTTTGACCTGCAAAATTTAAAAAAATTAAACAGATGCAGTAAACAATGATTAAGGTGCAGTGGAGAAAAAGAGAAAACACTGTGGCTTTTGTCCATAGCAATTTAACGTATTTTTTAAATGCGGTATACCTGTATGTGGCGACAATAAAAATTTAGTTTGTAAAATTATATGCAAGATGCTATTCAAAATTTTTTTGTTTAAATAAGTTAATACAGATATTATTATCTACACATACACATATAAAAAACTCTTACAGTTGTGATATTTTTTTAAGGCTAAAAACTGACTGGCAACCCGCTTTTTATTTTGTTTGCGAACACAATAAAGCAAGTTGTTTTTGTTTTTATTTTGTTTTTTCTGAACCTACTTACAACTACAATTAATGTTGGAAGAATTCCAATCAATTGTAGTGGGGAATGTAAGGAGAGATAAACTCACTGTTTATTGTTGATGATTTTGTTTAAACTTTGATATTGTTACAAATAGAACTGTTTCTGTAATTTTTATACACTTAACAGTTATATTTGGTTTAACATCGTTAGTTTTTCTCAAATCTTTATGGATAAAGTTTCCTGATGATCTGGCCTAAGCAACCAGTGAAATGCGCATAGGAATAGCATATTCCATCAACAATAAACTTCAGTGTTTTTATCAAATAATATATATACATATATATATATGTCCTTTATTTATCTAAATATAAATAGAATTACAATTACTGAATACCATAAATACTTAAATAAAGTTCAGTGTGAACATAGGGCGTCAAATAATAAAAATTGGAAATTAAGCACGAATAATAAAATCATTTAATTTTTTATTTTTTTTTTATTTGCTTAAAATTTCCTTAAGATCCACATGAAATTTTCAATATAAATATGTATATTTTATTAATAATTTTATTTTATTCAATCATTATATGTAATTAGAGAAAATTTAATTTCATTATTTAAGTTATATAATAATGATAAAAAAAGTGTTGCCTCGAGCGATAAGTCGCTTACAGGCCCTAAGAGTGCAGATGGGCCGCACGTCTTTTAAAAGCTAAGGTTAAACAAATTTTATATTTACTTTTTTTTGACAAATGCTGTTTTATTAATAACTCTATATCGTTGGTTTTAGTCCATATTTTTGACGCCTCCGTCCAGGATGGTGAAGTGTTTATTAGACGTAGTAGGATGAATTTTCTCTTTTTAATTTTGCTGTATATCCTATTCTCCGTTTTGGCCTTGTAGTCGTTGTTGTTACTGTTTTTATTTGTTGCTTATGAGTACGTCTTCTGTACTCTTCAAATGATATTGGCTGGGGTACTTGCTCCTTGGGGTATTTTTAAATGTATGCCTTTTGGCCAGGAGTAATATTCCTTCACGGATTTTCGGCTTATCCATCAGGATGTGAGTAAGAAAAGCTTATTTTAGCACTCTAAAATAGCTGTTTGCCCTTTTCTTCTGGGTGCTTACTGGTTTTAGCACTCCAAACCTGGCAGGATCGCCATGTAGTGATAAGATGTTTTGGTTGTTTTAATTTAAAGTACCTAGTGCGAAGTCTGGCGCACTCTTGGTTGTTCTTTATTCAATTGTCTTTTAAATTAATTTACATTGATTTATATAGTATATTTCTGCTTACATTCAAAATCAGAACAGTGAAAGGTGTATCAGCTTGATATTACATATTTCATAAAACAATAATTAATCGTACTGACAATAATGTCCAACACTAAAGGTCGATTCACCCATGGGTTCCGAACAATATTTTTGTCCGGAGAATAATTTTTTTTTGAGAGTGTTCTGCAGAACGATTCACCCATTTCGGAAAATATGTCCGGACAAACAAAGCTACCATATGGTTTACAGATGTAAACGATTATACAAAGTGGCAGCGCAGTTAGCAATTAATTAATTTTTATTTTTAATAAAAGTGTGTTAAAGAAAATGGACAAAATGCAACGCAATTTTTAATTGCATAAAACCGTTATCAAAAAAGGTTGAAAGTAAAAAGTAAAGCCAAAAGTAAAAGTATTTTTTTTAGCTTTTATTTCTTTATTAAAAAAAAGTTCTAACATTTTTCTGCACCTGCACAATTTTATGTTTCTGTGCCCAATACTAACGGAATTTTAAAATGTACCAGTCAAAGAAAAAAGGAACAAAAACTCTCTTAAAGATTCTCATTCACTCAGGACCTTTAATGTTAAATTTCATCTTTCTAGGTCCAATAATAACGGAAATTCAAAAAGTACCACATAAAGATCAAAAAGTACCAAAAGGTTCCCTCAAAGAGCCTTATATACTCAGGACATTGCATGTTCAATTTTATGTTTCTGGGTCAAAAGTTAAAAAAAGTACAAGTTGTGGAACAAAAAAGCTAAGGAAAGAAATTTAATTTCCCGTATTTTCCCTATTTGGTACTTTTTTATCCCCACTGAAGTAGCAAAAATTTCAATATTGTAGTGGGAGCCCATAATTTTCACGTATATATGAATGAATGGAGACAAATGTTTTGAAAAAAAAAGTACCAAAAATAGTTACGATTTTTACCCCTTAAAGGTTCGAATTTCGAAAAAGTACCAAACAAATATTTGTATTTTTTAGATAAGTTTCGAATGTAATTAAACCAATTAATATTGAAATAAAGGCTATATTATTTCTACATTAATTGGTTTAAAAGATAGATAGAGTGACAAAAAAGTGCCAAAGTAAAGGTTTTTCCTTTACTCCCAACCAACCTTTGGTCCAAATTTTAATAAAGAAAAAACATTCAAAGATTTTTATTGTATTTTTTTATTTATATTGCAATATTTTCTTCTACATCCATTTTTGTTTAATTTTTTTTATTAAATTATTCAGCACAAAACGTAAAATGTAATAACACTCCATACTTATGTGACAGCTCAATTAAATTTTTAAGTTTAAATTGAAAAAAGTGTGATCTAAGTTCATTTTGTTAGGAAAAAGAATTAAAATTAAACCAATTCAAGAAAAAACGTGCCGAACAAAATAATTTCTCTCTCTCTCTAAAAAGTAAAATGTCAAACTGAATATAAAAAAATTTTGTCCGGACAAAAATTTTGTTCGGAACGCATGGGTAAATCGAGCTTAAGGGTGTTGAATTTAATCGAATGGAATATTGCATACGCAGCAACTAAGTCGTTGCTTTGGCTTAATAAACAGAAGTTCCAGAACAATGTGTGTTTGTTTTTAATAATTATTATTTTTGGTAATAAATAATGCGTGTCGGTAATGTTGATATCATGTACACGCTACAACGGATTGTAGGGTGTCTAGGTCACTATTGCCCAGATTAGACGCGGTGGCAACCAGGGTCCTACTGTGATTGGACAGGGGTTGTCTTAGAACACTTTTAGGGTTCTTAAAGGATCATTGTCCTGTATGGGCTTTTATGGGCAAATGGGACATCACCATACCGGATTTCTGCAGGTTGTGCGATGATTCTGAAGAGCTGGAGACGATCGAGCATGTATTGTACCATTGCCCTAGGATGCAGGGTCTCAGAAAGAAGTGACTAGGAGATAGATTTCACGACGAACTGGGGTGCATCGCTGGATGTAATAGTGCGGTTGTTTCTGCTGAGGGGGCTGTAGAGATGGTAATAGTTCTACGTGGTACCTACTAACTTTCTTAATTCTATCCACCTCATACTTCTTTTCTTAACTTTTCTCTTTCTATCATTTAAGAGATTCACAATGGACCAAATTGGTCTCGGAGTGGAAGTGTGCCCTTGGGCACATAACCCTTCTTAACCTAACCTAACCTAAATTTGTTAGGTGTGTTAGATAACAAAGTACAGCACATGATTTCGGGACACAATTCTGATAATTGTTTATGAAAGTAGACCCAAAAAGAGGAACTTCTGCATCATTAGTTTGGTCAAGGTAGCTCAAATAATAATTTAAAAATTAATTTTTTTTTCATTATTTATTTATTGAATCTTCATATATTTAATATGAATTAACAATAATTAATTAAATATTCAGGTATGTGATGAAAAACGATTAAGACTTAAAAACGATTTAAAATCAATAAAAGGTGTGATGCATGTGGCAACATCGTTTTGTCTTATTGATTTCAAATTCCATTTTGTTTCAAGTAAATAGCAATAGTTTTGATATGTGATGAAAAACAATAGAATCAGTTTGAAATTGTTTTTAAATCAAGATTGTGGCAATAGTCTGTTTTCTTTTTTCATACTTAAAAAATGTATGTATTTTTTTTGGCTTAACTCTAGAACGAATGATGATGGTGCAGGTTTAATAAATTATAATTTTTTATACGTATGAAAGGGAAATGCACAAAAATTCAAGACAAGATGACGCATTAATAGAATTTATGCAAAATCATTTGGATTTGACCAGGGGATTCACACGAAGTGATAAAATAGATGTGGAGAATTTGTGGAAGGATTTAGTTAAGGAACTGCATAGTTTAGGTCCGCCAATACATGATTTAACTGGATGGAAAAAGGTAACTTAAGATATTTTTTTTTATAAAAATGTATAAATAACTAAATTTAATGCTTTGAAGATATGGACATGTTGGAAAGCAGCTGTAAAAAGGAAATTTCAATAACCAAGAAAGAAGTTGTGGCAACAGGTGGTGGTCCGTATAACCAAATTTATATTTCAAAAAATGAGGAAACAGTGGGCCAAATATGTGGTTTGTATGCATTTGTTGAAGGAATTGCAAACGCAAAACCTGCAGGAGGTGACAGCGAATAAAGTTCTTTATCATCCTTTGAAGACGATAAAAATACAAACTTGAGCAATACGGACACCTGTGGAAAAAGAAACAGAGAAGAATCCGAAGATATAGATGGAAATCCTGGTACGTCTAAAAGGTATAAACCGAAGATTAAAAATACGTCCGATAATATAAAACACCAATTAAAACAGTATATTAAAAATGATACGAAGAGAGGGGAAGAATTCTCCGAATCATTAAAAAAGTTTTCCGAAATTTTAGAGAAAACTAATGAAAATATAATTTTAATAGGAAACAACGTTAGACGTGTCTACAAATCCGTAGAAAGTTTGTCCACGAACCTTACCAGCGAGTTTAACAGCCACCACAAACTAATGGAAAACGCAGCAATAGAAAAAACAAACTCAAAAAATAGACGTTGAAAAAAAACAAAAGCAATTAGAACTAGACCAATTAAAAGATACCTTTTTAAACTGATTATAGGTACAAATATCAAATTGTAGATTTATTTTATTTTACCTTTTTTTTACATTATTATAAATGAATTAATTTTTTTGTTACTATTATACCATTAATAAAAGTGAATTGTTTTGTGTTTAAAATAGTGTTTTATATGTTTATTATTACAATAAACTGTTCGCAATATTATTTCGTACTACTACGATATTTCCTTGAATAGCTTCATCGCCCTATTCATTATTTTCCTCATGTGCTGCGGTGTCACCATCATCTATTTCTTGCACAATTTCAGCAACATTTTTAAGTTTTAGGAAGATACACAGATTATGCAAGGCACAACAGATATTAATAATTTGAACAACCTTTGATGGTGTATACCAAAGAGTGCATCTAAACCTACTCTTTAATATTCCAATGGTCCTTTCCACAACATTTCTTGCCTAGGCATGTTTTCTATTAAAAGTTTGCTGGTTAATTGTATTTGGAGACCTGTAAGGCGTCATAACAAATGCTTCGAGGGCATATCCGGAATTAGCTAATAACCACGATCCAATTTCACTATTTTCATATCTAGATTCATAATAGTTTCGAGCTTTGCTCATATTCCATACAAATGAATCGTGGCTTGCTCCAGGCCTTGTGGCATCAACACTCTTCATACTTGTTTTATAATCACATATCTAAATTAAAATATTTTAATCGAAATGGTATATGTACACTTAATAAAACCAAATACTTACAATCATTGTATTTATGCTGTAATAGCCCTTTCTATTAAAGTAAAGGTATTCCTCATTGGTTGGCCTTTTAATTGAAATATGCGTTCCGTCTATGCATCCAACAATACCTGGTATACCATGCTTTTTATAAAAAAAACTTTTTTGATGTTTTCAAATCTTCATCTGTTGATTTTACTTTAATAAATTTTTTACAAAGTTTTCTTTCTAAGCAAGGTAGGAGTGTTGTCAGTAGTTTTGAAACTGTTGTTCGATGCATTGAAATATGCGCATCATTTCCAACAGATCTCTGGAAGGAGCCTTCTGCAAAAAATCTTAAAACAGCCGCCAATTGCAGTGTAAGTGGTATTGATGTCTTCACATAGTTCTGCCCAATTAAATTCAAAATCATTATAAAGCCTTCATTATTTAGTCGGTAGCATTCAATAAATCTGTATAAAAATAATATAAGAAAATATGTATTTAAAATAACAAAAACTTTACTTACATATCTTCAGGAAGGTCCAAAGGGTTCGATTTATTCCGCAGTTGTTTTCTTTGTATGTTTTCAATTATGTGTTCTTCATCCATTACAACAAAAGCTGCTGCTACAACAAACGCCATTTTAACTTTTTTGTTTTTATTTTAAACACTTTTATTTAAAAATAATTATAAAATTTAAATTTTTATGTATTTTTCAATTTGTCGTAAACAAATGCAGAGTTGTATTTCTTAGGTATTGTTGTAGCATTTTTTAAAAAATAAAATGGATTGAAACAAAAATTGGAATATGAAACCAATCAATATTCATCACATCTATATCGTTTTAAAAATTGATTTGCGTTTTCAAAACGATCGTTTTTCTTCACATACCTGATTATCCTAATACATTATATATGTCCAGCCAGTGCCAGACAAAATTTCGTCATAACGGTTTATGTTCACATATGTGGGTGTTTATCGCTCTTCTGATTCGGTGAGTGCTGCAGTGTCTCTTCTTCTTAAGCGAGTGTGGCCGCCATGATTTAAAATATTCCGAGCTAGTGGATTTGGGTGTTGTTCAAGGCTTTCAAATATTTTACCGCATATTTTGTAATCATAGTTTTTACTAATGGCATATTGAGATCCTTATGAATGTTTGAATTTTTAACGTTCCAGGCAGCGGCTGTGATTATTCGAAGAAGTTTATTTTGACGCCTTTGAATTTTTTCGATATTAGAGGCCGAGGCAGTGCCCCATAGTTGAATACCGTAGCACCAGATAGGCTTTAAGATAGAGTTATAAAGTAAAAGCTTGCAATCGAGACTAAGGACAGAGTTTCTTCCAATAAGCCAATGATTTTGAATGGCTTTAAGTTTCATTTGAGTTAATTTTGCCTCTTTATGGCGATCCAGATGTATACCGAGATATTTTACATGCGAATGTTGAGGAATTAATTGATTATTGATTTTAATAGGCGGGCAAGATTCCCGGCGCAAAGTGAATGTTATACGTACGCATTTTTACTCATTTACCATTATCCTCCATTGTCTTAGCCATAACGAGATGCTTCATAGCTGTTTTCGTGGACGCTTAGAAAAGCTGTATCGTCTGCAAATGTTGAAGTTTGAGTGTAGTTGTTCGTTGGCATGTCCGAAGTATAAATTAAGTATAATAGAGGCCCCAGAATGCTGCCCTGTAAGACTCCAGCGCCAATTGGCTGAGGTTAACTAAAGAAATTTCCTTCTTTTATAATAAATTGACGACCGACTAAGTACATAGCTTTCTAGCAGCTTGTGTGTGTTTGCTGGAAAATTTTGCTTCAATTTATGTAATAAGCCTTCATGCCAGACTTAATCAAAAGCTTGAGAAACATCGATGAAGAGAGCGGAACAATATTTTCATTCTTCAAAGGCTTTTCTTATGGCGTTTACTATACGATAGGTTTGTTCAATTGTGCTGTGTTCTCTTCTAAAGCCTAATTGGTGGTAATGAATACATTTATTTTCACTTAAAATTGGAGTTAATTTTCACACTAACAGCCTCTCAAACAGCTTTGCTATATTAGAAAGTAAGCTTATAGGCCTATATGACTCAACTTTTGTGTGATCCTTTCCTGGTTTAGGTATCATGGTGACTAAGGAAACCTTATATTTTTGAGGATAGTATTGAAGACGTAAGATAGCATTGAAAATTAAAAGAATAATTTTCTTTGCTGTGCTGGGTAACTCCAAAAGCATTTTGTTGCTGATCTTATCAAATCCAGGGGCTTTCTTGGGGTTTAAATCACAAATAGCCTTTTCGATCTCTCTTAACTCAAATCTTAGGGGAACAGCTGCCCTAGCAGCAACAGGTGGTAACTCTAATGCTATATCGTGAGATAAATTTGGGGTAAAAACATTTTTCAAATGATTAACAAACGGATTTCCCTTTTCATTATCACTTCTTGCCCAACTTCCATTCAAGTTTATTAATGGTGGCTTAGAGACAACTGGCCTTTTGAGATTTCTAGCTGCACGCCATAATGAGTAGTCTGATTGTGCAGTTGCATCAAGTTCCTTAAGATATTTTTCAAGAGAAGCTGTTTTCTGAGTCTGAAATAGCTTTCTTAGCCTTTTTGTACACTCTTTAAGTAATTTATTAAGTTGAGGGGATCTGTGCAATTGCCACTCTCTTCGAGCTCTCCTTTTTTCAGACAAAAGACGCTCGACATCTGTGGGAAATATTTTAATATTTTTTGTTTTTTTGGGGGCAGTACTAGAATGTTGAACAGCTAGTTTCAGAAAACTGTCAAAATTAACAATAGAGCGATCTACATTCTCCGGTGTACTAAGCAGAATATTTTCTGTGAAATGGGTACTAAGATATTTTTATATTTTAACCAATTAATTTGTGTATCTGACGTCGCAAAATAACCAGTCGGAGATACAATTCTATTGGGGTTCATTATAGTAACAACTGTAGGTGTGTGGTCGGAGGATAATTCTAAGGAAGCTTCAACATAGATCGTTTCCATTGGGATGTTGTTAACGACGCCGAAATCGATGACATCGGGAATTTTTTGCTGATCAGTAGGCCAATATGTTGGTTGTCCGCTTGCTACCACATTCAAATCCATTTTAGAAATTGTATTAAATAAAACACGACCCTTTGGTGTTATAAGTCGTGACCCCCAGAAGGTATGTTTAGCGTTATAATCGCCAGCGGCTAGGAAACAGTTTAAAATATTTATAATATTGGCTTTCTGATATTGAAAATCTAGGTGGGGAGTATAGCGATGAAATTACTAGGTTTCTATTTAATTCCTCAACGCAAATGTTCGTTGCTTGGAGATAATCTTCACGATGATCACACATTAGGTAGTGTTTGACTCGGGTTTTTATTAAAATGGCAGAACCTCCACAAGCTCTATCTCTAGGGTCCTTGGTATCATATAGTGTATAACCATTGATTTTAAACGTGTTTCGTGAGGTCAAATGAGTTTCAGAAACCATCATGACATCAATTGGTTTATTTTTAAGAAAGTACTATAATTCATTTTTATGTTGGCGGATGCCGTTTGCGTTCCAAAAACAAATCTTTATACAGTTCATGGCTTGTTTATTACAGCTTGCAATAACATCGGTTACATTCTAAGAATTTCCTGCATCATATTACCCATTGTGTTCGTAAAATTATTTACTGTTTGCACAAATGTTTCCATAGTTTTTTCTAAACGACTCAAATTTGAAACTGGAGTTTCATCATTATTTGGCGAGGCACCTTGCGTTGGCACATGGTTTGATCTTAGGACCCTGCTTTCTAGCCGCTGGCGATTATAACGCTAAACATACCTTCTGGGGGTCACGACTTAAAACACCAAAGGGTCGTGTTTTATTTAACACAATTTCTAAAATGGATTTAAATGTGGTAGCGAGCGGACAACCAACATTTTGGCCTACTGATCAGCAAAAGATTACAGATGTCATCGATTTCGGCGTGGTTAAAAACATCCCCATAGAATCGATCTATGTTGAAGCTTCCTTATAATTATCTTCCGACCACACACCTACAATTGTTACTATAGTGAACCCCAATAGAATTGTATCTCCGACTGGTTACTTAGCGACGTCAGCTACACAAATTAATTGGTTATAATATAAAAAATATCTCAGTACCCATTGCACAGAAAATTTTCCGATTAGTACACCGGAGAATTTAGATCGCTCTAAAGTCAGTGTTGACAGTTTTCTGAAACTAGCTGTACAACATTCCAGTACTGCCCCCAAAAAAACCAAAAATGTTAAAATATATTCCACAGATGTCGAGCGTCTCCTGTCTGAAAAAAGAAGAGTTCGAAGAGAGTGGCAATTGCACAGATCTCCTCAACTTAAGAAATTACTAAAAGAGTGTTCCAAAAGGCTAAGAAAGTTACTGCAGACTCAGAAAACGGCTTCTATGGAAAAATATCTTAAGGAACTTGATTCAACTCCGCAATCAGACTACTCATTATGGTGTGCAGCTAGAAATCTCAAAAGGCCAGTCGCCTCTAAGCCACCATTAAGAAACTTGAATGGAAGTTGGGCAAGAAATTATAATGAAAAAGGAAATCTGTTTGTTAATCATTTAAAAAAAGTATTTACTCCAAATATATCTTGCGATACTGCGGTCGAGTTACCACCTGTTGCTGCTAGAGCAGCTGTTCCCCTAAGATTTGAGATAAGAGAAATCGAAAAGGCTATTTGTGACTTAAACCCCAAGAAGAGATAGCAAAGAAAATTATTCATTTTATTTTTAATGCTATTTTACGCCTTGAATACTATTCTCAAAAATGGAAGGTAAAGATCATACAAAAGTTGAGTCATATAGGCTTATTAGCTTATTATCAAATATGTCAAAGCTGTTTGAGAAATTATTAGTTTCAAAATAGACACCGATTTTAAGTGAAAATAAATGTATTCCAAAGCATCAGTTCGGATTTAGAAGAAAACACAACATAATTTTACAAACTCATCGAATAGTAAATGTCATAAGAAAAGCATTTGAAGAAAAACTATATTGCTCAGCACTCTTCATCGATGTTTCGCAAGCTTTCGACAAAGTCTGGCATGAAGGCTGACTACTTAAATTGAAGCAAAATTTACCAGCAAACACACACAAGCTGTTAGAAAGCTACTAGGTCGTCAATTTATTTTTAAAGAAGGCAAAATTAACTCAAATTAAACTAAAAGCCATTCAAATTCATTGGCTTATTTGAAGAAATTCTGTCCTTTGTCTCGATTGCTAGCTTCTACTTTACAAGTCTATCTTAAAGCCTATCTGGTGCTACGGTATTCAACTATGGGGCACTGCCTCGGCCTCTAATATCCAAAAATTTCAAAGGCGCCTTAATAAACTTGTTTGAATAATCACATCCGCTCCCTGGTATGTTAAAAACACAAACATAAGGATCTCAATGTGACATTATTTAAAACTTAAAGCCAATCTGGTGCTACCTTATTCAACTATGGGGCACTGCCTCGGCCTCTAATATCGAAAAATTTCAAAGGCACCTTAATAAACTTGTTCGAATAATTACATCCGCTCCCTGGTATGTTAAAAACACAAACATAAGGATCTTAATGTCACATTAGTAAAAACTTTGATTACAAAATATGCTGTTAAATATTTAAAAAGGCTTGAACAACACCCAAATCCACTTGCTCGGCATATTTTAAATCATAGCGGCCACACTCGTCCTAAGAAGAGACACTGCAGCACTCACCCAATCAGAAGAGCGATAAACACCTACATATGTGAACATAAACCGTGATGACGAAATTTTGTCTGGCACTGGCTGGACATATATAATGTATTAGGATAATATTTTATTAATTATTGTTTGTTCATATTAAATATATCAGTAGCCCGTTTCTGTATTTTTCGCATCGTAAAATTTTCCGCATGAAACCAGTGAATCGGGACAGAAACAGTGCAAAATGAAAAAAAAAATGGTTTTTCTCGCACAAGTGTTTCTGTATCTTTCCGTTGCGAGAATTATCTGTCATTTTAATAATTTTCCAGCAATTATTGGAAGGATGTGAGAAAAAGTGTTTCTGTAACAATATTTTGCGAAAAGTCAAAATAGAGTCGCATTTGAAATTGGTGCGAGAAAAACCAAATATAGATATTTTAAATTTAAAATATGTTTATATACTATTTTTGTAATATAAATAAAACACCATTGTTATATTTTGTTAATTAAATTTTTTTTAAGCCTTTCCTTGTTTTGGTTTTATTCAGGGCTGCCAGATAAATTTGCTTGAAAATCGTAAATTTTTTGAGAAAAATAAAAAGATCGCCTTTTTGTTTTAAAAAATCGGACAATTTAAAATTATGTAATTATAAACAAATTTAGTTCGATTTTTTATTACAACAAAATCAAACAAAGACATATGTACATATAAATTGTCTTTTGTTCGAACTTAATTTTTTTTAATGTATATATATTTTATTAAGCTTGAGGTCTATTTTTTATAAAATTATTTATTTTCTTTGATCCGATAACAATTTAAAATTGTTTTTTTCCCTGAAGAAGTCTCACAAAGGCGTGACAAAATATCATATTAAAAATAAATTTTAACAAAAAATAAAATAAATATTTTTATAAAAACAAAAAGAAGTCAAGCTTAATAAAATAAACATACAAACTTATTTAAAATAGATATATACAAATACCAAGAAATTAAAAATTTTTAAATTAATTCCGCTTAGATAACAGTAAAATAAATATTTAGGGTTTTTATTTTTGCGAAAAACCAAGGATTCATAGTGACGACGTTGTTTTAAATTTGTATCGTATGTGTCTAAATAGGATATAATTGAAATTTAAAAATTTCGGTTCACAAATGGCTGAGATATGAGTGAAAAACACGCCTCCAATTTTTACCCATAAATCTATAATTTACCTATTCTTATAACTATTAACTTTACTTTTTCTTTTTCACCTGAAATATACGTAGTAGAATACCTGTTAGTTGAAATCGAAAATGGCATAAAAGTGTCCATATAAGCTAAGAATATCAAATATGTATATAAATTTGTTGTTGCTTTCTACAGAAATTCATATTGTCTTTTTAAATTTTCAATGCCACAAAATATGAAGTGTTTGAAATTTAAAAATTAGATATGAATTTTTATAGAAAGCTACAATAAAGTTATAAAATATTGTTGATTTTGTTTTTGCTCTCGTCACTTTTTAGAAAAAATCAGCAAATCGGCACGTTTTCGGAGCAAAAATCGTTGAAATGAAAATAAATCGTCAAATCTGGCAGCCCTGTTTTTATTATATTTATTTCTTTTGTTGACGTTTCGCTTTCATTTGACATTTAATTCTGGAAATATTCCAGTTAAAACTGAATCTGTTTTGTCTGTTTTCGCATTTAAATACAGAAACACTTTTTTCTCGCAAATCGAGAAACGATGGAATTTTTTGTTTCACACTTCATGTTGAAAATTTTACGATGCGAGAAATACAGAAACGAGCTACAGGGTTCAGAAAATACACACATCATACACACAATGTAATGTTCAAAAGCCACCAGCACATAATTTTATTTACATAACAATTATGTGTGTTTCTAAATTTTCAACGCTGCCGAACACAACCACAATTGTGTTTTGTTTTAATTCCCTGCAAATAATAGGACCAGTCCAAACACGCGTGTAAAGAGTAGCCCACAATGGACTAGGACTAGTCCAAAAGTAACCCAAAAGTATTGTAAAAACATGGTCTATTTAACATTACGATGGTCCTATAACCCATCTTTGGACTACAAAGCAGTAGTTTTAAAACTACTCCATTGTGTACACAAGAGGATTAGTTTTAACTTCGTTTAAAAACGAAAACATGTCGTTAAAAAACGAAGACATGTCGTCTCACCACAAACACTTTTTAACAATGACGTGGTACATGCTTGCATTACATCGGGCCAGTCCATAGAGTAACCCATTTCATGAAATTGGATCAGGTGGTCCAATAATATTTGCAGGAAATATTTGGTTGCGTACACGGACATGTGTAGTTCTCGTATTTTAAGATCGAAACACACTTCAACCACACATCAACGATTGTAGCTAAGGTCGTGTACGTGTATGACAAAAAAATTGCATGTACGATAGAGGGGTTCGATGCGATAAGGTCGTGTATGTTTAAAAAATAAGAACATGAGCGATAGACATGTTCGAATGTAGCTATACTTTAAAGGCCATGTCAGATAAAACTTCTTCGCTTTGTGTGACGTTTCTTACTTTGACAGAAAAGCGTAACGCAAAAGGTGTATGTCACAATAAGCACTTTGACAATACACACGAATTGTTTGTTAAAAATAAATAAATAAAAAAAATGATACTAGCAGACTGTCAAAGCGCGCAAAAAGATGAGAGTTGCCGAACTTCGCTCTGCGTTAAAAGTTCTTTATGTGACATGTTTCGTATAAGTATGAATATTTCATCTTGGATGTCAAAGCGAATCTCTAACGCAACGCGAAGCAAAAGTTTTATCTGGCATGGCCTTAAGTTCGTGTACGGAAAAAATAAAGCACACGAATAACAGACAGGTTCGATTAAAGCTATACCTTAACTTTGTGTACGGGGAAAAGAGTACATGTACAATAGACAGGTTTGTTTTTAATATATGTCTTTGCGTGAAAAAACTAACTACATAGCAACTGCTGAATAGGCATCAGAGCAATGATTTCTTGCTTTTTTTGTATATGTTTCTTACCAAAGCAATCATTGACGAAAGAAGCTTAGCAATGGTATGAATGGCAAAGCCATTCATAGGGCTGTCAGGTACTTTTCTTCCTTGTCCCGAAAAATTAAAAAATATCCCCAAAAATCCCCAAATTAAAAAACAAAACCTTAAGTTATTTTTTTTTTTGTTTTTTTCTGTCCAAATTTAAATTTTTTTTTAAATACAGCAGTTTTCCGGTTTAACGAACCAGTACTTTGCCAGGCCTGAAACTGAAAAGTTCGTTATATGCCATACTTATGTCTAGTACCCACGTTATGAATAAAATAAATAACTAGAACTGTATTATCTGTCGTTTATTTTGAAATATGTTTTGAGATCTGTATAATATCCCTAGAGGGAAGCGAACTGACACAAAAGTAGTCCCGTGATAGGTCTTTGGTGGTAGAGACCGGTTCTAGTTCTAACACTTTATATGGATAAGACCTATTCTTTCTACATGGGGTTGTCATTGGAGGGGGTCAATTGACACCATTTGCCCAGTCACACATCTACATATTCTCAATAACTATGTTTTGTGTTATATACTACAATGTAGTATTATCCCAATAAAACAAGTCCTAGAACTACATATAAGAACAAATTTTAGAAAATCCCAAAAATGTGCCCTACTACCGCTGGAGACTGTACTGTAATTCTATTGTAATTTCTATCTTTTTGTTCTTCATATACTAGTTAAATGATTATTTTTCCTTTCACTGGTAATGAGTTCTTTCTTTTTATACTTGTTCTATTTTCACAAATTCCAGTACCATTCTGTTGGAACAATTTACAAAAATTTCCCGCAGGGATATTAAAATAAACTAAAAAAGCTACAATTTTTCAAACTGGTAGCATAAAACCTAAAATAATTTTAATGAAAAATAGGTTCAAATTGATTTTCAATTTCATTGAAAATTTTACATAAAATAATTTGTCAAGTAATGTGTTTTTTGGAACAAAAAAATTTTGTTTTGTGGTATAGTATAATAAGTAACCAGGTATGTTCATTAGAAAGAGTTTTCATTATTTACCTATGAAATGTCATATTAATTTATTTGATTGTTGACGCTTGTTTTTTCCATATTTTCTTTTCTTTCCTTGTACTTATTATACCATGGTTTTGTGGCATCTTCCTTAATTTCTCTTAAAAGCAATAAAGTTGACAAATCCCTTATTATTTGATCCCTTTGAATACACGTTTCGAAGCTTTTACTGTCGTTCCAAATGTTATTCATGACCGAAAGAATATGCGATACTGATCGTTGCAGCATAATCAAACAAAAATGTTACATAAACCAAACATAAAATAGCGGTACTTTTTGCTACTCACTTTGTTTTTAGTTAGAAATTCCTTCACATTATGCTTTTTTAAACTAAAATTATGAATCGTATTTGTTCGCTAAATTGAGCGCAAAAAATATTTTTTGTTCGCTATATAAAGTACTCAATGGAGCAAACTTGTGTGTTCGTTAAAAGCGATGATTGCAGAATAGAAGGTTCGTTAAATTTCATTAATTTAATTTGTTTATTTGCTGTAAACTATTTTCGTTTATTTTTCTTTATTCCGTATAACTGCTTTTATTTATTTTAATAAATTTGGTTGAAACAAGTGTGGTCGTTTTTATTTGTGGCTATTGGTTAGTAGTTATGATGATTTCGGTACATTAAATATATGACGGATATATGTATTTTTACTGTTGATTTTAACGATGGCTAAAACCGATTGAACAAGTTCCAAATTTTAATAAACTGGCTCATTCGTCTTCAAAAACGTCATAGTGTTAAGCTTGTAATTCCTCACTCGAATCGCATATAAAGGATTTAAAAAACATGCCGGGACCAGTCGCAACAAACAAAATAAAATAATTTTTTTGGGTAAAAATTTTTATTTGGGGATTTCTTATTGAAATTTTTCTTACTATTTAAAAAAATTTTTTTTTTAATTTGGGGATTTTTGGGGATTATTTTTTAATTTTTTGGGGACAAGGAAGAAAAGTACCTGGCAGCCCTGCGTACACGAAATTTTAATCGACAGCGTATTGGCTTTGCCATTCATACCATTGCTTACCTTTTTCGTCAATGATTGCTTTGGTAAGAAACATATACAAAAAAAGCAAGAAATCATGGTTCTGATCCCTATCCCTGCAAATAATATTGGACTACCTGATCCAATTTGATAAAAAATGGACTACTCCATGGACTGGTCCGATGTAATGAAAGTACGAGAACTACACATGTTCGTGTACGCAACCAAATATTAAAACAAAACACAATGTTAAAGACCTGCACAGATATATCTGTTTGCACAAGTTTCTGTGTGTTTTCTTAGTGGACGCGTATGGATGAGTGGTCTTGTGTTTCAGATATGAGTTGATATTGATATGAATTGTAAAAGAGTGGATGTAAGTTGATGTACGATGCCGTTATTTTCAATTATTTTTCAACGAAAAAGAACGAGAATGTATTTCGAGCGAAAAAAAAAGCCAAACAAAAAAATTTACAAAAACAAAACACAAGCTGCTTATTCTGTGGTCGTACAAATTGCCAAGCAACAACAACACTACCTTTTTACTTATTAGCAGTTTGTGCTTTGTTGTGATACGGACGTGTATTATTAAACCCGCATACAATTTGAATAAATTTATAATTTGATTTTTTATTTTAAATAAACATTCAGCGAATGAACGCAAAATAAATGATTTTTTAATAAATTATTTAGCATAAAAGTGATCAATTATTCAAAACGAAAAATTAAAAAAAGAACAATAAAAAATATAAGTGAATGAATGTACATATCTACATACTTATGTATGTAGGTATGTATGTATACATAATCTTGCAAAAACATTTTAATTTTGTGAAGTAAAAAAAAAAAATAACAAAAATATTAAAAGCACAGAAACAATGAGACAACAATAAAACTCAACGAATGAAATTGCTATGTAACAGTTCATGCAAATGAAAATAAATAAAACAAAATTATTCGTACACGTTCCCTCTCACCCTCGGTATTTACTAGAGGTCTGCAACGAGTAACTTTTTTCTTCACATGTGAAACTCGCTGTCGAATATAGTATTTATTTGTTCTCCTGCTTAACGCGCAAACAGTGAAGAGAAGTGATCGTTGTTTTTATAAATACTAACATGCAGCAGCCGAAGATGCAATATTTTCCGAAAAAAAGGAACATATAAAAATGGTACAACGAAAAAGAAGTACCTATAAATTTATGTTCACTTCATGTGGTACTTGTAGTATTGCACAGTAAAGCTGAAATTTGTGTAATTACCCAAAAATTAGACAAAAATATATTTTTTAGACTATTGATAATTAAACAATTTTTTGTGTAATTTAGCCTAAATAAATTTTTCACTTCTAAAAGAAGAAATTGTAAAAATCGATTTCCTTTTTTTTCTAAAAATTACTAGATGTTTCCCATGATCATTATTTTCAAATAATGATTATTATTGCAAATAAATTTCACTTTTAAATATTTATAAATAAATAAAAATGTAAATGATCTTAATAAATAAAGTTATAAACAAACCTTATATCCATTTTTTTTTATTAAACTTAACATTTAAAAAAGATTAAATGCATGGAACAATATTTTTTGTTTTTTTTTTGCTTGCAAAACTTCACGTGGTACTCATAGTACCTAGTGAAGTTTGGCTGTCGCATGATACTCGACCGTTCGTTTTATGAACGGTCAAGTGAGAGAGAAAAACGAACAAGGTGTAAGCAAGCACAAACAAAGTCGAGTAAGAACCAATAGTTACTCGCTAATTTTGTTGTTCTCAAAAAGATGTACCTTGTTTTTTTATTATAGTTCGAGTAAGTGTTCATGCTTTGCTAGATCATATGTACTTTTTAAGTACAAATCCCTTTGTGCAGGGGTCTAGTATTTACGCAAACGGTAGTGACGATAGTGACTCATTAAAAAAAACTAAGGCCCTTATTTTGTAAAACACAACGCAACGACAAAGAAAAAAGAAAACAATTTCATAAATATTTTGTTATTTTGTTGTTGCCTCTAACAGAAATTCACATTGGTTTTTAAGATTTCATACGCCTCATTGCTTGTGGCGTTGAAAATTTTGAAACGGTAAATAAATTTCTGTACAAAGCAACAACAAAATTATAAAATATTTATAAATTTGTTTTTGCTTTCAATATAATACTTTGGCGTGCGTTGTGTTTTACAAAATTAGGGCCTAAAACTAGACCTGGTGACAAGTGTAGCCAGGCCAGCAAGTATTGCCGCGACGGCAAAAATAAATTTAGTGGGAATTGATACCATGAACTTAAACACAAATGCAATGGAAACCCCCCTGTAAAAAGTTGTCAAAAACCTCAAGTCCAAGTTGGTATGGACCAGTCCTTAAACGGGGTCGCATCCCTATCTCTTCAGCTGTTACTTCGGCATCAAAAGTGCCATCTTTTGATAAAATAATTTCCCAAAATCGCTTTGCAATTCTGGAGGATGAATCCTCTGAAGCACCAAACGTCATAAAATCGTCCAAGCCTCCCCCGATATATCTTAGGGAGCATAACTCAAATGATCTAATAAAGAGTTTAATTTCGTTGATTGGAAGTAGTATAAATGAAACGAAAATTCAAGTAAATCATGAAAATGATTTTCGCAAAATAATTAACAAACTTGAGGCACTTAAAAAAAGTTTTTATAAATACCAACTCAAGAGCAGTAAAGGTCATCAGGTGGTGATTAAGGGAATTGATTCATGCGTAGACCGAGAGGAAAACATGTGGTAAATATTAGAAATAGGGGAAAAAATCCTCAACCACTTTTTCGTGTAGAATTAGAGCCCGGCGACATTATGTTAAAAAAAAACACGAAACGCATCCCATTTATAGTTTGAAATATATTCTATACAGAAAAATCACAATTAAGGAGCCGCAAAAAAAATGGACCTGTTCAGTGCTTAAACTGCCAAGATATTGGCCATACCAAGGCATACTGCTACTTACCCCCTGTTTGCGTAGTATGTGGTGAACTACACGGTACAGCTTCTTGCGATAAGTCTAAAACCGACCCCAACGTAAAAAAATGAAGCAACTGTGGCGGTAATCACACTGCCAATTATAGAGGATGCCCTGTATATAATATCGTCAAACAGACGGTTGGACCGAAAACAAATACCCATCAAATGCAGGTTGCAAATCAAGCCCCCAGCCTGGTAATAACAGAACCTCTTACGCTTACGTCCTAAAATCAAACCATGTGCCAATGCAAGGTGTCTCGCCAAGTAACGATTAAACTCTAGTTTCTAATTTAAGTCGTTTAGAAAAACCCATGGAAACATTAGTGCAAACAGTAAATAATTTTACGAACACAATGGGTAATGTGATGCAGGAGATTCTTAGAATGCAATCGATGTTATTGCAAGCTGTACTGTAAACCATGAACTGTTTAAAAATTTGTTTTTGGAACGCAAACGGCATCCGCCAACATAAAAATGAATTAGAATATTTTCTTAAAAGTAAACAAATTGATGTCATGATAGTTTCTGAAACTCATTTGACCTCAAGAAATACGTTTAAAATTAATGGTTATATACTATATGATACCAACAAACATTTGCGTTGAAGAATTAAATAGAAACATAGTAATCTCATCGTTATACTCCCCACCTAGATAATCAATACCAGAAGGCCAATATTATAATTATTTTAAATCATTAGGACCTTTTTTCTTGGCCGCTGACGATTATAACGCTAAACATACCTTCTGGGGATCCCGACTTATAACACCAAAGGGTCGTTTTCTATTTAATACTATTTCTAAAATGGATTTGAATGTGATAGCAAGCGGACATCCAACATATTGGCCTACTGATCAGCAAAAATACCAGATGTCATCGATTTTGGCGTGGTTAAAAACATCCCCTTAGAAACGATTTATGTTGAAACTTCCTTAGAATTATCTTCCGATCACACACCAACAATTGTTACTTTAATGAACCCCAATAGAATTGTATCTCCAACTGATTACTTAGCGACGCCAGCTACACAAATCAATTGGCTAAAATATAAAAAATATCTCAGCACCCATTGCACAGAAAATATTCCGCTTAGTACACCGGAATACGTAGATCGCGCTATTCTTAATTTTGACAGTTTTCTGAAGCTAGCTGTGCAACATTCCAGTACTGCCTCCAAAAAAACAAAAAATATTAAAATATTTTCCACAGATGTCGAGCGTCTCCTGTCTGAAAAAAGAAGAGTTCGAAGAGAGTGGCAATTGCTCAGATCCCCGCAACTTAAGAATTGATTAAAAGAGTGCACAAAAAGGCTTAGAAAGTTACTGCAGACTCAGAAAACGGTTTCTCTAGAAAAATATCTTAAGGAACTTGATGCAACTACAATCTGACTACTCATTATGGCGTGCAGCCAGAAATCTAAAAAATCCAGTTATAGCAAAGCCACCATTAAGAAACTTCAATGGTAGTTGCGCAAGAAACGATGTTGAAAAAGGAAATCTGTTTGTGAGTCACTTGAAAAACGTATTTACACCAAATATATCTAACGATATTGCGGTCGAGTTACCACCTGTTGCTGCTAGAGCAGCTAATCCCATAAGATTTGAAATAAGAGATATCGAAAAGGCTATTTGTGACTTAAACACTAAGAAGGCACCTGGTATTGATAAGATCAGTAATAAAATGCTTTTAGAGCTACCTCGCATAGCAAAGAAAATTATTCTTTTTATTTTTAATGCTATTTTACGGCTTGAGTACTTCCCTCAAGAATGGAAGGTTTCCTTAGTTACCATGATACCAAAGCCAGGTAAAGATCATACAAAAGTTGACTCATATAGGCCTATTAGCTTATTATCAATGTGTTACTACGTCGTTTTGTATTTATCAATTAAACATACTTGTAGTTACGTCCCTTTGTATTTTGTTAATAAAAGCTTAATTTTTAATCGCAGAAGTGTAAAATGTTGCTAAGACGTGTAGTTTAATAGCATTCATAACCCTACGTTTCCACATGAAAGTAATTACTTGCAAGTAGTGATACGTATTATCAACGAAACAGCCGATTGGCTGAAAGTCATAAATTGTGGTAATGTTAGTGAAAAAGTATGAGTGTATTGAGTTTTTTGAACTTGCACTTGCATGTTGAATGGGGGTTTTTTCAACTTTTCCAATTCACGATACGGTGGATCAACCGCATCTTAATCTTTTGACAGTCTTTGTCACAAATCCTTCGACTTGCTTTTAGCACTTGCAACATTGAGGTGGCCCTTTGCTAAATCTGCATGTGCAACAGTAAAATCAACCATCAATACTGTCATACTGTCTTGGTTTTGTAAACATTGCTTTGCTTGAGCTTTTCCTAAAGCAACCCAAATTTAAAAAAATTGCTATCTATCAAAATGATCAGACTAAAAACAAAGAGTTTTGACAACAAACACAGGATATAAATTGTTATTTCAAGACACTCACGGTCATGAATATAGAGTAATTTTATGTTTTTAATTGTATTTTACAGTTTTTGTAAAAAGTTTTATCTAATTACTTACATTTTCAAATTTTTTATTGTTTCCGCAAGCACATCCACTTTCGAATAATTTACGAACAATTTAAATGAACTGAAATTTGCTTTCGTATTACATAGTTGAATTGTAAAACGGTAATTTATTATTTACGAAAAGGGGTAAAAAAAATCCCGCAAAAGAAAATATTTCCGAACGTTCGAAAAACGTAGTACATAATACAATTTGTACGAATTCGTAAATCTTTTCTTTCGAATCGTATTACATAATAACCCCCCTGGATCGGCGATTGACGTGGAAATGCCATATAGAGGCAAAATTAACTCAAATGAAACTTAAAGACATTCAAATTCATTGGCTTATTGGAAGAAACTCTGTCCTTAGTCTCGATTGCAAGCTTCTACTTTACAACTCTATCTTAAAGCCTATCTGGTGCTACGGTATTCAACTATGGGGCACCGCCTCGGCCTCTAATATCGAAAAAAATTCAGAGGCGTCAAAATAAACTTCTTCGAATAATCACAGGTACGTTAAAAACTCAAACATTCATAAGGATCTCAATGTGCCATTAGTGAAAACTATGATTACAAAATATGCAGTTAAATATTTAAAAAGGCTTGAACAACAACCAAATCCACTAGCTCGAAATATTTTAAATCATGGCGGCCACACTCGCTTAAGAAGAAGAGACACTGCAGCACTTACCAACTAGAAGAGCGATAAGCACCTATATATGTAAACATAACCCGTGATAAAGAACATTTTTGTCTGGCACTGGCCGGACATAAATAAAGTATTAGGATAAGATTTGATTAATTATTGTTAGTTCATATTTAATATATGAAGATTCAATAAATAAACTATGAAAAAGAAACCTTAGTAACCATGACACCTAAACCAGGAAAGGATCACACAAAAGTTAAGTCATATAGGTCTATAAGCTTACTTTCTAATATAGCAAAGCTATTTGAGAAATTATTAGTTTCAAAATTAACACAAATTTTAAATGACAATAGATGTATTCCTAACCACCAATTCGGCTTTAGAAGAGAACACAGCACAATTGAACAAACCTATCGTATAGTAAACGCCATAAGAAAAGCCTTTGAAGAAAGAAAATATTGTTCCGCTCTCTTCATCGATGTTTCTCAAGCTTTTGATTAAGTCTGGCATGAAGGCTTATTACATAAATTGAAGCAAAATTTTCCAGCAAACACACACAAGCTGCTAGAACGCTACTTAGTCGGTCGTCAATTTATTATAAAAGAAGGAAATTTCTTTAGTTCACCTCAGCCAATTGGCGCTGGAGTCCCACAGGTCAGCATTCTGGGGCCTCTATTATACTTAATTTATACTTCGAACATGCCAACGAACAACTACACGCAAAATTTAACATTTGCAGACGATGCAGCTTTTCTTAGCGTCCACGAAAACAGTTATGAAGCATCTCGTTACTTACAGGATTATATAACTCAACTAGAAATATTCACCAGGATCTTAATGTTCCTTTAGTGAAAACTATGATTGCGAAATATGCAGTAAAATGGCTCGAACTGCATCCGAACCCACTAGCTTGAAATATTTTATATGATAGCGGCCACACTCGCTTAAGGAGAAGAGACACTGCAGCACTTACCCAATTAGATGAGCGATAAACACATAGATAAGTGGACAGAACCCGTGATAAAGAAAATTTTTGTCTGGCACTGGCAGGACATAAAATAAAGTATTAGGTTAAGATTTGATAATTATTGTTAGTTCATATGTAATGTATGAAGATTCAATAAATAATATTGAAAAAAAAACACTTATTAGGGTGAAAGCCCCTAAGTTCGGCATGCACGAATAATCGGCATTTTTGAATTAAAACTTAAATATATAAGAATTACGAAAATGTTATTAAGGTATATTTCGAATTCAGCTTTAATTTAAAATACACTTATTTCCCATTATGTAAAATTAGCATTTGGCTAGAATGAGAACTTAAATCTATATTGGTCCTTATTTAGTGCCAAGCTTTCTACACGCTCCATGGTGCCTGTTTTTTAGATAATTTGTTAGGCACACGGGTTTTAAAGATAAAAGTATATTGCCTTCAAATTATAAATCTTCAGAAAAATATTATTTTAACTTATTTTTATGGCTGCCGGAATTTGGAACGATTTTTTTGCGAATTTCATCTTTGGCATCAATATGCCGACTGCTGGAAAATCATTATTTTGTCATATTAAGATCAAATTCTCAAAAATATTTCTTTACTGACCTCTCTTGACAACAGTACAAAAAGAAGTGAGTCTGAAATAGGTTTACCTTATAGTCAGCAATGTTTATATTGACTGCCCAAATAAATGCCGAACTTAGGATAGAAATGATCCTTTAGTCAGCAGTTATTTGTTTTTGTTATTTGAATTGATTTTACTTGTATCTCAGTTTATTTTGCCTCTTTTTGGAGAAACAATAGTTAAATACTTCCACTTCCGATCGGAATTTATATCTGTGGCAGGGGTGTATATAGCATTCCCATGTAAAAAATCGATCAAGATTTATACCGTGATATTTTACATGCTAATGTTGAGGTATATTTTGTTTAATGATTGAATCCTAACGCAAAACGATTTTGTATATATAAATATAAGTATACCTATATATATTTCTTCATTGATGGTTATCTTCAATTGTTTTAACAATATTCCAATTGAAATTAATGGTTCTGTAATTATCGAAATGCTTTATAGGTAGCAGTTTTCGTAATAAAGCTGTAGTTGAAATGGCTATTTGTAACCAAAAAAAATGGTTTGGTTGAAGAAATGGTTATTTATAACCAAAAAAAATATATTTTTTACTTTAATTGGTTACGATAACCATTATAAAATATATGTAACGATAATGGTTAAAAATAACCAAATGAAAATAAAAGGAATTTTTTTATCGTGAGCAACAAATTTAATAAAAAATTTATAAGGGTATTCATTTCAATTTTTTTTTGGGTGGAAAAATGGAAAAAAGAAAAATTACACTCTTATTGACGTGAACGGGTTTTTTTTTATTTTTTTTTGTAAAAAGTACAAGCTGTCAAAAAAAAATCTGCCAAATTATTCGTGGAGGTAATTGATATTTTCAATATGCCAAATAAGTGCAAAAAGTGAATTAATTAATTTATTTAATTGTCACATCATTAACAGAAATTGATAATATTTGCGAAAATAAAGGTATGTAAAGATACATTTTCATGAAAACAATACTATATAAACTTTGAAATATTAAATTGCAGAAATGTTGACTTCATTAATTTCATTTCTTTTTTTTTAATTCTTTTTTAATAACTTTTTTTATTGACCTCATTCTTAATATGTGTTTTTTCTTTTTGAAAGTTAAATGAGAAAGAAGTTATGTTTAAAATGTTGTAACTATAAAAAATAATTTTTTAAATCAGAGTTGTACAATTCAAGAGTTTATAAAAAGAGATGTAATTTTTCGTACTTTGTATTAAAAATTAGCAATTTTTTATGAATGGCAACATCATTTCGTTTGACGTTTATAGTGGAAAATTACATCTTTTTATCCTGACTTTTTTACACTTGGTTATAGTGTGACAAAAATGTAACTTTTGGTGGAATTTTTTTTCTTGTGGTTGTTGTAACAAAAACTACATTTTTCCACTTTTCCATTTTTCCAACATATAAGAAAACTGAAATGAATACCCTTTATATGAATTAAAATAAAAAAACTCTCTCCTGTAAAATTGATTTAGGTTCTTACGTTATTTAAGGGCTCGAATAATACAAAAATTTTAAACGGAATGAAAAGCTAAGTATAACCAGCTAGTTGTGGCGTAGGGCAAACAAAACAACAAGACATGTGACACACACACAGACTGTTCATGCTGTGGCAGTGCCCTGCAAACAATAGGACTAGTCCAAAAACATGGTCTATTTAACATTACGATGTCCTAGAGCAGGATCATATAACCCAGCTTTGGACTATAAAGGAGTAAGTTTAAAACTACTCCATTGTATACACAAGAGGATAAGTTTTAACTTCGTTTAAACCCGAAAACATGTCGTTAAAAAACGAAGACATGTCGTCTCTCTACAAACACTTTTTAACAATGACATGGTCCAGTCCATGGAGTTGTCCATTTAATCAAAATGGATCAGGTGGTCCAATAATATTTGCAGGGTACACATTGCCGAGCAACATCAACAACACTAACGAGAAGCATTGTGATCAGGCCTGCCATACTAAACGATTTTTGCCTCTAAATTATCAAAGAGCCTATTTTTTGAGAAACATTTACAACACGGTCATTTTTACTTAGATAATCAACAACCAAAAAAAATATAATTATAGTAATTATTTTCAATCCGTTAGTTATTTTTTGAATAAAAAAACAAAAAATTCTATTTAAAACATTTATTTTTCAACGTAAAAATAAAAGGTCAAATGTAACTCCTAAAAAGAGAGTTTTATTAAGCCGTCATATATTAAGACATGCATAAATAAAACTCTTAAAACCGGAATTTTATTCAAAAAATAAAACTTATTGACACCCAAAGCTTGTCGCTGGTCATTTCACTAAAATTTGTAAAGCAGTGTTATCTAATCAGCTTGCACTGCAATTAAACTAATCGTCATTAAAAAAGAAAAAAAACAAAATGATTGTTAATTTAGAAGTAAAAATAAAAATCCTTAAAAGAGTTTTATTTGTTGGCGACGAAGTGAGTTTTATTTTAGGCCGAATATTTTATAACTGCGAAATAAAACTTTCTTTTTAAGAGTTCAACCGAACTTTTATTTTTCGGTGAAAAATGATTTATAGGTGTGGAGTTGAGATCGTTTTTTCTAGATCACCATATCGACCCCTTTGCGCGAAATTATCGTATGTTTCAAAAACCAAATTTTACAGGACAGCCATTTTCCTACTTTTCTCTGCTGAAAATATACATTAAATTTTTGGAGCAACGAAGTGGAATTCGCCTACAATATTTTTTCATGTGACGTCTCTTTGAATATAGAACAAGATTGCATCAAAAACTCAATTTCAAAAAAATTTGCCTATACGATAATTTCGCGCAAAGGGGTCGATATGTTCTTAAAGAGAACTTTAGGACGAACATATGTGTATATGACAGTATAGGTCTCCGTTGACTCTAATATTTAGAGTTTTTAAGCTAAAATTTTATGGATAACTCTTATTTACGGTCCGTGCAATTTACCCTTAAGTGTCTGTTGGCAAATTTATATTTTTAAATACGATTATTTCAAAAAGTAATAAACGGTGCGGAGGGAGCGTGGCGCCGTTGGAATTATCGGTTGTGCGGATTTGTCAATCACGATGTCGATGAGGTCGAGTGGGCATCGTGCGTTCCCTGTGGAAAATTTTTTTTAAGAGTAATAATTCTAACGTAATTGCTCGTCGACAATTTTGTTCAAAGTTAATTTTCATTTAAACGGTCACGTCAACAAGCAAAACTGCCGCTACTGTTCTCGAAAAACAAGGCTCAATTCACGTGATTTCAAATCACATGTGCCTACTAAACTCACACGTTTGATATTTTAGTGTCCCGTTTTTGTGTATTTTGGTGTGATCTTCAATTGCCGAAAGCACACCGGGAAACACAAAAACGGTATGACCTTCAGAAGACCACAAAATCACGTGTGATTTTCAAAAATACGTGATTTGAAATCACGTGATTTTCAGAACAGGCTCGTATATGTTCCGATTTGGGTTTGAAAATAAGCCGATTTCTAACCAAAACCATCTGGCACACCTGGTTGAGATCGTATACAAGTTTTTATAAACATTCTTATTTTCATCAACTCGCCCACAATAATTTAATATACAACAGATAACCACAGATATTGTAGAAATACTTATGGTGACAACTGATATTTGTAAGCAAAAAAAAAAAAAAAATGTTATGACACACTCAATCCAAAACCATAAGCAACTGTTTTTGTTTTTAAGATATGGTGAGTGGACAAAAGCAAAACCATGCAATATCAGTTACACTCATTCTCTCATTTATATCCGAAGTAACAGATAAATATCTGGTGTATCTGTTTCAACAATACTTACTGCTACACTCGTGCAGGTCTTTAGGTTGTGTTCGGCAGCGTTGAAAATTTAAAGGCACATGTTGTGTTGCTTTAAAATGTACTAAATTGTACTTCTAGTTGTACAAATAAAATGTCGACGAAAGTGGACAAAAAACATAATAAACAAATGTATTCAGGATTTCAAGACAAAGTCTTGACTGAAAGAATACGAAAAACAGAAGAAAGGAAGCGACATGTGAATGAATTAAAAATGATTATTGCAGCAAATTTCGAACCACCAGTATCACTGGTTAAAAGATTGATGTTAGACTGTTGGCTGGCAGGCACCGCAGTGGTGCAGAGGTTAGAACTCAAAGAATTCTGATTAAAGAATGTGGTGATTCTTGAAATATGTAAATTCCACCCAGGTTCGAGCCCCAGCTCAGCCAAGAAAATTATCAATAAATTTTAATAAAATTCCGAGTTGTAAAAATTCCTTCCTTCAGTAAAAATAATTTAATAAAAATTAAATTTGATGTAATCAAGTCTAACTAAAAAAAAACCAAAATTAAAATTAACAGTTCAACTAAAAATCACAATTGTTCTTAAAAATCGCTATGGCACAAGCTCTAATGTTTACATTTGTACTTCTAGTTATACAAATAAAATGTCGACGAAAGTGGACAAAACACATAACAAACAAATGTATTCAGGTTTTCAAGACAAAGTCTTAACAGAAAGAATAAGAAAAACAGAAGAAAGGAAGCGATATGTGAATGAATTAAAAATGATAATTGCAGCAAATTTCGAACCACCAGTATCACTGGTTAAAAGATTGATGTTAGACTGTCGGCTGCAGGCACCGCAGTGGTGCAGACGTTATAACTCAAAGAATTCTGATTAAAGAATGTGGTGATTCTTGAAACATGTAAATTCAACCCAGGTTCGAGCCCCAATTCAGCCAAGAAAATTATCAATAAATTTTAATAATATTCCAAGTTGTAAAAATTCCTTCCTTCAGTAAAAATAATTTAATGAAAATTAAATTTGATGAACTCAAGCCTAACTAAAAAAAATATCAAAATTAAAACTAACAGTTCAATTAAAAATCACAATTGTTCTTAAAAATAGCTATGGCACAAGCTCTAATGTTTACATTTGTACTTCTAGTTGTACAAATAAAATGTCGACGAAATTGGACAAAAAACATAATAAGCAAATGTATTCAGGTTTTCAAGACAAAGTCTTGACAGAAAGAATACGAAAAACAGAAGAAAGGAAGCAACATGTGATTGAAATAAAAATGATAATTGCAGCAAAGCCAAGGCACCGCAGTGGTGCAGAGGTTATAACTCAAAGAATTCTGATGAAAGAATGTGGTGTTTCTTGAAACATGTAAATTTAACCCAGGTTCGGGCCCCAGCTCAGCCAAGAAAATTATCAATAAATTTTAATAAAATTCCTTCCTTCAGTAAAAATAATTTAATGAAAATTAAATTTAATGAACTCAAGCCTAACTAAAAAAAATATCAAAATTAAAACTAACAGTTCAACTAAAAATCACAATTGTTCTTAACAATAGCTATGGCACAAGCTCTAATGTTTACATTTGTACTTCTAGTTGTACAAATAAAATGTCGACGAAAGTGGACAAAAAACATAATAAGCAAATGTATTCAGGTTTTCAAGACAAAGCCTTGACAGAAAGAATACGAAAAACAGAAGAAAGGAAGCAACATGTGATTGAAATAAAAATGATAATTGCAGCAAAGCCAAGGCACCGCAGTGGTGCAGAGGTTATAACTCAAAGAATTCTGATGAAAGAATGTGGTGTTTCTTGAAACATGTAAATTCAACCTTGGTTCGAGCCCCAGCTCAGCCAAGAAAATTATCAATTAATTTAAATAAAATTCCAAGTTGTAAAAATTCCTTCCTTCAGTAAAATAGTTTAATGAAAATTAAATTTGATGAACTCAAGCCTAACTAAAAAAAAATATCAAAATTAAAATTAACAGTTCAACTAAAAATCACAATTGTTCTTAAAAATAGCTATGGCAGAAGCTCTAATGTTAACATTTGTACTTCTAATTGTACAAATAAAATGTCGACGAAAGTGGACAAAAAACATAATAAGCAAATGTATTCAGGTTTTCAAGACAAAGTCTTGACAGAAAGAATACGATAAACAGAAGAAAGGAAGCAACATGTGAATGAAATAAAAATGATAATTGCAGCAAATTTCGAACCACCAGTATCACTGGTTAAATGATTGATGTTAGACTGTTGGCTGGCAGGCACCGCAGTGGTGCAGAGGTTAGAACTCAAAAAATACTGATAAAAGACTGTGGTGTTTCTTGAAACATGTAAATTCAACCCAGGTTCGGGCCCCAGCTCAGCCAAGAAAATTATCAATTAATTTAAATAAAATTCCAAGTTGTAAAAATTCCTTCCTTCAGTAAAATAGTTTAATGAAAATTAAATTTGATGAACTCAAGCCTAACTAAAAATATATCAAAATAAAATTTAACAGTTCAACAAAAAATCACAATTGTTCTTAAAAATAGCAATGGCACAAGCTCTAATGTTTACATTTGTACTTCTAGTTGTACAAATAAAATGTCGACGAAAGTACACAAAAAACATAAAAAGCAAATGTATTCAGGTTTTCAAGACAAAGTCTTGACTGAAAGAATACGAAAAACAGAAGAAAGGAAGCGACATGTGAATGAATTAAAAATGATAATTGCAGCAAATTTCGAACCACCAGTATCTTTGGTTAAAATATTGATGTTAAACTGTCGGTTGGCAGGCACCGCAGTGGTGCAGAGGTTATAACTCAAAGAATTCTGATGAAAGAATGTGGTGTTTCTTGAAACATGTAAATTCAACCTAGGTTTGGGCCCCAGTTCAGCCAAGAAAATTATCAATAAATTTTAATAAAATTCCATGTTGTAAAAATTCCTTCCTTCAGTAAAAATAATTTAATGAAAATTAAATTTGATGAAGTCAAGCCTAACTAAAAAAAAATATCAAAATTAAAATTAACAGTTCAACTAAAAATCACAATTGTTCTTAAAAATAGCTATGGCACAAGCTCTAATGTTTACATTTGTACTTCTAATTGTACAAATAAAATGTCGACGAAAGTGGACAAAAAATAATAAGCAAATGTATTCAGGTTTTCAAGACAAAGTCTTGACAGAAAGAATACGAAAAACAGAAGAAAGGAAGCAACATGTGATTGAAATAAAAATGATAATTGCAGCAAAGCCAAGGCACCGCAGTGGTGCAGAGGTTATAACTCAAAGAATTCTGATGAAAGAATGTGGTGTTTCTTGAAACATGTAAATTTAACCCAGGTTCGGGCCCCAGCTCAGCCAAGAAAATTATCAATTAATTTAAATAAAATTCCAAGTTGTAAAAATTCCTTCCTTCAGTAAAATAGTTTAATGAAAATTAAATTTGATGAACTCAAGCCTAACTAAAAAAAAATATCAAAATTAAAATTAACAGTTCAACTAAAAATCACAATTGTTCTTAAAAATAGCTATGGCACAAGCTCTAATGTTAACATTTGTACTTCTAATTGTACAAATAAAATGTCGACGAAAGTGGACAAAAAACATAATAAGCAAATGTATTCAGGTTTTCAAGACAAAGTCTTGACAGAAAGAATACGATAAACAGAAGAAAGGAAGCAACATGTGAATGAAATAAAAATGATAATTGCAGCAAATTTCGAACCACCAGTATCACTGGTTAAATGATTGATGTTAGACTGTTGGCTGGCAGGCACCGCAGTGGTGCAGAGGTTAGAACTCAAAAAATACTGATGAAAGACTGTGGTGATTCTTGAAAGATGAAAATTCAACCCAGGTTCGAGCCCCAGCTCAGCCAAGAAAATTCTCAATAAATTTTAATAAAATTCCAAGTTGTAAAAATTCCTTCCTTCAGTAAAAATAATTTAATGAAAATTAAATTTGATGAACTCAAGCCTAACTAAAAAATGTCAAAATTTAATATTAACAGTTCAACTAAAAATCACAATTGTTCTTAATGCATAATAATTTTATATTGTTACAGGTAAAATTGGGGTTTATAATTCTTATTTGCTTAACATTTTTATTTGTATAATATCTTTAGTTTCTCTAAAATTTTTGGATGAAGTTTCCTGACGATCTGGCCTAAGCAAGCAGTGAAATGCGCCATGGAATAGCTTCCATCAACAGTAAATTTCAGTTTATTAATAGTATGGAATGGTAATTTAGAAAAGTATTTAACGCAGATGCAAAAAAAGGGTATTTTCTCACACTCAATTATAGGGAGGAAAAGAAATGGCATTCTTTTTTCCCTTCTCTCCTAAAAACTCAAGACTTGACGGCTAAAACTTGAAGTTTATGAACCAGCACTAACTGGGGGAAAGAAATGGAACAAATTTGCCATTTTTTTTTGCAACATATTTAGAAAGGAAAACGACAACTTCTCAAAGTTTCGCATATTTTTTTTAGAAAAGAAAAACAACCCGCACCATTAGTTTTGAGGGGTGTACGTAAACAACATTTTTTTAAGTCGGCTTACTATACATGCGTTGTTCCATAAATAAAAGATGATAGATTGACAACAATAATAAATACTTTACCCATCTCCAAAAGATATATATGTATGTATATTAAATTGTTTCTAGTTGATTTTGTAATAAGATTCGATTGGTAAATAGTATACTTAGCTTACCTGAGATCATATAAGGTTTTATCCATATCTTCATTAGAAAATGTTCCTTCACTAGAAGCTACAAGTTGAAATTCTTGTGCTTCGTCTTGAAGACACGATTGTACAAACTCGAAAATATCGCTAAGTTTTTCATAAATACTAAAAGTGCCCTAAAAATTAATATAAGTAAAATCCGATTATGTACTTATTCAACCCTATTATGTAAGCCGTTGTCGACATCAATTTTTGATTGTTGTCACATCAAGTCGACGACTACATCACTTCGAAGTTAATTTGGCATTTTATATTAAAATTGTGACTACGTCGAAGAGTTATCGAAAATCTGACAAAAAAAATCCCATCACCAATTACACGGTGCTCGAAATTGACACTTTTTTAGACAAGCTGGGCACTTGGCGTTTTAACATAATACGGGTACGCTGAATTTAATGGTGCTAACCGTTTTCTAGATTAGCTCTTGTTTTCGAGATATATCGTTATTTCGAAAATGGAGGAGGTTGCACAACATATATGCGCGTAACTCAAAAACGGTTTAGTCTATTGAAATTACTAAAAAAAAAACCGAAATTCCGCAATAAAATTCGCTTTTTTTGTTTCTAAAACGACTGCACATATTCGAAAAAAGTTTTACCTTTCTTAAAGGAAATTTTATTGTGGGATTTCGGTTTTTTTCAGTAATTTTAATAAACTAAGCCGTTTTTTGTTACGCGAATATACTTATGTTGTGAAACCTCCTCCATTTTCGAAATAACAGTATATCTCGAAAACAAGAGCTTACCTAAAAAAAAACGTCTAGCACTATTGGATTCAGCGTACCCGAATTATGTTAAAACGCCATGTGCCCGGCTTGTCTAATTTTGCAACTAGCAGTGTTATTTTTCTATTATTTTTGTTCTTCATCATTATAGCTCAGTTTTAAACGCTATTTGTGTTATTTTACATTTGGTTTTTTAACCGATTAGCGGTTTTAAATAAATTTTAGAGTTTTTTCCGATTCTTTTAGCAAATTTTTGGGAATTTCCGTTAATTTAGTAATTTATGCCATTTCTTATAGTTTTCAATAAATTTCATGGCTCGTTTTAAATATTAAAATGTTTTCCCTATTTTTACAAAATTTATTTTTTTGTTATTTTTTGACATTTTCGAAATGAAGTGGATTTAAAACAGAAAAAATTTCGAAAACGAGCCTGTAAAGAAAGTTTATATAAAATATTCCTTTTTATATACTTCATAATTTGAATAACAGCTCATAAAAACAGGAAAAACTACAGTAATTTTGTCAATAATTGAAATCAAAATCTCGTTCGATTTCAATTGAACTTAATTTCGATTTGTAAAACATGCCCGTTTGTTTTTAGCCGATTTAGTGATTTATTAAAAATGTTTATGGTTTGTTTCCAAATTCGCTTTTTTCCGAATTCAAAACATGTAAGCGATCGAAGTAATTTTTTCCTATAAGTTTTCTGATTTTTTACATCTTTAACGATTTTGAATATATATAACTTTGCTATCAGTCTGCTGTTTGCAAAATTTTGAGAATTTCCGCAACTTTTAAATTTTGTACCGAATTTTTGCCATTCCTTTTTATTTTAGGGACTTTTAATTAATTTTATGGCAAAAGTGCAGTTTACGGGGCGTACGAAAAAAAATTAAAAAAAAAAATTGAACCCCTTCTGAAATTAAAAACAAAATTAAAATTTAAGGGGGCTGAGGCCCGTGGGCCCCCCTGGATGCAAAAAAGCGCCCCGCCCACTTAGTGCAATGTGTGGGTACTTAAATTAAAGGTAATTGTACAAGAAAAACGAAAATAATAAAATTTAGGGCAGACGGGACTTTTGCGGCCCTCTGAGTCCAAAAAAATTGCCCCCATCCACTCAAAATTATGTGTAGGCACTCAAATTAAAGGTAGTTTGCTCACGATTGCAAATATTTTGTTTTATTTTGTATTTTTTAATGTTTTATGCTTGATTTAAAAAAAAAAAGATTTGTTAATTTTTTTTGTAACTAATAGTCTATTTCCGATGTGCTAAAGAATTCTTTGCTACATAGTCGGCTTTTGGCCGGGCGAAAGGATTTTCTCCTCTATGGTATAACAAAAACCGGCTTCGCTAACTAAAGTTTCTCTGCATAGCAATGATTTTCTGCTCCAAAGACCGGCTTAACTAACTAGGTTAGGTTAGGTTCAGAAGGGTTATGTGCCCAAGGGCACACTTCCACTCGGAGACCGGCTTAACTAACTAAAGCTTTTCTGCACCTAGGTTAGGTTAGGTTCAGAAGGGTTATGTGCCCAAGGGCACACTTCCACTCGGAGACCAGTACGGTCCATTGTGAATCCCTTCAACATGAAGAAAAATAGATAAAGAAGATAGAAAAAGAGAAAGTTTAAGAAAAGAAGTATGAGGTGGATAGAGTATAGGAAATAAGAAAGTTAGTAGGCACAGTGAAGAACAAATTCCCTCTCTACTGCCCCCTCAACAGAAACAACCGCACTATTTCCCTGACAAACCCCAGTAGATCAGCCGGACTACATCCAGCGATGCACCCCAGTTCGCCGTGAAACCTATTTCCTAGCCACTTCTGTCTGAGACCCTGCATCCTGGGACAATGGCAAAGTACATGCTCGATCGTCTCCAGCTCCTCCGAATCCTCGCACAATCTGCAGAAGTCCGGTATGGCGTTGTCCCATCTGCCCACAAAAGCCCTGACCCGACAATGAACCGTCAAGAACCCTATAAGCGTTCTAAGACTACTCCTATCCAATCCCAGTAGAACCCTGGTTGCCCCCGCGTCCAATCCGGGCCATAATGCCCTAGACACCCTGCAATCCACCCTGTCCCCCCAGGACCGGTTAACGTCATCACGGAATTTCTCCCGTATCGCACCATAGTAGTAACATGCCCCCCCTGTCCCTTACCACTAAGTCCAGATTCGAACCCTCTCTCGCGAGTTCGTCCGCCACCTCATTTCCCTCAACCATGCAGTGTCCAGGTACCCAACACAGCCTCACATTGAATGCCTCCATGAGTCCACCAAGAGCATTCCAACACCGAGCGACCAGGCACGATCGCACCGTATAATTCGTCAATGCCCTAAGCGCCGCCTGACTATCGACGTAAATTGTCACCACAGATCCACCCACGATGTGTTCCAGTATCACCTCCGTCGCCCTCCAGATCGCTAGGATCTTAGCCTGGAAGACACTGCACTCATCGGGGAGTCTGAATGACCTCTTCACCTCGGTGTCCGCTATATATACACCGGCACCAGTGCCGGTTTACATCTTGGATCCATCCGTAAATACTGCCCACCCCTCAAACAGTCCATTGGATCCACTTCAAACCTCCCTATCCGGGAACTCCACTGGTGGTGTTGCGCCGAAGTCCAGGGTCATAGTCCTATGATCCGAAATTCTCCCGAGAGTAATACCCTGATCAAGCAGACCCATCTCGTACAAGATTCTCGTGTGATCATCCCGCCTAGGTCTAACTAAGGAAGACTCGTAAAGTCTAATTAAGTTCCTAGCGGCCACACTCCTTACGTAATGCTCAATAGGGGACAGATATAGTAGGATGTCCAGCGCTGCCTGCGGAGTGCTTCTCCTTGCGCCTGTGATGCCAAGATATGCACTTCATTGAACCTTGCTGAGCATCTTCCTATAGCTATCCACTCCCAACGCACCCCACCAAACAGTGCATCCATAGGTAAGTATAGGCCTAACAACCGATATGTAAATCCAGTTTACCATATCCGGCCTCAGACCCCAGTTCTTACCAATGGAGTTCCTGCATGTGTAGTATGCATTGATCTCATCCTTTCCTGAGTATTGCTCTTCCAAGACAGTTTGCAGTCCAGAGAGTTACCCGAATACTTTGCTCCGTCCGATAGAGGTAACTCGACGCCATCTAGCACTGGCCTCCTAACTTCCTCTATCCTATACCTTCTGGTAAATAGCACCAGCTCAGTCTTCACAGGGTTAACACCCAGTCCCCTATCCTTTACCCAAGCCGAGAGTTCGCCTAGCAACACCTGCATAATTTCCCCGATCGTGGACAAACATTTTCCCCTGACCAGCAGAACTATGTCGTCCACATAGGCAACAACTTTCCTACCCATGGAATCAAATGACCTAAGAATCCCGTTGACCGCAAGCAACCACAGTAGAGGTGATAGAACCCCCCCCTTGTGGTGTCCCCCTGGTAACCCTCCTCCTTATCACATGATCCCCCAGGCCCGAGTTTATAATCCTACTGCCAAGCATGCAGACTATCCACTCCACCAGAAAGTCCTCCACTCCCAACTCTAACAACGAATCTCTAATCGCCTCAATCCTAATGTTATTAAAGGCTCCTTCTATGTCCAGCAACGCGGCGAGATAAAAGATACTTATATTACCCTAGAGAGGAAAATAATATGCGGATATAAAAACAAAATACATATTTGTATTCGTGAACAAATTACCTTTAATTTGAGTACCCGCACATATCACTAAGTGGGTGGGGTAGTTTTTTGGTTCCAGGGGGCCCACGGGCCTCAGCCCCCTTAAATTTTAATTATGGTTTTTTTCTTTTTTTATTCTCAATCGGGTGGCATATTTTTTTTCGTATGCCCCGTAAAGTGCATTTCAGCCAATTTTATTACCTTGTCTGAAAAATTAAAATTTTTTCGCGAATTTAAGCAATTTTTGCAAAATTTTCCGAACTTTTGCGTTTAATTTGCTAATTAAATTTGTGGCCTTTTAAATTTGGATTTTTGCTTACATTTAAAATTGATTTAACTTTCATTTGAATTCTACCCGACGTCGACTTAAAAGCGCATTAGAAAATATCAAATGACTGTCGAAAGTAATTGATTATTGTCATTGTATTTAACGAAAATACAATTACTGCTCCGGTGGCATCGACTTTCATAATAGGGGCAATTATTTAATTTGAACATACCTGTATAAAAAGTCCATTGGGAAATTTTATCCTAACTAAGGAATATTTATACATTCTTATTGTTTTCTGTTCTTCACGTTCCCTCATTGCTTTTGTCTTCAACATTTGAGCACTTTCTATTGCTTCGGCTCTTAGTTGTTGTTCACGCTTTATCTCTTCTGGAGAAATACGATAAAAATCATTTGGTAGCACCACACGCTCAGCTTGGGAAGGCAGCAATACTTTTATATTACGATCCAATACTAATTGAATGGGTCCCGAATTTTGCAGAGCTTCTAACAAGGTCATTATTTCGTAATCCTTTTCAACATTTTCTTTCGACCATATGAGAAATTTTTCATTATCCAAATTAACTTCTTGAAATCCAGCGGCCTGAAGAAAGTCTAATGCGCCTTCAACATACCGAACTTTTTCACAAAATATGCTAGTTTAATAAAATAATTTTTAATACATTTAGTTAAGCAATATATTTTATTCTTACCGATTTTCCATTCTAATTTTGTAGAATTTTTCTTCATCCGGGAATGTGATAATGTTCTCCAAATATTTAGTTAAAGTTTTAATGCAGTCGGCTGCCTATTTGTAGATAAAGAGCAATTAACAAGTTAGAGCAGGGTTGCTAGTTTTGGGGTTTTTAACCTCAAATTAGGGGTTATATTGTTGCTAAAAGGGACAACAAATTGTATTTGGGGTTTGCATTGGGGATATTTAAAAAAAAATAGGATTTTTGGGGAACTATACATGTACATAAGGTTGGCCATTTTTGCAACATCACTTAATATCAATGAGCGTACGGCAAAAAAGTTTTTTTTGTCTAAAAATTCAATTATGTATTATGAGTACAAAATTTGTATTTTCCTACACAAGTTTATGTGCATAAGAAGTGCACAAAAAAATTAAAGTGAACTCTTAAGTTAATGAATTGGCTAATTTGGTTCCTTTGTATAAAAAAATATTTATATTAAAATTTAAGATTAAAAAGTTTAAATTGAATACAAGGCGAAAAAATCAGTTTTTATTTTAGATGATAAATTAATAAAAATTTAAATACAATTTTGTTTTCAAAAAGGTATAAAGCCCCAAAATCGGTTAAGAACTAGCCTTGTAATAAATAATGCCTTGGACCACTAATGTGTCAATTTTTACTTAACCTAGAATTGCGATCACACACCGTTAATATTTTTCTAAGTGATTTATAATTTTTTTTTCAAGAGTTACCAGTTACAGAAAATACAGTACGTTACGGTACGTAACATTGCATTGCGTTACATTTACGGTCGGCTAAATCAACCTCAATTCTTAAAAGTAGAATGCAAGCAAAAAAATTAACAAAGCAATGTTCAAATGGATAACCGCTGCACATGGGAGTGTTCTAAACTAGCACAATTTTTTTTAACAAAAGTTTTTTTTTTCTTCATTCTTTATTTATTGAATCTTCATATATTAAATATGAACTAACAATAATTAATCAAATCTTATCCTGCCAGTTCTGTTCACATATACAGGTGCTTATCGCTCTTCTAGTTGGGTAAGTGCTGCAGTGTCTCTTCTTCTTAAGCGATTGTGGCCGCCATGATTTAAAATATTTGGAGCTAGTGGATTTGGGTGTTGTTCAAGCCTTTTTAAATATTTTTCTGCATATTTTGTAATCATAGATTTTACTAATGGAACATTGAGATCCTTATGAATGTTTGAGTTTTTAACGTACCAGCGAGCTGCTGTGATTATTCGAAGAAGTTTATGTTGACGCCCTTGAATTTTTTCGATATTAGAGGCCGAGGCAGTGCCCCATAGTTGAATACCGTAGCACCAGATAGGCTTTAAGATAGAGTTGTAAAGTAGAAGCTTGCAATCGAGACTAAGGACAGAATTTCTTCCAATAAGCCAATGAATTTGAATGGCTTTTAGTTTCATTTGAGTTAATTTTGCCTCTATATGGCATTTCCACGTTAATTGCCGATCCAGATGTAAACCGAGATATTTTACATGCGAATGATGAGGAATTATTTGATTATTGATTGTAATAGGGGGGCAAGATTCCCGGCGCAAGGTGAATGTTATATGTACGCATTTTTGCTCATTTACCATTATCCTCCATTGTCTTAGCCATATTTCTAGTTGAAATATATGATCCTGTAAAGAAAAGCTGTATCGTCTGCAAATGTTGAAGTTTGGGTGTAGTTGTTTGTTGGCATGCTGCCTTGTAAAACTCCAGCGCCAATTGGCTGAGGTGAACTTAAGAAATCTCCTTCTTTAATAATAAACAGTTCAACAGGTATAAGGCGGATCTGAGAAGGGCAAAGCGACTATCATGGAGGCAATTTTGTGCATCCATGGAAAATGTCAACGAGTTGTCAAGATTTTATTTATTTATCCAAGGACCCTAAGGCCCTTGGTTACATCCAAAGGAATGACGGCTCATGGACTGAGTCTAGCTCTGAGATCCTAACCTTACTTATGGAGACGTACTTTCCCGGGTGCAGGGAAACTGGAGGTATGGTCGACGGTCAATGGGACGTGATGTCCATGACATCGGATTATACTTCCGCCTGCGTCGAGGAAATGGTCACAAGGGAGAAGCTGGCGTGGGCGGTCAATACTTTCGACCCATATAAATCACCGGGTCGGGATGGCATTTTTCCGGCCATGCTCTGCAATATTCCGGACGATGCATAATTTCTGCTGGTGAATGTATTCAAGAAGTGCCTCAGAAGGAGGTATCTGCCTAGGGGGTGGAGAGAGGTCAGGGTGATTTTTATACCCAAGGCTGGTAAAGCAGGCCACTCGAAACCAGGGGATTTTAGACCTATTAGTTTGTCTTCATTTTTGTTGAGAGGCTAATAGATTTCTATCTCAGGAGCAATATTGAGACCCGCCTTATTAGCAACGCTCAACATGCTTACCTGAAGGGTAAATCTGTTGAGAGCGCGTTACATGAGGTGGTGGGTTGTATTGAGTACGGTCTGAGGCATAAGGAATATAATCTCGCCGCGTTTCTGGATATAGAAGGAGCCTTTAATAACATTAAGATTGAGGCGATTAGAGAGTCGTTGTTGGAGTTGGGAGTTGAGGACTTTCTTGTGGAGTAGATAGTCCGCATGCTTGGCAGTAGGATTATAAACTTGAGCCTGGGGGATCATGTGATAAAGAGGAGGGTTACCAGGGGGACACCACAAGGGGGGGTTCTATCACCTCTACTGTGGTTGCTTGCGGTCAACGGGATTCTTAGATCATTTGATTTCATGGGCAGGAAAGTTGTTGCCTATGCGGACGACATAGTTCTGCTGGTCAGAGGAAAATTACTGTCCACGATCGGGGAAATTATGCTGGTGATGATAGGCGAACTCATGGCATGGAAAAGGATAGGGGACTGGGTGTTAACCCTGTGAAGACTGAGCTGGGGCTATTTACCAGAAGGTATAGGATAGAGGGATTTAGGAGGCCACTGCTAGATGGCGTCGAGTTACCTCTATCGGACGGCGCAAAGTATTTGGGTAACTTTCTGGACTGCAAACTGTCTTGGAAGAGAAATACTCAGGAAAGGATGAGAAGGGGACTCAATGCATACTACACATGCAGGAACCCCATTGGTAAGAACTGGGGTCTGTGGACGGATATGGTAAACTGGATTTACACATCGGTTGTTAGGCCTATACTTACCTATGGATGCACTGTTTGGTGGGGTGCGTTGGGAGTGGATAGCTATAGGAAGATGCTCAGCAAGATTCAAAGAAGTGCATCTCTTGGCAGCACAGGCGCAAGGAGAAGCACTCCGCAGACAGCGCTGGACATCCTACTATATCTGTCCCCTATTGAGCATTACGTGAGGAGTGTGGCTGCTAGGAACTTACTTAGACTTTACGAGTCTTGCTTAGTTAGACCTAGGCGGGATAATCACACGAGAATTTTGTACAAGATGGGTCTGCTTGATCAGGGTATTACTCTCGAGAGAATTTCGGATCATAAGACTATGACCCTGGACTTCGGCGCAACACCACCAGTGGAGTTCCCGGATAGGGAAATTTGGAGTGGATCCAATGGACTGTTTGAGGGGTGGGCAGTATTTACGGATGGATCCAAGATGGAAACTGGCACTGGTGCCGGTGTATACATCGCGGACACCGAGGTGAAAAGGTCATTCAGACTCCCCGATGAGTGCAGTGTCTTCCAGGCTAAGATCCTAGCGATCTGGAGGGCGACGGAGGTGATACTGGAACACATCGTGGGTGGAACTGTGGTGACAATTTACGTCGATAGTCAGGCGGCGCTTAGGGCATTGACAAATTATACGGTGCGATCGTGTCTGGTCGCTCGGTGTAGGAATGCTCTTGGTGGATTCATGGAGGCTGTGCCTGGGCACTGCATGGTTGAGGGAAATGAGGTGGCGGACGAACTCGCGAGAGGGGGTTCGAATCTGGACTTAGTGGTAAGGGACAGGGGGGTAAAGCCTCCCCTATGTTACTACTATGGGGTGATACGGGAGAAATTCCGTGATGACGTTAACCAGTCCTGGAGGGACAAAGTGGATTGCAGGGTGTCTAGGGCACTATGACCCAGATTGGACGCGGGGGCAACCAGGGTTCTATTGGGATTGGATAGGAGTAGTCTTAGAACGCTTATAGGGTTCTTGACGGTTAATTGTCCTGTCAGGGCTTTTGCGGGCAGATGGGACAACGCCATACCGGACTTCTGCAGATTGTGCGATGATTCGGAGGAGCTGGAGACGATCGAGCATTTACTGTGCCATTGTCCCAGGATGCACTGTCTCAGGCAGAAGTGGCTAGGAGATAGGTTTCACGACGAACTGGGGTGCATCGCTGGATGTAGTCCGGCTGATCTACTGGGGTTTGTCAGGGAAATAGTGCGGTTGTTTCTGTTGAGGGGACAGTAGAGAGGGAATTTGTTCTTCGTAGTACCTACTACGCCAAAAAGTCGTGGATCATATGTTTTCAGAAGCTCATTCTACAATTATAATAATTATTTTTTGTGAAAATTGGGTTGATGCATTAAAAATCAAGGGAGTTATGCCACTTTTTCAATACAAATTGTATGGGAAGTGGGCGGATATTTTTCAAATTTCACACAAATGATGCTGAGTATTTAAAAATGCTATGTGCCAAAAAACAATGCCGTAGGTAAAAATTTAAATTTTACTTTGTATGGGAGGTGGACGTAAAAGTGGGCGGATCATTTTGATTTTTCCATTTTTTTCTCGATTCAAACAAAAAATGCCTATGTGACAAGTTTCATTGCCCTTCGACAACTTCTTCTATTTTTAGCTGCTCGTTCTATGAACTTCAACCAATGTGGGGCGTCCGCCCCTCAAAGTTGGCCTTTAAGCTCATTTATTCAAATGCAATTTGTTTGCATATGACTATCTTTTAAAACAAACATTTTACAAGAATATGATATATGGCAATATTTAAGCTATATTTATCTAGTCAACAACATTAGCCTTGAAAAAAACTTTTTTGCTAAAATTAATCGGCCTTATTGTGGTTGTCGTTGTCGTATACGACTGTGTAATAGATTTAAGTAATACACAACATGTGTTCTTTAATCTACTAAAAAAAAACGACACGTTTGTTTACGAAGACGATAACCACAATAAGGCTGAAATAATATTTTAGAAAATAATTAAGAAAATAACAACAAAATACCAAAAATTATTTTTACCAAAATTATATTTATGTATATGGAAATTATTTGTTCTAAGCATGTAAGGTGAGCTTACCCATTCTTATCTAACTGCTAAAGAATGCCTCATAGAAGGTCTCGGCGCATTGGTGTAAAAGATAAGATACACCTTCCACACTCGCTTCTATGAGAAGGGAGTAGAGAAGGAGTAACATTTTTTGTATTGTTTTTTTTTTTTTGCACAAGCAAAAGCAAAACAATTATTTTTTTGATCCCGTTGCCATTCTTATGTACCTGCTAAAGAAGCGAGAGCGGAAGGCCTTCTCCGCAATGACAACGTGTGTAAAAAAGATATGAGTATGGAATGGAGCGAGAAGGCCTTGTATATCCAAAAGAAGTAGTACAGAGGCCTTCTAGAAGGCATCCGTACTCCTTGTTTTTCCCGCTGGGTATGTCTGTAAATTGTTTCATACATATACATCTTGACTAAGTCCCCTTTTAGACAGGCAAAGTTTACTTTGCAAAGTCTTGAATTTATAGAAGGGAGGGGAAAAGAGAATAGCGGGGTGTTCAAACTTTGCTGTACTCGCAAATTCCTTTTGTTTTTCGTTCGTATTTTTTACCTGAAGTTGCCAGCAACTTTATATTAATATATAGCTTTGCCATAAAGTTTGGTAAAAAAAATCATCATTTGGCTAAAATATGATTTCCTTGAAGAGAAAAATCTACAAATTTTTTTTTAACAGGAATGTTCTGAAAATCATTTTTTGTGAAAGTGATTTGAAATCACAAGAAAGGTGTTCTGGCCAAAAAACTTTTTCCATAATTGTGATTTTAAACCGTTCAGCTAAGTGGTCACCGATTTAAAATTACATGCTTGTTTTTTCCACCATTTTAAACCAAGTTAAAACTTTTGTGGTTTTCAAAACACCCTTAAATAATATTTGTGATTTTAAAATCACAAGTGATTTGAAATTTTGTGATTTTCAGAACATGCCAGTAAATCAAATTGTTTATAACAAGAGCAAAAAAGTAAAAATTATTAATTTTATATAAAAAAAATACTTCTACCCAGCAAAAAAAAAAGAAGAGGGAATATTTTCATGATTTCTTTAGTACTATTTATTTTTTAGTTAAATTTATTTAAAATACATACTGTTTGGTCATAATTGTAATCGTACTGTTCAATTTTAAATATGTTTTTTTTATGTAAAGTTTCTATTTGTAAATAATAATTTAACTCCTTTAAAAGTTTAAAATTAAAAGAGTTGTTTTAGTAAAACATAAACCAAATTGTATTTGAACAACAACAAAAGTGGAAGCCCACAAATTCATAACGGTTAATGTTTCGTCATCGTACAACAAAAAAAAAAAAAAAAAAAAAAACATATTTAAAACTCTGCATCATTATATTCATTTAATCATCATCATCGTTACCGAAGATTATTTCGCATTTTTTTACAACTTCATATAATCATCATTATCACATTTGGTTTATTGTCAAGTTGCTGCTGCCTAACCATCAACCTCTGCTGCAGTAACTACGTCATCGTTTAATAAGCAGCCAAAGAAACACACAAACACATTTTATTATCATCGTTTAACTCGTCTGTGCTTTGAATAGACAAACATACATACTAATTCAGCATCTCACGTAAGTTGGAGAAGTATTTTTGGTTTCGACTCTCACAGTTTTTCTTTGAGTTTTTTCTCCTTCTTAGCAAGACACCACTACACACATACATACACTCTTTATTTTCTGCCAATGTTGAGCTGCATAACAGTGTTGGACGTTTTTTTGTACCAGCTATCATTTTGGTTTTTAATGCCAACACCTTTAGTTTATTTGTTAACAAGTTGGTGTTATTTAAAGTAATGGAAAAACAAGAACCACAAGTAAGCGCAACAAAGCCAGCAAATATGGATTTAGCATCATTAAAGGTACAAAGAAGTACAATGAAGCGAACAATTACAAATTTGAAAATAAAAGCAGAAAAAGAAGGGACATCGTCTGATTATACCATTATAAAGTGTAGACTTCAAATGCTCGAAACATACTTTACTCAACTGAGCCATATTCAAACCCAAATTGAACGTCTGGATGTATCAGACGAATCACGTTCAGACTTAGAAGAAATGTTCATACAGGCTAAAGCATATCTGGTTGATTTATTATTGAAAAAACGCAGCTCTAGCGATATGGAGTTAAGTCTTTTAAATACAACAAGCTCTTCGTTTTCACATCAAAGTCGATTGCCTCAACTCAAGCTGCCAAGTTTTAATGGCAAGTACGCAGAATATTCTCGTTTTATCAGCACTTTTAATACTTTGGTTCATAAGGAGCCATACATACCAACCATCGACAAATTCAATTACCTATTTAATTGTCTTAGTGGCCCAGCACTTTCTGTTGTAGAAGCTTTTCAAATCGTTGAAGAAAATTATCAAAAGGCTTTAGATAGGTTGAAAGAACGATACGATAATAAAACTTTAATATTTATCGATAATATCAACACATTATTTACAATTTCATCAATCAACAAACCAAGTGCTACAGCATTGCGTTCCATTTTGGATACTGTTGCAGCCCTAAGAAGTTCTTTGCTGTCCTTGGGTTCTGAAATGGACGTAATGAATGCTATACTTATACATATTGTCTTATCAAAAGTTGATTCAACATAAAAATCTGTATATAATGAAAAACAAAATTTGAATCAATTGCCATCATGGGATGAATTCTATTCGATTTTGAGCCGTAGATGTCAATTTCTCGAAAGTCGCACTACAGAGCCCGAATCATTTCATAGTAGTGATCAAAGATCTATAGCCAAGGTTAGACGACCTGGTTCTTCGTTTGTTACTACAAGTATCTTATGTGAATATTGCCAAAACAAAGAGCATTTCATCAGTAGTTGTCCGTCATACTTATCGTTACCTATTACTCGTCGATTTGACTTCATAAAATCTTCAAATTTATCCATAAATTGTCTTCGAAAAGGACTTTGGTAGCGAAATGTCAATCAAAATCTCGTTGCCGCACTTGTCGGGTTTCGCATCATACGTCCTTGCACAATCCAAATTCCCAATCAATACATGCACCGCAAAACTCATCGACTTCATCGTATAAAAATCAGTCGTCTTTGAATTCATCGTCTTTCCATCCGTCTTTGTTTTTAACTCAAGGCAGCCAGACTTTAAGGCCATCGTCATCACAACATTCTTCGTTTTCGAACCAACCAAAACAAAATGAAAATTCTTTGTCGTTGCAATCTTCTTTGCCTTCAGTTTCTCCTCAAAACCAGCAGTCATCAACAAATTCTACAAATAATTCAGCTGCGATTCATTTAACAACTCAATCTTCGTTTCTCACTCGAAATGGTCGTCGGACTTTGCTCCCAACAGCCATTGTATATATCAAGGACAGCTTTAACACTCTACAGCCGGTCAGAGCTCTACTAGATTCTTGTTCAGAGGTTAATTTAATTACTCAAGAGGCAGTTAATCGTCTTCGACTAAAACTGGCCAAGTCTAATCAAGAAGTATCAGGGGTATCAGAGATTCGCACTCAACTAAAATATAAAGTAACTGCTACAATCAAATCCCGAATTTCAAACTTCGAATTTACTTCAACATTTGCTGTTACGAAATCTATTTCGTCAATTCAACCTTCGGAACGTTTTGATACCAGCAAATGGAATATTCCTAATGGATTGGATCTTACGGATCCACAGTTTGATGTACCTAGACATATCGATTTATTACTTAGTGCCGAAATATTTTTTGATCTTTTACTAGATGGCAAGATTTCACTTGGTGAAGGGCTCCCATGTTTGATAAATACAGAATTTGGATGGATAGTTGGTGGAAAAGTTCAATTTCAACAACCAAATCGAGTTTTATCATGTATTGTGATTACAAATTATGAAGAACTGAATTCAATGTTGAAAGCCTTTTGGGAGATCGAGGAATTTTCACAAAATAAATCCTTACTGACTGAAGAAGAAAATCAATGTGAAAAGCATTTTGTTGAAAACACGGTTTTTGATGAAAGTGGAAGAGTAAAAGTACGTTTACCATTCAAATATTCTGTGAGTAAGCTTGGCAATTCGTTTGAAGTCGCTCGTCGACGTTTAATATACCTGGAAAAGAGGCTTTTAAAAGATGAATCATTGCAAAAAATGTACATTGACTTCATGAATGAAGATATAAATCTCGGACATATGTCAATGGTAAGTTATGATATTTTAAATCAACCTCATTATGTTATACCACACCATTCAGTCTTACGTCCTCAAAGTTCTTCAACAAAGCTTCGAGTTGTCTTTGATGCTTCTTCTCCTACGTCAACTAATGTTTCGTTAAATAATATTCTAATGGTAGGCCCAACTATACAAGAAGATCTTATAATAACTATTCTCGCTTTTCGTTTAAATAAATTTGCTTTGTCCGCAGATGTTTGTAAAATGTATCGTCAGTTTCTTGTAGATGAAAAAGATCGCAATTTTCAACTTGTTTTGTGGAGGAATAACAGCAATGATCCAATTAATATTTATCGACTTAATACGGTGACTTATGGCACATCTGCTGCACCTTTCCTTGCAATAAGAAGTCTTAGTTTCATCGCGGATAATTATAAACAAAAGTTTCCTATCGGATCAAAGGTTTTAAAGCAAGATTTATATGTCGACGATTTGCTTACGGGGGCAGCAAATATCTATGAACTTTCAGCTAAAAAGGATGAAATTATCCAAATTTTAGAAAAGGCTGGTCTTCAATTAACTAAATGGAGTTCCAATTGTCCACAATTGGCTGAGTCTACAGAAGAAATGGATATAAAAACCAATAATGAACACATAACCAAGGCTCTTGAAATGTCCTGGAAACCTAATAAAGATCTCTTTTGTTTTCGATTTGATCTACCGACTATTGAAGTTCCTACCAAACGATCGGTATTATCTGTAGTAGCAAGAATATTTGATAGTTTGGGACTTTTAAGCCCAATTGTGATGTCATGCAAAATATTAATTCAGGAATTGTGGAAACAGCAAATTGATTGGGATTTACCCTTAAAAGAACGTTTAAAAAACCGTTGGAATCAAATTGAGAAGAGCTTGCCATACATTAATCACATTGAAGTGCCTCGATATGTACAAACAAATCCAGATGACAAATTCGATATACATGGTTTTGCGGATTCCTCTCAGTTAGCGTATGGATGCTGTATATATATTCGATCGGCGGATCTAGATTGTTTTCATTCACATCTATTAATTGCAAAATCAAAAGTAGCTCCTGTCGTACAAATATCGTTGCCTAGGTTGGAATTGTGCGCTGCTCTGCTATTGTGTCGAACGTGGAATAAAATTAAACATAAATTGGAATCCTACTGTTATCGTATATTCTTTTGGTCTGAATCAAAAATTGTTTTAAGTTGGCTTACAAGTCATTCATCGTCTCTTGTGTGTTTCGTTGCCAATCGAGTATCAGAAATTCAAAATACTTCAACCAATATACCTTGGAGATATGTTCCATCGAAACAGAATCCAGCAGATATAGTATCCCGTGGGTGTCTTGCTAATGAATTAATGTCAACAATGTGGTTCAGTGGACCTGTTTTTTTGGAAAAAGGGGATGAATATTAACCTCAAATGAAAAATATTGACACTGATCTTCCGCCAGAAGAAATGAGAAAGTCTTCGTTTAACACAACTATTGTCGTAAAATCTATAATTTCGCATATTATCACCAGTTAATCGTCGTATCTTCGTATTTTACACATTATTATCTATATTCATCGTCTTTTCCACAAATCTAAACGAAACTCCTTTATATCGTCAGAAGAATTGCAACTGGCATTTTGGAAGGCTGTTCATGACATTCAATCAACAGCATTTAAAGATGAAATTACGCTTTTGCAAAATGGGAAAACTTTAAAACCAAGCTTTCAAAAATTATCACCATTTTTGCACGAAACAATCAGTTATAAAACAACTTTGCTTATACTCAGAGTTGGTGGCAGACTAGAAAATTCATCGCTGCCGTATGAAACCAAATTTCCGGCACTTCTTCCAAAGGATTATCACTTTACAACATTATACATCAAATACATTCATCTGAAACATTTGCATGCTGGCCCAAAGGCACTTCTCGGTATTATTCGTCAAAAAATTTGGATAATCAACGCTAGAGATGTAGTTCGAAAAGTGGTTCGCAACTGCGTCCACTGTTTTAGATATAAACCTCGACTCATGCACCAAATAATGGGAAATCTTCCATCTGATCGTTTAATGGCACAACGCCCTTTCCTGATTTGCGGTGTTGATTTTTGTGGACCATTCTACATATCATATAGAATTAGAGGAAAACCACCATACAAAACTTATGTCGCAATTTTCGTTTGTTTCGCTTCAAAGGCGGTACATATTGAAGTAGTCTCAGACTTATCTACAAATACTTTCATTTTATGTTTAAAACGATTTATAGGTAGACGTGGCATACCTTTGCGTTTGTATTGCGACAACGCAACAAATTTTGTTGGCGCTAGTTCAAAACTACAAGAATTTAAACAACACTTTTTTAACGAAGACAATGTTAAATCTTTAATGCACTACAGCGAAGTTACAGGCTTCAAGTTTGTGTTTATTCCGCCTCGATCACTGCATTTTGGGGGCCTTTGGGAATCGGCGGTGAAGTCTACTAAGAATATTTTGGTAAAAAACATGTCCAAGGCCGGAGTTACTTACGAAGAATTTCAGACGATTTTAATTGAGGTCGAAGCTATTTTAAACTCTCGCCCTTTGACGCCAAGATCTGATGATCCTAATGATGGTGAAGCCTTGACCCCATCCCATATGCTTATTGGCTCATCTTTGTTGGCTCTACCGGATGAAAATTTAGTAAATTGTAAAAACATAAATTACTTGAAACGTTGGCAACTGGTGACGTATTTAAAGCAACAGTTCTGGATACAATGGCTTCGTGATTATGTTTTAAACCTTCAACAGAAATCGAAGTGGTTCGAACCTTTTGCGAATATTACAGAAGGACGACTAGTGATTGTTCACGAAGACAATTTACCACCACAGCATTGGCTCCTTGCTCGTGTTGTTAAAGCTATCCCTGGACGTGATGGCAAAGTTCGTGTTGTAGATGTCAAAACTACTAAAGGAATATTTCGAAGGTCGATTCACAAAATTGCTCCCCTTCCAGTTGACGAAGCGTATTGAAAGTTTCCTTTCAATGGGGGCAGTATGTTTGGTCATAATTGTAATCGTACTGTTCAATTTTAAATATGTTTTTTTTAATGTAAAGTTTCTATTTGTAAATAATAATTTAACTCCTTTAAAGATTTGAATTGTATTATATAAATATTATATTCGAGTACATTGTCTTTATTACACACTAATATTTGCTCTCTTGCTGAATGTGTAACTGTAAATATGTTGTATTCTAGTTTTGTAAATCACCTTAGCCATAGCAGAAAAATAAATAAATTAGAGTTCTACAAAGACAGTGGAAAGATAAACAACTCAAATTAGCGACAAGCGTTTCTTTTTTTTTGAATATACACATACCTTACAATAAATTGGTCATAACTAATAAAATAACATGCAATATTCCCATTCAACTCTTATGTATGAATTGCAATATTTCACTATAATTTGGTATGAATTCTTTTACGATTGAAACGGGTAGAATATTTTATGCAATTTAAAATAATAGTTGAGTTAGATTTATTTAATTTAAACAATTAATTTTAATACTTAATAGTTTAAAAAAAAGAAGGCGAAAAAGGTTTGACAACTTAGTGGATTTAAGAAAACGGATTTGCTGTTTGTTAATTATACGAAGATTTAATTAAAACCTGTATAACTACCACAGTAGAACACATGATTTCGGTACTCAATTCTGATAATTGCTTATGAAAGAAGACCCAAAAAAGAAGAACTTCTGCATCTTAAGTTTGGGTATGGTACCTCAATAAATAATTTAAAAATTAATTTGAAGTTAGTAAGTATCGTATAGGGGAATTTTTCACGTTTTAGGCTCTTTTGTTTGTCATAACTCGATAACCACTAGTCCGAATAAGCTGAAAAAAATTTAAACAAATTAAGAATTACAATTCCTTTAATCTGTTCACACAACGTTTCGCTACATAAGCACAGTTTCGCAGTTATAAATAAATGTATGAAGAAAAAAAATGTTTTTTTGCCCAAAAAATTTAAATTTTTTATTTGTAATTCATAAAAAATCCAAAACGGTAAAAAAATGTCAAGCCCTATTACTTTCACGTAAAGTAGCATAACCCATGAACCAAATGACACATAAATCATGAAAATCGATGAACGCGTTCCGCATTTATTCACAATTAATTAAAGGTATGAATTTCAAAAAGTTGACTTTTTTATTGATTCTTTATTTTGCATGAAAATAAACATTCCGATTCATATTACAGCTATTCTTACACAGAAAATATGCAATTTTTCTAATTTTAGCTTCACTGAGTTTTGGAAAGATGGATTTCAAACAGTCATAGGCGTCATCAATATCTTTGGCTGCCACTTCGATGAATTTCCCAGCTATTCCTAATTTCATGTAGAGCGATGGCAACAAAATATCATCTAGATCCTTTATCAAAGGTTAATTCCGTGATTTTAATTGTTTCTCGAGCTCGGGAGTTCTTGCTTTCCAATCTTTACATTGATATTGATTTCCTGTGTATCGTGAATCCCAATTACAAAGGAAGCAGAAGTATTTTGGAAGACCGCCCTTTAATACAATGCCTTGTATTATGTTGACAACCTTTAGATCGCAACAAATCTTTCATTTGGGTACATTGTAGTTGATTTTCTCCAAAATTTCGCACAATGTTTAATACGTTTCCTTCAAAGTTGTGCTGAATCCCAATGGAATTAACGGTTTTTTGTTTGCCTTCAAACTTGAAACTTAACCATAATAATAATAATAATACATTTCTAATTTTTTCACTAAGCCTGGGATATCATGGGAGTAGGTGAACGTATTTACTTCGTCAACGGAATAAAATTTCTGAAATCAGCTTGGCGTTGTCGGTATGAAGTTGCGCTGACATTTTGCTGTGGCAGTTTTCTGCTTTTCAAAAATGATGTCAACATTTTGGAGTTTTGCTGTGATAGTCCCATCTTAGCCACAATGTAATCCATTTAGATTTGTGTTAGCGGTTGTGGTCCATTATTTTCAATATCGGGTGTCCAATCAGCACCATTCAAATTGGTCGGAATGGTGAAAACGGTTTCGGCTTGCAGGGACACAGTATCCAGACTCGGAGGTTTAGGTGTATCGGTACCAGCAGCGCGTTCAACTGGAAGTGTGGCAGTAAAAGCAGCAATGTATTCTTTTGTTTTATTATGTCGTTACTGGCTTCATAAAAGAAAACTGTCCACCTTTTCCATGTATCCACATTATAAGGGTATTGTAACAATTTTTACACACTGTGTTCAGCGTAAAATTTGCACCACTTAAATCTGATTCATCAAAATAATGACAATACGCTGTTTTGAATTCCTCAGTCATCAATTTGTTTCGATCCAGTTGGCCTCTTTTTGGGACAATATGACCACAAACGTAACAAAAATTATCCAATTGTGGGCACTTGTTATTTTCGATATTTGGAAAATATATTATATGTTATGTTGTTATTCACTTTTAAAAACCGGAGAAAAATTCACTTGTACTTCTCGCGTTCGTCGAATTTGTTAAATGATCAAAGAGCTCCTATAAATACTACAAATATTTCAATATTTTACTGGCAGGTTCCAAAACATGAGCACTCATAAATGTGGGTGCAATTTCGGTTAAAAAAAATGCAAGTAACTAACGAAAAACTAATTAAAAAAGGGCACTTTCCTTTTTCCTTTTAATTGTCCAACCACATTTATTAACGCTTATTACTTTGCTACCGCAATCATAAAAATCACATAACCTTTTATTTATTACTTTTTTTTAATTCTGAGAATTGCTTATGTAGCAAAACGTTGTATGAACAGATTAAAGGAATTATAAAGGATTGTTTTTGCTAAGTTGTTTATGATGCTATGCTTAGCCACAGCACGTTTTAATTCTTCTGAGAGCACTGTTTAAGGTGCCCGGCTAGAAGGTGAGAACAAGTTTGATTTCCAAAAGTATTCTGAATTTTTATTTAAAAATCTTTCTTATTTATACTATTTACAATTCTTAATTCTACGTTCTATTCTACTCTTTCTAAGCTATGATGAGATTTATTGAGTTAAAACATTCCATTTTGATTGGTCAGTGTTTTAACCCAATTTCCACTCAATCTTTTACTCTAAATTTCTATTTCATTATTCATTCAATCTTTTTTTACTGGACTTATTACTCTTTGAACTATTTCAAGTGCATTGCCTTACTTTCTTACTTTTCATTTACACATTGTGTTTTGAAACATTATCTCTCATAATATTTCGAATACCATGTGTTTAGCAAATTCGCTTGCATTAACGAATTCCTTGAGTGCAATGCCTTTAGCTTGTATTCAAACATTGTCGTTTAGGTGGTCTCACTAAAAGTGTGCCAAGTGGTTTTGATTTACAATAATTTTCATAAAGAACTTTGTTGTTGTGTTACAATAAACACGCTACATATTATTTTTAGGTAATTGTGATTATTATTTTTAGGTAAGTGTGATGTGGTTTGACAAACACACTACACCTCTGCCCTTAAGATTGAATTTATGATTGAAATGAATTAAATCTTTAAAATACTTGTGTTTGTAATAATTAAGTTAAATAAAAAAAATGTCTTATTATTATTTTACAATCATATTTCTTAATTTCTATTTGTTGTATTATTATTGTATTATTATATAATTTGAGTATATTATTATGATAAATTTTTTCAAGATTATCTACTTTTAATAAAGAATTTACTCTTAATCTTTTTATTATTTCATATGGTCCCTTGTATGAGCTTTGATTTTTTTTCTAGATTCTATTTTAATTAATACTAAATCTCCTACATTAAAGTTACTACTATTTATATTTCTATCATATATTTCTTTTGATTTATTTTTTGCTATTTCTGTTAATTTTTTTAGCATTTTCTAGCGAATTTCTTAATTTAATTTTTACTTCATTAGCGTAATTCTCTATGTCATAGTGTTTATATGTGTTTTGTATTTTGTCTGTAGGTAATGTTGCTAGTTTACCGTAAATTAATTCAAAAGGTGAATAGTTAGTGTTAACATGTGGTGTTGTGTTATAAGCAAATGTATAGTATGGTATCCATTTGTCCCATTCATAGTCATCTACAAAATTTTATAAATATTCATTAAATACACGATGATTGCGTTCTATAGAACCTATGGATTGGTGGTGATATGGTGCTGAAAATTTTTTGGTTTATGTTAAGTAAATTACAAACTTCTTTCAACAATTCATTTTTAAATTCAGTACCTCTATCAAACTTTAAAATTTTAAACATCCATGCTTCAAGATAAACTGTTCAACTAATGTTTTGGCAATACTTCTAGCATCTTTTGTTTCAATCGGGTGTGCTATTACATATTTAGTTAATTCGCATTGTAGCGTAAGTATGTATCTGTAACCATTTGATATTCTTAAAGGTCCTACAGTGTCTATTTCTATTGTTTCAAAACTAGTGTTAGGTGTTTCGGTTATAACCATATTCTCTTTAATATATTTTGTCTGTTTATTTCTAAGGCATTTACCGAATTTGTTAATAAAATCTCTAACCATTTTTCGCATGTTTTTCCATACATAGAATTGTGGAATTCTTTTATAATATTCATTTGTGATTTCTTATTTGTAATATATTGCAAAGGTTTATATAATATAATGTTTAATTCGAAATTTCTATATTTATTTGATTTCAATATTCTTTGGTATACCTCATTATAAATTTTATTCAAATATTCAATTGATATGAGCTCAAAAATTTTATCTTCGCATGATAAAGCGAGATTTTTTATATTCTGCTTATGCATATAAATAATCAATTTCTCTAGAGACAAAACGTATTTTGCTAGATCTTCATTAATATTCATTACAAAGCTGTTATCTTTATTTTCTATGGTGCCATCTTTAGGTCCATTTCTTATATCTCTTGTACCGGTTTTAATAACACAGTACAACATTTTTCAGTTAATTGATTGCCAACTCAATTCTGTGAACTGTATGTGAAATTAGACCCAAAAAGAAGAATATGAAGTTAGTATCGATTTGAAGTTAGTACTATCGTATAGGGGAATTTATCACGTTTTAGGCCCTGTTGTTTGACATAGCTCGACAACCACTAGCCCAATTTAGTTGAAATAAATTTTAAAAAATTAAGAATTACAATTCCCTTAATCTGTTCATATATTGTACAAGTATACAAGTAACACTTTCGAAGTTAAAAATGAATGTATGAAGGGAAAAAATTATTTTTTGCCTAAAAATTTAAATTTTTTTTTTTTAAATACATAAAAAATCCAAAATGGAAAAAAGTTTCAAGTCTAGTTATTTTTTCGCAAAGTCACATAACCTATGAGCAAAATGAGACAAAGATCATAAAAATCGATGCACGCGTTTCGCTTTTATTCGCAATTGAGTAAAGGTATGAATTTCAAAAATCAATTATAGCCACCACCCTTAAAATAAAAATAAAAATATATATTAAAAAATTATTATGCAAAAAAAAACTTTATTTATAAAAACTTAATGAAAATAAAATAATATGCAATTAATACGCAATTATAATATGCATAAAAACAAAATTTAGAACATTTTTTCAATTATTGGCAATATCCATCCTTGTAGAAGTTGACGCTTGTGGTTCTGATGATCTTGTTTTCTTCGTAGGTTGTTCATATTCATGGTCTGAGTCTGTACGAGATACACATACTATTCAAGGGCGTGTTTCTTTCACTGTGTCCACCAATTTCAATGTCTTCATCTTCGGTGCTTTCTTCAAACTGCATAATTGTGGAACTCCACCAACAAACCTCCGCAAGCAATGCATCCAATTTTTTGCTTTTGAACCGCTTTTCAAATGACATGGTCACCTGGTGGAACCTCTCTCCTTGTTCGTCTGATTTCTGAGGTGATTGTGCCAAAAAAGTATCGAGGTGGTGGTGCAAGAAATGCAATTTCAGCGTCATGGATGCACCGATTTTTTCGAAATAAAACAGCAACCTGTCCACTCGTTGCTGTATCTCTTCTCGCTGGACACGGTTCTTTCCTAGAACGCCTTCTATTACTTCTTTCAATGCGTTCCATGCATGTTGGTGGTCGTGATGCTCTGAAAGCAAATGTGTGAAAGAATCACTTTTGATCAATTTCCGAATATCAGGTCCATTGGGAATACCTGTTTTAAATACATAAGAAAAACGAAAAAATTATTGGTAATGCGAATGTATAAAAATGAACAAATTTAGATATGACAATATTGAAATACAGAGTACTATACGTACCGTTTTTAATTTTCTCATCACTGAGTTTCGGAAAGATGGATTTCAAACAGTCAAAGGCGCCGTTAACTTTTTTGACCACCACTTCAACGAATTTCCCAGCTATTCCCAGTTTCATGTGGAGCGGTGGCAACAAAATATCATCCAGGTCCTTTATCATAGGTTCATTGCGTAATTTTAATTGTTTGTTGAGCTCGGGAGTTCTTCCTTTCCAATCTTTACATTGATATTGATTTCCTTTGTATCGTGAATCCCAATTACAAAGGAAGCAGAAGTATTTTGGATATCCGCCCTTTTCTATAATCCCTTGTAGTATGTTGACCACCTTCAGATCGCAACAAATGTTCCATTTGTGTTCATCGTATTTGATTTTCTTCAAAATTTCGCCCAATGCTTCATACGTTTCCTTCATAGTTGTGCTGAATCCCAATGGAATGCATGGTTTTTTATTTTTTTTGTGCAGCAGCACAGCCTTCAAACTAGTAACTGAACCATCGATCAATAAACGCCAGTCGCCAGCGATATAATCCATTCCCAATTTTTTCACTAAGCCTGGGATATCATGGCAGTACGTGAACGTATTTGCTTCGTCAACGGAATAAAATTTCTGAAAATCAGCTAGGCGTTGTCGGTATGATGTTGCGCTGACATTTTGCTGTGTGAGTTTTCTTCTCTTCAAAAATGATGTCAGCCATTCGGAGTCGTGTTGTGATAGTCCCAGCTTGGCCACAATGTAATCCATTTCGATTTGTGGTAGCGGTTGTGGTGCACTATTTTCAATATCGGGTATCCAATCAGCATCATCCAAATCGGTCGGATTGGTGAAAACGGTTTCGGCTAGCAGGGACACAGTATCCGGACTCGGAGGTTTAGGTGCATCGGTATCAGCAGGGCGTTGCACTGGAAGTGTGGCAGTAAATGCAGCAGTGTATACTTTTGTTTTCAATTGTTGTCTGCTTAATCCAGGACGAAAATTTATGCATGCATAGCACCTGGATTTATCATGTCCAGTTGTGTCTTCCACCCAAATTACTGGCTTCATAAAAGATAACTTTCTACTTTTTCCGTGAATGCATTTTAGAAGGGTAGTATAACAACTGTTGCACACTGTGTTCGGCGTAAAATTTGCACCACTTAAATCTGCTTCATCGAAATAATTACAATACGCGGTTTTGAATTGCTCAGTAAACAAATTTTTTGGTTTTTTTTCTGTATTTTTCGGACGATATGACCACAAACGTAACAATATTCATCCAAATATGGGCACTTGTTGTTTTCCATATTGATATATTTTATGTTTTGTTGTTATTCACTTTTAAAAAACTGGAGAAAAATCACTTTTACTGTTCGCGTTCGTCGGCACTGGCTGAATGCCAAAAATCGATCAATGCACACCTATAAATACTACGTATTTTTGAATATTTTACTGCCAGGTACTTATAAATGGGCGCATATTTTAAGGGCGGCTGGCTATATACCTGATTCAGCACATGTACGTTTCAAACTGTGCAAAACTTTCCAAATAATGACCACCCTTAAATGTGGGTGCAATTTCTGTAAAAAAATCATATAGGTAGCCACCGGAAAAACCCAAATAATAAAAAGGTCCACTTTCCGTTTAATTGTCCACGTACATTTATTACCGCAATCATAAAAATCAAATAACCTTTTGTTTATTCCTTTTTTTTTTAATTCTCAGAATCATGAAAAAGGTGTCAATGTTTTCTCCAAATAATGTTGTGCATATCTCGAGCAAATTTTTGAAATTCATACATTTACTCAATTGCGAATAAAAGCGAAACGCGTGCATCGATTTTTATGATCTTTGTCTCATTTTGCTCATAGGTTGTGACTTTGCGAAAAAATAACTAGACTTGAAACTTTTTTCCATTTTGGATTTTTTATGTATTTTTAAAAAAAAAATTTAAATTTTTAGGCAAAAAATAATTTTTTCCCTTCATACATTCATTTTTAACTTCGAAAGTGTTACTTGTATACTTGTACAATATATGAACAGATTAAGGGAATTGTAATTCTTAATTTTTTAAAATTTATTTCAACTAAATTGGGCTAGTGGTTGTCGAGCTATGTCAAACAACAGGGCCTAAAACGTGATAAATTCCCCTATACGATAGTACTAACTTCAAATCGATACTAACTTCAAATCGCAGGTAAGAAGACAAAACGAATGATGCAGAAATTCTTCTTTTTGGGTCTAATTTCACATACAGTTCACAGAATTGAGTTGGCAAATCATGTGTTGTACTGTGTAATATTAAATTTTAATTCGCGAATATTTTTTATATCTTGTACGATTTTTATGTTGGCCTTGGGATATGTTACTATCATTATTTATTACATTGTAAGAAATTTCATTTGCTTTCATTCCACGTTTTGTTATTAAAATTCTTGATGGTTTACTACTATCATCTTCTACAGGTATAATATTTTTTAACATATCAGAATCTTATTTTATTCTAGATAAAGCATTATTATTGGCCCTATTCTGACAAATCGTAAAAACACCTCTACGTGGCTGGGTTGTACTGCATACTTGTGTTGTACAGTGTAATTTACCGGAACTACCAAGCAAAAAAATCAAAAAAAAAAACGCTTCAATACCTTAAATTCGTCAAGAAATTGAGCACAAATTAGTTTTCCATGACTAAAAATTATATGAGGAGCTCCATAACAAGACGGGACAATTTCACTTTTACAATTTTTGGATAAATCAACAGAAAAAATGAATTTAAGCCAGCAGGATGTATGTATGTAGGTGTGTGAAATGGTTGCGTTTTGATCCGACTATACGTTTATAATATGTACAATAATATTCAGGTAAAAAAACACATTAAACTTAAAAGTGGAATTGTTGCGTTTTGTTATGGACCTCCTCATATGTAATACAAAGTTTGTATTTTTTTCCCCTTTTTTATAAATAATTTCAAAATCATAGACTGATAAATCTATTCTTATACGAGTTAATTTTGACGAAGGATTTTTATGAGAAAAAAGTGAAACAAGTGGTCTATGGTCTGTTACTACAATAAATTTTTTACCAAATAAATAAGGTCTAAGAACTCTATTCCCTAATGTATAGCACGAAGTTCTTTCTCAATTACTGGTTTATTTAAATCATGTTTTCCTAGTGTTTTGCTTGCATATTTTTTTTTTTTTTTTTTTTTTTTTTTTCTTTTCATTATTTATTTATTGAATCTTCATATAGTAAATATGAACTCACAATAATTAATCAAATCTTAACCTAATACTTTATTTTATGTCCTGCCAGTGCCAGACAAAAAAATTTTTTCATCACGGGTTCTGTTCACTTATATATGTAGGTGTTTATCGCTCATCTAATTGGACAAGTGCTGCAGTGTCTCTTCTTCTTAAGCGAGTGTGGCCGCTATCATTTAAAATATTTCGAGCTAGTGGGTTCGGATGCAATTCGAGCCTTTTTAAGTATTTTACTGCATATTTCGTTATCACAGTTTTAACTAATGGAACATTGAGATCCTTGTGGATATTTGAATTTTTAACATACCAAGGGGCAGCTGTGATTATTCGAAGAAGTTTATTTTGGCGCCTTTGAATTTTATCGATATTAGAAGCCGAGGCAGTGCCCCATAACTGAATACCATAGCACCAGATAGGCTTTAAGATAGAGTTGTAAAGTAGGAGTTTGCAGTCGAGACTAAGAACAGAGTTTCTTCCAATAAGCCAATGAATTTGTATGGCTTTTAGTTTCATTTGAGTTAATTTTGCCTCTATATGGCTTTTCCACGTCAAACGGCGATCTAAATGTATACCGAGATATTTTACATGCGAATTTTGAGGTATTATTTGATTATTAATTTTAATAGGGGGACATGATTCCCGCCGCAAGGTGAATGTTATATGTACGCATTTTTGCTCATTTACCATTATCCTCCACTGTTTTAGCCATATTTCTAGTTGAAATATATGATCCTGTAAATAACGAGATGCTTCATAACTGTTTTCGTGGACGCTTAGAAAAGCTGTATCGTCTGCAAATGTTGAAGTTTGTGTGTAGTTGCTCGTTGGCATGTCCGAAGTATAAATTAAGTATAATAGAGGCCCCAGAATGCTGCCCTGTGGGACTCCAGCGCCAATTGGCTGAGGTGAACTAAAGAATTTTCCTTCTTTAATAATAAATTGACGACCGACTAAGTAGCTTTCTAGCAGCTTGTGTGTGTTTGCTGGAAAATTTTGCTTCAATTTATGTAATAAGCCTTCATGCCAGACTTTATCAAAAGCTTGAGAAACATCGATGAAGAGAGCGGAACAATATTTTCTTTCTTCAAAGGCTTTTCTTATGGCGTTTACTATACGATGGGTTTGTTCAATTGTGCTGTGTTCTCTTCTAAAGCCGAATTGGTGGTTAGGTATACATCTATTTTCACTTAAAATTGGAGTTAATTTTGACACTAACAGCCTCTCAAACAGCTTTGATATATTAGAAAGTAAGCTTATAGGCCTATATGACTCAACTTTTGTGTGATCCTTTCCTGGTTTAGGTATCATGGTGACTAAGGAAACCTTCCATTTTTGAGGATAGTATTGAAGACGTAAGATAGCATTGAAAATTAGAAGAATAATTTTCTTTGCTGTGCTGGGTAACTCCAAAAGCATTTTGTTGCTGATCTTATCAAAACCAGGGGCTTTTTTGGGGTTTAATTCACAAACAGCCTTTTCGATTTCTCTTATCTCAAATCTTAGGGGAACAGCCGCTCTAGCAGGAACAGGTGGTAACTCGACCGCAGTATCGTGAGATATATTTGGGGTAAATACGTTTTTTAAGTGATTAACAAACAGATTTCCCTTTTCGCTATCATTTCTTGCCCAACTTCCGTTCAAGTTTCTTAATGGTGGCTTAGAGGCGACTGGCCTTTTTAGATTTTTAGCTGCACGCCATAATGAGTAGTCTGATTGCGGAGTTGCATCAAGTTCCTTAAGATATTTTTGCAGAGAAGCTGTTTTTTGAGTCTGTAGTAACTTTCTTAGCCTTTTTGTACAATCTTTTAATAAACTCTTTAGTTGAGGGGATCTGTGCAATTGCCACTCTCTTCGAACTCTTCTTTTTTCAGAAAGGAGACGCTCAACATCTGTGGAATAAATTTTAATATTTTTAGTTTTTTTTGGGGTAATACTGGAATGTTGCACAGCTAGCTTCAGAAAACTGTCAAAATTAAGAATAGCGCGATCTACATATTCCGGTGTACTTAGCAGAATATTTTCTGTGCAATGGGTGCTGAGATATTTTTTATATTTTAGCCAATTGATTTGTGTAGCTGGCGTCGCTAAGTAACCAGTTGGAGATACAATTCTATTGGGGTTCATTAAAGTAACAATTGTTGGTGTGTGGTCAGAAGATAATTCTAAGGAAGCTTCAACATAAATCGTTTCTAAGGGAATGTTTTTAACAACGCCAAAATCGATGACATCTGGTATTTTTTGCTGATCAGTAGGCCAATATGTTGGTTGTCCACTCGCTATCACATTCAAATCCATTTTAGAAATAGTATTAAATAGTACACGACCCTTTGGTGTTATAAGTCGGGACCCCCAGAAGGTATGTTTAGCGTTATAATCGCCAGCGGCCAGGAAACAAGGTCCTAATGATTTAAAATAATTATTATATTGGCCTTCTGATATTGAATATCTAGGTGGGGAGTATAACGATGAGATTACTACGTTTCTATTTAATTCTTCAACGCAAATGTTTGTTGCTTGGAGGTAATCTTCACGATGATCACACATTAGGTAGTGTTTGACTCTTGTTTTTATCAAAATGGCAGAACCTCCACAAGCTCTATCTCGAGGGTCCTTGGTATCATATAGTATATAACCATTAATTTTAAACGTATTTCTTGAGGTCAAATGAGTTTCAGAAACCATCATGACATCAATTTGTTTACTTTTAAGAAAATATTCTAATTCATTTTTATTTTGGCGGATGCCGTTTGCATTCCAAAAACAAATTTTTAAACAGTTCATGGTTTATTAAGTACAGCTTGCAATAACATCGATTGCATTCTAAGAATCTCCTGCATCATATTACCCATTGTGTTTGTAAAATTATTTACTGTTTGCACTAATGTTTCCATGGTTTTTTCTAAGCGACTTAAATTAGAAACTGGAGTTTCGTCATTACTTGGCGAGGCCCCTTGCATTTGCACATGGTTTGATTTTAGGACGTTAGCGTAAGAGGTCCTGTTATTACCAGGCTGGGGGGCTTGAATTGCATTTGTGTTTACTTGGTTTGCAACCTGCATTTGAGGGGTATTTGTTTTCGGTCCAACCGTTTGCTTAACGATATTATATACAGGGCATCCTCTATAATTGGCAGTGTGATTGCCGCCACAGTTGCTACACTTTTTTACGTTGGGGTCGGTTTTAGACTTATCGCAAGAAACTGTACCGTGTAGTTCTCCACATACCACGCAAACAGGGGGTAAGTAGCAGTATGCCTTGGTATGGCCAAATTCTTGGCAGTTTAAGCACTGAACAGGTCCATTTTTTTTGTGCGGCTCCTCAATTGCGATTTTTCTGTATAGAATATATTTTAAACTATAAATGGGATGCGTTTCGTTTTTTTTTAACTTAATGTCGCCGGGCTCTAATTCTACACGAAAAAGTGGTTGAGGATTTTTTTCCCTATTTCTAATATTTACCACATGTTTTATCTTGAAACCTTTTTCTTCCAAGAATGTTTTAATTTCCTCTGGGTCTACGCATGAATCAATTCCTTTAATCACCACCTGCAGACCTTTACTGCTCTTGAGTTGGTATGTATAAAAACTTTTTTTAAGTGCCTCAAATTTGTTCACTATTTTGCGAAAATCATTTTCATTATTTACTTGAATTTTCGTTTCATTAATACTACCTCGCTTTATTGCGGCTACATAAAAAGAGTTTTCACCAATCAACGAAATTAAACTCTTTATTAGATCATTTGAGTTATGCTCCCTAAGATATATCGGGGGAGGCTTGGACGATTTTATTACGTTTGGTGCTTCAGAGGATTCATCCTCCAGAATTGCAAAGCGATTTTGGGAATTTATTTTATCAAAAAATGGCACTTTTGAGGCCGAAGCAACAGCTGCATATGAAATCGGTAAATCCTCTTCTATTTTCCCTTGTGATAATATAGCTCCTAATGCATAGTTTGATGCATCAGTAGTCAAAATAAATGGTTGTTCAAAATCAGGATATCTTAATATTGGTGCGTTCATTTATTTTGTCTTAAGTATGTTAAAAGCTTGTTGATATTCGTCTGTCCATTCAAATTCTTTTCCCTTTTTAGTTTGATAATTTAGACATTTTGTGATTTCCGCGAAATTTTTTATGAAACGTCTGTAATAATTACAGAATGCTACAAATCTTTTAACTTCGTCTTTGCCTTTTGGGATTGGGTATTGTTCAAAAGCTTTATGTTTTGAAGGATCCGTTCGTATACCGTCTTTTGTTATTTGATGTCCTAAATAAAATACTTCTGATTTTAAAAATACACATTTTGATGCATTTAATTTTAAATTGTATTTTGACAAGCGTTCAAAGACTCTAAAAAGATTTTCATTGTGGTGTTTTAAACTACAACCAAATACAATAATATCGTCTACGTATAAAAATGCTTTGGAATCTAGCCCACTAAGTGCTATTCTTAACATTCTTTGGAAACTATTGGATGAAATTTTTAAGCCAAATGGCAGTCTTTTAAATTGATAATGACCATTACTAGTTGAAAATGCAGTCAAATTTCTTGAATCTTCGTTTAAATTTATTTGATGGAATGAGCTAGTCATATCTAAAGTGGAAAAATATTTAGCTCTTCCAAGACGATCTAAAACATCTTCTAATCTTGTTAATGGAAATTTATCATTCACTATCTTTTTGTTAAGTTGTCGAAAATCTACACCTAGTCTCCATTTTTCTTTTCCGTTTTCGCTCTTTTTTGGTACTACCAATAAAGGTGAATTGTATGCACTCTTTGACGGTTCTATTACATCATCATCTAATAATTTTTGTACTTGCTCATTTATTTCATCATATTTTGTGTGTGGTAATCTAAAATTTTTAATGTATACTGGTGTATTGTCGGAAACTCTTAAATCTTGTGTATAAAAGTTATTTGAAGTTAGTGTCTCTCCCTCTAAATGAAAAATGTCCTGGTAATCTTCAAATATTTTTATCAATTCCATTTTTGCTTTTTTGTCACTAACGTAAATTTTTAAAATATCAAGTAACTTTTTAAATCTTTCTGTTTTAATATTCCGTTCTTTTGGTCTGTATGATTGGGTTACTAAAACGTAGTTTTTTAATGGTTCTATTTCAAAATTAATGTTTTCCAAAATTACATTGTTATTCGTTGCGTTTAATATTTTTACATGGTGATTTCCGTTTCCTGGTACTATTGTGTTACTAACGAATATTCCTGGTTGAATTTCTTTGTTTAAAATTATGCTATCTTCTTTAATATCCAAATTTATAGGATGAATACTTTCTGACCGTTTCCCTACCTCTATGCAAAAATTTCTGTTTATCCATGATTTCATAGGTATTGTAATTTCTTCATTTTCTAAAGTAAGCGTTATTGTGAATGTTTCATAGTCGATCTTACATAAGAATTTCGTAAAGAACTCTCTTCCTAAAATTCCATCTGTTGGTATAGGAAAATTTTCATCTATGATGTGAAATTTATGCTTTTAGGTTATGTTATTTTTAATAAATCCTAGTTCTGATGTTCCTATAGATTTAATTTTTTTTGATGTTATTTCTGTAAAACTACTGATTGTTCCCTGTCTACGTTTATCGAATCTTCCTCTAATTTATTCAGTTTACATAAAGAGATATCTGCTCCTGTGTCTATAAGGAAAGAACGTATTATATTTTTGCCTAAGTTTAAGTTTATGAAATTAGTAAAATTGTTTGATATTTGAAAAACATTATTTAATCTTCTTGTTGTTCCTCCGGATGGTGGGTTTGTGCAGTTCCTTGACTCACATCCGGACCCTGGTAGTTTTCCTGTACGAAGTGTACGTTTCTACGGTTATTCTGACTATTATTTCTATTCCGAGTATTATTATTGTAGTTATTATAATTATTTCTTCCGTCACTTCTATTTGCAGTGTTATTGTAATAATTATTATTCGTTTGTCCGTTATTGTTATTATACGGTCTGTTATTATTATTCATTGGCCTAGTAGAATTGCCATTTGAATTATAATTATTTATCCTATTATTATTGTTATTATTACTTTGGTAATTATTCCTATTGGTATTGTTTCTATGATTATTGTTCCTTGTCATATTATTTCTATTTCTATTTTGCCTATTCCTGTAATTTGAAAAATAAAGTACTTGATCCTTATTAGAGAGCTCTTTTTCTAACTCTAGTGCTAATTGAACAGCTTCATTTAGCTCTTTTGGTCTAGACGCAAATATAGTCGGTTTCAGTTCTTCATTTAACCCAGTTTTAAAGATGTTTAAGGCGTAGTTTTTATTTATAAGTTTAATAGTTTCTGATTGAGTTGTACTACAATTTTGTATTTCCCTAATATGTAGTTCATTGAGTTCAATAATTTTTCATGATAAGCATGTATATTCATACTTTTTTGAGAAAAATTACTTAGTGTGGATTGTATCTGAGCTATTGTTTTGGTATTTTTATACCTATTTGCAAGTATGGTTTTTAAATCATTAATTGTTGTTGGTGCTGATGTACCTATGACAGTTCTTACTACTGTTGATAATTTTACGTTATATACGAAATTTAGTAATATGATTTTCTGGTCATCTGCCAAAACATTGTTGATCAATTCAACTATTGCAATGAATGAATTAAGATCCTTATAATTCCCCGTGAATTCTGGAATTGTTTTCAAAGCCAGTTCAAAATTAAAATTTTGTGTAGCCATATTCATTTAAACTTGTATTTTACTATTGGGTTTCTGAATATTTAATGCTTGTTCTAGAAGCGTTTTTGCTGTGTTGTAGTATTTGTAAAACTTTTCAGTATTAGCCTTTATGTCACTAGTTATTACCTTTACTTCTATTAATTAATGAATTCTCTTTTTAGCAAGTCTATTTCCTGTAATTTTATAAGTATTGTGGATTTCTGATATCCCCTAGCTCCCGTCTTTTTAAAATTTATAATTATTTTCTCTATCCTCTCAAATATTTTTTCCATTTAGGATTTAATATATTTTGTCTATTTTATTTTAAACTTTTACAACTGCCTTCTTGTTGAAATAGTTTTTGAAATACTTATTTATCTTATACACTAGGAATACAATAAGAATAATACATATTACAAAGAAAGTATCTAGTTTGATGGTAGTGCTAAAGTCCATGTTCTGTTGGGTTTTTGTGGTTCCTCCGTTATTTTCATTTATTATGACTGATTCTTTGCTCTCTGAACCTCCCATTACTTATATTTCTTTAGCTGAATATATAACTTCCTCTTCTCTTTACCTAAAGTTATGTCCATTAACCTGATCAGCTCCTTCTTTTCTTTTTGATCCCTTCTCTTCTTGCCTCCTCTGTTCGGTTTCTTTATTGTCTTCTTTGGGTCTTCTTTTATATTCCTTGCCTTGTACTGTTCCAAAGTGATGGCCCTTGGCCCGGCAGTCTTTGGAGTCGGTATATATTTAGGACAATGCTCCGTCTGACCTTCTAGAATATACTGCTCTATACTGTATTTAGCGAAGATCTCATCTATCACCTCCTGCGAGGGAATTTCTTTGAGCGACATAAAAAAAAATTTTTTTTTTAATGTTTAAAAATGTAAATCTTGGCAGGATCGTTGTGTGCAGGATCGCCATATAAAGGATTGATATGTAAAGTGTAAGTGAAAATGTAAAGTGCGTTTTTGCTTAGTTGTTTATGATGCTATGCTTAGCCACAGCACGTTTTACTTCTTCTGAGCACTGTTTAAGGTGCCCGGCTAGAAGGTGAGAACAAGTTTGATTTCCAAAAGTATTCTGAATTTTTATTTAAAAATCTTTCTTATTTATACTATTTACAATTCTACGTTCTATTCTACTCTTTCTAAGCTATGATGAGATTTATTGAGTTAAAACATTCCATTTTGATTGGTCAGTGTTTTAACCTAATTTCCACTCAATCTTTTACTCTAAATTTCTATTTCATTATTCATTCAATCTTTTTTTTTACTGGACTTATTACTCTTTGAACTATTTCAAGTGCATTGCCTTACTTTCTTACTTTTCATTTACACATTGTGTTTTGAAACATTATCTCTCATAATATTTCGAATGCCATGTATTTAGTAAATTCGCTTGCATTAACGAATTCCTTGAGCGCAATGTCTTTAGCTTGTATTCAAACATTGTCGTTTGGGTGGTCTCACTAAAAGTGTGCCAAGTGGTTTTAGTTTACAATAATTTTCATAATGAACTTTGTTGTTGTGTTACAATAAACACGCTACATATTATTTTTAGGTAATTGTGATTATTATTTTTAGGTAAGTGTGATGTGGTTTGACAAACACACTACAAATTGTAATTCTTAATTTTTAAAATTTTTTTCAGCTTATTCAGTCTAGTGGTTCTCGAGTTTTGACAAATTCTCCTATACGAACTTTATAACTTCAAATTTATTTTTAAATTATTTATTGAGGTACCATGGGTCTACTTTCATAAGCAATTATCAGAATTGAGTCCCGAATCAATCATCTAAAAAATTTTGTACCTTGTAATTAACTTTTGATTTGTTCACTATATATAATTTTATATCAATATCACATTTAAAAATTATTTTCAATATCTTTTAATGTTTGAAGCTGTTTCTTTAATAAAAAATAACATTAGGATTAATATTTTGATTTTTGAACTTTTTAAAAATGAAAAGTTTAAAGCTTTAATAAACAATTTAAAAATTTTACAAAATGCGTTATTTTTTTAGTATTTTAAGTTTCTTTTTAATTAATTTATAATACAATAGATAATGCATGTTAAAATTAATATTAACCACTAATGAAAATACGTATTAGAATCATTGAACTTCATTGGTTTTAATTCGCACTCATTCAAATGAATATTTAATTTCAATGAAAATCCTAATTCATCCCTGAACTTTTAGTGACGAGCCGTTTAACTAATGCGAACCCATTCTCGCCAATGACACGATAATGTTAAAATCTTGCATGTTTCGCCTAAAAAGAACCAGTGCATTATCCTTGGAACCAATGCATTTATTACTTTTTTAGATGTCTCTTTTTAGTCGGGATATTATGTATTTTTATGTATAATAATGAGCTGACTAATTGCCATATTTTTACAAAATTAAATAGGTTTAAATTGTTTTCGGTTATATTTACTGTACAAATTTTTCTAAAAATGTGTACATTATAAATCCATTAATTTCTAAGGAATAAGAACGTCGAAAGTCCATTTAATTATGAAGTTTCAATGAAAGTAATTAAATTCTAATATGTAATATAGAAGATATTTGGATAAAATTCTATTTAAATGTATTTTGCTAAATTAATTCTTAATGGAATAGTTAAACACTTATATGTATGTATATACAAACTTTGTTTAAAAATTATCATATATATGGAAGGTGGAATTTTCAAACTAAAAGCTTCTTAATTTTCATTAGTTTTACCTTTTGGTACTAAACTTTATAATAATACGGGTTTTCTTTTCACAAATAATTTCTTTCATAAATATTCTCAAAATTAACAACCGCGAATCTAAGATGCTTTTTTAATATTTTGTATGCTCAGAAATGAGGATGCAATTTTGTGAATTCTTACCACTGGGTGCAAAAGTGTGCAAAACCAATAAAATACAACAAGCTAATTCAAAACTCATTGTTTTAAAAATTGACTGTTTTAATAAAATTGTGTACTTTGTACAATCAAACTTAAAGTAAATCATTATTTTTAAAAATAAAAAAATCATAATTTGAGAAAAAAAATTTAAATGGTATTTTTGTCAAAAAAAAAAAATTAAAAATTTGATAAAATTATCATTCTTGCAACGCTGTTTACATAATATATTCAAACAAAAGAAAACAAACCTTTGTCAAATTAAACTTTCTGTGTCTAAACACCGAACAAAGTTTAAAAGAGAATTCAAAAAACTTTGTCAAAGTAAACTTTGCCTGTCTAAAAGGGGACTGACTCTTTGTTTGAGTAGCGTCAATTCGAACGGTCGACTTTTATCGTGCTGCAACAAAAATAGCCACATTTACCGTGTTAGAGCGCCCAAAATTTTGGAAATTTAATATTATTAAAAAAAGCAAAAAATTTTCTCTAAACTGTGCAAATACTAGAAAAAAATATTAAAAAATAATTGTGTTATTAGTGAAAATAATCTAACCAAAAACTATAAATACAAAACATTATTAAAATTAATAGAATAAAAAACCAAAAAGAAAAGCAAAACAATGAGTGTATGTGGACAATGCAACAACAGTTTGCCTGCAAAATATGTGAAGTGTTATTTGTGTAATTCTCAGTACCACTTCTCTCCTTGCTGCCCTTTGTCGGAGAAAACGTATGCGACAATGAACAGCGAACGGAGAGCCGATTGGAGATGTCACAAATGCAAGCCGCGTAAGGGGTCCACCAGCAGCAATAACGCATATCACATCTTAATAGATGGCTCTGAACAAACAACCCAAAAACAACAAAGGGAAGAAGAAAACGAAGAGAATGGTAACATTAAACGTTTTAAAGACTCTCTCTCGTTAAGTGACGCTAACAGCAGTTTGCATATGGTGAAAACAGACGTTAAGGAACTGAAAACCGACATTAACGTCATAAAAACAACAATGCAAGAACTTGCGATCTCAATAAATCAAAACAATATTCAAATAAATAGCAACCTACAAACAGCTCTCGCAACAATAACTAGCTCACTAACAACTCTCACCACCCAAGTAAAAGAACTCTGCGAAAGCAATAGAGAAAAAGAGAAAAAAATAAATGAGATGGATACACGTATCAATAATTTGGAGCAACAATTACTAATAAAAAATATTGAAATAAAAAACGTTACGAACGAAAACATACAGCCAAACGAAGTTGTTAAAACGATCGCTAATTCCCTAAATGTAAGCCTAAATGAAAATGATATCGGTAACTCGTACTCTCTAAAGAAATCCCAAAAAATAATAATCGAATTCACTTCTCTTAATAAGAGAAATGAATTACTAAGCAAAATCAATCGTCACAGAGTAGACTCCAGCCTTATTAATATTGATACAGGTCATCAATTTATATACATAAATGAACACCTTACCCCCCACAAACGGCGACTGCTATGGCTAGCCAGAACAAAGGCAAAAGAATCAAACTGGAGATTTGTATGGGTTCGCAACGGAAATATCTATGCCAAGAAAAATGAAATGTCTAACACCATCATTATATCAAAAAGTGCCGATACGGATCTAATAATATCGTCAATTTAAATAAATACACAAACTACGAACGCAAAACTACTTCCTTTAAAAAAAAAAAAAAAAAAAAAAATGAACACTAACACAGTTTCAATACTAGATAATTTTTATCAAATTAATAAAAACTTTTTAAGTTATCCCACAACAATAATTTATATGAACATTCGCTCACTACGTTTACATTTCACTCTATTATTGGCAAACCTGCATAATATCATAAATAACATAAACTTTATACTTCTTGTAGAAACAAATATTAGAAACGAAGAGCAGCATTTATATGGTATAAATGGATTTACCTCATACTTTCTTAACAGAGACAGTAGAGGTGGAGGTGTAGCCGTCTACATAAGAGAAAAAATACAGCATACCAATATAAACATAAACACAAACTCCTTTGAGGCTATTCAAGTAAACATTACAAATAACAACAACAATTTTTCTCTGTTTACAATTTACCGACCGCCAAAAACTAACGTAAATGAGTTCATAATAGAGCTTGACAAAACAATAAACACAATAAAGAATAAAAAAAACTTAGTTATTGTTGGTGACATAAATATTAATATTCTCAACAAAAATATTACAACAACAAAATACATGGAAATGATCTCATCAAACGGATTGCAGTGTACAATTAAAGAGATAACAAGAGAAGACATAACAAAGAAAACAAGCTCTTGCATTGATCACTTACATATAAGAAACAACAAACCAAACACACAAACATATGCTGCGGTAATCAGAACAAACATATCGGATCATTATACACTTTTTTGTTGTGTCCAAGAAGAACAAGTAAAAAACAAAATAAAGCAGGGAACGCAAAACCAACCTTTACAGGGCGCCAATTTAAATAGTTTTAAAGTTAACAAATATATTAGAGCAATTAACTGGATTGAATTAGTAAATAGAAATTTGAACACTAATGAAATCTTTAACAAAATTTATGAAACATTTAAGAACATTTATGAAAAATCCAAACAACAGTATAATAATAGTGACAAAAGAAAACGTAGAAAAGTGAATCCGTGGATGAGTGCGGAATTAATAGAATATTGTGAAATTCGGGATAAACTTTATATCAAATGGCTAAATAATAAAAATAACAAAAATTTCGAAAATAATTATAAAAAATTTCGAAACTGCCTAAATAAAAAAATATTCAATGCAAAAAACTATTATTTTAAAAGAAAATTCCAAGAAAACGCAAACAATATAAGAGCAACATGGCAATTGGTAAATGAAATAACCGGTAGAAAAAAATCAAATATTGACGCTGCATTACTTAACTCCTTTAAGAATGATAACGTAAAAAATATCGCAAACAAGTTTGCAACAAATTTTAATGAAAACGTGAGCAAAATTTTACATAAGTGTAATATTAAAACATGTCTGAAAAGGCCAACGACCATTCAGAACTCCATGTTCTTACCTCCCGCAACTGAAGATGAGGTATTTAACGTTTTAATACACCTAAAAACACAAAAAGGAGCTGGAGCTGATGGAATAAGGCCAAAAGATCTAAAATATAACGCTTCTATTCTAACACCTGTAATAACAACCTTCATAAACTCAAGTATAACAAACAGTAACATACCAAATATGTTAAAAACTTCATTAATACGTCCAATTTATAAAAGTGGAACCAAAAACGACATTAATAATTACAGACCTATTGCGATATTACCAGTGATTGAGAAAGTACTGGAAGAGATAGCAGTAACAAGGTTAAATGAATTTCTAACAAAATTTAAAATTATTGATCCTAACCAGTATGGCTTTCAAAAAGGCAGAAACATTAATAAATTATTAGGTGATTTTTCACACCACATTAATACTTGCTTAGGTGAAAATTTACACTGCTTGGCTCTTTTCATCGATTTCAGTAAAGCTTTCGATACTCTTTCGCATACGAATTTATTAAGAATGCTAGAACGAAACGGCGTTAGAGGAAGATGCTTGGACTGGTTTAAAGATTATTTAAATCTTAGAACCTTCCGAGTTAAAATATGTCAGACACTTAGTGATGAAACTAATACAAATAGTGGTGTTCCCCAAGGTTCAAAACTTGGGCCAATTTTGTATCTCATATATGCCAATGAGATGTTAAAAGTCCTCGAAGAATGTTCTGCGTTTGCTTACGCTGATGATACAGCCATAATAGTATCCAACAAAAATATTGATATCGCTTACGTCAATATGCAAAATCAACTAAACCAAATCACAAAATGGTGCCATGATAATGGACTTGTTATAAATGCCGCAAAAACAAAGGTTATGCACATTAAACCACCCCATCTCAATTCAATAGATAAAAACATTATTTTTCATGATTACCAGTGTCTTCACAACAATAGCTACACTGATACTTGCACTACCACAATAGAATTGGTTAAAACATATAAATATCTAGGAGTATACGTTGATGATAACTTTAAATGGCTCTCCCACGTTCAATATCTCTCAAAGAAACTGCGTAAATCAGCCTACAGTTTGTATCATCTTAGTAATTGCTCAACGTTTGATGTTCTCAAACAGGCATACTTTTCACTAGCAGAATCTTATATCAGACATGGAATTACTGCATGGGGAAATGCAACATATTGCAGATCCCTACAACAAACACAAAACCAAATACTCAAAATACTAGTGAAAAACAAGCACCACAACCAACAACAACAACTACTAGAATCAGTTTATACTAACACGAGCAACACACAAAATATGTCGTACAACAATTTTCCTCTTGAAAATGCAAGTAACAGCAACAGAAACTTAAATACCAACAATACGGACACCGGCAACCATACAATTAACTACAACACTCAAAATATATTATACACAAACATAACAGACAACCAAAACGAAAACAACAATACAACCGTAGTCAACAATACACTCGCTAACAACACCCAAGGTAACAACAACCCACATTTAAACAACATCACATGCATGAACCACCACAACAACAACTCACAAGTAAACAACGATCAAAACAATAACTCACGTACAAATAACAACACTCACGTCAACAATAACATTCATAATAACAACAACATGAATAACAATAATATCCACGTAAACAACACATATAACACAACTGAAAATATGTCGATTAGCAATCCAAACAACTATAGAAATAACAACACACGCACCTACAACATCTTAAATAATAACGCCAATAGCAACATACATACTAGCAACAACATACATTTCAACAACAATACGCATATAAATAACAGCACGCAAATCAATCGAAATATTATAAACACCAATACAACCAACACATACACCAACAACTCTCGATATATACTACAGAACGCAAATAACACAAGCACCAATACAGTCAACCGCAACAGAAACGCTGGCAATACCATGCATACATTAAACAATGCAAACACCAACGTCAATTCACGATATAATAATAACGGAAACAACACTAACGCAAACAACATTGCAACCAACCTTAACATATTAAATGTCAAAAGTATTTACCGCTATACACTTATCAACGAGTTCTATAACGATCGTAGATACTTAAAGCCAATAAGCCACGCTTACAACACTAGGCAACGAGCAGATGGACGGTATCATGTAGAACGTCATCAAAACAAATATGGCAAAAACTCGTTCAAAACAGCGCTTCCTAATATTTTCAACAGCATACCAACACAAATATTAAATATTACCAATCCATACAGAAGAAAAACTTACTTAAAGGAATATCTTATTAGCACACAAGGAAAAATTTAATAACTAAACTATATACTTTATATTTATACCCATTATCTATTTTTGTATTATTTAAATGTTTTATTTAAATACCTTATTACAATTCCTGCAGACAAGCCGAATGGCTTCGCGGGGATAGATTAAGATTTTTTAAATGTAAACAAATTATAATAATAAATGAATTGAATTGAAAAAAAAAAAAAAAAAAAAAAAAAAAAACAGCAGTTTATTTGAGAAAGATACCCAAAAAGAACGCAAGGAATTGCTTTTTTTTACCGATATTTGGCAGCGCAGTTTGTGAGAATAAACGGATTTTTGTTTTCATGCAGAGCAATATACATACCCCACTTAAGCTTAAAAATTCAACTTGCAACAGTGTAGTCATATAGAATTGGTGCAAAATCTTATATCAATATGTGCATTCCGCTACCATGTACGTTAATTTTTGTAACAAATTTTTTTGGGTAGTTGCTCAACATTTTGATTCATAACCCTCTTCCCACTGAACCGATTTGACACCAGTATTGTTCTTTTCTTTTGAGTCGTTCGAAAGTGAGCATAATTACAACAAACGGACTTAGATAAATTGACTTAAAATTACTCAAGGACCCAGAATATACATATATACTTATTGAGGTCTTAGATGAATATTAAAAAAGATTCACACGAAATGACAAACTTAGAATACTCTCATTAGAATTAGTTGTGGCGGAGGGTATAAAAAGTACGAACAAAACCATTATTTACAATTTATTATAGAGATTTGTGAAAGATGAATCGAATTCGAATTTGTTACGGATTTTAGAAAACAGTTTTTTTTATCTGAATAAATCCGGACTGTTACCCTCACCCTTTTTGTATGTTCACGTCACGAACATTTTTTTCCTCACCTAATATATCAGACCACTCAAATGTACCCTGTAATTGCGCATCATTATGTCGTCGTCCGCAAGTTATTGTGTTCTATACCGCAAAATATAAAAAATTGAGATAAGATTGATTTTTAGGTAAACTTTTAGAGATCTGTCGATCTGTGTCATTTATAGTTTTCGAAATATGAGACATTGACTTTGTTCTATACAACACTTCAGTGACAAGCTTCGCAACCTATTGTGTTCTATATGCAAAAAACCGTGCATATAGAACAAAAACGGAGCAAAAATACTAAATAAAAAAAAACAATTTTATACTTTGTTCTATATAAAAGTGTAAATAAAGTTTGAAGTTCTTTGGAAACCTAAGCATTGTCTGTTTTTGTTTGATTTCCTTTTTGTGAGTTGACATTGCAGTTGGCAAATGTAATGAAACAAAAAACAAAAAAAACAAAAAGAAAACAAACAGTATGCAAAAGCCTTTGATTTTCAATTAGGTCCGCGTGTTTTCTAATCGATGATATCAATGAAATGTTATCGTTACTTGTTGTGTTGCAAAATAGGATAGTTGTAAATTAAGGTTAGTTAGCTTAAGGCTAGTTTACACTATTATACTTTGTATTAATACATGTCAAAAACTCAAGTAATATGTAAAAGTCTGATAGTGTGAATGCGTGTGTGATGAAAATGACAAGTATTATGAAAAAAAGTTTGACATCCCATACGACTTCATCGTTTTTTGAAAAATTTCTAAACAATAATACGTTTCATTAGATCAGGATTGTATTTTATTTCATGTGTGAGTGTTCATACTTTGTGAGATGGTGTGAACACAAACTGTTATGTTAAATTAGATTTTTGACAGTCGCATTGGATTTATTTCCCACAAAGTATTATGGAATATGTAAGACTTGTGTAAACAAGCCTCTAGCAATTACTGATTTCTTGATATTTTCTTTATTATCATTTGCTTTTTTAACTCCAAACAATTGATTTGACGAACATTTTCAGAACTCAGCTAATAAATAGTTATCATCGAAAAAAAATAATGATGTGAGAAGTTTTTATAACTTTTTATCGCTAGATGATGTGGCATTCCACAATAATTTGTTGAATTCAACTTAAAAAATATTTACAACTTTTTCCCCCGTTTTCATATACGATTATAAAGTTTTACAAACGTTTTGTCTTGTAAACCTTTATTAAATTTAAAATATTTTTATGAATACGGCAGTGTGTGTTTGTTTTTTTAACAAACTTAAATTGAAAATCTTAGTCAAATGAATTTGATTAATTTTTTTCTTTTTTTATAGACGAAACTTACTTTGTTTTGAGAAATTTCCAAGTATTGCCTAAGTGGATTTATAAAAACATAACTAAAAGATTTAGTTTAAAATGAAGTCAATATTATATGAAATAAAGTTTTTTTTCGTGAAAACACATTGCTTTTCATTTCTCACAATAATTTATTACATTTGGCCTACATACATATATGCTATAAAACAATCAGAGTTTCGTAAATAAGTGCATATAGAACAAAGCTTTTATTTTTAAAACGCTTATTACTCTTAGAGGCTTTTACAATGACTGAATTTTTTTTACAAAAAAAAAACCAGAAACTCTAGAAGTTTCCTTGGTAAGAAGCAGAGAACTGCAACAATACATAATACTCGCGAGCGCACTCGCTGTTTACTAAATCATTTTTAGTCTCGAATACTTTTAAACACTCGCTTTTACTGATATGGTTGGCTCGTTCTTCATACAAAGCGAGCTTCATGCATAAAAATATTCACAATAACTTTTTACTTGTACATGTGTGAACTACATAAAGTAGTAAGAGCCCAGAAAAATGTATGAACAATATCACAACAACGCAAAGCTAAGTTTCGTGTTTTTTCTATTTTCATATTCGGTAACTTTTTTGTATTTAACTTCCACGACTTAGGTGTTACGACCAGCTCGTAACCACAACATTCATGGCATATTCATTTAGTATATGTTCGTGTATTTAAAATTAAACACTAAATGAAAACGTGGCTGCCAGATTTTATGATTTGACCTAGGTAAGACGATTTTAGGCGTTTAAATGATTGAGTGCATGTTTTGTTATTTATTTTATGGATGAAAACTAGTAAAAGAAAAAACTCAATTAGCAGCCGATATTTACAGTTAATAAAGAGCGCACTCAGCCATTTAAAAAAAATGTTATTATGTGCATCTTTAGCATCATAGAATATAATTGTGTGTTTGTTGTAAAATTTTTTGTCAAAAATTTATATATATATATATATATATATATATATATATATATATATAAAGTAAATTCTGTGTTTACGTCGCACAATGAAATAACGGAATGCGCAGCGTTGCCATTGGTCAATATTTTTTTAAAAATATTTACATATAAATGAAATTGACGTATAAAAAAATTGTGATTCATAAGCCTGTCGCATTCGTTATATATTTTAATTAAAATTTTCCACGAAAATTTTTCTTATAAAAACTTTTAAATTCATTTTATTTCATAATGAATTTAGCCCTACATGTTTACTTAAATATACGATCATTGTTTTTTTTCTTAACCATCTGGCAACGCTGCTTTAAGTATTACTACGAATGACGAATGCTGCGAGTAAACACTTGTGCACTCAGACAGTTATAACTCTAGGTCAGCGAAGGGCAGATAGAGAACATTGAATAAAAGAGAGTAAATTAGTTGATTTATCAGAAGTACGAGTGCTATTGCCGAATGTTGAAATAATATATTTAAGAAACAATACAAAACAGAACTCATATAAATTTCATTGCGTTTGCTAAAGGCTCGTATGTTGAAAACACAATTTCTTACGAGCCTGGCGAGTACATACAAAAACAATAAGCTGTATTAACTACACCGCAAGTCGTTTTAAGGCGAGTATCATCAATCATAAAAACGGGTGCTCGTTGCAGTTCTCTGGTAAGAAGGTTGCGACAACTTTTTCGGTTAAATTTCTTGTAATTAACAACTAAACTTTAACAGCGATTTTCCAAAAAAACATTTTTGTCATATAGAACACAATAACTTGCGAACGATGAATGTCATTTCAGTTGGTAACAACTCTCATCGCGTTGTCAATGTTTTTTCTACCAAAAAAAAAACAGGAACATGTTTTGAGAAGAGTGGCCTTGATTGTCCTTGTGCATGCCTTGATATTTCTTCGCTCTGGAAATATAAGTTCTCGCAACCTGCGCAGCGTATCCCTGCAAATATTATTGGACCACCTGATCCATTTTGATTAAATGGACTACTCCATGGACTGGTCCAATGTAATGCAAGCATGGACCATGTCATTGTTTACAAGTGTTTGTAGTGAGACGACATGTCTTCGTTTTTCAACGACATGTTGTTAAAACATAGTTTTAAAACTACTCCTTTGTAGTCCAAAGCTGGGTTATATGGTCTTGCCCTAGAACTTCGTAATGTTAAATAGACCATGTTTTTCCCATACGTTTGGGTTACTTTTGGACTAGTCCTAGTCCCTTGTGGGCTACACTTTACACGCGTGTTTGGACTAGTCCTATTATTTGCAGGGATATAACTTCCCTGCAAATATTATTGGACCACCTGATCCAATTTCATGAAATAGACTACTCCATGGACTGGTGCGATGTAATGCAAGCATGGACCATGTCATTGTTAAAAAGTGTTTGTAGTGAGACGACATGTCTTCGTTTTTAACGACATGTTTTCGTTTTTAAACGAAGTTAAAACTAATCCTCTTGTGTACACAATGGAGTAGTTTTAAAACTACTCCTTTGTAGTTCAAAGAGAACAATAACATAACGGATAAACGATGGAATGGCAAACGAGGAAAGAGAATGAAACAGATTTTTTATTGAATGAAATGCGTATTTAAATTAAGAATTACGCATGCATTTTGTGGCAGTTGATTTTGGGCAATAGTTGAGGTCGGTTGGATCTCAGATCTAACAGTGAACGACGGGTTTTAATAAACGTAACGAATTAAACGGTTAAAATTAAACTAAATGTTGTTTTGTACTTTAAATAAAAGTGGAATAAAAAGTGGATAAAAAACTAGAAAAAATTAACAAAATTATGTTTTTGGAATAAATAAAATTCATAGAATAACCGAACAAACTGTTCAAAAAAAAAGACGTATGGCCGTTTTCTCAATGTGTTGACAGACTGCCTGTTACTTAATCTCGACATAAATAAATATTAGACCAATAAACTGTCCGTTAACAATTTTGGGTTTCTCAGTATAGCGACAAAAAACATTGTTTTGAGTTGGCAACACCTCTCAAAATACATGTAAAAGTTGGGAGTCAGCTGATTGAATATATCTTTACGGCAAATAAATAATTGGCAGATGAGTGCTGGTTAGCTTTGCGACAGAATAGAGGCAAATGAGACATTGAAAATAACCAAATTTCTTTAATGTGCAGTTTTTCGTTGGGAAAAAAGATAATCGCGTAATGAGAAAACGGCCATTAAAATGTTCAAATTGTTTAATTGTATTTTTTGTACGTTCACCAAATATTTCTCATATTATCAATAAAATAACTACAACAATAAAATAACACATCCAAATTTAACTGTCTGCAAAAAAATATTTATAATGCAAACAAAAATTAAATTAACAAATTCATGGCTTAATTAAAGAAAAAAAGGATATTAACCAGTTTATAAGTAAAGTTTTTTTTTAACAAATCTCAAAGTAAGTTTTGTGCTTTGTTGTGATGCAGACGCGTATTCTTAACCCCGCATTAAAATTTTAATTATTAATAACATTTTAATATAACAATTTAGCGAATGGACGCATTTTTTAAATAAATTTTTAAAATAAAAGTGAACAATTATCAAAAACGAAAAATTTAATAAACAAAAATTAAAAAAAATATATGTATAAATGTATGTATACATATACTGAACAAAAACATTTAGTTTAAAATTCTTATTTTTGGTGGAATACAATAAATAATAAAAATAAAAAAGCACAGCAAAACGGTGAAAAAACAAAAACAACTTTTTGCATGAGCAGTCACAATGTAACAACAATAAAACTAGATGAAAGAAATGCATACGTAACAGTTAATGCTAAAGAGTGCAATCCTGAAACAAATAAAACAAAACAAAACAATATTAACTACCTAACGGCTAAACCAATTGTTCGTACACGTTCCCTTTCGCCCTCTGTTTTTACAAAGACAGTTGATGCTGAGACATTAAAAAATATTAATCTCTCGCTAGTGCCTGCAAGTGTTGCCGCTTCGGCAAAAACAATTTTAGTAACAAATGTTACCATGAATTCAAACACAGACGCAATGGAAAAATCACAAGTAAAAAGTTGTCAAAAGCCTCAAGTACAAGTTGGTATAGACAGGTACATTACAGTGCTTAAACGGGGTCGCAGCCCTACCTCTGCAGCAGTTGCTTCGGCCTCAAAAGTACCATCTTTTAATAAGACAAATTCTCAAAACCGTTTTGCAATTCTGGAGGATGAATCCTCTGAAGCACCAAATGTCATAAGATCCTCCAAGCTCCCCCTATATATCTTAGGGAGCAAAACTCAAACGAGCTAATAAAGAGTTTAATTTCGTTAATTGGTGAAAATTCGTTTTACGTAGCGGCAATCAAACGTGGTAGTATAAACGAGACAAAAATTCAAGTAAATCATGAGAATGACTTTCGCGAAATTACTAACCAATTTGAGACATTAAAAAAAGTTTTTATACATACCAACTGAAGAGCAGCAAAGGTCTTCAAGTAGTGATTAAGGGAATTGACTCTTATGTGGACCCTGAAGAAATAAAAACATTCCTTGAAGAGAAAGGCTTCAAAATAAAACATGTTGTAAATATCAAAAATAGGGAAAAAAAAATCCACAACCACTATTTCGAGTGGAGTTAGAGCCCGGCGATGTTAAGCTAAAAAAAACGAAACTCATCCTATATACAGTTTGAGATATATCCTGTACAGGAAAATCACGATAGAGGAGCCGCACAAAAGAAATGGACCCGTTCAGTGTTTAAACTGCTAAGAATTTGGTCATACTAAGGCATACTGCTACTTACCCCCTGTTTGCGTAGTATGTGGTAAACTACATGGTACAGTTCTTTGCGATAAGTCTAAAACCGACCCCAACGTAAAGAAATGCAGCAACTGTGGCGGTAATCACACTGCCAATTATAGAGGATGCTTTGTATACACTATCGTCAAGCAGTCGTCTGGACCGAAACCTAATCCCCCTCAAACGCAGGTAACAAATCAAGTAAACACTAATGACACTCAGGCTCCGCAGCCTGGTAGTAACAGAACCTCTTACGCTAACGTCCTTAAATCAAACCATGTTTCAATGCAAGGTGCTGCGCCAAGTAACAAAGAAACTCCTAATTTAAGTCGTCTAGAAAAAACCATGGAAACATTAGTGCAAACAGTAAATAATTTTACTAACACAATGGGTAATATGATGCAGGAAATTCTCAGAATGCAATCGATGTTATTGCAAGCTGTACTTAACAAGCCATGAACTGTTTAAAAATTTGTTTTTGGAACGCAAACGGCATCCGCCAACATAAAAATGAATTAGAATATTTTCTTAAAAGTAAACAAATTGATGTCATGATGGTTTCTGAAACTCATTTGAAGAAATAGTTTTGAAATTAATGGTTATATACTGTATGATACCAAGGACCCTCGAGATAGAGCTTGTGGAGGTTCTGCCATTTTGATAAAAACTCGAGTCAAACACTACTTAATGTGTGATCATCGTGAGGACTATCTGCAAGCAACAAACGTTTGTGTTGAAGAGCTAAATCGAAACATAGTAATTTCATCTTTATACTCTCCACCTAGATTTTCAATATCAGAAAGCCAATATTGTGAATATTATAAATCACTAGGACCCTGTTTTCTGGCCGCTGGTGATTATAATGCTAAACATACCTTCTGGGGGTCACGACTTATAACACCAAAGGGTCGTGTTTTGTTTAATGCAATCTCTAAAATGGATTTAAATGTGGTCGCGAGCGGACAACCAACATATTGGCCTACTGATCAGCAAAAAATTCCAGATGTTATAGATTTTGGCGTGATTAAAAACATCCCCACAGAAACTATTCATGTTGATGCTTCCTTAGAATTATCCTCCGACCACACACCTACAGTTATTACTATAATGAACCCCAATAGAATTGTATCTCCGACTGGTTATTTTGCGACGTCAGCCACACAAATTAATTGGGAAACAACTTTAAAATAAAAACCTTCTTTTATTTTCATTGCTACTATAGTTGAAATTAATGTATGTTTTAAATTGAACCGACTTTAACTGGGTGCCACCTTAAATGTGAAAATTTTTTCATACAACATACAACAAAATATAAGCAAGTGGCAACTCTAAGTGCCGACATTGAAAATTAAAATATAAATAAAACACTGCATATCTTGTAGCGTTGAACATTTTTAACACGCAAAATTAATTTATGTAGAAAGCAACAACAAAATTACAAAATATTTTGGCTTCGTTTTTACTTTCAATGTAATGAGGGCCTATACATATGTATGTATTTTGTTCTTCTTTCCATAAAAGTTTTCTTCCCAAATCATTAATAAATGCAAAATATAGGCCAATATCTTGTAACACAAACATTTTTAACTTTTTGCAAGTACTTTTTTATTTGGCAAAAAAAAACTGATGCTGTTGTTAAATGAGTTAAAAACAACTTCGGCTGGTTTTAAAATTAACATCGGTTTTAACATGTAAAGTATGCTTTTGCTTGTCTATAGTAGATCAAAAGCATATTTTTAATAAAAGTTTACTTAAGAACTCTTAAACTATGCTTTGTTTATGACTTTAGTTATGGGCCATTATCAATAGCAACATTATTGTTGTTGATATTGTTATTATTGGCATACTTGTGTTTCATTACATATTTCTTAAAATATTTGTTTATCTTATAGGCTATGATGATATTACAATTATGATTTTTATGTTATCTGGCTAAACGACCATCAAATTATTGGCGTTTCCATCCATAACAATGTTTTCTTGGATGTTCACCTTACATTGTGGTGCTCCCATTTTATTACCCCAAATTGGACCTACCATTTAGAATTAACAACTGTCTCTTTTTTTATAATTACAGAGATAAGATTTGGTTTCTTGTCTTGTATAAAGTTTCACAAAGTTTTCTTTTATACTGTACTTCTTACTATCTGACGTCTTATCTGTTTCTCTATACATTTTTTAAGTATTTTACTATGATTACTACTGTTGCTGCTATACAAATCAAAATGGCTACCTCAACACTCAAGCTTATTGCCTTTGGAGCATTAACCGTGTTTGGGTTATGCCCATTCCTCTTTTCCTTTTTGTAAGTTTTTATTTAAATTTTTGTGTTTAGTATTTTTCTTTAAATTTCTGCACTTATTTTATTTGTTGTGCTTAACTCGCAGTTCAAAACATTAAGCGTTGTCTTCATACGGCTTACCCAGCCACCTCGATTTTTCTTTATTTTTGGGATTGGTACGACTGTAATAAAAGGTTCTTGTGTAACCAATTTTGCTTTTAGCTTTATGGCCTATGACCAATATTCAGAATTTCTGGTTTTCTTGGCTTTTCTGTACTCTCATGATTTTCTTTAAGTAGCTTCTGTCAGCGTTCTTCGGCAGCTCTCACCTCCTCCAATATTTCTTCCAATGGTTGCTCCACTGACATTTAAGATTTTGCGTAACAAGCCATCACTTTGAAAAAAAAACGTAAGCAACACTAGCACCACATAATTAATTGTTAAATATTTTCACGCAGAAACAGATAATGACTGGTATTTCCCCTTTTTTTAATTTTAAATCTTCTTATGTTTAACAAAGCAATAACTGGTTTGTATATTTCTATTTGTATTCAGAATAAATGGTTTTTGTTTTATTTTATTTATATTTATTTTGTTCTAATCTTGGTTTAAAAGTGCCAATGGGCCTTCTGATTTATGAAAAGAAAATAAAAAAAAATTTCTTCTTTCTCATATGCTAGACATGGTGTAAAGCACTTTCTGCACTTTAAAAAAAACCCCTGTTTTTCATTCCATAGTTTGGCTACTCGATCGGTCCAATTTTGAGGCACATTATCGATTGTGTGCAGCTGTATTCCACCAATGGCTTCACGAATATTGTCCTTTACAGCGTCAATTGTCTCTGGCTTGTCGGCGTAACACTTATCTTTGACTTCACCCCACAAATAATAGTCCAACGGTGTCAAATCGCAGCCCCGTGGCCAAACCACATCAGCTCTGCTGCTGATTATGCAATCTTCAAAAACAGGGCGCAAAACTTCGAGTGTAGCTTCGGCCAACTGTTGCCAATATCCTCCTCTTAAATTTTTGTGAACAAAAATTCGTTCAACATGGCCCGGTTACGATCGCCATTGACTGTAACGGCCACTCCTTGCTCATTTTCGAAGAAAAATGGACCAATTTTGCCTCTGGACCAAAATCCGCATCAAACAGTGACTCGTTTTGGGTGCAACGGTTTTTCAATGTATGCGTGCGGGTTTTCTGTGCTCCAAATGCGGCAATTTTGCTTGCTTTTACATAACCGCCAAGATCAAAATGAGCTTCATCTGAAAAGATGATTTTTTTTGGCAAAATCGGCATCTTCTGTAAGTCGGTCGCAGGCCCACTTAGCGAAGCGAAAACGCATTGGATGGTTAGTTGGCTTCAACTCCTGAACCAATTGGACTTTGTATGGCGTCACGCACACTTTCTGCCACAGCAGCAATATTCTCGGGTGTACGAACTGTTTTTGGCTTTTCACGCTTTGGTTTATCGATGAGGATGCCAGTTTCTTTCACTTTTTTCACAATATAACGAACATACGGAGCTGACGGTGCTTCTCTTCTTCCAAAATCCGTATGTAATTTTCGCACACATTCTGCAATATTACCATGATTTTCAAAGTAATGTCGAAATATTTCCCAGCGTTGTTCAAGCGTATACACAACCATATTCGTTCAGCGGAAGGATAAAACTAATTATCTGTCAAATCAGACATGAGTTAAGTGTTACCATTCACGAAATAAGCACTAGTTGAAGAAAAAAAAAACGTTAGATGGCGGACCCGTTATATATATATATTTTTTTTATTGAACTCTTCTTATTATATTTTCCTCGCATGATCATCTTCTGTTATTTTGGCAATTAACTTCCTTCTCAGCAATTAACTCCCTTCTTAGCAATTACTTCCTTCAGGATCGAAGTTGGCAGGATCGCCATATAATGTTTTGGTATTCGTGGTGATGCCAAATCAAACACTTCTTCTTTCTGTGTCAGTTTTATAATTGCATTCTTTATTCTCGTTTTCCACTTCTTATGACTTAAATTTTATAATTAGAAAGATTGAGTGACTTCTAAATCAACTCAATAATTTATTCTCTATCTAAACTTATTCTACTTACTAGTTGACAATTTATAATTACTACTTACATATCTACGTCACATTTTTTCTAATGCAGTTTTGTGCAGTACGTAAAAAGGAGGGGCTTAATTATGTGCACGCTCCTTACTCATTATTGCAATACAAAACAGTTGACCCAATTATTAGTCATCCGCTTTGTTTGATTTTAAATTCATAACGTTAGCAAAAAAAAATGCAAGGCAATGACTCCAAATCAAACTTTGATTATTGTGGGATCACTTACACAAGAATGCATGCATGGGTGGCCACTATTAGAGGTTTTGGTTGTTACGTGACGTTTCCGGATCTTAGGCGTTACTTAGGCCTGGCTCACTATTCTATCGACTCTTCAGGTTCGTAGTTCTAAACCCTCACCTAAGTCCACGGACACGCATCAATAATAATAAAAAAACCAAAAGAACCATACGAAATGACAAGATCGTTCATATTAGGGATGTTAGTTCTCCTCTTCCAGTCGCCCTTATCCCAACCGTGGCCATTTTTGTTTTCATTCACTAAAAAAAAAATTCATGGCCCCACAAAAGACATCACACGTTCCGATTACTTACTTGTGATTGGCAATTCCAGCATACTAGCACCCTTTTCTGTTGACTCTCGCTTATGGCAGCTATATCCCTTACTGGCTTTAAATTATTCTCTGCTACGTGTTCGTCTGATGGTGGCAAATACATTTCATTTATTACTCTTATTGGCCGTGGTGGTATTACGTTGTTTCTTACTTCCCTCCTGGGAAATTGTCGCTTTACTTCTATACATTCAATTCGAAGTTGCACAACCGACGAAACAGCTATGGGGTACACGATTCTGGATACGCCTTCTCTTACATTCCTCTTTATAATCTTGATCATATCGTACTCGGGTATAGGTTGTACAAGCCTAGACCGTAATTTACTCATATCATAAAAAAAATTATCCATGGTCTCATTAGCTTGTTGTTTCCTCTCAAACAGATCACGCATGAAATCAAAATTCGAAGTGTTGGTACGGTATTGGTTCAATAGCTCGCTTCGAAACGTGGGCCAATTAATTACACCGTGAGTGCGAATCAACAGCCAATACCAGTCTTTAGCGGGTCCGGTTACCAAAAGATGGAAGTCTCTTAGAACTTCATCCCATAAAACATCATAATGTGATTGCAGATGTTCGATTCTGAATATAAAATCATCGACGGTCATGTGAGTATTGTTACCATTGAATAAAATACCCCATTTATCCATTCTTATATTTGTCTTTTCGGTTGCGCGAGTATTAGCTGTAGACCTCAGGATCATTGTTAGATGGGAGTGAGCCGCTATATACGGCGTGTTCCCCACGCACCTGTGGTCTAATATAACTTCCATTAGTCGGTAAGTCACGACCGACATGCATAGGCTGGGCTTGCAGGTAATTCCCACTGTTACTAGGTACACAGTTTGAAATTTGGCGGACATTCGTAATATTGTTACGAAATGCAAATGGAATATATTCCCCAACGTTTCCCTGGATCCAATTAGTTTTGCCTACACTACTCCGTTGTTCACACGACTGATTAGCAGATGAATCCTTATTCTGAACTCGACCCTTAGCCAAACTTCTAAGAGCCTCAGATACATCCCCTACTAATTTCCTAACGTCTACCATTTAATTCTGTATCATTCCTCTCATTGCTTTTTGACTGCTCAACGTTTCGTCGACACTTAATTCCCTAACATCAGGATCTATTGCCGCCGCTACGTCTGTACTCTCACCTATCACTACCGAAGCAGATTTTAGTTCATTGGTTGGAACAAAATTCGCGGCTTGTTGTGGTCGCGAGTTTATTGTTTGGGATAAATCTATAAAATTTAAATTATTATTATTAGCCATTCTCAGATCGGTTATTTTCCTTGGTTTTGGCTCTATGACAAAAGATTGGTTTAAAGCAGGGTATGATGGACGCTCTCTTTTACGATTCGAAACCTGAGACCGAGTTGTGATACTCATTACTTTTCACCCCTCAGTTACTAGGCTATTAAGACTTGAACGGATCTTTGTCTAATGCACTCAAGAAAAAGTTTAAATAATTAAAGAACTCGATATCAGAATATGAAAATAAATATTTAAAATAATAAAAAGGCATATATAAAATGGTAAAAATAGAATTATTTCCCTGTAGTAAATAAAATAGTAAGTTGCAAAAAACACTAACTATAAATTAACTATTTTTCAAATGAATACAAATTGGTTTAAATCTCTTGCAGATTGTTTGCGCACATAGTGTAAACGTTGCCTAATTATTGTTCACTTGTTTTCGTTAAGTTAAAGTTGTTGTTATTTGTGTTTATGTTATTATTATTTATATATACTCTACTTACTCTGTAAACCCCAAAGTGTACGGTACGTACTAAGAAAAAACCCAAACAAACTAAAACAAATAAAACCCAATTAATTTTTAAACCCGAAAATTAAACCCCGTACTTTTTCTCATTTTATTATTTTCGAGAAAATATTTCAAGGAAAACATTTTGGTCCTTCAACCCGGATTCAAACACTCCGAGTCCTTGAAATATTTTTAAGAAAATATTTTATTTTGCGATCATCATCAAAATCATTTTTTATTTTCAACCAGCATTTTATCAACAAACAAAAAGGTGTGGTTTTTATTTGTAAGAAGTGCAAAATAACCAACAAGAACTTTAATCGATTTGCCGTCGGCAAAACACTACAGTGTGAAATTTGTGTTTGTGCTTATATTTCAACCCCAGTTTTTTATCCCTAAATTCGCGTGTGTTTTTGAGTCCGAATCAATATAATTTTTCTTAAATAAGTGAAATAATTATTTACTTTGTTTCTTTTAAATAATTTCTAAATTCATTTTATTTAATTTATTTGCAAGTAATATTATATTCAATTGAAATGGTTTTTGTTATTTTAACCCACTGTTTTATTCTCTGTTAACTACTCTGTTAACAAAAGCTTTTAAACCGCTTTCACAAGAGTCAGGAGCGACTATTAAAAATTTGCAAAGAACGATAAATGATTGCATTATGAATTTGTTGTTACTTGAAGTAACCCCCGAAATATTTTACCACGTAATGCTTGTGTATATTTGTGCTACAAAGCTACCCAAAAACACTTTTTGTCTCTGGGAACAATCCAAAAAACATTAAAGAATCTCCTAAATGGGATGATATGGATGCTTTTTTGACAGCGCATTTTAAGACTCTCGAGTCAATTTCTGACATAAGACAGGCTCATTTGAACCCCGTTCAAAACCCGAACAAACATCCCACAACTGCCAATACCCGAAATACCCATAATTTTAACGCTGCCAAAAATTCATCAAATGAAAATAAGAGGATTCACAGTTTTGCGACCAAAACTGCTCCCACACAAACGGTTTGTGTTGTTTGGTTTTAGACTTTGCCCCAGTTTTTTGAGTCAGAATGTTGTTGAAAGAATGTCAACAGTGAAACAACTGAAGTGTTGTTCGAACTGTTTCGCAACTTCCCACGAGTACAGGAATTGTAAAAGTATTCATGTGTGTTCGCTTTGTAAACAGAAGCACCACTCTCTGCTTCATCGACATGTAAAGTCACATATGTCTGCCAGTAATTTACCCCAGCTCCCTATAGCACCTGGCGTGACTGTGTCTTCATCTCAACCCCCTGTTAGTTCAACCCCCACTTAATTTTGCACCTTCAACTTCCACCGCGGCTCAGAATTTTAATACTTATTCCGCGCATCTCAAGTCGGCAGTCCTTTTAGGCTCTGCAGTTTGCATAGCGCATTTAAACGACATTAGATGTGCGGCCCGAGCATTAGTTGACCCCGGTTCGCAAGGTACCTTTATTTTAAAGTGGTTACAAAGGAAGCTCGCTATTCGCACATATTCCGTGCCTTCGACAATTGTCACTGGAATGATGGACTACTTGGCTGGAAAATCCTCAACAATGTGCGCTCTAACGGTCGGTTCGCCGATCGACCCCGGCTTTAGACTTGAAATGAATGCGTACGTTGTTAAGAAAATCTGATATTGTAACCTAAACTTTCCCCGACATTACACTGACCGACGTCATGTGTACCCGTATGGATATACTTTTTTAACCACGGATGTCAGAATACATCAAAATGGCAACCTGATCGCCCAGAGAACCGTGTTCGGGTGGATAGTCACAGGTGAAGTTTTTCAGCCCCAACCCTTGCACTCTATAGCATCGTTTTGAACCCATCTCGAGTTAAACACCCAACTATCGCGTTTTTGGGAACTTGAAGAAGTTCCACAAGCGCCACAGTTGTCTGAAGACAATGAATATTGTGAAGAACTTTACCGGACCACCACTTATAGAAACCCTGATGGCCGTTACGTGGTCTCTCTCCCATTTCGCCGTGAATTTTCTAATGAATTGGTATTAGGAGATTATCGTAGATTTTCCTTTTCCCAATTTGTGCGAAATGAGGCTCGCTTGGTAAAAACCACCGAATTGAAATTACAATACGACAATGTAGTTCGTGAATATTTCGAAATGGGACATGTAAAAGCTGTCAAAACCCCAGTTGCCACTGCACATAATTACTATTTACCCCATCATGCAGCGTTACCACAAAATTGAGAGTGGTATTTAATGCTTCAAACCCCTCCTCCAATGGCGTGATAATTAATAATGCCCTATACCCCGGTCCTGTCTTACAGACAGATCTTACCATTTTGTTGCTGCGTTGGCGGTTCTTCCGTTACGTTTTTAATGCAGACATTGAGAAAATGTATCGACAGATACTTGTTCATCCCAACCAAACCCATTATCAGCGGATATTGTTTCGTGGTGATCCTGTAGCTGAAGTAAAGGACTATGAGCTTAGTACGGTCACGTTTGGAGTGAACTGTGCGCCGTACTTAGCGTTACGTACTCTCTTGCAATTGTCTGACGATTGTAAACCCCTGAGTCCTGCGGCATCTGAAATTTTGAAAACCCAAATGTACGTCGACGACGTGCTGGCTGGCTCTCATGAGCTAGAAGACGCTTTCAAAAGACGTAATGAACTAACCCATGTTGTTGGCTCTGCTGGTTTCGTTTTGCGAAAATGGACAGCCAATCATTTACGACTCTTGGAAGATTTATCCCGTGAGAATCTGCTTAATGCAGACTTCTTAAAATTTTCGGATGCTAGTACTACCAAAACCCTAGGCTTGCGATGGGATGCGACGAAGGATAGTTTCTTCTTCAAAATTGCATCGCAACAAATTTGGAAGGACAATACAGACTGGGATAAAGTTGTGCACCCCCTAACCCTATCTCAATGGCGCGCATTTCTAAACGACTACCCTAATGTAGAGAAAATCAATATTCCAAGATGGGTTGATTTTCTCCCCGAAAATGAAATTTAACTTCATGCGTTTTGCGATGCTTCTGAAAAGGCGTACGGCGCTGCTCTGTAATTCAAAATAGGTCATCGATAGCGATTACGACGCACTTACTCGCGTCAAAAACAAAGGTAGCTCCCGTGAAAACTGAAACATTACCCCGTTTAGAGCTTTGCGGAGCGGCTTTGATGGCAAAAATGGTATAATCATTGTGCTCCCAACTAAATCTAGACAGGAGGAAGGTTTACCTGTGGACTGATTCTACTATTGTTTTATCCTGTAGTAGCGTTGATAGTGAATAAAGTTGGTAATGAAAATTGGTCACATGTAGATTCCAAGGACAACCCCACCGATTTGGCAAGTCGTGGAATGCTTGCAAGAGATTGAATTGATAATTCTCTTTGGTGGCATGGCCCTGCGTGGTTGAGGCAACCTCGTGAATGCTGGCCGCGTCACCCCCCTATCGACCACCAACTCCTTGAAGTTCAATCATTTTCTGTTCAGCTCGAACGCCTGTATGACATATTAGAACGATTTTCCGATATACCCCGTGCAATTCGAATTATTTCGAATTGGTTCAGGTGTTTACAGTATTTGAGAACCCGTAAATGCTCGTACGATACCTGGCATTTAACCCCATCAGAAGTGAATTTCACTCAAAATCGCTTGCTTCTTATATGTCAGCGGAATTTTATACCGGAGTATAAAGGTATACTCTTATCTTTTAAGAGCAGCCTGCTCACTTTTATCCCATTTATTGATTTCGATGGTCCGCACAGCGGACGTGAGAACAGCTTCAGGCGTTTTCACCCGGCCTTTCGAGAAGCTTGTTCTCGTACCCAGCTCAGAAACACACTAATTCTTGTATTTTCTCTTTTTATTCTGTTTTTTACCCCATCGAGTACATCACGTCGCCCATTGAAGTACCTTTCAATATTAAGGCTACTCCCGAACCCGAGAAGAATAAAGGAATAGGTAAAGTCGCAGCCAAACCCAGCCTGCAAATCCATGCCAATATTATTGCCAGCACCAACAACAACAGAAACCCGCCCAACAACAACCACGGCATACCGTCCAACCCCGGCCGTCAACGTTCCCGAAAACAACTCAGATGCCTACCTGAAAGTTTATTATTTATTAAATAACATTTTATTGTAAAAACGATTTGGTTTTCTGGTCGACCCGCGTGGTCCTTAGCCCTCGTTGTTGCAGTATAGCAAGGGGGGCGGGATGTTTACGCGCATAGTGTAAACGTTGCCTAATTATTGTTCACTGGTTTTCGTTAAGTTAAAGTTGTTGTTATTTGCGTTTATGTTATTATTATTTGTGTATACTCTACTTACTCTGTAAACCCCAAAGTGTACGGTACGTACTAAGAAAAAAACCCAAACAAACTAAAATAAATAAAACCCAATTAATTTTTAAACCCGAAAATTAAACCCCGTATTTTTTCTCATTTTATTATTTTCGAGAAAATATTTCAAGGAAAACACAGATATCAACTAAACATATTGCATAGAGGCACACGTAAAACACAAAAACAAAATAAGTAAAACAAGCATGCCATAAAGTCAAATGAAAAAAAATTTATACAAACATATTAAAATAATTAAAAATTAAAGCAATACAAATCTGTTTATTTATGTATGCACAAGCAATTATGTAGCGTATTTATTTCAGCACTATTATACATAATTTGATGCAAAATTTTTTTAAATAATTATTTCTATATAAAAATATATATAGATATACATATGAACGTATGTTTATAAGTACATATGTTTATTTTTTTGAAAACGATTATTTAAAATTTAAATAATTTATTATAAACCGACTATACCATTAATAAACTTCAAATTGGTTGAAAAATAAGTAGTTAGTAGTCAGTTAAAAAGTCATGCAATGATATAAAATTGACTACTGCCTATGACATGCCTAGGTTAAAATAATGAGTCGGTGACAAGAAAAAAAGTTACTTTATCAACTAGATGTGGTTATTAATAGACCAGTTAGAAGTAACTTAAAAATGTGTTTGACTTCCTACAGGGTTATATATATATTTTTAAGACTCAATGGCAATACACTAAAAAAAATTATACGTAAATAGAATAAAAAAAACTACAGTGAATAAAAAAAAATAACCACTCTCTGAATTCCAAAAATATAAATATGTATCGTACAAATAAAAAAAAAATTTAAATAACTATTAGTGATTTAAAAACGAGAAGAAAAAAATATAGTAAATAAAACAATTAAAATAACTAATACTGATTTAGATTAAACTAGAACAAAAATAAGCTCCTACATAAATAAACTAAAGAAATATAGTAAATAAATAAAAATTTTTTTTTCTCGTTTCCTTCAAATTCGAAAAAAATATATCTAATTCACAAATTTAAATAGAAATTACGCTATAGGGAATATTGAGTTGTATGCCGGTACGTGTGTGATTGAATCTTTTTCCAGACTTTCCTGATGTGGGAACTAATATCATTAAACATCTTGGTACACAAAAAAAAATAATATTCAAAAAAAAATGCTTTGCAAGCATAGAATGCACTCATGTCAGTTTATTAGTAAATCGCGATCTCGGTTTTTACCCGGTACGGTCATAACTATTGGACAAAATTTTTTTTTTCATAAATCGAATAAAGTAGTGAGCACAATTAAAACAGCCCTTAGCTCTTTAAAGATACTTTTCTACTATGATGTCTCCTATTAATTCGCAACATCTCACCTACACTTAAACTATTCACCCCTATCGTGAATAAAGATTCCTTGGGAGTTTTTTCCATTTTTCCTATATTAATTCAATTGTAAAAATGGAAAATGGGAAAAAACTCCCAAGGAATTCTCTTGGCTCTTGGGCTCTTCAGCCGTCGTTTAAATTCATACACGTAAATACATTTATTTAATACTTAACACTACACTAGTTCTTATACTACTACAACTAGGGTTTTTCCCGGGATTTCCCGTTCCGGGAATTTCAATTATTTTATTTCCCGTTTTCCCGGGATTTTTCTTGCGGGATCCCGGGAAATGAAAAATTCCTCATAATTTCAGAAAACAGCTATTTATACTTTAAAATTTAGTTTTATATTCTCTAAAATTTAGCATCTGTGGATGGGTTGCGGATTAGATCAATTACAAGAAGTGAGTACATATTTAAATCAATGTCTCCTGATGCAATAAATCTACTAAAAGCAGAATGGGCAGTGCAACAGTTGATAATTATTACATTTAGTGAAGTGAAGAGTTAATAAAGTACATTAATTCAAAATAAGATGCAGGCATTAAAGTTTCATTGTCCATGAACAAGCCTTAAAAATAAAAGATACCTAAACATATCGCTCCATTATTGCAACATAGTCATATCTACAAAAACAAACGATCTTGGCAAAATGCGATTAAAGTTTTCAAAATGTACCGATTTAAAGATATATTTTGCTATAACTTCGGTTCAGTTTGAGATATAATACAAGAAGGTGTGAAGGAAAACTTTGCTAAAGTTACTTGAAATTTTTGATTTTTTGAGATATGACTATAATGCAATGAAGGAGCGATATGTTTATAAGGTGATAAACATAAATTTGTTCAATTTGTGTTGGTTTATATAACAGTGAAGTGCGGGGAAACCGAAACAATATAACATTTTGGAGACTCGTGTAAGATACTACAGCATGCAACTTAAAAAACCTTGACATGCATTTGACTGATATAGACGTTGTTTATATAAAAGAAAAAATTGCTTCTGAAGCATGCTGCAACGGTGCACTTTTAACTATTTGTACAACCTCGGTAAAAAATGAACGAAATTTTGTGGTAACATGATAATTCGTAAATAAAATCAGAAATATACTTTTTGGCGACTTACTAAGCGCTTTGAGTGAGTCAGAAAGTTATTTCCTAAGCCGTTAAAATTTTATATATTTATTTGAAATATTTTATCTATTTTATTAATTAAATTTTTGATCTCATATCTTGAATACCTCAATTTTTATTTTGTTTTTATTATTGTTTTATGAATTAAATTGTTATGTTTATATTACCTTTTTATCTTGTAACTAGAGCATAATATTACGGAAGAAAAGCATTATAATAGTAAATAAAAGCGTGAGGTAATAATAATTCAAGTTCCTATTTTAATCTTTAATTCATTTTTTAGTATTGAACCATTTCTTTTACTTTCTTTGCAAACAAGTTCCCTTACGTATTTTTATAAAAGTTATTTTCATTAATTAAAAACAAAATTTACTTTTTATTATTTATATGGAGCGGGATCCCGGGAAAAAAACTCTAACTACAACAAAAATAAACTGATATTTCTATTTTAAAATATATGTATGTATCTTTAAGGCATCAAAGAAATATAATTAATATAATTAAATATAATTATTAAGTTTTCTTTTCTACCTTTTTTTCTTCTTTTATTTATTATTGTTATTTATTTCTGTACAACCAATCTGCTAGTTATTATGGACAACAACAAAAAAACATCTACAATTGCATTGATAAAGCATAATCTCTCGTCGCACTTATGCCAAAAGAAAGCATAACAAGGTCTAATAAGTTTCCTGCCCGAAGGAGCTCCCTAAGGTAAGATAATTATTTAATAAACTCAATAATCTAAACTAACGAGAAATCACTTTTTAATCAAGCTGCGATGTCCCTTGACTAACTCACAGATTTGTTTAAATCTTTTAAATTACTATTTTTAACCTTAAAGGCCTATTAGACACGCATACTTGTCTTAAGACATGTACGATGGCATACCAAATCTCACTGTGTAATAGCATGTATGTCGAGTATGTCAGACATGTACGTTGGTTTTCAAAAATTTTTGAATTTCTGATGTCTGTCGCATACCAACATACTCATCTAATAGCGTGTCCGTCATACTTCATACAATAATTCAGTTTGCTTTTTGCCGCTGCTGTGTGCATATCACAAATTTAAAAAAATGAAATAGAAAAAAATGCAACTGTTGACATGGTAAAAAAAATAAATAATTTACGTGGCTGTTACCGGAGGGAGCTAAAAAAGGTTCGCCAATCTGAAAAATTTGGAGCAGGCGTAGACGATTTATACGTTCAACTTTCCGCTTCATTGCCATGTGTTCGCTTCAAAAATATCTGTGTACTGAAGTATGCCGTTGTAATAGCTAAACCCAAAGAATGCCATCGTGCATGTCTTAAGACAAGTATGCGTGTCTAATAGGCCTTTTACAAAGCAAACGCCTAAACATATACTCCACAAAATATAACCAACACTATTAACACTAACAAAAAACCTATAGAAATTGTTTTCTTTCCTATTATCTAATTCAATTTAACTTAACTTAATTTAATTTCTGTTTAATAATAATATATAAAAAAAAATACTTGGCTTAATTACAAAAAAAAATCTCCATTGACCGCTACAGTCTTCACCAGTCAACAATCTTCTTGACCACTTTTTCTCTCACAAGATGCTCGCACCAACTTAAGCCTTTAGGTTTTAACTTGTTACTTACTTTAATATCTGCTTTCAATTGATGGTTTTGACACAAAATTTTGTTCGCTTCTATTTGTATATTTTAACTTTTTTTGCTCGTATGTAACGTTTTAAAAATTAATCCTCGGATGTCTTGGCTTAAATTTTCTCAAATATCGTTTTTTTCTTTTTTTTTTGTTAAGTTTTTGTGTACTTTTATCAGCTATCACTTCTTTTTTTATGTTCTTTTAGCTTTAGAATCGAATCAATTTTCTGTTTTCTTTACATTATTTTAACTTTTCCTTTTTTTTCAAAACTTTCTCAAATTAACATTATTACATAACTATTTGGTTTTTATTTTTTTCGGTCTGGGTTTTGCTTCCCCTTGAACATATAATTTTTTATTTTCATTTTTGCGATAAAAACAATATAATCACTCCACAAACCACAATTTGAGTCCACAGTTAGTGCCCATTCACATTATACGATTTTTGTCGTTGGGATTCTTACCTTATAGACGACAGGGGAGAGAGTAATTAAAAGGGGTACACAAGCGAGTGTACTCTTCGATTCATTTTGTTCACACGTTCGTTCTCTCATTGTTCTCTCATTTGACTCTCATTGTTCTCTCATTTGACGAAAAATGTATTGAAGTTCGGTTGCAAAAGAAAAAGTCGTAACGACAAAAATCGTACAATGTAAACATCAGACCGACTTCAAAGAGGAAACGGCAATTATCGCAACGACAAAAATCGTATAATGTGAATTGGGACTTAATTATCTGGTTCTTACTTAATTCATTTGATTTTACTTTTTAGAATCATCCGCCACTTAATCGAAGCTCTTTTCAACAGTCTAAAACACAAAACAATCCTCCCTTTTTCCTATTAAATTTGCCTTTTATAACCTCCGTTCCCTTCCAATTGAACATTTATACATTTCCATTTAAATACATAGTTATTCCAAACAAGTCTACCTTAAAAAACAAAATTCTCTTTTCTTACAAAATCTACCCGCGCGATCTCCATCTTTAACGGCCATATTTATTAAAATTGGCTCCAATAATTATAATTTTGCCTCTTCCACTTTCATCATATGCAACCTACCATTGTACCTAACCCGATACCAGGCGTTCATAAAAGTAGCAAGTTTATCCGGTTCATTCATAAAACCGTAAAAAAAAATCAAAACAAAAAAATATATACAAAAATAATCACCCCTATCGTGAATAATTTTTCCCTCGTAATTTTTCCCCTTTTCACATTTTTGCGATCATGAAAAACTCCCATGAAAAAAGGTCATTCAAAAGAGAATAATAACGTGAAAAAATGTTCACGTGGAAAAATTCCCCTTATCGTGAAAAGTTTTTTCCCTCGTAATTTGTTCACATTTCCCTTAGATTTTCTCACTTTATTGCTAGGAAACAGGACATGTATGTATGTAAGTAGTTTCTCCTATAAATCGAATATTTCCGTTAATAAGACACCAACCAATATATTGGTCAACAAAATGCAAAACAGGAGGTTGATTGCCGGTGGATTTGTAAAGCTTTCGAAAGCCGTGGTGGCAGAATTTTGGGAAATATTTTACTACATAAAATTTAAAAAGTGCAAAAAACTAACGTTGCAATCAACCTATCCCTCCAATACTAATCATTTAGCTTTATTATTTTCACTTTTCTTTAAAATATATACGTAAATATTTTTGAACATAAATTTCATTGATTTTTAATATTTCCTAATCTTTCTTCTTTTTTGTTACATTCACTGGAACTGATAGCGTGAAAAATTTTTCACATGAGATTCATGATTGCTTTTTCCCTTCGAGGGGAATGAAAATTTCATGGGAACAAAAATTCCACTTGTTATTCACGTCTTTTACGCAACAACTGTACGTTGCCAACTTCTATTCTAGTATTCGTTCATTGAACATACCTTTAAAACACAATTGGCAGGCCAAATAAAAATGAAAACAAAACAAACAGATGACCATTCATTACATGAGGTAAGAGAGAAAACAAAAGAAACATTTTTATACAACTTATTCCTATTTTATTTTCAGAATGACCATTAATGCAGAGGAAGGTATCGGGTAAAGTATTATTCCAATTTTATATTTGCTATTAAAATTAACACTAATTTCTTTTTTCCTTTAATAACACAAAAAAAATGAGCATCATATAAACTGCGGTGTTGCTCAGCAGCCTAATGATTAAGTTGGCCAAAAAGATTGTTCCACTTCGGGAGGTCAGCCGCACGCTACAAAGTGAAACACAATACAAAACAATTTAACAAAACTAATAATACTAACAAAAAAAAAAACATTACTAATAAAAACTAAGATTGCTAACAACAATAAACCTAATATCCGGGATTTTGGGCCGGAGAGTGGTTCCTCCGAATCCTTAAGTGCCCCCCCCCCTACTGTGCAAATAGGTACTCTTACGTAAACGTAACGATGCGTTGCTGATGAACCTGATAAAATTAAAATGTCTCTCCTTTTTTTACGTAACAGCTGTTAAGAATTGTATTTTTGTTTTAAAGCAGTGTTGTCAGCAAAACTTTTTAACCAGCGGTTTACTTTAAAATTTTATTAATGAGATTCTCATCAAAACATTAATTTAAATTTGATGTAATGGAATCCAATGTTATGGGTTTTTTGTTCGAACTGAAATTAATGTTGGCTTTATGTGTCACAGAAACCAAAGTTATCGGGTTTTTATTGAAAATAAAAGAAACAGCTTACAGCTCTTGTTTATTTGTTGGAAATAAATATTGTTGTTAAAAGTTTAATTTATTATTTTATTTTATCCAACAGTTAGATTATTTCCATAGATGGAAGTAAATAAAATTGATGAATAGTTAAAATAGTATTTTTGCATGTTTCCGGCAGCGGGCTGCTGCAAATTTTCAAAAGCCTTTTTCTTACTTTTTCTATGGTCATTTTATTTATTTATAAGTTTGAAAACACAAATATTTTTGTATTTGAACTAAATTCGCTTTAAATATTTACAAAACAATAAAATAACACAAATACAAACAACAAATGCAAGTGATACAACGATTACATTTATTTCATATGTACATTTGTATGTTTACTGTATTTCCACTTCTTATTTTCTTTTCTATAATTTTCATTTACAACACAAGTTTTAACAATATTTTAACGCAAAAATCATAATTTATAATATTATTAAATAAACATTTAATTTAAAGCTGTAAACACATGAGCCAAAACATAAAGCAGCTGATTCGATTATAGATTTTTTTATAAAATAATTATTTGCATACATTTTGGACAATGCAAATAGAAAAAAATCAGCACACAGTTCCAAATATTCGCCTTAACCTTATTATATTAAATATATATATTATTTAGTTTTATTTGACCTTTATTTTTGTATAATTATTTTGAATTATTTAAGCTTGAGGCCTTTTTTATTTATGTTTCTCATTATTGCGCTAACCTTTGGTTAGCATCTTTAGGAAATTAAATTAAGTTTACAATAAAAAATTTTTATTTTAAATTTTTGCTTAACACATATTGGTTATATCAAGTTTCATTTAAAGAGATATTAAAAACGGCTAAAAATATTTTAAGGTACATACATAACTCCAAAACTAGATTCTCAGGCGCAATAAAATCTAGATAAAAACTTAAGGGTATTCATTTCAAATTTTTTTTGGTTGGAAAAATGGAAAAAAGAAAAATTACGCTCTTATTGACGTGAACGGGTTTTTTTTATTTTTTTTTTGTAAAAAGTACAAACTGTCAAAAAAAATCTGCCAAATAATTCGCGGAAGTAATTGATATTTTCAATATGCGAAATAAGTGTAAAAAATGAATTAATTAATTTATTTTATTGTCACATCATTAACAAAAATTGATACTATTTGCGAAAATAAAGGTACGTTAAGATACATTTTCATGAAAACAATACAATATAAACTTTGAAATATTAAATTGCAGAAATGTTTACTTCATTCATTTCATTTCTTTTTTTTTAATTCTTTTTAATAACTTTCAAAAGATTTTGTTATTAGTGCTCAATTCCCAGTTTTTATTATTGATAAAAACACTTAAAATTTATTGTTGATGGGATAAGCTATTCCTTTGCGCATTTCACTGGTTGCTTAGGCCAGATCATCAGGAAACTTCATCCATAAAGATTTTAGAAAAACTAAAGATATTAAACCAAATAAAAATGTTAAACGTATAAGACTTATAGCAACAGTTCTACTTGTAATAATATCAAAGTTTAAACAAAACAACATCAACAATAAACAGTGCGTTCATCTCATCTTACATTCCCCGCTACAATTAGTTGAAATTCTCTCAACATTAATTGTAGTTGTAAGTAGGTTAAGAAAAAGAAAAAATAAAAAACAACAACAACTTACAAAAGATGTTGTCAATTAAGTGTTTTTTAGGCCGTGCACCTGCCTGTTTATTATCAAAAAGTAATTTCAATTTTCGGGAATACAAAATTTAATTTTCAAAAGATTTTGTTATTCGTGCTCAATTCCCAGTTTTTATTATTGATAAAAACACTTGAAATTTATTGTTGATGGGATAAGCTATTCCTATGCGCATTTCACTGGTTGCTTAGGCCAGATCATCAGGAAACTTCATCCATAAAGATTTTAGAAAAACTAAAGATATTAAACCAAATAAAAATGTTAAACGTATAAGACTTATAGCAACAGTTCTACTTGTAATAATATCAAAGCTTAAACAAAACAACATCAACAATAAACAGTGCGTTCATCTCATCTTACATTCCCCGCTACAATTAGTTGAAATTCTCTCAACATTAATTGTAGTTGTAAGTAGGTTAAGAAAAACAAAATAAAAAACAACAACAACTTACAAAAGATGTTGTCAATTAAGTGTTTTTTAGGCCGTGCACCTGCCTGTTTATTATCAAAAAGTAATTTCAATTTTCGGGAATACAAAATTTAATTTTCAAAAGATTTTGTTATTCGTGCTCAATTCCCAGTTTTTATTATTGATAAAAACACTTGAAATTTATTGTTGATGGGATAAGCTATTCCTATGCGCATTTCACTGGTTGCTTAGGCCAGATCATCAGGAAACTTCATCCATAAAGATTTTAGAAAAACTAAAGATATTAAACCAAATAAAAATGTTAAACGTATAAGACTTATAGCAACAGTTCTACTTGTAATAATATCAAAGTTTAAACAAAACAACATCAACAATAAACAGTGCGTTCATCTCATCTTACATTCCCCGCTACAATTAGTTGAAATTTTCTCAACATTAATTGTAGCTGTAAGTAGGTTAAGAAAAACAAAATAAAAAACAACAACAACTTACAAAAGATGTTGTCAATTAAGTGTTTTTTAGGCCGTGCACCTGCCTGTTTATTATCAAAAAGTAATTTCAATTTTCGGGAATACAAAATTTAATTTTCAAAAGATTTTGTTATTCGTGCTCAATTCCCAGTTTTTATTATTGATAAAAACACTTGAAATTTATTGTTGATGGGATAAGCTATTCCTTTGCGCATTTCACTGGTTGCTTAGGCCAGATCATCAGGAAACTTCATCCATAAAGATTTTAGAAAAACTAAAGATATTAAACCAAATAAAAATGTTAAACGTATAAGACTTATAGCAACAGTTCTACTTGTAATAATATCAAAGTTTAAACAAAACAACATCAACAATAAACAGTGCGTTCATCTCATCTTACATTCCCCGCTACAATTAGTTGAAATTCTCTCAACATTAATTGTAGTTGTAAGTAGGTTAAGAAAAACAAAATAAAAAAATAAAAAACAACAACAACTTACAAAAGATGTTGTCAATTAAGTGTTTTTTAGGCCGTGCACCTGCCTGTTTATTATCAAAAAGTAATTTAAATTTTTGGGAATACAAAATTTAAATTTCAAAAGATTTTGTTATTCGTGCTAAATTCAATTAATGTTGAGAGAATTTCAACTAATTGTAGCGGGGAATGTAAGATGATGTTGTTTTGTTTAAACTTTGATATTATTACAAGTAGAACTGTTGCTATAAGTCTTATACGTTTAACATTTTTATTTGGTTTAATATCTTTAGTTTTTCTAAAATCTTTATGGATGAAGTTTCCTGATGATCTGGCCTAAGCAACCAGTGAAATGCGCATAGGAATAGCTTATCCCATCAACAATAAATTTCAAGTGTTTTTACCAATAATAAAAACTGGGACTTGAGCACGAATAACAAAATCTTTTGAAAATTAAATTTTGTATTCCCGAAAATTGAAATTACTTTTTGATAATAAACAGGCAGGTGCACGGCCTAAAAAACACTTAATTGACAACATCTTTTGTAAGTTGTTGTTGTTTTTTATTTTGTTTTTCTTAACCTACTTACAACTACAATTAATGTTGAGAGAATTTCAACTAATTGTAGCGGGGTATGTAAGATGAGATGAACGCACTGTTTATTGTTGATGTTGTTTTGTTTAAACTTTGATATTATTACAAGTAGAACTGTTGCTATAAGTCTTATACGTTTAACATTTTTATTTGGTTTAATATCTTTAGTTTTTCTAAAATCTTTATGGATGAAGTTTCCTGATGATCTGGCCTAAGCAACCAGTGAAATGCGCATAGGAATAGCTTATCCCATCAACAATAAATTTCAAGTGTTTTTATCAATAATAAAAACTGGGAATTGAGCACGAATAACAAAATCTTTTGAAAATTAAATTTTGTATTCCCGAAAATTGAAATTACTTTTTGATAATAAACAGGCAGGTGCACGGCCTAAAAAACACTTAATTGACAACATCTTTTGTAAGTTGTTGTTGTTTTTTATTTTGTTAAGTCTTATACGTTTAACATTTTTATTTGGTTTAATATCTTTAGTTTTTCTAAAATCTTTATGGATGAAGTTTCCTGATGATCTGGCCTAAGCAACCAGTGAAATGCGCATAGGAATAGCTTATCCCATCAACAATAAATTTCAAGTGTTTTTACCAATAATAAAAACTGGGACTTGAGCACGAATAACAAAATCTTTTGAAAATTAAATTTTGTATTCCCGAAAATTGAAATTACTTTTTGATAATAAACAGGCAGGTGCACGGCCTAAAAAACACTTAATTGACAACATCTTTTGTAAGTTGTTGTTGTTTTTTATTTTGTTTTTCTTAACCTACTTACAACTACAATTAATGTTGAGAGAATTTCAACTAATTGTAGCGGGGAATGTAAGATGAGATGAACGCACTGTTTATTGTTGATGTTGTTTTGTTTAAACTTTGATATTATTACAAGTAGAACTGTTGCTATAAGTCTTATACGTTTAACATTTTTATTTGGTTTTATATCTTTAGTTTTTCTAAAATCTTTATGGATGAAGTTTCCTGATGATCTGGCCTAAGCAACCAGTGAAATGCGCATAGGAATAGCTTATCCCATCAACAATAAATTTCAAGTGTTTTTATCAATAATAAAAACTGGGAATTGAGCACGAATAACAAAATCTTTTGAAAATTAAATTTTGTTTCCCGAAAATTGAAATTACTTTTTGATAATAAACAGGCAGGTGCACGGCCTAAAAAACACTTAATTGACAACATATTTTGTAAGTTGTTGTTGTTTTTTATTTTGTTTTTCTTAACCTACTTACAACTACAATTAATGTTGAGAGAATTTCAACTAATTGTAGCAGGGAATGTAAGATGAGATGAACGCACTGTTTATTGTTGATGTTGTTTTGTTTAAACTTTGATATTATTACAAGTAGAACTGTTGCTATAAGTCTTATACGTTTAACATTTTTATTTGGTTTAATATCTTTAGTTTTTCTAAAATCTTTATGGATGAAGTTTCCTGATGATCTGGCCTAAGCAACCAGTGAAATGCGCATAGGAATAGCTTATCCCATCAACAATAAATTTCAAGTGTTTTTATCAATAATAAAAACTGGGAATTGAGCACGAATAACAAAATCTTTTGAAAATTAAATTTTGTATTCCCGAAAATTGAAATTACTTTTTGATAATAAACAGGCAGGTGCACGGCCTAAAAAACACTTAATTGACAACATCTTTTGTAAGTTGTTGTTGTTTTTTATTTTGTTTTTCTTAACCTACTTACAACTACAATTAATGTTGAGAGAATTTCAACTAATTGTAGCAGGGAATGTAAGATGAGATGTAGTGTTTTGTCTTTTGTCGGGTACACACGTCTTTACGTTTTGTCCGATTGTCCTAATTGTATAAATATAATTTAAAATTAGTGCCCGTGCAGTTAAAAAAAAAGAAAAAAAAAAAAAAAATAAACATAACAAATAAAAACAATCAAAATCTCTGTAATAAACTAAAACAAAACTCAAATAGAACAAATTGAACAGCAAACAAACAAAAATAAAATTACAACTGACTAATTTACAAAATTAACAACAAAACTGGAACAAATAACAAACAAACAACCGTTTAAAAAAAAAAATACAACAATAACAACATAAAAAAAATAAAAAAAGCAAGCAATACAATAAACAACAACAACAATAAAAAAAATAATAATTCGTCAGTGATGGCCTTTTTTCAACGATGACCAGATCAGGGCTTTTATGGCCCTTTTTATGGCATCGTCTCTTGTGTTCCCTTTTTAACCGTCCTTTTTATTTTTGTTAGTACAAATGTTCTTGTGTTAATCGTTGTTGAACTGTTTTGGTGATGAAGGTATAACACTGATCACCAAACAGTTTTTTAACGACTTTTAACATAGCGAATATTGGTACTTTGCGTTTGATTTTAATTTTTTTATGTTGTGATGAGAGGTCGGTTTAGAATCGACTTTTGCAATATACGTGGGCTGAGGACGAATTTTTTCTCTGTGTATGCTCACGTTTGTCTCCACCGGCCGGATGTTTTCGCCTTATGTGAAACTCAGGTATCTGAAAATTCCGATCCACTTGATTTTCAGATTCCTGGGTATCACCTTCTATCCCTCTTTAATCTTCATCGGGGTCTTGCTATATACATACGCAATGAAGCTGTGTATCAATGCCAGCAATCAATGGGCATGCTTGATGCGGAATTTAACTGTCTTTGGGTTAAATTCAAAATCGATGCGCACTATTTGCATTTCGGATTTCTTTATAGAAGTCCAAATGCGGGAAGGGATATTACCTTATCGGGCTTCGACTCCCTTTCCGACTCAATAGCTAAGATCCTTGAGAATTGTCCCGACAGTGAAATCGTTGTTGCTGGTGATTTTAATGTCCACAATTCTTCTTGGCTTCACCACTCGGGCCGTACAACTTATGAAGGCCAATATGTTGAGCTTTTTGCTGCGCACAATCACCTCGTGCAACTGGTGAATGAACCAACACATATTCCGTGTGTTGATGGGCACCAACACAATACCCTTGACCTGTTCCTCTCTTCGCACCCCCAAAAGTACGAAGTTGAGGTTCTAGCACCTCTCGGCAACTCGGATCATTGCACCATTTCCGCCTCTTTTCCGTTCTCCGAACTTCGGAACGTTTCACGACGGGCTACGAAACGATCAATATTTGTTTACGGAAAAGCACATTGGGCTGAGCTCAATGACTTTTTTCGGCATTTTAATTGGAAACTCTGTTTCCTAGACAATGACGTCAATGCCATGGCGAAAATGGTTGAAAACGTAATAATGCTGGGAATGAAAATCTTCATCCCAGTTAAAAAAGCTTCGAATAAACCTCGATCCAAATCTTGGTTTAATCAGTCGTGCAAATCAGCAGTCAGATCCAGAGAGGAAGCATTCAGAAATTGGCGTAAAAATAAAAACGCTAATACTGAAATGCTACGCAAAATGGCAAGGTCTTCGTGTGCCAAAGTACTTAGACGGGAAAAAGCTCTTCACGAGCAACGTCTTCGTGCTGAGGTTCTTGCTGCTCCCCGGGGTAGTAAAAGCTTCTGGTCATTCGTTAAAAGAGTAAGGGTTAATGCTAGTTCTTCAATACCAACTCTTTTAAAGGATGGCCGATCATTCACGGACCCGGTTGACAAGGCTAATTGTTTTGCCGAATTATTTGCTAATAATTCTTACCTACCAGCTAGCAGTCAACCACTACCCGAACTCGAAAAAGTATCCGTAACTATGCCTAGAATATTTTTTCGGGGTCGAGCTGTTAAAAGGGTTCTTGCGGATCTCGACATAAACAAGTCTCCTGGGCCGGATGGTATACCTGCACTGGTCTTGAAGCAGTGCTCTTCGACGCTAGCTCGTCCCTTAGCAAATCTTTTCAGCACTTTATACCGTGCCGCGGAATTTCCAATCTGCTGGAAAGTTGCTAACGTAACGCCAATCCCTAAAAAGGGAACCGCTAATAACCCCGAAAATTACCGCCCAATTGCAATTTGTTCGGCACTTTCCAAAGTTATGGAGAGTATGGTAAATTACCATCTTGTCAAATATTTAGAGTCAAACTACCTACTAAGCGACCGCCAGTATGGCTTTCGTAGAGGTCGCTCTACTGGAGACTTACTAGCTCTGTTATCGGAAAAATGGTGCCGTTCCATTCACCATTTTGGCGAAAGTAAGGTAATTGCTTTAGATATTTCCAAGGCGTTTGACAGAGTCTGGCATGGTGCACTCTTGTCAAAACTTGCTGCATTTGGTGTCGGTGATAATTTCTCTCGATTTATATCGAGTTTTCTCAGAGATCGCACTATACGAGTTGTTATAGATGGGGTTTCGTCAAACGAGTTCAAGATTCATTCAGGGGTGCCGCAAGGCTCCGTTCTTTCTCCTACTCTATTTCTTATCTTCCTAAACGACCTCCTTGGTCAAACTTCCAACCCTATCTACTCTTTTGCAGATGACAGCAACCTTTGCCACTCGTTCTCATTCGAATGCAGACCAAGCGTATCCGATGTCGCTGCTATGCGGCAGAATATGAATGATACGCTTGGCCGAGATCTTGACACGATCTCGGAATGGGGTCGAGCGAATAGGGTCGATTTTAATGCCCGAAAAACACAATGTTGCGTGCTGACGCATAAACGCGCGACAAATCAGGGTGCCTCATCTGTATATATGGGTGGTATAATTATTGAGGAATCAGAATCTCTTGATGTTCTGGGCATGAGGATACAATGTGATGTCCGATGGACTGAACATATATTCAAGGTGTCGAAAGAAGCATTCAAGTGCCTCGGTTTTCTAAGACGGTGTAGGATATACTTCACTCCATCTGATCTCCTTACTATTTATACCACCTATATCCGACCGCGTATGGAATACAACTCTCATGTGTGGGCCGGTGCTTCAAAGTCTATTTTGGAGCTTCTCGACCGCGTGCAGGAGAGGGCGAAGGTTCTCATTGGTGACAGTAGGGTATCCAATTCTATTGACTCCCTTGAGCACCGTCGCAATGTGGGTTGTATTTGTCTGTTTTATCGTTACTACAATGGGATGTGTTCTGACGAAATAAGGGATCTGGTTCCCGAAACCCGCACGTTTGTTCGCAATACACGTTCTTCCTCAAGAGCCCATCCTTATGTGGTCGATTGGCAGGTGAATCGTACAACGCATTACAGAGAGAATTCGTTTTTTTCCCGCACAGTTCGTATGTGGAATAACCTTCCTGCAGAAGTCTTCCCTCTCACTTACAACATGATCAAGTTCAAATCGAATGTTCACAAACACTACTCCCTCTATCCTCCTTCCCACAACCTATTTTCCTAGTTCCAACACAATGCAATGCATTAGTAGGGGTCATCCCCTGGGTGCTGGTCCTAACAGTAAAAAAAAAAAAAAAAAAAAAAAAAAACGCACTGTTTATTGTTGATGTTGTTTTGTTTAAACTTTGATATTATTACAAGTAGAACTGTTGCTATAAGTCTTATACGTTTAACATTTTTATTTGGTTTAATATCTTTAGTTTTTCTAAAATCTTTATGGATGAAGTTTCCTGATGATCTGGCCTAAGCAACCAGTGAAATGCGCATAGGAATAGCTTATCCCATCAACAATAAATTTCAAGTGTTTTTATCAATAATAAAAACTGGGAATTGAGCACGAATAACAAAATCTTTTGAAAATTAAATTTTGTTTCCCGAAAATTGAAATTACTTTTTTAATAACTTTATTTATTGAACTCATTATTAATAAGTGTTTTTTTTTGAAAGTTAAATGAGAAAGAAGTTATGTTTAAAATGTTGTAACTATAAAAAAAAAATTTTTAAATCAGAGTTGTACAATACAAGAGTTTTCGTACTTTGTATTAAAAATTAGCAATTTTTTATGAATGGCAACATCATTTCGTTTGACGTTTATAGTGGAAAATTACATCTTTTTATCCTGACTTTTTTACGCTTGGTTATAGTGATAAAAATGTAACTTTTGGTGGAATTTTTTTTCTTGTGGTTGTTGTAACAAAAAATTACATTTTTCCACTTTTCCAACATATAAAAAAACTGAAATGAATACCCTTATTAATTGTTCAAAGCAATTTTAGTGCTGTATATGTAAATATATATCTGTGGCAGTTTGACGAAACATCTTAAGTCAAATTCAAAAAGTTGAAAAAAATGTTGTTAATCATACGAATTTTCAAAAAACATTTTTGTTTACATTTTTAAAATATTGTATTATAAACGAAATTTTTCTTTAAGTTTGCGTTTTTTTTTTATTATTTGATAAAAATTATTTTTTCAGCGAGTTTTTTTTAAAAGCTTTTGCTATCTTATCACGACTTAAGATGTTTTGTCAAAATGCAACAGATATGTATAAAGTATTTTATTTTTTTGTACAAAAGCGCCGATAACGGTATGTATTGGCGATTTTAAACAAGAATGTTAGCAACATGTCTTGGAACAAGACTGTGGGCAAAATCAAAACAAATAATCATTTACATACATATGTACATATGTACGAGTACACGGATACACCTCAACAACATATGACACGTTTACGTTTTTGTAGTAACTACCAACATTTGAATTCGACCGTAACGTATCCGCAACATTTGCGTAAGAGTAACGAGCCCTTAATTCGTTTGAATTGTTTCAAATTTCATTCAATTCTTTTGTGCTGTGAAAAGAATTAATTCAAAATTTAACTAATTCGTTATGAATTAAAATTAAAAATCAAAATAAATGTTAAAGCTCTTTCAGGGGGGCTACTCTCTATTGCGATGCGAAAACAATTTCGATGCGAAAGCTAAATGCCAACTTGGTACTCTCTATCACTTTCCCAAAATCTTTTGAAAATGGATCAATACTTGCAACAAAAATTAAAGATGGCGCAGATTAACAGTAATGAAATGCTAACATATGTAAAAATATTTAATTTGGAAAGTGCAATTTTTTTTGTTTCTAGTCTGCCACAGAGTTAAGCTATGTCCCGTCTATCAACTTTTTGATGCCCTACACGTAACTTCTATAGTTTTATTAATAAAATGTTTTCTTATCCATAACGTTTGCTAGAGCAAACATCATTTAGCAGTTTTTCATTACATTATACAGTAGACACTCAGAAATTCGAATCAGTAATTTCATTACATTTGGCGCTCTAAAATTAGAACCAAAAATTCGAATTTCCGAGCGATTTTTTCGTTTTGATTGTAAACATTAAAATTTTGACAACTTAGTTTAACCAGTTTTTTATAAAAAATAAAGCTTAATTTTGATCAATTTAGGGTGGGTTTTAAACATGTTGATTAGAGATTTAGTCATCTTTAATCTGTGTTTTTAGTTTTTAAGATTTTTTTTTTCATTATTTATTTATTGAATCTTCATATAGTAAATATGAACTCACAATAATTAATCAAATCTTAACCTAATACTTTATTTTATGTCCTGCTAGTGCCAGACAAAAATTTTTTCATCACGGGTTCTGTTCACATATCTAGGAGTTTATCGCTCATCTATCATTTGAAATATTTCGAGCTAGTGGGTCCGGACACAATTCAAGCCTTTTTAAGTATTTTACTGCATATATCGTAATCACAGTTTTAACTAATGGAACATTGAGATCCTTGTGAATATTTGAGTTTTTTACATACCAAGGGGCAGCTGTGATTATTCGAAGAAGTTTATTTTGGCGCCTTTGAATTTTTTCAATGTTAGAGGCGAAGGCAGTGTCCCATAACTGAATACCATAGCACCAGATGGAGATGTAAAGTAGAAGTTTTCAGTCAAGACTAAGGACAGAGTTTCTTCCATTAAGCCAATGAATTTGGATGGCTTTTAGTTTAATTTGAGTTAATTTTGCCTCTATATGGATTTTCCACGTTAAACGGCGATCTACATAGATGAATACCGAGGTATTTTAAATGCGAATTTTGAGGTATATTAAGTATAAAAGTGGGCCCAGGATGCTTCCCTGAGGGACTCCAGCGCCAATCAGCTGAGGAGAGCTTTAATAATCACCTTCTTTAATAATAAACTTTCGACCAACTAATTAGCTTTCTAACAGCTTGTGTGTGTTTACTGGTAAGTTTATCTTCAATTTATGTAACAAGCCTTCATGCCAGACTTTATCAAAAGCTTGAGAAACATCGATGAAGAGAGCGGAGCAATATTTTCTTTCTTCAAAGGTTTTTCTTATTGCGTTTACTATACGATGGGTTTGTTCAATTGTGCTATGTTCTCTTCTAAAGCCGAATTGGTGGTTAGGAATAGATCTATTTTCATTTAAAATTGGCATTAATTTTGACGCTAACAGCTTCTCAAACAGCTTTGATATATTAGAAAGTTAGCTTATAGGCCTATATGACTCAACTTTTGTGTGATCCTTTCCTGGTTTAGGTATCATGGTGACTAAGGAAGCCTTCCACTTTTGAGGATAGTATTCAAGGCGTAAAATTGCATTAAAAATTAAAAGAATAATTTTCTTTGCTATGTGAGGTAGCTCCAAAAGCATTTTGTTGCTGATCTTATCAAAACCGGGAGCCTTCTTGGGGTTTAAATCACAAATAGCCTTTTCGATTTCTCTTATCGCAAATCTTAGAGGAACAGATGCTCTAACAGCAACAGGTGGTAATTCGGCCGCAATATCGTGAGATATATTTGGGGTAAATACGTTTTTTAAATGATTAACAAACAGATTTCCTTTTTCAACATCATTTCTTGCCCAACTTCCATTCAAGTTTCTTAATGGTGGTTTAGAGACAACTGGCCTTTTGAGATTTCTAGCTGCACGCCATAATGAGTAGCCTGATTGTGGAGTTGCATCAAGTTCCTTAAGATATTTTTCCAGAGAAGCCGTTTTCTGAGTCTGCAATAACTTCTTAGTCTTTTTGTACACTCTTTTAGTAAGTTCTCAAGTTGAGGGGATCTGTGCAATTGCCACTCTCTTCGGGCCCTCCTTTTTTCAGACAAGAGAACCTCGACATCTGTGGATATATTTTAATATGTTTTGTTTTGTTGGGGGCAATATTGGAATGTAGAACAGCTAGTTTCAAAAAACTGTCAAAATTGTCAATAGAGCGATCTACATATTCCGGTGTACTGAGCGGAATATTTTCTGTGCAATGGGTACTGAGATATTTTTTATATTTTAACCAATTTATTTGCGTAGCTGTCGTCGCTAAGTAACCAGTCGGAGATACAATTCTATTGGGGTCATTAGAGCAGCCATCGCAAAATCAGGGGGCCGCGTTTTCTCTATGCTCTTTTATTACGTACGTGTGCACACACATAGTAGAGAATTAAACAACATTAATCAGTCTAGCTTGAGCATTCAACAAGGCAGGTCGTGTTATCGCTTGTTGCTTAAAATAAGATTAAAATCAGCGTTGCCATATAAAAAAATTTGTCCCCACCAAAATGGTAGATGAATATGAATTGAATTTTTTATTTTCAGAAAATTATTTTGGCAAACCAGAATGTTTGGTTTGTCAGCGTACTTTGTCACGGATTAAAACCCATGACATGCAAAGGCATCTTCAAGCATTTCACAAAGAATACGAAAGTATTACTGGTGACGCAAGAGAGGCCCTTGTTGTTACACAATTTATTAGGAAAGTTAAAATTTTAATACAAAACCTTTATAATAACAATTTAAAAGTTTAACAAGAATTTATAGTGAAGTTGCAAATAGCAATAGCAAACTAATTGCGTAAGTAAATGTGCTCCAATCTCTTTTAAATAATTACAACAATCGTTTTCATGATTTTAAAAAAATTTAAAATTTGATTGAAATGCATAACAACCCTTTGTTATGCAATACTGAACTACATAATCACGATATTAAAGCAGAACTAATTAAAATGAGGGAAGATCTAGCTTTACCATTTACTAATGGAATTAAGTTTTGGAGAAATATTTCTGAAGATCTATACCCGAAAGCTAAAAACGAAATTTTTAAATTGTATGCAATGTTTGGATCGACCTACATTTGTGAGTAAACATTTTCGGCACTTAAACACATTCAAACTAAAAGTCGAAATCGTTTGACTGATAAGTATTTACAAAATCTGTTACGCATAAAATCCTGTCCATATGAAATAAATATTGATGATGTAATAAAATATGAAGTTTGATATCAAAATTTTTCGCAATTTACGGTATTAAAAAAAATTGGAATTCTGCTTTAAGATCGTGATTACTTAATTACCTTATTTCTGTATACATAACCAAATCTCCATATTAAGCATGCACGGCTTCAAGAAATTTTCTATGACTTAAAGCCTGGTACTCTGTTCAAATTTGTGAAAAATGTTGAGCTACATTAATTATTTCACACGAAAATTTTGACATGTATCAATGTTACCTTTCTTGTGAGTTTGTACAATTTGACGTTTTTAGTCCTGCAAAGTATGCGACATTGTTTTGCGAATGTAAACAAACCGCACATGTATTTAATCAAAAATTATTTTTTTATTAAAAAATTTAATGAAAAAGATTATAAATATGGATAAAAAACTGTTACCGGTTGTGTTATTTAAATTTTTTATTTCTTATTTAATAATCAGATGATACTTTTTTGCTTTTGCTTAAAATTCCACGTGAAATAAGTGCAGCTTACATTATTTCGCAGTTGTAAAAAAATGTTGCCAGAAACATTTCCTAACTTTTTCACAAAATGAACAGAGTACAACTCTATCAACATTATTTCAAAGACATTCCGCATAAGTTTTTTTCATATGCGTTTTGACAGCATTTCACGTGAAATGTTGAACACAGTACCAGGCTTAAGGCATTATGGCCTCCACGTATTTTGTTCACAATTTGAACGAAAATTTTCCCTGTACTCATTATATTCAAACTTTTTGAAAAAATTGCTTGTTGGAGAATAACACGAAATTTTCATAACACTTTTTATACAGATAATAAGATGAGACATGTCTTTTATAGCAGTGCATTCTTCAAAGCATATGGCAGCAAATAATCACGCAAAAATTTGTATCCATATGATATAATGATTGAAGATGTAATGTATCCAAATATGTTAACGATTGGAGATTTTTACTTTTAAATTGGGGATATGACAGGGAGAGCGAATATAACGCATATAATCGCAAAATGTAATAGTATAGGTTGCCGATGGCTGCATAAGAGTAACAATTGTATGTGTGTGATCGGAAGATAATTCTAAGAAAGCTTCAACATGAATCGTTTCTATGGGGATGTTTTTAACAACGCCAAAATCAATGGCGCGTATTCAGAAATCATAACTAAAGTCGCAACTAATAAAACAGAAACTAAAAAATAGTTCATAGATAGTTATAATATATTGGCAACCCGTGCAATATAAACGCATTGAAAAATTCGCTCCGTGTTTTTTGTTAATAACTTGTGATAATAATCATTATAAAATCTGTGCTTTATACTAAAAAATCCTGCAAAAAAAAAAAAAAACTCTCATTCGCATATAAAAATAAATAAAAAAAATAAGTGTTTTTAAAACAATTGTTTTCTAAAAAATATATTCTTTTTTTTTACATACATAAAATCAACAACAATAAAAAAACTAAATATTAAATTTCTGAACATATTCCAACAATAATAAACCTGCTAAGCAATAATATCATTTAACACAACAGAATAAAGCATAAAAAGAAATAGACAAAAATAACAACAACAAACAAGAAAAAATAAGTTCCGTACGTTGATTATAATAAGAACATTAATAAAGAGTTGCCAGATATATATTTTAAAAATTAATCCCATTCTATTATACAAAATTTTCCAAAAATGTTTTGTTCTATATTAAACTGCAAAACTAGTGAAGCAAATGCTACAATGATCGATTGCTGGATATGTGATAACTTGTTTCACATAAAATGCATTGACATTCCTGGTCGTGTTGCTGACGTCCTTGCTGGTAACAGAGGTTTACGGTGGTGCTGTGCTGACTGCAAACAAATTGATATTGATTTTTTTAAATTTGTAAAATCGAATCGCAACAAGTTTAATGAAATAAAAAGGGAGTTTTCTGTTATTTCAAATAAACTTGTTGAATACGAAGACATTTTTAAAAATTTTAAATCATTGGATAAACTTTGTAAATCACCTTCTGAATCGCCAAAGCCTAAGAGGGCATCTAAACGAATCGCTGCTAAATCTAACGAAACGCCAATACAACCCGAATCTTACAAACAAACTGCATCTAACAACCAAACCGCTAAACCTGATGATACTCCAACAATTCAACAAGCACCGAACAATCAAACTGAAATAAAAAATCAAGTTGATAGTCAAATTTTAAATTTAAACCAGTCTGAGTTATCCAATGAAATGGAAACTGAAAATGATTTAAACTCTGCTTCATCATCTGTTCAACACCAAAATATTTCACAACAGCGTAACATAGCCGAACAAAGTACACAATTAAAAATCATTCCTCCAAAAAAATCTATATTTATTTCTCGATTTGCATACGATACGTCTGAAGACCAGATCAATAGTTTTATTACTAATAAACTGAAATGTGATTCAACAATTTTAGTTAAAAAATTTAAGTATTCTCAACCTAGAGATATAACATCTTTTAAAATAACTGTTCCTGCTGATCTCTTCGAACAAATTTTGGATTCTAACTTCTGGCCCGATAACGCATTAGTTCGTAAGTATGAACTTAAAGAAAACCCTCGTAGAACAAGAAATAATATTGTTCAATTACCGCTAAATAATCCAACAAATTCAAAAAACTAAGTAATTTACCTCATAACCAACTGTATATCATATATCAAAATGTTCGAGGTTTAAACACCAAACTATCCAAATTATATAAAAAAAGCTTCGATTTTAACTATCATATTATAGTATTTACCGAAACATGGTTAACAGACGACGTTTTTAACATGGAAATACTATGTAACAAATATCAAATCTATAGGCGCAACAGATCTGCTTTAAGTACTGAAGATGATGCTGGGGTTTCTACTGAACGTACTATTCGTAAGGGCGGTGGGGTACTCATTGCGGTATCCAATCGTTTTCATTCAGAACTATTATTGTCTGATTCTACACTAGATTTGGAGTTTATCAGTGTTTTAATAAAACTAAAAAATAAAAACGTCTATATAACATGCTCATACATTCCACCTAAATCTATACAATCTGTCTATGATGATCACTTACATGCTATAAAAAATGTTGTACTTGCAGCCAATTATACTGATTCTATTTTTGTTTTTGGTGATTTTAACTTACCATCAGTCTCTTGGAATTATTTACCTGACACACCAAACTTGGTTCCAATTTATACAAATTTACATAGTGATAATTTCCTAAATGAGTTATCGGATCTCTGTCTATTTCAAATGAATTATATACAAAACAATAAAGGCAAAATATTAGACTTAGTATTTGTCAATGATCCAACTGACTGTTCAATAAAAAGATCTAGCCCTGTAACAACACCTGAAGATCCTTACCACCCGACTTTGGATTTAAGATGTTCTATACAGCTGGGCCCGGAGCCACAAAGTGACAACGATAACGAGAGAATATTTTGTTTCAAAAAGTCAAACTATAATATGCTTAACAATCTTATTATTAATACAAATTGGCAAGACCTGCTATATTTGTCTAATACCAGCCATTTGGCTATTGATTTAATGATCGATACTTTTTATAAAACTCTTTTTGATATTATGGATAAATGTGTGCCAAAAAATGTAGCTCACAAGCAATCTGGTCCCCCTTGGAGCTCCAAACAACTATCAAAACTTAAAAATAAGAAGAACAAACTCTATAAAAAACACAAACAATCTAATTCACTTATTGATTTTGGAAATTACTCAATTTGCCGTGCGGAATATAATTTGCTGAACACATCGCTGTACAACAACTATATAAATAACCTAAAAAACGATTTCAAACTTAATCCTAAATCTTTTTATAATTTTGTGAATTCCAAAAGAAGATGCCAAGAATTTCCACCTGCTATGAAATTTGAAGGTCAAGAATCTGATGACGCTGCTATCATAAGCAACATGTTTGCTGATTTTTTTGCTAAAACCTATACTGATGTCAAATATAACCTATCTGATAATTATCCATATCCTTTGCGTTCAACAAATCAAATATGTTTTCCTTCCATTGAACATTCACTGATTTCTCAAAACTTAAAAAATTTAAAAATATCTTTTAATCATGGACCTGATGGAGTTCCAAGTTGCATATTAAATAAATGTGCCGAAAGTCTTACCACTCCTTTATCGTACATATTTAACGTTTCAATCAAGCACGGTTATTTTCCTAAGCTTTGGAGAAAATCGTATATAATACCATTATTTAAATCTGGATCTAAGTCGAATGTGATAAATTATAGGGGCATTGCCAAACTTAGTGCTATTCCAAAAGTTTTCGAAAAAATTGTTACAGATTTTTTCTGTCATCAAGTAAAATCTACATTATCACCTTTTCAGCATGGTTTTCGCAAAGGTTGCTCAACAACTACTAACCTTTTGAATCTTACAATACATGTTAATCGAGGATTTGTTAAGGGACAACAAACGGATGCGGTTTACACTGACTTCAGTAAAGCTTTTGATAAAGTCAATCATAACCTTCTTCTCTGTAAATTGGACTCACTTGGTCTTAATTCGAACAGCCTTAATTGGATCAAAACATACCTGTGTGATCGAACACAGACTGTCCGATTTAAAAATAAATCTTCTAAGATCATACATGTTATTTCTGGAGTACCTCAAGGAAGCCATCTTGGACCTATTCTGTTTAGCTTGTTTATTAATGATCTTCCAACAATAATAAAATACTGTAACATTTTATTGTACGCTGATGATGTCAAAATTTTCTTTAGCTATAAAAACCCATACGAACATATTTTTCTTCAAAACGATCTTGATAATTTTTATCAGTGGTGTAAAGCTAATCTTATGGATCTTAATCTTAAAAAGTGCAAATATATGCGATTCTTTAGGAGGAACTGCGTTAATGTTCATTACGTTTTAGGAGAGCATAAACTGGATCTAGTTGATGTTTTTCTCGATCTTGGAGTTTTACTCGATCCAAAACTGAGTTTTGTTCCACATATTCATATGACCGTCAATAAAGCCAGAGGTGTTCTTGCCTTTATCAAACGATGGGCAAAGGAGTTTACCGATCCCGATATAACAAAACAGCTGTATACCTCACTTGTAAGACCGATCCTTGAATATGGATCCGTAATTTGGGACCCGCAATACAACGTACATAGTAACCATATCGAATCTGTTCAAAAACAATTTCTTCTGTTTTGTCTGCGAGGTTTACAATGGAATCCGTCTATAAATCTACCATCATATCAAAGTAGACTTAGTCTAATTAAACTACCAACTTTAAAAAGCCGAAGAATTATGCTAAATGTATCCTTTATGTTAAATATAATTAATGGCGATATTTCATCTGAGTTTCTTTTGGAAAATATTACTTTCAATGTCCCTCAAAGACCTACTCGTTACTTTTGCCCCATAGCATTACCATTTGTTCGCAGCAATTACGCAAATGCTGATCCATGGCGGAGAGTTGGAAAAGATTTTAATGACTTGTATAAATTAATTGATTTCTCACTAACCACTACAATTGTAAAACGTAACATAATAATTTATTTAAACACTTAAAACAAAAAACTGTATATTTTTTTATTATTCTACATATGTAAATTTTTTTTATGTCACATTGTATAGTCTGTAAGGATGTAATCCATAGACTTAATAAATAAATAAAAAAAAAAAAAAAAAAAAAAAAAAAAAAACTGTGAATAACTTAAATAGGTACTTAAACTAGTTAAAACTTAGTGATTATTTATGAATATGCGCCAATGACATCTGGAATTTTTTGATGATCAGTAGGCCAATAAGTTGGTTGACCGCTCGCTACCACATTTAAATCCATTTTAAAACTTGTGTTAAATAAAACACGATGATCACACATTAGGTAGTGTTTGACCCTAGTTTTTATCAAAATGGCAGAACCTCCACAAGCTCTATCTCGAGGGTCCTTCGTATCATATAGTATATAACCATTGATTTTAAACGTACTTCTTGAGGTCAAATGAGTTTCAGAAACCATCATGACATCAATTTGTTTACTTTTAAGAAAATATTCTAATTCATTTTTATGTTGGCGAATGCTGTTTGCGTTCCATAAACAAATTTTTAACCAGTTCATGGCTTGTTAAGTACAGCTTGCAATAACATCGATTGCATTCTAAGAATTTCCTGCATCATATTACCCATTGTGTTAGTAAAATTATTTACTGTTTGCACTAATGTTTCCATGGTTTTTTCTAGACGACTTAAATTAGGAGTTTCTTCGTTACTTGGCGCAGCACCTTGCATTGAAAAATGGTTTGATTTATGGACGTTAGCGTAAGAGGTTCTGTTACTACTAGGCTGCGGAGCCTGAGTGTATGTATGTATGTACTAGACTGCGGAGCCTGAGTGTATGTATGTATGTACATTTTGTCACTTATATTTTTTATTTTTCTTTATTTAATTTTTCGTTTTTTACAATTGATCACTTTTATGTTTAAATAAAAAATCAAATTTAATTAACTCAAATTGTATGCGGGTTTAATAATACACGTCTGTATCACAACAAAGCACAAACTGAACTGTTTTTAAGATGAGGATTACTTACTTTTGTTTGCCAGTTTAAGCGGCCAATGTTGGTGGTTTCAACTTAATCATAAAATGTCAACACATCCATATGAATAACAAAAGCAGCAGTTCAACATTTTTTTAGAAAACAGAAAAATGGCAAACAACGGATCCGCCATCTAACGTTTTTTTTCAACAATTGCTAATTTCGTAAATGGTAACACTTAGCTCATGTCTGATTTGACAGATAACTAGTTTTATCCTTCCGCTGAAAGAATATGGCTGTGTATACCTACGCTTGAACACCGCTGGGAAATATTGCGACATTACTTTGAAAATCATGGTAATGTTGCAGAATGTGTGCAAAAATTGCGTACGGATTTTGGAAGAAGAGAAGCACCGTCAGCTCCGTATGCTCGTTGTCTTGTGAAAAAAGTGAAAGAAACTGGCATCCTCATCGATAAACCAAAGCGTAAAAAGCCAAAAACAGTGCGTACACCCGAGAATATTGCTGCTTTGGCAGAAAGTGTGCGTGAAGCGCCATCAACATCAATTCACCGTCGTTCTCAACAATTGAACATTTCGGAGACATCATTGAGACGAATTTTGCATAAAGACCTTGGTATGACACCATACAAAGTTCAATTGGCTCAGGAGTTGAAGCCAACTGACCATCCAATGCGTTTTCGCTTCGCTAAGTGAGCTTGCGATCGACTTACAGAAGATGCCGATTTTGCCAAAAAAAATCATCTTTTCAGGTGAAGCTTATTTTGATCTTGGCGGGTATGTAAACAAGCAACATTGTCGCATGTGGGGCACAGAAAACCCGCACGCATACATTGAAAAGCCGATGCAAACAAAAAAAAAGTCAGTTTAGTGTGGAATTTGATCCAGAGGCAAAATTGGGCCATTTTCTTCGAAAATGAGCAAGAAGTGGCTGTTACAGTCAATGGGGATCGTTATCGGGCCATGTTCACAAAAATAGAAGAGGAGGATATTGGCAACATTTGGTCTCAACAGGACAGCGCTACGTGCCACACAGCCGAAGCTACACTCGATGTTTTGCGCGCTGTTTTTGAAGATCGCATAATCAGCCGCAGCGCTGATGTCGTTTGGCCACCTCGGAGCTGCGATTTGACACCGTTGGACTATTATTTGTGGGGTGAAGTCAAAGATAAGTGTTACGCCGACAAGCCAGAGACAATTGACGCTTTAAAGGACAATATTCGTGAAGCCATTGGTGAAATATAGCTGCACACAATCGATAATGTGCTTAAAACTTGGACCGATCGTATAGGCTACTGCATAGCCAGCCGAGACAGCCATTTGAATGAAATTATTTTTCATTACTAACCGGAAGGATTGTACTTTCAAATAAAAAAAGAAATTTGAGAAAATATTCAGTAGTGTTTTTATAGAATTTTCAAAAAAAAAAGTTATTTGGCGGACCCTTTATAACAAATTAATCTGCTAATAAATTTAATTGAGTACTAATTGTTTTTGCCGTTTTTAAGAGGTAGTTTAAACCTCGCAGCATTGCCATACTGAATAACAACAAATGGCAACAACATATTTCAAAATTGCAACTTTTTATAAATCCACTTAGCATTTTATACGGAAGAAGAATTTTCGCCCTTTTAATTCTTATTAAAAGAAAATAATTCTTATAATTATTTTAATTAGGTTTTCATGTTTCAAAATCACTAAAGTCTTCCGGCCGTATTTATAACGAAAAGTTTGCATGAAGTTAGCATACAGTTTATTTATAATACACTCACCAAACTCTGGCCAACGATGTGCTAAAACCTTGTTAACCACCTGCAAAACGTTTGCCTACTTGTAGAAAATAGCAGGTTAATGTCAAATAATTTTAATAAGCAAAAGAAAAATCAAAAACTGTTGTGCGCAGATTAAGTAAAATTTAAAAACATTTTATTTGTACAACTATATGTACAAATGTAAACATTAGAGTTTGTGCCATATATACATATATAAATATGTCCTTTATTTATATAAATATAAATAGAATTACAATTACTGAATACAATAAATACTTAAATAAAGTTCAGTGTGAACATAGGGCGTCAGAGCTTGTGCCATAGCTATTTTTTAAGAACAATTATTATTATTATTATTATTTATTTATTTATTAGTATTTAGAATACTTTTAAATTTAACAATTATAATATTTAAAACCATCTCAATTTTCACAATTTCTTTTAACAAAATTTACAATTTTTCTTCTAAAGACATTTGTATTTGTTTCATATTTAATATCATTTGGAAGCATATTGTAAAGATGTAACCCTTTATGTAGAAGTGATCTTTGCATAGCTGTTGTGGTTGTTCTTGGTAGCCTCAAGTTGTTATCATTTCTCAGGTTATAAGGCTGTATTTCTCCAACGTATCTTAATTGTTCGATGAGGTATTCAGGGGCATTTCCAGTTTTCATTTTTTGTACAAAGCTAAGCAAATTCATCTCCAATCTTTGTTTCACGTTGAGCCATTTCAGAGCATTAAGCATTCCATCTATAGGCGTATGTATATTACATTTTAATATCGATCGCATTCCTTTATTTTGTAGTTTTTAAATTCTTTCTATTTGTGTTCCTGTGCAGCAAGTATATAAGATCGTCGAGCCAAATTCAAAATGTGGTTTTATCATGGTGTTGTAGACATTAATAGCAGTAATCGTAGATACCTTTTTTCGTATTCTTTTAAAGAAGCCAATTTTTTTTACCAATTTTTTGCATATATATTCTATATGTTCATTAAGTTTTAATTTATTATCAATTATAAATCCAAGGTATTTTATTTGATTAACTTTTTCTATTATTTGATGTATCATGTCATGTATCATATTTTCGTAGCACTGTTGATCTGTATCGCCTTCTGTAAATATTAATGTATCGTCTGTATATAAAATACCTTCGCATTTTTGTAGCATTTTTGGCATATCATTAATATATATAATAAATAGCAATGCTCCTAGTATTGATCCTTGAGGCACACCATAGTCATTATTTATAAGTTCTGATTTTATGTTGTTAACTTTCACCATTTGTTTTCTATCGGTTAGGTATGATTTAAACCATTTAAGTTCATTTTCTTGTATCCCGTAATTATAAAGTTTTTGTAATAAAATTTCACGATCAATTGTCTCGAAAGCTCTTTTAAAATCTAGGAAAATAGCCATAATTCTTTTATTCTTTGTCACATATTCCCATTTATTGATTACATAATTTAAAGTAGTTTCACACGAATAATTTTTACTAAAACCCGATTGGTATTTTGAAAATATATTATTTTTCTCAAAGTAATTTTCATGTTGTTGTTTTACGACTTTTTCAATAATTTTTTCACAAGTTTTTAGTGTATTTATTGGTCTATGTTCAGAAGGTTCAGAAGGTATTTATTGGTCTAAATTCTTCACATTTTTTTGTTTTAGCAACTTTTTCTATTGGTGTTATTCACGACATTTTCCAGCTTTCAGGAAATTCTCCTGTTTCAAACGATTTATTTATAATATTTAACAAAATCTTGCCTATGATGTTCCAATTATCCATTATTATTTTTATCGAGACATTATTAAAATCAGGTTTATTTTTAATGTCTTTAAAAAAATATCTTTAAGTTCAATAAGGTTTATTGCACGAAACTTAAATTTACTATTTATTACATCTATTTGATTTATATATTGCACTTGTTCTATTGAATTTCTAATTGATTTAATGCTATCAACAAAATACTTATTAAACTTATTGGCTATTGAATAGTTTTCTTTAAACTCTAATTCATTAAATATCACAGATTGTATCACATTTTGCTTTTTATTTATTACTAATTCTTTTATTTTTTTCCACATTTGTTTTTGATCTTTGGCTTTACTAATAGTATTATTAATAAATTTATTTTTCTCATTCTTTATTTTCGTTTCATATTTATTTCTTATTAATTTGTAGTTATTCCAGGCGTCTTTTGTGTTCACTGTTTTTGCAATATGGTATTTCATATTTTTATATTTTTTAAGTTGTTTGTGATTTAGTTGAGCTGTTAATTTTTAATTTTTGATATTTTTAGTTAGGCTTGAGTTCATCAAATTTAATTTTCATTAAATTATTTTTACTGAAGGAAGGAATTTTTACAACTTGGAATTTTTTTTTATTAAAATTTTTTTATAATTTTCTTGGCTGAGCTGGGGCTCGAACCTGGGTTGAATTTACATGTTTCAAGAATCACCACATTCTTTCATCAGAATTCTTTGAGTTCTAACCTCTGCACAACTGCGGTGACTGCCAGCCAACAGTCAAACATCAATCTTTAACCAGTGATACTGGTGGTTCGAAATTGGCTGTAAATATCATTTTTAATTTATTCACATGTTTCTTCCTTTCTTCTGTTTTTCGTATTCTTTCTGTCAAGCCTTTCTAAGTATATAGGAAACATTCTAAAAAACATTATATTAGAAAAATATAATATACAAAATTCCGCACAACTTAAGGATAAATTAAATGAAATAGATCTGGACGAAGACGAAATCTTAATATCATTGGACGTGGTTTCGTTATTATTATATACATCTAGCAATAAGTAACATAATGAAGCAATGGAACATTCTTTTGCCTAAAAGATAATAATTATTTTATGTACGGTGAAAATGTATACAATCAAAGTTTTTAAGATATCCGATATTAAGCATTGGCGTCCTATGGTGGGTAACACTTCCCCCGCTGCTATTTTATTTCAATTTTGGGGCTCAGAAGATCCTACTACCAAAAGTTCAACAAATTGCTTGCAGCGGCTCTTATTAATATTTCTATCTATGAGGGTTACTGCTCCTCCTCTGGCTATCCCGCCCATTTCTATATTGAAATTTAAAGTTTACCATAATAGTAGCTTTAACTACGTTTGAAGACTCTCCCTTTAATAGTTCTTCAGTTGAGCGATATTTAATGTATGCATCCTATGGGAGGTATTTCCCCCCCCCCTGCGCCTACCCTCTTTATTTTTATTTTTAAAAGTGAAGTATACCATAAGAGTGACTTCTAGAAAGTTTGAACATTCTCACTATTGCAGTTCTTAAGATATGCGATGGTAAACATTGGCGTCCTATGGGGAAAACCACTTACCCCGCTGCTACTTTATTTCAATTTCGGGGCTCAGAAGATCCTACTACCAAAAGTTCAACAAAACGAGTGCAGTGGCTCTTATTTATCTTTCTATCTATGAGGGGTACTGCTCCTCCCCTGTTTACGCCGCCCATTTTTATACTGAAATTTATAGTTTGCCATAGTAGTAGCTTTAACCACGTTTGAAGACTCCCCCTTTAATAGTTCTTCAGTTAAGCGATATTTAATATATGCATCCTATGGGATGTTTCCCCCCCCCCCTCCCCTACCCGCTTTATTTTTATTTTCAAAAGTGTAGTATACCATAAGAGTGACTTCCACAAAGTTTGAACATTCTCACTATAACAGTTCATAAGATATGCGATATTAAGCATTGGCGTCCTATGGGGAGAACCACTTCCACCGCTGCTATTTTATTTCAATTTTGGGGTTCAGAAGATCCTACTACAAAAAGTTCAGCAAAATGCGTCCAGCGGCTTTTAAGATATGCGATAATTAATATTGGCATCCTATGGGGGTACCAATTCCCCTGCCCCTATCGAAAAAATAAGTAGCCTATTTTATTTTTAGGGCTCACATGATGTTACTGTAAAAATTTCAGGAAAATCGGTTCAGTAGTTTCGGAGTCTATAAGCCAACAAACAAACACACAACAAACAAACAAACAAACTGACAAACAAACAAACAAACATACAAACATTTTTCATTTTTATATATATAGATAGATAGATGAACAAGTTAAATTAGCACACAGACCCAACAAAACAATTTCTACATTATTTACAAAAACAAAAACCAAAATTGATAAAAACGTACTAAGCAATGTAGTGTATGAAATTACATGTGTGGGCAAAGAAGACGAAACATGTGGAAAAATATACATAGGGACAACTAAACGAAGCTTAGGCACGAGAATATCAGAGCATGAAACTGATATAAACAAACAGAAATTAACAACAGCATTGTCAACGCATTGTTTTGATACTGGACACTATATTGATATTGAAGGAGTTAAAATATTAAACAGAGAGAAAAACACAAGCAAACGATACACTCTTGAAAGTCTTCGAATACAGGAAAAATCAAACAACGTAATAAATAGAAAGGAGGATAAAGACGGCACAAATGCAAATTACACAATCGCAATAATTTAGTTTTAGTTTAACTGTGATACATTTCCAATGAAAAACTGTGATATTTATTTACTTTTTTATTATTATATAATTTTAAACAATTTCGTGTTTTATGTTGTAAAACTTGTGTGTTTTTTATTATAAAATGTAAATTTAACAAAGATTGAATGTAAGTTTGGTTATTGTAATGTGAAACTTTATTGTAGTTGTTACTATTTAGATTTAATAAACTGAAAATCCCAGATGAAGTTGGAAAATACCAACGAAACGTAGGATGAAAATATAAATAAATAATCTTTTATTTAAATACAAATGACCTTGAAAGCCTGTTTAGATAAATTCTAAGAAAATAATAACACATTCAAGAAAAAGGTCGATTAATAAGTAATACTGAATACATTTGTTTATTATGTTTTTTGTCCACTTTCGTCGACATTTTATTTGTATAGTTGTACAAATAAAATGTCGACGAAAGTGGACAAAAAACATAATACAATTTAAAAACTTAATTCAAATTTTTATATTTACATACCCAACAAACACGAAGTCAACCCTTTGATATGAAATGACTTTATCATTTGACATCAAAAGCAATTCTCACACGTTTTTCAATTGTTTGATTTAAAATTTAAATTCAAATTGATAATGATAACGATTTGAAAATAAACATTTGGCTCCCTTTTATTTTGAGGATTGTTGTTAGTTGTATATTTGAATAATGAATTTACTCTTTGAAGCATATTGAATAATCTAGTAACATACTATTTTATAATGTATTAGTACGTATAATTGCACCTATGTAAATACCGCCTTTTCTTTTGTACATATGTACTTTATCTTTTTACTTATTAAATAAACGTTCATCTCAACAGGTTATGGGCCCAGATTTACGCGCAAAATTTTTTTAAAGTAAAAATTATTTAAAAATCTTAAATGAACACTGTTTGTGCACAATTTCCAAAATTGTCAAACACCAACTACCATGTTTGGAAATTTAATATGGAGTTGCTGTTGCTGGAAAGGGAGTTGTGGGATGTTGTTGTTGGTATTGCTCCGGTGGCGCCGGATTCAAAATGGTTGGCATGTGATGGAAAGGCAAGGGCTGTTATTGGTTTGGCTGCGGAGGAATCACAAAAAGTGCTCATTAAGCAGCTGAAAACGGCAAAACAGTTTTGGGACACCTTAAAAAAACATCATGAGAAGGCGAACATAACCAACAAAGTAAGTCTTTTAAGGCAAATGTCATCTTTGCGGCTTGATAGTGGTAAAACGATGGAAAATCACATAAATGATTTCCTTATAATTGTTGATCGTTTGCGGGACTTGGGCGAGGAGATAGAAGAGCATAAAGCTGTTGCATTTTTGTTGGGCACACTGCCGGAGGTTTACAACCCAGTAATAACTTCGTTAGAAATGCTGTCTGAAGCTGACCTAACGCTTGATTTAGTTACGGAGAAACTGCTTCAGGAATTTAAACGGGTGTCCGGCTGTGAGCAAGAGCCAGAAGCGGCGTTTAAAATGCAAAAAAGAAAGTTTGTGCCAAAATGTTTTATTTGTGTCAAGCCCGGCCATTTTAAAAAAAATTGCCCAAATAAGAGGCCACATAAACAACAAAAAGCAAATGACAATCGCGCAAACATTGTTAAGGATGATAGCGTTAACGTTTGTTTTGGTGTAATGAAATCAAAAACTAATGAGGATTGGTTTATTGATTCAGCTGCAACGTGCCATATGAGCTGTGATGAGAAATACTTTATAACCATGGACACGAAACGAAAAGAAACTGTTTATCTGGCAGATGGTACTGAGCTAAAAGCGTGCGGAATTGGCGATTGCGAACTTATTTGTGAGGGTAACAACATTCTTGTTCAAAATGTATTGTATGTACCAAAATTAGACGGAAGTTTGCTGTCCGTCCGTAAGTTGACCAGTGCGGGTTTCAATGTAAATTTTACATCAGAGGGTTGTTCGATTTCAAAAAATAATAATGTTTATGCAGAAGCATCGTTAAACAACGGTTTGTTTGTACTAGATCACCGTATTAAAGCAAATAAACTGTCACATTGTAAAAATGATTGCGTTCACGTTTGGCATCGTCGTTTTGGCCACAGAACATTGATGCAATACAGTCTAGTGTAACAAGAGACTTGATAACGGGTGTAATCGTTGACAATTGTAATTGTAAATTCAATTGTGAAGTGTGCTTAAGAGCCAAGCAGACAAGAAATCCGTTCCCTAAATCGTCAGAATCTAAAACCAATGAAATTTTAGAACTAATACATTGTGACTTGTGCGGTCCAATGCAAAATAAAACCCTTGGTGGTAATCGTTACTTTTTGACACTAATCGATGATTATAGTCGTTTTTGTACCGTTTTCTTCATTGCATCGAAAGACTTGGCATTCGATAAAATTAAAGAATTCATCGAACAGACTGAAAACCAATTTGGCAAGCGTGTTAAGAAATTCAGAAAGGATCGAGGTGGGGAATTTCTTAACAACAGAATGAACAAATATTTTAAGTCCAAGGGCATTATTCACCAGTTAACTTGCGCTTATACTCCTGAGCAGAATGGTGTTGCGGAGAGGAAGAATCGCAGCTTAATGGAGATGGCCAGGTGTATGCTGTACGATTCAGACATAAATATCAAATTTAGGGCTGAGGCTGTAAATAGTGCGAACTACATACAGAATCGTTTCCTGTCGTCTGCTACAGATGTAACCCCATTTGAATTATGGTATGGTAAGGCTCCAAATTTGAGCCACGTTCGTATTTTTGGAACTATTGCTTATGCGCATATTAATAAGCAAAAGCGAAGAAAATTGGATGAAGTTGCTGTTAAGTGTCTATTTGTTGGCTATGCTGATGAATCGAAAGCTTTTCGACTGTTGACTTGCGGTTCGAATAAAGTCATTATTAGTCGTGATGTTAAGTTTTTAGAATGTGGAGATTTTCTTTCGCCTAACGTTTTAGAAGACAACAATAATTCAAATACTGAAGACGAAAATATGTATTTTTCAAACTTAAACACAAACATCGCTCAGTCGCAGCCACAAAAAGAACAACATGAAGATATTGATAGAATAAGTTCAGACGATTTTCAAGGTTTTACAACAGCAGAAGAAGTTTCATCATCCGATTCTGAAACACAAAGTAATTTGAATGATACACCTAGAAGTTCTTCAAGATCAAACAAGGGTATACCTCCAAAAAAGTACGGTTATAAAGTTTGTACCAGTGATGACCCTATAAGTTACAATGAGGCTTTGTCGGGACCTAACAGTGAAAGATGGTTAAACGCAATGAAAGAGGTGATGAAAGCACTGCAAAATAATAAAACATGGGATTTGATGGAACTGCCTAAAGATGGCAAAATAACTGGCTGCAAATGGGTTTACAAAACAAAACATGATGCTGATGGCGTAAAAAAGTTAAAAGCGAGGTTGGTTGCAAAAGGTTTTTCGCAAAAGTATGGAGAAAGCTACGATGAAATTTTTGCGCCAGTTGTAAAGCAAACGTCATTTCGCAGTTTATTGGCCATTGCAAGCGGTAAGATGAAAGTATTCCACATCGATATTAAAACGGCGTTTCTATATGGTGAGTTAGACTCTGATATTTATATTAAGCAACCCGAGGGTTTTGTTGAACCCGGCAACGAGGGTCTTGTATGTAAATTAAATGGAAGTTTGTATAAGCTAAAACAGTCGGCCAGATGTTGGAATCTTCGAATTAATCATATTCTTATTAATTCGGGATTCAGAAGGGGAAAGGCCGAACCTTGTATGTATGTAAAAGATGATGGCGACCTAACGACATACATTTTAATTTACGTTGATGACAGTTTAATAGCATCAAAGTCAGATCAACGAATCGAAGACGTCGTACGTATACTGAAATCCCATTTTGAAATTACTCAATTAAGAGATTTAAAACTTTATTTGGGAATTAAAGTAATATTGAATGACAATATATTTTATCTATCCCAGGAGCAATATATTGAAAGAAAACTAGGAGAATTTAATCTCCATGATGCGAAGATTTCATCCATACGCATGGATCCCGGTTATTTAAAGGTTCAGTGTACAAATTTGTTGCCAGATAACATTTTATACCGAAAGGCAATCGGATCGCTTTTATACGTCTCGAATAACACTCGACCCGATATTGCTGTAGCTGTCTCAATACTATCTCGCAAGATAAACAACCCCAATGAAAACGATTGGACTGAAGTAAAACGAATCTTCAAATACCTTAAGGGTACTAAGACTTTGAAGTTATGTGTGGGATCGAAAACAGGATTGAACTCAAGGGCTTTGCTGATGCTGACTGGGCCGGTGATACAAATGACCGCAAATCTACAAGTGGTTACATCTTTAAGCTTGGCGGTGCTGTTATTAGTTACGCAAGTAGAAAGCAAAGTAATGTTACACTATCGTCCACTGAAGCGGAGTTTGTGGCGCTAGCAGAAGCTTCTCAAGAGATTTTGTGGATAATCCAACTGATGAAAGATTTTGGTGTGAATGTGCAAAATCCTACAATTTTTGAAGACAACCAGAACTGCATGAAGATGCTTCAAGAAGAAAAAGTTTCCCCTAGAAGCAAGCACATAGATGAAAATAGAAAATATCAAAATTTATAAGTGTAATTGCAAGGCCCATCTATCAGGTCTGCTTACTTGTACAAAAACAAAAAACGATTCTTTTTAGTTGTCAAAAATTTACTACCTCATATACAAAGCAAAAGGAAAAAACGTGTATGTGTGGCATACCATAAACGTATACATGCACATGTAAGCAAAATGTAAACAACTTTTGACAACTAAAAAGAACATAAACAATGATCATCAGGCTTCTTGCGCAGACCTTTTCAATGGGCCTTGTGTAATTGGTTTACATTTTTAATTTAAATTTATTCTTTATTTGATTCAAATGTCGTTTTAAATTCATATAAATTATTTAAGTACAATATTTATAATATTGAGAACGGGTGTTAGTTGTATATTTGTATAATGAATTTACACATATTGAATAATCTAGTAACATACTATATCAGTTCAGTTTGTGCTTTGTTGTGATACAGACGTGTATTATTAAACCCGCATACTATTTGAATTAATTAAATTTGATTTTTTTTAAAATAAACATTCCGCGAATGAACGCAAAATACATAAATGATTTTTAAATAAATTATTTGTCATAAAAGTGATCAATTAATAAAAACGAAAAATTAATAAAGATAAATAAAAAATATAAGTGAATATATGCACATACATACTTATGTATGTATGTATGTAGGTATACACCCAGCTAGCATAGGCTGTTTCCCAGCTAGCATAGGCTGTTTGTTTGACGATTATGCTTAATACACAACTCCCAAAAGAATCTTCTGATGATTATCTGACGAGTAACAAAAACAAAAACATATACATTTTTTTTATTTATTATTTTTTTATTTATTTTTTGACACGCTCGTCTTTTAATCTTGGAATGAACCTTTTGCGACTCTCTGTTAGAGTCGTATAACAATTACTGAGCTACCTAAATAAGAGCGTTTTTGAAAAATGAAAATTTTATTGTCAATACAATTTCAATAAAACAAACCGGCCTAAGGACCTGAAAAAAGGATTTTTCCGACTGGATGGTGTTGATTTCGCGACCTTAAGGTTTGTTTTATATAAATTGTATGAAAACTAGAAGTTTTGACATGAAAAATACGCTTGATGCCCTTATTTAGGTAGCTCAGTTATATGGCTGAGCATTTCACGAGTCGTAAAATAATCCCTAAGTGAGTCTCAGACGACTCTTGCCATGATTTTTGAAAGACTCGTTAGATAATCTCTACATACATCGTAAACGATTCCCTCTACGATTAATATAAGCGTCCTCCGCTGTGTTGTAGAAGTATCTCACAGAGGAATCAGCTTGTGTAACAGTTACTCCCGTGCGAGGAATCGTCTACAATTAAAAAATGAGCTCGTCGACGATCAAAAACACTCGTCATGAGATTCCCAGTAGACTCCCAGACGATTGAAAATGCTAGCTGGGCATAATCTTGCAAAAACATTTTAATTTTGTAAAGAACAAAATAAAAAAAAAAATAACAAAAATATTAAAAGCACAAAGTTACGGTGAAAAACAAAAACAATATTTTGTATGAACAAAAACAATGAGACAACAATAAAACTCAACGAGAGAAGTTGCTATGTAACAGTTCATGCAAATGAAAATAATGAAATAAATAAAACAAAACAAAACAATATTAACTACCTAACGGCTAAGCCAATTATTCGTACACGTTCCCTCTCACCCTCGGTATTTACACAAACGGTGGATAGTGACTCATTAAAAAAACTAAAACTAGACCTGGTGACAAGTGTTGCCAGGCCAGAAAGTATTGCCGCGACGTCAAAAACAAATTTAGTGGGAAATGATACCATGAACTTAAACACAAATGCAATGGAAAACCCCCCTGTAAAAAGTTGTCAAAAGCCTCAAGTCCAAGTTGGTATGGACAGGTATATAACAGTCCTTAAACGGGGCCGCAGCCCTACATCTTCAGCTGTTGCTTCGGCCTCAATAGTGCCATTTTTTGATAAAGTAAATTCCCAAAATCGCTTTGCAATTCTGGAGGATGAATCCTCTGAAGCACCAAACGTAATTAAATCGTCCAAGCCTCCCCCGATATATCTAAGGGAGCATAACTCAAATGATCTAATAAAGAGTTTAATTTCGTTGATTGGTGAAAACTCTTTTTATGTAGCCGCAATAAAGCGAGGTAGTATTAATGAAACGAAAATTCAAGCAAATAATGAAAATGATTTTCGCAAAATAGTTAACAAATTTGAGGCACTTAAAAAAAGTTTTTATACATACCAACTCAAGAGCAGTAAAGGTCTGCAGGTGGTGATTAAAGGAATTGATTCATGCGTAGACCCAGAGAAAATTAAAACATTCTTGGAAGAAAAAGGTTTCAAGATAAAACATGTGGTAAATATTAGAAATAGGGAAAAAAATCCTCAACCACTTTTTCGTGTAGAATTAGAGCCCGGCGACATTAAGTTAAAAAAAAACGAAACGCATCCCATTTATAGTTTAAAATATATTCTATACAGAAAAATCACAATTGAGGAGCCGCACAAAAAAAATGGACCTGTTCAGTGCTTAAACTGCCAAGAATTTGGCCATACCAAGGCATACTGCTATTTACCCCCTGTTTGCGTAGTATGTGGAGAACTACACGGAACAGTTTCTTGCGATAAGTCTAAAACCGACCCCAACGTAAAAAAATGTAGCAACTGTGGCGGCAATCACACTGCCAATTATAGAGGATGCCCTGTATATAATATCGTTAAGCAAACGGTTGGACCGAAAACAAATACCCCTCAAATGCAGGTTGCAAACCAAGTAAACACAAATGCAATTCAAGCCCCCCAGCCTGGTAATAACAGGACCTCTTACGCTAACGTCCTAAAATCAAACCATGTGCCAATGCAAGGGGCCTCGCCAAGTAATGACGAAACTCCAGTTTCTAATTTAAGTCGTTTAGAAAAAACCATGGAAACATTAGTGCAAACAGTAAATAATTTTACAAACACAATGGGTAATATGATGCAGGAGATTCTTAGAATGCAATCGATGTTATTGCAAGCTGTACTTAATAAACCATGAACTGTTTAAAAATTTGTTTTTGGAACGCAAACGGCATCCGCCAACATAAAAATGAATTAAAATATTTTCTTAAAAATAAACAAATTGATGTCATGATGGTTTCTGAAACTCATTTGACCTCAAGAAATACGTTTAAAAGTAATGGTTATATAATATATGATACCAAGGACCCTCGAGATAGAGCTTGTGGAGGTTCTGCCATATTAATAAAAACCAGAGTCAAACACTACCTCATGGGTGATCATCGTGAAGATTATCTTCAAGCAACAAACATTTGCGTTGAAGAATTAAATAGAAACGTAGTAATCTCATCGTTATACTCCCCACCTAGATATTCAATATCAGAAGGCCAATATAATAATTATTTTAAATCATTAGGACCTTGTTTCCTGGCCGCTGGCGATTATAACGCTAAACATACCTTCTGGGGGTCCCGACTTATAACACCAAAGGGTCGTGTACTATTTAATACTATTTCTAAAATGGATTTGAATGTGATAGCGAGTGGACAACCAACATATTGGCCTACTGATCAGCAAAAAATATCAGATGTCATCGATTTTTGCGTGGTTAAAAACATTCCCTTAGAAACGATTTATGTTGAAGCTTCCTTAGAATTATCTTCCGACCATACACCAACAATTGTTACTTTAATGAACCCCAATAGAATTGTATCTCCAACTGGTTACTTAGCGACGCCAGCTACACAAATCAATTGGCTAAAATATAAAAAATATCTCAGCACCCATTGCACAGAAAATATTCTGCTTAGTACACCGGAATACGTAGATCGCGCTATTCTTAATTTTGACAGTTTTCTGAAGCTAGCTGTGCAACATTCCAGTATTACCCCAAAAAAAACTAAAAATATTAAAATTTATTCCACAGATGTTGAGCGTCTCCTGTCTGAAAAAAGAAGAGTTCGAAGAGAGTGGCAATTGCACAGATCCCCTCAACTAAAGAGTTTATTAAAAGATTGTACAAAAAGGCTAAGAAAGTTACTACAGACTCAAAAAACAGCTTCTCTGCAAAAATATCTTAAGGAACTTGATGCAACTCCGCAATCAGACTACTCATTATGGCGTGCAGCTAAAAATCTAAAAAGGCCAGTCGCCTCTAAGCCACCATTAAGAAACTTGAACGGAAGTTGGGCAAGAAATGATAGCGAAAAGGGAAATCTGTTTGTTAATCACTTAAAAAACGTATTTACCCCAAATATATCTCACGATACTGCGGTCGAATTACCACCTGTTCCTGCTAGAGCGGCTGTTCCCCTAAGATTTGAGATAAGAGAAATCGAAAAGGCTGTTTGTGAATTAAACCCCAAAAAAGCCCCTGGCTTTGATAAGATCAGCAACAAAATGCTTTTGGAGTTACCCAGCACAGCAAAGAAAATTATTCTTTTAATTTTCAATGCTATCTTACGTCTTCAATACTATCCTCAAAAATGGAAGGTTTCCTTAGTCACCATGATACCTAAACCAGGAAAGGATCACACAAAAGTTGAGTCATATAGGCCTATAAGCTTACTTTCTAATATATCAAAGCTGTTTGAGAGGCTGTTAGTGTCAAAATTAACTCCAATTTTAAGTGAAAATAGATGTATACCTAACCACCAATTCGGCTTTAGAAGAGAACACAGCACAATTGAACAAACCCATCGTATAGTAAACGCCATAAGAAAAGCCTTTGAAGAAAGAAAATATTGTTCCGCTCTCTTCATCGATGTTTCTCAAGCTTTTGATAAAGTCTGGCATGAAGGCCTATTACATAAATTGAAGCAAAATTGTCCAGCAAACACACACAAGCTGCTAGAAAGCTACTTAGTCGGTCGTCAATTTATTATTAAAGAAGGAAAATTCTTTATTTTACCTCAGCCAATTGGCGCTGGAGTCCCACAGGGCAGCATTCTGGGGCCTCTATTATACTTAATTTATACTTCGGACATGCCAACGTGCAACTACACACAAACTTCAACATTTGCAGACGATACAGCTTTTCTAAGCGTCCACGAAAACAGTTATAAAGCATCTCGTTATTTACAGGATCATATATTTCAACTAGAAATATGGCTAAAACAGTGGAGGATAATGGTAAATGAGCAAAAATGCGTACATATAACATTCACCTTGCGGCGGGAATCATGTCCCCCTATTAAAATCAATAATCAAATAATACCTCAAAATTCGCATGTAAAATATCTCGGTATACATTTAGATCGCCGTTTGACGTGGAAAAGCCATATAGAGGCAAAATTAACTCAAATGAAACTAAAAGCCATACAAATTCATTGGCTTATTGGAAGAAACTCTGTTCTTAGTCTCGACTGCAAACTCCTACTTTACAACTCTATCTTAAAGCCTATCTGGTGCTACGGTATTCAGTTATGGGGCACTGCCTCGGCTTCTAATATCGATAAAATTCAAAGGCGCCAAAATAAACTTCTTCGAATAATCACAGCTGCCCCTTTGTATGTTAAAAATTCAAATATTCACAAGGATCTCAATGTTCCATTAGTTAAAACTGTGATAACGAAATATGCAGTAAAATACTTAAAAAGGCTCGAATTGCATCCGAACCCACTAGCTCGAAATATTTTAAATGATAGCGGCCACACTCGCTTAAGAAGAAGAGACACTGCAGCACTTGTCCAATTAGATGAGCGATAAACACCTACATATATAAGTGAACAGAACCCGTGATGAAAAAAATTGTTTGTCTGGCACTGGCAGGACATAAAATAAAGTATTAGGTTAAGATTTGATTAATTATTGTGAGTTCATATTTACTATATGAAGATTCAATAAATAAATAATAAAAAAAAAATACTATTTTATAATGTATTAGTACGTATAATTGCACCTATGTAAATACCACCTTTTCTTTTGTACATATGTAATTTATCTTTTTACTTATTAAATAAACGTTCATCTCAACAATTGTAGAACCGCGATCGTTCAACAAACTTTCTTCACTTTCCCGTTTTATTATTTTTCTTTTTTTTCGTATTTTAAATCATTGTAATTTCTCACAAATAATTTTTATTTTTCACAAGAAATAAACTGTCACTTTATATTAAAATTTATTTAATTTCACCTTTTTGTAGAGAACACTATGATTTTCAAATCATTATCAAACGTTTGTCGTTTGAGAAAACGTTTGATTTCAAATCATTTTCAATTTGAAATCAAACCTCCGTGTTTGTTGGGTACGTATGTATTTGGTTTTATAAACAAACGTGAAATTTGTATAAAAAAAAGTTCTGTGTGCAAAGAATATTTAATTACAGTGCAAGCTCGCTAATTCGAAGGTGTGTAATCCCAATTATCGAGTAATCCGAATTCAATTTATGACGTATTACATGCTCTATAGTTCGCACTGTTTGCAAGTTCGCTATACCGAATTTTTATTTATTTTATTTTTCTGTTTTTTATACTTTTAAGAACCGATTTTCTGTGCAAACTTTGAAAATTTGCAACTTATTTTACCGCAATAATGACGTGTGACTTTCTGAAGAGGAAGTTCTTAGCTGGATTATTAAATCTGGCAATACTTCGTGGGAGCATGTGCACTGCAAGAGAAGCAACCCTGCATCACAAATTATGTATGTTAAAAAAACATAGCATTTAAAAAAAGCTTTACTGCGTATTCATTAAAAACTAAATTGGTCTTGAAATATATTTTCAGAAAAATTTTTATAGAAATTTTGATTTAAATTACGTTTGATACAAGGCGAATTCATTCAAGTTTGTCTTATTTTGAAAACGTTTACAACACTGTAAAATATTTTAAAGTTGTGTCAAATATTCAAACAAATATTTCATTGTGTTTTTAATTTTAAATTGTGTGTTTTGAAATATAATAACTTAAACAAATTGTAAATTTCATAATTTTAATCGATAATTATAGAATTTAATAAAGATTTCCCAGAACCACCAGAACGGTAACCATTTTGACACAATTTTATTTATCAGTTGTTTCTTACGTAGCAAGATAAGGCACCTGGTGTAAATTCGACTTGGTTTGATATCAAAATTATTTTTTTAGAAAACAAAACTTAATTTTTTCATTCTGGATTAATAAAAATAAAATAAATTTGTTTTAAAATCCTAGTCTGTGTTTTATTTTCGGATATAGTGAATTTTAATACATAATAACAGCACATCCAGTAATCCGAATATCTCGTTAATCCGAATCAGGGTCTGCAATCATTAATTCGAATTAGCGAGCTGGCACTGTATATACAAATTTTGGAAACTCTTAACCTTTTTGACCAGTTAGAGTTTTTAAGTGGGGCTCGACGTCGATCAAAAAAAATTAAAAAAAGAGAAAGAATCAATTTTTGGAGTATACCGACTGTGAGTTTCGTAAAAAATGCCGATTTACAAAAGGAAACGCAAAAAGTTAATATGGTTAAGGAAGACCTAGGAAAGGAAAAAAGAAACGGGGGAAAAATTCCGCATTTTCTGCAAGTTTTAGCAGCGATTAGGTGTTGGGGTCGTAACAAGGTACAGGAAGGTTGTGCAGAGTTTATGGCTTTAGCCAACCAACCATGAATACAATTTGTCAAAATGTTACAAAGGCTTTTGCCAAACAATTATTTCAGATTTGATTTTAAAACAAATACTTGGCTATACTAACACCTTCCAATGTTGATATTTAAATTATTTTTGAGAGCTAAAAATTCGTTTTAAATAAACTCCTTGCTAACTCTCTGCAAAGTGATTACCCTTTATAAGTTCCAAAAAAGTTTTGTTGAGCTACCTTATAAACATCCTTTATCAAATATTACGTACCTTTTCTTTGTTATTGCAGTTATGTATTATCAAACAGGCTGTTAAAGCTTTTTCCGATTCCAGTTGCTGATATAAGAAATCCTTTATTTTAATTTTCCATTCTTTTTTGGGTAATATTTCATCGTTTATAATAGGGCACCGATAAAAAACACCCTGACATGCTAAATTGGAGTTAGAAGTTAATTCAATATATTCCGAAGAGCTTTCATTCTTAATTTTTCGTTCGGCTTCAAGTTCTGTTTTAGCTTGGGCTTTAATAGAAGCCAATGATGTATTAAATTCTCTAGAATCCTTTTTTTCTACCCTTGCCAACGCCGCAGCTGCTGCAGTTCTAACCTCATTACTTAGTTCTTTGCGTTTAGGAGGAATATATGCATCAGAAACTGGTTTTCGATTCGATGAGGAGGGCTCTGAGTTTTGTGCATTCAGAGTGTGTCCTTGACCTAGGCCACCAACCAACTTTAGTTTAAAAGCAGCTTCTTCCTTTTTCTTCGAAAAAAATTTTTTGATTTTAGACATTTTGTGAAATATGTATTAAAATTAGCTCTAAATCCTCGGAGAATGTTCTTTAGGCAACTTTAACTTAGCTACCGAGTGTTTAAGTTCTTCAATTTCTTTTAAAGTACCTAAAATTTAATTTACCATCAAAAATATACGTACATATGTAAGTATGTACCTACATACATATATTATATAGGGTCAAACATACGTACATATATGTACATATATCTACATACATATGTATGTACATATGTACATAATATATTTTTTGGGCAAAAGTGCACTTTACGAAAAAAAATATGCTACCCGATTCAGAATAAAAAAAGAAAAAAACCAAAATTAAAATTTTAGGGGGCTGAGGCCCGTAGGCCCAACTGGATCCAAAAAGCCGCCCCGCCCATTTAGTGGAATGTGTGGGACTCAAATTAAAGGTAATTGTACAAGAAAAACAAAAATAATAAAATTTAGGGCGTTCGGGACTTTTGGGGCCCTCTGCCCCCATCCCCTCACATCTATGTGTAGGTACACAAATTAAAGGTAGTTTGCTCACGATTGTAAATATTTTGTATTTTTTAATGTTTTATGTTCGATTTTTAAAAAAAAAAAATATTTAATTTTTTTGTGCTAAAGAATTATTTTCTGCGTAGCCGGCCTTCATCCGGGCGCAAGCATTTTCTCCTCTATGGAATAACAAAAACCGGCTTCGCTAACTAAATCTTCTCTGCATAGCCGGCCTTCGGCCGTGCGCAAGGATTTTCTGCTCTATGGTATAACAAAGACCGGCTTCGCTAACTAAAGTTTCTCTGCATAGCCGGCCTTCGGCCGTGCGCAATCATTTTCTACTCTATGGTATAACAAATATCGGCTTCGCTAACTAAAGCTTCTCTGCATAGCCTGCCTTAGGCCGGGCGCAAGGATTTTCTCCTCTATGGTATAACAAACACCGGCTTCGCTACCTAAAGCTTTTCTGCACCTAAAAGATACTTAAATTCACCTAGAGGAAAATAATATGCGAACACAAAAACAAAATACATATTTGCAATCGTGAGCAAATTACCTTTAATTTGAGTACCCACACATATCACTAAGTGGGCGGGGCAGTTTTTGGGTCCAAGGGGCCCCACGGGCCTCAGCCCCATTAAATTTTAATTATGGTTTTTTTCTTCTTTTATTCTGAATCGGGTAGCATATTTTTTTTTTTTCGTACGCCCCGTAAAGTGCACTTCTGCCATTTTTTGTTGAAATACTTACTTGGTCTTACAAACTTGTCCGTAATAACTTTACCATAAACTTTCCAAGAATAAAAAATTATAAAGGAAGTAAGTAATAAAAGGACAAAGAACAATTTAAAGAGTGCCCACTGAAGAGAAGTAAATTCAATAGGGCTTTTCCACCCCGTAGTCAGTTCTGAAAAGTTTGTTCCAATTTTCACCGCAAATTTTATTAAATATTTAAATTGCAATGCAATATCTTGAAGCGTTTCATTTATAGAATATTGATAAAAATTCATTTGCTTTTAAATTAATTACATTCTCTTAAATGTTTTTTATTTTTGTTGGATTTTTATTAGGAATGGGCAAAAAAATATCGATATATTATAGCAAAATATCGATATTTAAGAAAATGGTCAATATAATAATATATCGATATTGAAATACGACTATCGAATTCGATATTTTTTAAAGTCAGTCTTTACTAAAAACCAGAGCTGCCAGGTACTTTTTTGCCTTGTCCCAAAAAATTAAAAAAAATCCCCAAAAATACCCAAACTAAAAATCAAAACCTTAAAAAGTTAATATTTTCTTTTGTTTTTTTTTCTGAACAAATATTTAATCCTGTTAATTAAAAATTTTAAATTTTTTTAAAAATAGTAAGAAACATATTAATAGGAAATCCCCAAAAATCCCAAAATTTTTAGCAAGAAAATTTTTATTTTGTTTGTAGCGACTGGTTTCGGCATGTTTTTTTAAATCCTTTTTATGCAATATGCTGTTTTTAAAGACATATGAGCCAATTTATAAGAATTTGCAGGTTTTAGCCATCCATAAAAAAATATATAAATCCGTCGATTATTAAATACTTCGAAGCATAATAAGTACTAACCAATAACACCGCATTCTTTTTCCCTAACTTTATTATATTGTCTTTTATATTTCGTCACCTAATACGCAAAGGCCATATCTATGTATATATTTGTGCCTTATAGGAGGCCAAACCACTTGACCGATGGCCTTGAAATTTTCACAGCATGTAACTGTGACCCTGGAAGAGACATAAGGCTATATAAAATTGTGACTGGGAAAGGAGCGAAGCCACGCCCATACAACCCAAAATTTAAAATCGTATTATCTATGAAATTTTTTGACCTACGGCGATAATATTTGGCATATATGTTGTTGGCATGAATAGAAATACGTTTAATTAAAAAAGTGGGTAAATACATTTTTGTTAATATACAAATATTGCAAATACTTTCAGTTTTATAACGATGGGGGTAGCGAAGCACACCGGGTTAAGCTAGTGGGCAATATTTCTGACCTTATTCTTGGAAGTTCCAGTATTGAAAGGATAAAGTCAGTAAAAAACCTTGGAGTAATTTTTAACAATAATCTCACCTGTAGTGATCAAATAAACAGCAACACAGGCAAAGTTTATGGAATGCGGCGAAATTTATGGTTCACGCAACAGTTCTTACCCATCCAAATTGGTATGCTAATTGCCAAAACATATCTTTTGCCTAAATTACTCTATGATTGTGAAATTTTTGCCAACTGTGATTCTACCAGTAAACGAAAACTAAACGTTACATTCAACAACATTACACGGTACATTTTTGGCCTACGAAGGTATGTTAGAATATCCTTTTATGCCAAACAGGTTTTTAGTATAACGTTTGAGCATTTACTACAGTGTAAAACATTATTGTATCTACAAAAAATAATATGCACACGTCAACCAATATACCTTTATGACAAGATCCAATTTCTAAGATCAAATAGAGGAAACCGCATTAAACAGCCTAGATATAAAAGTCAAATATCGAATCAACAATTTTTTATAAACGCTATTTGAATTTGGAACCAATTACCCCTACAAAATCAAACTATCAGAACTCAATCATTTCATATTTTAAAGATATATAATTTTTTTTGTGAATAAGTTTATTTTTATTATTTATTTATTTTTTCTTTTTCTATATGTACCAAATCAACTTTATAATATGTACCTAATTTGTATTATTTTTGTATTTTGTCATGTAAATTGTTGTATTTTTTTATTATTTTATACACTTATGGCATAATGCCTCTTTTTTTAACATATATCTTATCCAATACTTTAATATAAGATTGGATCTTTGTATTTATAAGCAAATAAATAAATAAATATGACGACCGTGTTATAAGGACCATCATAGTTATAATGACGAACATAAGGTACGAGGACAGCTGCATTAGGCGGGAATTTAAAAAGTTTCAGGGAACTTTTAATCGTGCACAAGCAAACAAACATAATAGCGCTGCTTTGTTGTGATACAGACGTATATTTTTACCAAAAAAAAAGTGAAAAACAAAAACAACTTGTTTTATGAGTAAAATCAATGAAACAACAATAAAACTAAATGAAAGAAATGAATACGTAACAGTAAATGCTAAAGAATGCAATGCTGAAATAAATAAAACAAAAGAAAACAATAGTAACTACCTGACCGCTAAGCCAATTATTCGCACACGTTCCCTTTCACCCTCGGTGTAAACAAAAACGGTTGATTGTGATACATTAAAAAATATTAAAGTATCTTTTGTAACAAGTGCCGAGCCTGCAAGTATTGCCGCGACGACAAAAACAATCTAAGTAAGAAATGTTACAATGAACCCAAACTCAGACGCAATGAAAACCCACAAGTAAAATGTTTTCAAAAGCCTCAAGTACAGGTTGGTATGGACAGGTATATAACTGTGCTCTAGCGGGGTCGCAGCCCTACCTCCTCAGCTGTTGCTCCGGCCTCAAAAGTACCATCTTTTGATAGAATGCACTCACAAAATCGTTTTGCAATTCTGGAGGATGATTCCTCTGAAGCACCAAATGTGATAAAATCGTCCAAGCCTGCCCCGTTATATCTTAGGAAGCAAACCTCAAATGAACTAATAAAGTTTGTAACGACTTTATTTTGGGGTATACTCAGCCTTTGTCCAGGTTCGTTACAAGAAAATATGACACGTGTTGATTTTTGTTTTAATTATAAATCCAATAATTTTTATTTAATGTGCCGCTTGTTACGGAGAGTTTGAGGAGAACACTTCTGGGGTTATCACTAGGGGATACTTCGGGTTGTACAAAAAAATCTCACTTTCATGAAATGTTCTACTGGTTATTTAGCTTGGTGTTAGAAATACACGCGGGGAAAATTGTCTACAGGGTATTTGTTGTTTACTAGTATCTTACTCTGTGTTAGAAAACCACGCGGTGAAATTGTCTACTGGGTTGTTTTACTAGAATTTCACTCTGTGTTAGCAAACCACGCGGTGAAATTGTCTACTGGGTTGTGTTTACTAGAATTTCACTCTGTGTTAGAGAACCACGCGGTGAAATTGTCTACTGGGTTGTATTACTAGAATTTCACTCTGTGTTAGAAAACCACTCGGTGAAATTGTCTACTGGGTTGTATTACTAGAATTTACTCTGTGTTAGAAAACCACGCGGTGAAATTGTCTACTGGGTTGTATTATTAGAATTTCACTCTGTGTTAGAAAACCACGCGGTGAAATTGTCTACTGGGTTGTGTTTACTAGAATTTCACTCTGTGTTAGAGAACCACGCGGTGAAATTGTCTACTGGGTTGTATAACTAGAATTTCACTCTGTGTTAGAAAACCAAGCGGTGAAATTGTCTACTGGGTTGTATTACTAGAATTTCACTCTGTGTTAGAAAACCACGCGGTGAAATTGTCTACTGGGTTGTTTTACTAGAATTTCACTCTGTGTTACACAGGGTCTCCACGTGAGATAATATCTGATATAATATGTGAGAGAACGTCGGCAGAATGAGAGAAAGTTTTTATTCATGTTAATCTTAATCTTAAACAAGGGGAGCACGTATGTTATAAGATTTCATAATTGACAGAATCTCGTACAGTAAACTTGTGTCAGTTTTATTCATTTAGTACTGAAAATTTTATTCCATTTGTATTCTGTGGTACTGAATATATACTGCCTTATTTATAAAAAATAAAACATATTAATAAAGGGTTTATGAAACAGATTTTGTATGGAAATCCAATTTATAAACTCTTTATTAACCTGTTTTATTTTTTATAAATTAGGCCGATAATAAATTAGTGTCGTTTGTATTTTTGTGTTTTAATTGTGTAGTTTTGTGTTTTTTTTGTTGAATTTTTTTCTTTGTCAAAAAGTGCAGAATTACAATTTTTACAAAATTGTGTAAAACAAAAAGCAAAACATTTTTTGATAAAAAAATGGAAGTTGGCAAAAGTTTTGGACTTTTAATGGCATTAAAATCCCTTAAAGATCTTATGGATCTTGCTGATGAGGAAGAAGCCAATATGGATCGAAGATACTGGGTAAAACCCTTTTTAGAGAAGATGCAACTTCACAGCTTAGAAGCCCATATATTAAAGGACATTCTCTGGGACACAAATGACTACAAAAACATTTGCCGTTTAAAAGTGGATGATTTTGAACATTTACTGTCCATGGTAAGTAATATTCACATACATACATACATATCAACATATGTTTACACACATATATGGAACAAATCTTGCTTCCCAACGCAGCCTCAAACCAAAAATTTACATGTGGTGATAGAAAAATAAGAAGAAAATTTAAAGTGCCCAAGATTGGTATCTCTAGAAAATCTTTTGAAAATATCTTGTTAACCATTTAGGAGGCGGGGATGAGCTTGCAAAAACGCAATAGTTTTTAGTAAGTATACTACTTGCTATGCACATAGGTGTTAGTTGGCGAAACCGGTATTGTTGTGCAATAGGGGAGAAAGTCCTTGCTAACCAGGCTAGCTTTAGGTTTTACCTTTTTGTACACTTTTTTTTGAATAAAACAATATGATATCAACTGTGTTGGGAGCTAAAGAGTTGACAGTTTTTAAATAAATTTCCTTTTGTATAATTATTAGGTAGATTCCAAAATAAAAAAGGAAAACACTGTTATGAGAGATGCAATTACATCCAGAACGCGTCTAGCAGTTACACTACGTTATATAGCCACTGGAGACTCGTATAGATCGTTGGAGTTTCTCACCCGTGTGACCCGAAAAACCATCAGCAAATTTGTTCCTGAGGTTTTAAAAGCAATTATTATTGCTCTTTCTGACAAATACTTCAAGGTAGAATTAAAATAATATATAATTTATTGTTAAAAATATTATTAATAAATGTATATCTTCCAAATTTTTTTAGATGCCATCTAATGAATCAGAATGGAGAAAAATTGAAAAAGGATTCAACAACATGTGGCAGTTTCCGCACACTTTGGGTGCTATTGATGGCAAGCACATTAGAATTAAGCGACCCCCTCATGCTGGTTCCGATTTTTATAATTATAAAGGATACCATAGCATTGTGCTTTTAGCCGTTGTTGATGCTCAAAGTCGTTTTATCTATGTAGATGTTGGTGGTAATGGGAGAGCCTCGGACGTAGTCCTTTTAAAAAACAGCAGCTTGTATGCAAATCTGAAGTCAGGGAAATTGAATATACCACCAGACGAAGCTTTGCCAGGACAGCATATTAGAACATCTTTTTTTTTCATTGGAGACGACATATTTGGAATCGACCGAAACCTCTTAAAAGCCTATAATCGTAACACAAATTTGACAACAGCTCAAGAAATTTTTAATTATAGGCTGAGCCGTGCTAGGATGTCAGTAGAGATGGCGTTTGGTAGATTAGCAAGTCGATTTAGAATATTTCACAGGCCCATTGAAGTCGAATTGGAAACTTGCGATCTGGTGGTAACAGCATGTTGTATTTTGCATAATATGTTGTTCAAAAGTAGCTGTGATTTTCCGAAATACCAAGAACCTGCTGTCCAAGAATTACCATCCACAATAACACCCTTAACAACACAACGACATGAAACCGTACGATTTGCGAATGAGATGAGAGAGAATGTCAAAAAATATCTTGTTACCGATGGCGATATTCCATTCCAGTGGCAAAAAATTCGAAAGCATTTGCAGAGCTACCAAACTTATATGTATAAACAATCGGTCCTTTTCAGGGCCACCAAACTTATTTAAAAAGAGATTTTTTTTTGTAATAACATGTTACTACACTCAACTGAAAATAAGCATAAAAATGCAGAAATAATTTTATTTCTAAGGAATAAATAAAAGTGAAGAAATAAATTATTTTCCAAGCAAATACTCAAAATACAACTTTGAATAAACTCCGTTATATAAATAAGAATAAAATAAAATGTAATTCTCAAATGAATTTTAAAATTTATATATATACTAGCTGACTCGGTCCGCGTTGCTGGCCCTAAGCAAACATTAGTGTTGTATTACCAGACGATTTAAATTGATCTTTAAACGAATTTTACGGCCTTTAAATAAAAATCCATGAAATACCTATCATAAAGTTTTTTTACAGAATAACTTACATATGGTGTAGATATGGGTTCAATGAAAAAAAGAAACACATGTATTTAAGGCAAATTGGAATTTATATTTATTGATTACTTCATCTTAAGGCCAGCGCATAGACAATGTTTTTTTTTTTTTTATTTGGCGTAAAGAGCCGTTTTCTGATTTTAGGTAAATCGAAATAAGCGGGCGGGTCAAAATTTTCTTTCCGTAAAATCCGTCCAACTTAGGTTTTTATTAATTTTAAAGAAAAAATCGTCCAAATCGGTCAAGCCGTTCTCCAGTTATGCGCTTAATAGAAAAAGTGGGCGTAAAAGTAGGCGTGGTAAATTTTTCTTTCGATGAAAACTTAAAGTTGATTAATACGAACATTTGAAAGAAAAATTAGTCAACTCGATGGAGCCGTTTTCCGATTTTTGGTAAATCGAAAAAAGTGGGCGGGGAAAAATTTTCTTTCCGTAAAAACCTAAGTTGGACCGTGGAGATCATTTAAAAATCGTTCAAATCGGTCAAGCCGTTCTCAAGTTATGGATTTTGCCACGCCCCTGCGCCCCCAGACTAAAAACAGTGAAAAACAAAAACAACTTTTTGCATGAGTAGTCACAATGTAACAACAATAAAACTAGATGAAAGAAATGCATACGTAACAGTTAATGCTAAAGAGTGCAATACTGAAACAAATAAAACAAAACAAAACAATATTAACTACCTAACGGCTAAACCAATTGTTCGTACACGTTCCCTTTCGCCCTCTGTTTTTACAAAGACGGTTGATGCTGAGACATTAAAAAATATTAATCTCTGGCTAGTGCCTGCAAGTGTTGCCGCTTCGGCAAAAACAATTTTAGTAACAAATGTTACCATGAATTCAAACACAGACGCAATGGAAAAATCTCAAGTAAAAAGTTGTCAAAAGCCTCAAGTACAAGTTGGTATGGACAGGTACATAACGGTGCTTAAACGTGGTCGCAGCCCTACCTCTGCAGCAGTTGCTTCGGCCTCAAAAGTACCATCTTTTGATAAAATAAATTCTCAAAATCGTTTTGCAATTCTGGAGGATGAATCCTCAGAAGCACCGAACGTCATAAAATCGTCCAAGCCTCCCCCGATATATCTTAGGGAGCAAAACTCAAATGAGCTTATAAAGAGTTTAATTTCGTTAATTGGAGAAAATTCGTTTTACGTAGCTGCTATCAAGCGTGGTAGTATAAACGAGACTAAAATACAAGTCAATCATGAGAATGATTTTCGCAAAATAATAACCAAATTTGAAGCACTTAAAAAAAACTTTTATACATACCAACTGAAGAGCAGTAAAGGTCTTCAGGTAGTGATTAAGGGAATTGACTCATGTGTGGACCCTGAAGAGGTAAAAACATTCCTAGAAGAAAAAGGCTTCAAAATAAAACATGTAGTAAATATTAAAAATAGAGAAAAAAATCCCCAACCACTTTTTCGAGTGGAGTTTGAACCCGGCGACGTAAAGCTTAAAAAAAACGAAACGCATCCTATTTACAATTTGAAATATATTCTCTATAGAAGAATAACTATAGAAGAGCCACACAAAAGAAATGGTCCCGTTCAATGTTTAAACTGTCAAGAATATGGTCATACTAAGGCATACTGCTATTTACCCCCTGTTTGTGTAGTATGTGGTGAATTACATGGTACAGTTCTCTGCGATAAGTCTAAAACCGACCCCAACGTAAAAAAATGTAGTAACTGTGGCGGCAATCACACTGCCAATTATAGAGGATGCCCTGTATATACTATCGTCAAGCAGTCGGCTGGACCGAAAACTAATCCCCCTCAAATGCAGGTACCAAATCAAGTAAACGCAAATGCAATTCAAGCCCCCCAGCCTGGTAATAACAGAACTTCTTACGCTAACGTGCTAAAATCAAACCATGTGCCAATGCAAGGTGCCTCGGCAGGTAATGATGAAACTCCAGTCTCTAATTTAAGTCGTTTAGAAAAAACCATGGAAACATTAGTGCAAACAGTAAATAATTTTACAAACACAATGGGTAATATGATGCAGGAGATTCTTAGAATGCAATCGATGTTATTGCAAGCTGTACTTAACAAACCATGAACTGTTTAAAAATTTGTTTTTGGAACGCAAACGGCATCCGCCAACATAAAAATGAATTAGAATACTTTCTTAAAAATAAACAAATTGATGTCATGATGGTTTCTGAAACTCATTTGACCTCAAGAAATACGTTTAAAATTAATGGTTATACACTATATGATACCAAGGACCCTCGACATAGAGCTTGTGGAGGTTCTGCCATTTTAATAAAAACCAGAGTCAAACACTACCTCATGGGTGATCATTGTGAAGATTATCTTCAAGCAACAAACATTTGCGTTGAAGAATTAAATAGAAACGTAGTAATCTCATCGTTATACTCCCCACCTAGATATTCAATATCTGAAGGCCAATATTATAATTATTTTAAATCATTAGGACCTTGTTTCCTGGCCGCTGGCGATTATAACGCTAAACATACCTTCTGGGGGTCCCGACTTATAACACCAAAGGGTCGTGTTCTATTTAATACTATTTCTAAAATGGATTTGAATGTGATAGCGAGCGGAAAACCAACATATTGGCCTACTGATCAGCAAAAAATACCAGATGTCATCGATTTTGGCGTGGTTAAAAACATTCCCTTAGAAACGATTTATGTTGAAGCTTCATTAGAATTATCTTCCGACCACACACCAACAATTGTTACTTTAATGAACCCCAATAGAATTGTATCTCCAACTGGTTACTTAGCGACGCCAGCTACACAAATCAATTGGCTAAAATATAAAAAATATCTCAGCACCCATTGCACAGAAAATATTCTGCTTAGTACACCGGAATATGCAGATCGCGCTATTCTTAATTTTGACAGTTTTCTGAAGCTAGCTGTGCAACATTCCAGTAATACCCCAAAAAAAACTAAAAATATTAAAATTTATTCCACAGATGTTAAGCGTCTCCTGACTGAAAAAAGAAGAGCTCGAAGAGAGTGGCAATTGCACAGATCCCCTCAACTAAAGAGTTTATTAAAAGATTGTACAAAAAGGCTAAGAAAGTTACTACAGACTCAAAAAACGGCTTCTCTGCATAAATATCTTAAGGAACTTGATGCAACTCCGCAATCAGACTACTCATTATGGCGTGCAGCTAAAAATCTAAAAAGGCCAGTCGCCTCTAAGCCACCATTAAGAAACTTGAACGGAAGTTGGGCAAGAAATGATAACGAAAAGGGAAATCTGTTTGTTAATCACTTAAAAAACGTATTTACCCCAAATATATCTCACGATACTGTGGCCGAGTTACCACCTGTTCCTGCTAGAGCAGCTGTTCCTCTAAGATTTGAGATAAGAGAAATCGAAAAGGCTGTTTGTGAATTGAACCCCAAAAAAGCCCCTGGTTTTGATAAGATCAGCAACAAAATGCTTTTGGAGCTACCCAGCACAGCAAAGAAAATTATTCTTTTAATTTTCAATGCTATCTTACGTCTTCAATACTATCCTCAAAAATGGAAGGTTTCCTTAGTCACCATGATACCTAAACCAGGAAAGGATCACACAAAAGTTGAGTCATATAGGCCTATAAGCTTACTTTCTAATATATCAAAGCTGTTTGAGAGGCTGTTAGTGTCAAAATTAACTCCAATTTTAAGTGAAAATAGATGTATACCTAACCACCAATTCGGCTTTAGAAGAGAACACAGCACAATTGAACAAACCCATCGTATAGTAAACGCCATAAGAAAAGCCTTTGAAGAAAGAAAATATTGTTCCGCTCTCTTCATCGATGTTTCTCAAGCTTTTGATAAAGTCTGGCATGAAGGCTTATTGCATAAATTGAAGCAAAATTTTCCAGCAAACACACACAAGCTGCTAGAAAGCTACTTAGTCGGTCGTCAATTTATTATAAAAGAAGGAAATTTCTTTAGTTCATCTCAGCCAATTGGCGCTGGAGTCCCACAGGGAAGCATTCTGTGGCCTCTATTATACTTAATTTATACTTCGGACATGCCAACGTGCAACTACACACAAACTTCAACATTTGCAGACGATACAGCTTTTCTAAGCGTCCACGAAAACAGTTATGAAGCATCTCGTTACTTACAGGATCATATATTTCAACTAGAAATATGGTTAAAACAATGGAGGATAAAAGTCAATGAGCAAAAATGCGTACATATAACATTCACCTTGCGGCGGGAATCATGTCCCCCTATTAAAATCAATAATCAAATAATACCTCAAAATTCGCATGTAAAATATCTCGGTATACATTTAGATCGCCGTTTGACGTGGAAAAGCCATATAGAGGCAAAATTAACTCAAATGAAACTAAAAGCCATACAAATTCATTGGCTTATTGGAAGAAACTCTGTCCTTAGTCTCGACTGCAAACTCCTACTTTAAAACTCTATCTTAAAGCCTATCTGGTGCTACGGTATTCAGTTATGGGGCACTGCCTCGGCTTCTAATATCGAAAAAATTCAAAGGCGCCAAAATAAACTTCTTCGAATAATCACAGCTGCCCCTTGGTATGTTAAAAATTCAAATATTCACAAGGATCTCAATGTTCCATTTGTTAAAACTGTGATTACGAAATATGCAGTAAAATACTTAAAAAGGCTCGAATTGCATCCGAACCCACTAGCTCGAAATATTTTAAATGATAGCGGCCACACTCGCTTAAGAAGAAGAGACACTGCAGCACTTGTCCAATTAGATGAGCGATAAACACATAGATAAGTGAACAGAACCCGTGATAAAGAAAATTTTTGTCTGGCACTGGCAGGACATAAAATAAAGTATTAGGTTAAGATTTGATTAATTATTGTTAGTTCATATTAAATGTATGAAGATTCAATAAATAATTTTGAAAAAAAAAAAAAAAAAAAATAAATCTGGTTTTTTTCAATTCACATAGTTTAATTGTAATTTCTTATTTTACTTCAGAATTTTGTAATTACATTTCAGCAATTTGGATCTATATTTCTAAATTATATTAAATTTATAAAGGGTGTCATGGAAATCGAAAACGTAAAACGAAAGAATTTGGCAGTTATTTTTATTAAACTTTTAATCTAATTTTTACAATTTTTGTTAAAGAATTCTGTTTAACAGACCATTATTTGTATAATAATTGTCATAAAACTTTTTTATTACAGAAACCTTACTGAAAAACGACTCTTAAATTTCTTTCGTTTTACGTTTTCGATTTCCATGACACCCCTGTATATCTGAATTACATATAATTGCAAATTCCAAAAATTTAATTTTGGAATAAGAGTTATTGAAAACAACACAAAAGTTTTAAATAATATTAGTGTTATGGAACGCCGTTTGTAAAATATCGTTATTACGATCTTTTAGGATTTTGTTAGAGACTATAACTTGAATTTCTGACATAGCTTCGGCAGCAGAAGCTAAGGAAAGTTGTGACAGTTGCAACGAAATCGATTTCCCATAAGCCGCATACATATTTACTTCTTCTGGTTTTGAAGAAGACATCATAGAGCAAGACATTTCTGTCTGTCGTACAAAAGCATCAATAGCACAATTAAATTTTATATCTCTTTCAGTTCTTTGCCTCTTATATGATTTTTTATAATTTTTAGATGTTATTGGCGTATCGATGCTGCTTGCTGACATTAAACTTTCTTGGCTTTGCTCTAAGTCCTCTAGACTGTCATTTAGATTGCAACTTCCTTCTAAGACACAATTTTCCTCCCCAAATAATAAAGTGGGTGTTTGGGATTCTCGCTGTAAAAAAAACATATACATAAATTAAAACTATTTTATTGATAATGCTTGCGATGTATAAAACTTACTTTTTCCAAATTGCATATAGTCTTTCGAAACAATACTGCGGAATTTAAAAAATTTAGCTCATGGTAGTAAAACAGATGAGGATGATATGCTTCTTCAGCAGAAGATCCTGATTTTTTGGAAGATTCTACTTTTCTCTTCTCAGTAACATAAGCCGAACGTAAATTTTTAATTTTTTTTTTAACTTCTTCTTCATCCTTCTCCATGTTTTTAGCAATTTCTTGGCATGCATTTCTTTTCATATCACTGGTGGAGTTCACTTCTCACTCTCTAACCGAACGGTCGTGTTACTAATAAAAGCGCATAAAGAAAAATAAAAAACACACATATTAACATATACTGTTAAAACAATTGTTATTTGTTTTTGTAATTGCCTACTTTGATCTTTCTTGAACTCGTGCTAGCAGTAGACAAAACTATACAAAATATAAAAAATCAAAAAAGTCAGCAAAGCTGAAATGGCCCATGTGGCCAAGCTCTTATCTTTAAATAGAAAAATTATTTCAAAGAAAAAGATGAAACAGCATATTTCAACGGGTTATATTAACCCTAACATACCGAGTACTTCAAGCAACAGGTTTAGTCTTCTTGCTGATCATAATGCTATGGACACTGCCGCCCCGGCGTCAAATATCATAGAGGTTAAGGTACGAAAACCTCCACCAATTGTTGCAGAAGCCAACACACCTATCACGGAAATCCGAAAGCTACTTGGAAACGTAGTAGGTAACGAATGCATTTATAAACGGACCACCATAGGCACCAAAATTTTTACCCCTAATCAGACGCAATACGATGCCTGCAAACAAATTTTAAAAGAAAACCAAGTAGAGTTTCACTCTTATAATTCTAAGGACAATAGGTTATATACCACGTTTCTACACGGCCTTCCTCGCATTGACGCTGAAGATATCAAAAATGAACTGATAAGTTACAATCTATCTCCATCTACTGTAACGGAAATAGCTACAAAATACAGCTCCATCAACAATGCAGTATACAAAGTCCAGTTCTGCCGCAAAACATTCAACCCAACCTCACTTAAAAACGTGAGAACAATTGCGAATATAATTATTACTTGGAAAAAATATAAACCAAAAAACGGAGAAAAACCAACACAATGCTGGAAATGCTTAATGTATGGACACGGCGGGGAACACTGCCATCGTAGTACTGCATGCATGATATGCGCCGAATCGCATCATACGGATGCTTGTCCGTTTAATGTAAGTGAAAAACGCCCTGCAGTTTTTACATGTTTTAACTGCAAAAAACATGGCAAAGACAGAACAGATCATGCTGCAAATGATATTAATTGTCCTTTTCGATCACTATACCTAGAAACAAGATCTAGAGTAACACGCAAATCCAACAGGAACCACAGACAACAAGTGGACAACTCCATTCAATTTACCGCTACTTCCACCTCTTGGCAACGCAAACCATAACAGCAGCAATAACAGGAGTAATAATAACGTAAGCTTTGCAAGTCAGGTTAAAAATGGTTCTAATCTTTTTAGTATTGATGAACTCTTTGAAATATTCACTACTGCAATGGACGATTTGCAAAGATGCACATCAAAAGTGCAGCAAATTAAAGTAGTAATGTCAATGGTTAAATATGCTCATGGATTATTCTAACTCCAACCAATTTAAAATATTACACATGAATGTGAATGGGATCTCAAGTTTTTCGAAAATAAAACAACTAGAATTATTACTTGAAAGGGAAAAAATTAAAGTTGCTTCCCTAAACGAAACATTTCTTACGGAAAACCATAAACCTTTTCTTAAAAATTACTGGATTCATAGAAATGACAGATCAGATGCGAGAGGAGGGGGTGTTGCTCTGTTAATTCATAAAACAATTAAACATAAGAACATCAACATATACAGCACAAAATCAATTGAAAATATTTCTGTAGAAATTATAATCAACAACAGGCCTATTGTTATCTCGTCTGCTTACTCAGCGCGTTATACTAATAATTTCCCTTCTGACATATTAAAAATGACACCACCTGCAAAGGAGTTTATAGTTTTTAGAGACTTCAACGCAAAACATACATCCTGGAATTGTACAAAAAATAACACCGCAGGGTTAATGCTTAATAATCTACAGCAATCACATAACTTTTTCGTACACCACCCCAATAGCCCAACTTTATATCCGCATCAACATAATCGCAACCCGTCTACTGTTGATATTATTATTAGCAATACAACACTAAATATGGAAATAACAACACTGGATTACGAAATTCCGTCTGACCATCGTCCCGTAATCTGTTCCATTAAAAGATCAGAGACACCAATAATTAATCGCGATTATTTTAACTATAAATCAACGAATTGGAGTAGCTTCATGGATTACATTGACTGCAGAATAACCCTACATATTAATATGTATAACTCTAAAGAAGTTATTAATCAGGAAATAGGAAAACTAATAAATATCATTTTAAGTGCTAGAGATTCTTCAACACCTAAGGTAATTCAAGAAAATCAATATGTGCTTAATGAAAAAGTAATGAAGTATATAAAACTGAGGAGAAGTTATAAGCGGAAAAGCCAAAGATCCATTAGTGTAGATGAGAAAAACTTTTACAAACAGCATGTGAACTTACTAAGCAAAATGATAGACGAACACATTAATAAAGAACGTAACAGAAAATGGGAAAAATTATTGTCTAAATTAAAACCTGGCGATAAATCATTTTGGAAATTAAGCAGAAGATTGCGCGGTAAAGGCAAAAATACAGTGCCACATATTAATGTTGGAAATACCAAAATAACCTCTGATCACGAAAAAGCTGAAATAATTATAAGCACTCAATAGACAGTTCAGTTAACTCAATGGTAAACGACTTTAAATCTGAAGTCATATGCTCGCAATCCGTCAACCTAACAACATTCAATGAAGTGGCAAGTATAATATCATCACTGAAAATCTCGAAATCCCCTGGATTTGATAACGTTCCTAACCTGCTACTAAAGAAACTTCCTGTTAAGGCTCTTAAGTTACTTGTTATAATTTTCAACAGCTGCATAAGACTAAACTACTTCCCAAAAATTTTTAAAAACGCTAAAGTAGTAGCCATATGCAAACCAAACAAACCAAAAAATAATCCCAATAGTTATAGACCTATAAGCCTACTAAGCAATATAGGAAAAATTTTTGAAAAAATTATTTATGCTCGTTTAAATGAATTTGTATCTACTAACTCAGTTATCGCTAAAGAACAATTTGGATTTAGAAAAGAACACAGCACAACTCATCAAATTAACCGGATAAAAAACGAAATACTAATCAATAGGGAAAATAAGAGATCTACCGGACTAATACTACTAGATATTGAAAAGGCTTTTGATACCGTCTGGCATAATGGCCTCATATATAAGCTCCTGGCTGCGAACGTACCTAAATATCTTTGCCGATTAATTGCGGACTTTATAGACACTAGAACTTTTATGGTTGCCATCAATAATGAAACTTCCTCAGGAAAAATTATCCCAGCAGGGTTGCCCCAAGGATCAGTTTTGTCGCCATTACTCTACGCGATCTACACATCTGACTTTCAGGCTCCAAATAACTTCAAAATTGCATACTACGCTGATGATACAGCATTAATTTTTTCAAGCAAACTTACAAGTGCACTGATGAAAAAGATGGAAAAAGGATACGTAAGTTGCATGAAATATCTTCATAAATGGAAAATCAAGAGTCATCCAGGCAAGACACAAGCAATAATTTTTCCTTTTAATAAATCCCCTAAAAGGCTACCTAGACGCCAACTAGTTGTAGGAAACAACACCATAAATATAGCAAATGAAGCTAAATATCTCGGTGTAGTTCTGGATAAAAAATTGATTTTCAATCGACATATTAACGAAATATGTTCTAAAGCTATAAAATCGTTTAGAGCTTTATGACCTTTGTTAAATAGGCGTTCATATCTAAACTACAAAAATAAAAATCTTCTCTTTAAAAACGTTATAAGACCAATATTAACATATGCCTGTCCTATTTGGAGCACTGCCGCAAAATGCCACTTAAAACGTTTACAAGTCATTCAAAACAAATGTCTCAAAATGATCAGCAACAAACCCTGGTGGTACCCAACGTATCTCCTCCATGAGGAAACAGGCTACGAAAAATTGTAGATTTTATAAATAGATTACAAATTAAATATTTTGAGAAAAACAAAAATTCTTCTTATCTGCTAATAAGAGAATGTAAAAGATTAAATCAAAGTTAACTTAAAATTACCAAACCCAGAAGGCTGTGATTATGAATGACTATTGTAAAAATAGTCATGGTGTAACCACACTAACCTTCTCGAACAATGTTTGATTATTTAACTATTTGTATAAAGGTTTTTTCCCAATTTTACCTTTAAAATCCTTAGCTATGTAAATAAACTCTTTAAACTTGCTTGAGAAGCTCAATCATTTGTTGTAATATCTTTTTGGAAAGATAAGATCTCATATGTAAATATTTAGTTTAGTTTTGTAAAATAATGTAAATAAAGGAAGACTATTTAAATAAAAAAAAAATAAATATCACTGGTGTTTGCATGTGGATTCGTTAAAATTTATTGATGGTAATGTGCGCCAAGACAACTAAAATCCTGTTCATTACAAATCTCGTATATGCCACAAAACACGCAATTGACAGTGTCAATTGTAGGTAATGGTAAATCGATTTCGATTCCAATCGAAAATCGATTTTCTGGTAAAAAAAATTGATTTTTTGCAATCGAATTTACGTATGCGATTTTATACTGAAATCGATTATTGTGCTTTTAAAACCGATTTTTTATTTTTATCAAAATATTGGCAATTATTTTGGTAGGTTGTACGCTTATGCAGTTTTCTAAGTTTAAAGTTGTAGTTTTACGTATTAACGTTTAGTGCCCTTGGTATATTTCAACTTTAATATAGGGGCTCTTGTTCTTCAGAAATTTAAGTCATCGATGGACAGTGAACAAAACAGTCCAAGCATATCGTACCGTACCAAACGCTAAGTCAGCTTTGTGAAAATAAACATACATATAGAAACACAACAGGTTAATTAAACCATGGCATTCCTGTGGAAATGCGCTAATTTTCAAACAGACCAGTGTGTGAGCAATATTTAAATCTAGTTATAAGCAGAGTGAAAAACAAAAAGTATGTAATTTATCCTAACATATACGAAATTACAAGGAACTAAATCTGCGTCTTTCCGACATCAACGACATGCAAACGTTTGTTGTCTAAAAGCAACTTATAGTAACTTAGCAAAGAAACTGTCGCCACCGATCAAAAAATATTGTAATAATCCTTTGAAATACTATCCATACATTTAGCCTTGTCACAGAAATCAATTACGATCAAAAGGGATTTCGCTTTATGTGAAGAGAGATACGAAATCACTTTCGACCGGAATTCTTTTATGTGACACGCCTGACTGACTACACAAGAACATAATTTTAATATGTGAAATGTACATACATATCGCACTTGTTCCTCTAAAGGCCATTTCAACATTTTCCCTTTTTGTAGGAAAATTATAAACAGTAGTCATATCTACCCACTGTAAAAATCGGTTTTGGAATCAATTTATCATTCCCTAGTCAATAGCTTTCATTCGGTGTTAAAAATTTATTTGTAGGCGTATAGAATTGAGAGCTATACCGAAAATGGGTGGGGTAAGTAAATAAGACGAGATTTTCTAAAATAATGCTTAAACATGGTACAAATATTTTTTACACATCAGATTAGGAATGCCCACTCTGGGAAATTATTAAAATACGCCTAGAACCGCAGCAGATATAGTGGTAAATTATGGACCAATCATTACAAAATTCTGTAGAGCATTTTCTGGTATTAAAACACCAAATTCCAAATGGTATTTAAAAATCAAATTTGGATATACCTAAATATGTAGCATTGAAATCTGGTAAAGCGTTTTAAAGTGGTTTCAGAGGGCTGCTTAGTATGAAACCTAAGGCAAATTAAGGACCTATTATTACAAAATTGCATGGTATTCTTTCTGCCTATATAAAGCTAAATTGCACCAAATTTTACCACTATAACTGCTGCGGTTTTAAGCGTATTTTAATAATTTCTCAGAGTGGGCATTATATGGGGAAAATTGTAAATTAAGGGATGATTTTCACTAAATTTTCTAATGTGATTGAAGCCTTATTACCATTATTTTTTGCGGTTTTAAGCGTACTTTCTTTCTTTCCGAGAGTAGGCTTTAAATGGGGCATATGGTAAACTATATCCCGATCTTAGTATGATTTCTAGTCATATACAACGAGTTGTGCAAAATCTCACACTAATATGTGCATTCTGCCACTATTTATTCAAGGGATTTCAATTCCAAACTGATTAGGAAAACTAGAAACAGTTTAACAACAATATATGTACATCCTTTCATTTGAGTCGTCCATTTTAACATATATTTTTCTTATTTTAATTTTTATATTATAATTTATATATAACTTTTATTTATATAAGTAGCGACATACATTAATTAGTTTTTTTTGCTTTAGTTTTTCTTCTTTTTAGCTGCATACATATACTTTTTAAGTTTTTAAAATATTGTTTTTACTACACATGTTATAAATTTTACATTTTATTGATGGCGTCTTTTGTTTGTTTGTTTATATTTATGAATGTATGTGTGTATTTGACAGCTCATCTTATAAGATAGTTGTTATAAGATTTCTCATAACAACTGTCTCATAATATTTATTATAATATTAATATTAACACTATTTGAGAGTCTACACGTAAGATAATACTCTCTGCTATTGAATTTGACGTTTGCTGATATAAAAATCTTATATCTTATCTCACGTGGAGACCCTGTGTTAGAGAACCACGCGGTGAAATTGTCTACTGGGTTGTATTACTAGAATTTCACTCTGTGTTAGAGAACCACGCGGTGAAATTGTCTACTGGGTTGTTTTACTAGAATTTCACTCTGTGTTAGAAAACCAAGCGGTGAAATTGTCTACTGGGTTGTATTACTATAATTTCACTCTGTGTTAGAAAACCACGCGGTGAAATTGTCTACTGGGTTGTATTACTAGAATTTCACTCTGTGTTAGAAAACCACGCGGTGAAATTGTCTACTGGGTTGTATTACTAGAATTCCACTCTGTGTTAGAAAACCACGCGGTGAAATTGTATACTGGGTTGTATTTCTAGAATTCCACTCTGTGTTAGAAAACCACGCGGTGAAATTGTCTACTGGGTTGTATTACTAGAATTTCACTCTGTGTTAGAAAACCACGCGGTGAAATTGTCTATTGGGTTGTATTACTAGAATTCCACTCTGTTAGAAAACCACTCGGTGAAATTGGCTTCTGGGTTGTTTTACTAGAATTTCACTCTGTGTTAGGAAACCACGCGCTGAAATTGTCTACTGTGTTACTAAAATACTACTTTATTTGATCTTGGTTCTTACCTGATGTGTTCTCGAGCTCGGCTGGATAACAATTGATCTGTTCAACGTTTATGTTGCCCTTTTTATACTAAATTCTGAATAATGTTTTACCCTAACAATAATCAGTACCTGTAGTTGTTATTGTTATGTCTCTTTACTTTTTGTTGCTTGTTGTTTACGTGTTTAAAAATGCATGTTTTGTTACTTGTTTGGTCATGTGTGTTGTTAGTGTAGCTTGTTTACTTGTTTGTCGCTATTGTGTGTAGTGTTGTTGGTGGTTATTTTATAACTCACATTCCTGCCCGTTATGTACAGCGATTACAGTGTAAGGCCAGGTGAATTTGAATAAGAAAACTTAGGTGCCTAACAGGGTGTGACCGAGTTTTGCCACACAAAACTTGTCGTCACACTCCTCCCTTTCTTCCGGAAAAAAATATTAAACAACACCTTATATATTTTTTTTCTCAGTTGTTTTATTTATTTAGTAGACTAATACCTTACGGTAGCGGAGCCAAATTTCGAAGTTCTTATTCTATAGGTCACAAGGCAGCCGGACGGGCATCGTTAGTTAAACTCAAAAGTTGATTTTGAGTCGATTGGTATACTTCAAGGAGGGCCTAGGACCAATATATTAAGGTGTTCACGTCAGCACAAATGCATAATACTCTCTCTACTATTGTGGTGTGGGTATAAATACAATGAACAATTACTCAAATAAACAACTTGAAAAAATTTTGGCATATGATCATTACCAAAGAATATTTGGCTTTGGAGTAACAGCGTCACCGTCAGAGTTTGTCACATGGCGTGGCATTTTACGTCTCATAATGTGCATACCATAAGAATACCGAAGGACTGGTGTTTGCATGTGGATTCGTTAAAATTTATTGATGGTAATGTGCGCCAAGACAACTAAAATCCTGTTCATTACAAATCTCGTATATGCCACAAAACACGCAATTGACAGTGTCAAAAGTAGGTTAAGGTAAATCGATTTCGATTCCAATCGAAAATCGATTTTCTGGTAAAAAAAATTGATTTTTTGCAATCGAATTTACGTATGCGATTTTATACTGAAATCGATTATTGTGCTTTTAAAACCGATTTTTTATTTTTATCAAAATTTTGGCAATTATTTTGGTAGGTTGTATGCTTATGCAGTTTTCTAAGTTTAAAGTTGTAGTTTTACGTATTAACGTTTAGTGCCCTTGGTATATTTCAACTTTAATATAGGGGTTCTTGTTCTTCAGAAATTTAAGTCATCGATGGACAGTGAACAAAACAGTCCAAGCATATCGTACCGTACCAAACGCTAAGTCAGCTTTGTGAAAATAAACATACATATTATAGAAACACAACAGGTTAATTAAACCATGGCATTCCTGTGGAAATGCGCTAATTTTCAAACAGACCAGTGTGTGAGCAATATTTAAATCTAGTTATAAGCAGAGTGAAAAACAAAAAGTATGTAATTTATCCTAACATATACGAAATTACAAGGAACTAAATCTGCGTCTTTCCGACATCAACGACATGCAAACGTTTGTTGTCTAAAAGCAACTTATAGTAACTTAGCAAAGAAACTGTCGCCACCGATCAAAAAATATTGTAATAATCCTTTGAAATACTATCCATACATTTAGCCTTGTCACAGAAATCAATTACGATCAAAAGGGATTTCGCTTTATGTGAAGAGAGATACGAAATCACTTTCGACCGGAATTCTTTTATGTGACACGCCTGACTGACTACACAAGAACATAATTTTAATATGTGAAATGTACATACATATCGCACTTGTTCCTCTAAAGGCCATTTCAACATTTTCCCTTTTTGTAGGAAAATTATAAACAGTAGTCATATCTACCCACTGTAAAAATCGGTTTTGGAATCAATTTATCATTCCCTAGTCAATAGCTTTCATTCGGTGTTTAAAATTTATTTGTAGGCGTATAGAATTGAGAGCTATACCGAAAATGGGTCGGGTAAGTAAATAAGACGAGATTTTCTAAAATAATGCTTAAACATGGTACAAATATTTTTTACACATCAGATTAGGAATGCCCACTCTGGGAAATTATTAAAATACGCCTAAAACCGCAGCAGATATAGTGGTAAATTATTATTAAAATCATTACAAAATTCTGTAGAGCATTTTCTGGTATTAAAACACCAAATTCCAAATGGTATTTAAAAATCAAATTTGGATATACCTAAATATGTAGCATTGAAATCTGGTAAAGCGTTTTAAAGTGGTTTCAGAGGGCTGCTTAGTATGAAACCTAAGGCAAATTAAGGACCTATTATTACAAAATTGCATGGTATTCTTTCTGCCTATATAAAGCTAAATTGCACCAAATTTTACCACTATAACTGCTGCGGTTTTAAGCGTATTTTAATAATTTCTCAGAGTGGGCATTAAATGGGGAAAATTGTAAATTAAGGGATGATTTTCACTAAATTTTCTAATGTGATTGAAGCCTTATTACCATTATTTTTTGCGGTTTTAAGCGTACTTTCTTTCTTTCCGAAAGTAGGCTTTAAATGGGGCATATGGTAAACTATATCCCGATCTTAGTATGATTTCTAGTCATATACAACGAATTGTGTAAAATCTCACACTAATATGTGCATTCTGCCACTATTTATTCAAGGGATTTCAATTCCAAACTGATTAGGAAAACTAGAAACAGTTTAACAACAATATATGTACATCCTTTCATTTGAGTCGTCCATTTTAACATATATTTTTCTTATTTTAATTTTTATATTATAATTTATATATAACTTTTATTTATATAAGTAGCGACATACATTAATTAGTTTTTTTTGCTTTAGTTTTTCTTCTTTTTAGCTGCATACATATACTTTTTAAGTTTTTAAAATATTGTTTTTACTACACATGTTATAAATTTTACATTTTATTGATGGCGTCTTTTTTTTGTTTGTTTATATTTATGAATGTATGTGTGTATTTGACAGCTCATCTTATAAGATAGTTGTTATAAGATTTCTCATAACAACTGTCTCATAATATTTATTATAATATTAATATTAACACTATTTGAGAGTCTACACGTAAGATAATACTCTCTGCTATTGAATTTGACGTTTGCTGATATAAAAATCTTATATCTTATCTCACGTGGAGACCCTGTGTTAGAGAACCACGCGGTGAAATTGTCTACTGGGTTGTATTACTAGAATTTCACTCTGTGTTAGAGAACCACGCGGTGAAATTGTCTACTGGGTTGTTTTACTAGAATTTCACTCTGTTAGAAAACCAAGCGGTGAAATTGTCTACTGGGTTGTATTACTATAATTTCACTATGTGTTAGAAAACCACGCGGTGAAATTGTCTACTGGGTTGTATTACTAGAATTTCACTCTGTGTTAGAAAACCACGCGGTGAAATTGTCTACTGGGTTGTATTACTAGAATTCCACTCTGTGTTAGAAAACCACGCGGTGAAATTGTCTACTGGGTTGTATAACTAGAATACCACTCTGTGTTAGAAAACCACGCGGTGAAATTGTATACTGGGTTGTATTACTAGAATTCCACTCTGTGTTAGAAAACCACGCGGTGAAATTGTCTACTGGGTTGTATTACTAGAATTTCACTCTGTGTTAGAAAACCACGCGGTGAAATTGTCTATTGGGTTGTATTACTAGAATTCCACTCTGTTAGAAAACCACTCGGTGAAATTGCCTACTGGGTTGTTTTACTAGAATTTCACTCTGTGTTAGGAAACCACGCGCTGAAATTGTCTACTGGGTTGTATAACTAGAATACCACTCTGTGTTAGAAAACCACGCGGTGAAATTGTATACTGGGTTGTATTACTAGAATTCCACTCTGTGTTAGAAAACCACGCGGTGAAATTGTCTACTGGGTTGTATTACTAGAATTTCACTCTGTGTTAGAAAACCACGCGGTGAAATTGTCTATTGGGTTGTATTACTAGAATTCCACTCTGTTAGAAAACCACTCGGTGAAATTGTCTACTGGGTTGTATTACTAGAATTCCACTCTGTGTTAGAAAACCACGCGGTGAAATTGTCTACTGGGTTGTATAACTAGAATACCACTCTGTGTTAGAAAACCACGCGGTGAAATTGTATACTGGGTTGTATTACTAGAATTCCACTCTGTGTTAGAAAACCACGCGGTGAAATTGTCTACTGGGTTGTATTACTAGAATTTCACTCTGTGTTAGAAAACCACGCGGTGAAATTGTCTATTGGGTTGTATTACTAGAATTCCACTCTGTTAGAAAACCACTCGGTGAATTTGCCTACTGGGTTGTTTTACTAGAATTTCACTCTGTGTTAGGAAACCACGCGCTGAAATTGTCTACTGTGTTACTAGAATACTACTTTATTTGATCTTGGTTCTTACCTGATGTGTTCTCGAGCTCGGCTGGATAACAATTGATCTGTTCAACGTTTATGTTGCCCTTTTTATACTAAATTCTGAATAATGTTTTACCCTAACAATAATCAGTACCTGTAGTTGTTATTGTTATGTCTCTTTACTTTTTGTTGCTTGTTGTTTACGTGTTTAAAAATGCATGTTTTGTTACTTGTTTGGTCATGTGTGTTGTTAGTGTAGCTTGTTTACTTGTTTGTCGCTATTGTGTGTAGTGTTGTTGGTGGTTATTTTATAACTCACATTCCTGCCCGTTATGTACAGCGATTACAGTGTAAGGCCAGGTGAATTTGAATAAGAAAACTTAGGTGCCTAACAGGGTGTGACCGAGTTTTGCCACACAAAACTTGTCGTCACACTCCTCCCTTTCTTCCGGAAAAAAATATTAAACAACACCTTATATATTTTTTTTCTCAGTTGTTTTATTTATTTAGTAGACTAATACCTTACGGTAGCGGAGCCAAATTTCGAAGTTCTTATTCTATAGGTCACAAGGCAGCCGGACGGGCATCGTTAGTTAAACTCAAAAGTTGATTTTGAGTCGATTGGTATACTTCAAGGAGGGCCTAGGACCAATATATTAAGGTGTACACGTCAGCACAAATGCATAATACTCTCTCTACTATTGTGGTGTGGGTATAAATACAATGAACAATTACTCAAATAAACAACTTGAAAAAATTTTGGCATATGATCATTACCAAAGAATATTTGGCTTTGGAGTAACAGCGTCACCGTCAGAGTTTGTCACATGGCGTGGCATTTTACGTCTCATAATGTGCATACCATAAGAATACCGAAGGACTGGTGTTTGCATGTGGATTCGTTAAAATTTATTGATGGTAATGTGCGCCAAGACAACTTAAATCCTGTTCATTACAAATCTCGTATATGCCACAAAACACGCAATTGACAGTGTCAAAAGTAGGTAATGGTAAATCGATTTCGATTCCAATCGAAAATCGATTTTCTGGTAAAAAAAATTGATTTTTTGCAATCGGATTTACGTATGCGATTTTATACTGAAATCGATTATTGTGCTTTTAAAACCGATTTTTTATTTTTATCAAAATTTTGGCAATTATTTTGGTAGGTTGTATGCTTATGCAGTTTTCTAAGTTTAAAGTTGTAGTTTTACGTATTAACGTTTAGTGCCCTTGGTATATTTCAACTTTAATATAGGGGTTATTGTTCTTCAGAAATTTAAGTCATCGATGGACAGTGAACAAAACAGTCCAAGCATATCGTACCGTACCAAACGCTAAGTCAGCTTTGTGAAAATAAACATACATATTATAGAAACACAACAGGTTAATTAAACCATGGCATTCCTGTGGAAATGCGCTAATTTTCAAACAGACCAGTGTGTGAGCAATATTTAAATCTAGTTATAAGCAGAGTGAAAAACAAAAAGTATGTAATTTATCCTAACATATACGAAATTACAAGGAACTAAATCTGCGTCTTTCCGACATCAACGACATGCAAACGTTTGTTGTCTAAAAGCAACTTATAGTAACTTAGCAAAGAAACTGTCGCCACCGATCAAAAAATATTGTAATAATCCTTTGAAATACTATCCATACATTTAGCCTTGTCACAGAAATCAATTACGATCAAAAGGGATTTCGCTTTATGTGAAGAGAGATACGAAATCACTTTCGACCGGAATTCTTTTATGTGACACGCCTGACTGACTACACAAGAACATAATTTTAATATGTGAAATGTACATACATATCGCACTTGTTCCTCTAAAGGCCATTTCAACATTTTCCCTTTTTGTAGGAAAATTATAAACAGTAGTCATATCTACCCACTGTAAAAATCGGTTTTGGAATCAATTTATCATTTCCTAGTTCATTCGGTGTTAAAAATTTATTTTTAGGCGTATAGAATTGAGAGCTATACCGAAAATGGGTGGGGTAAGTAAATAAGACGAGATTTTCTAAAATAATGCTTAAACATGGTACAAATATTTTTTACACATCAGATTAGGAATGCCCACTCTGGGAAATTATTAAAATACGCCTAAAACTGCAGCAGATATAGTACCACCAGTTGGATGGATCATCCCTAATGATTTCCAGGATCCGCATGTGACCCACCAGGTCCCCTGCTCTATATTCAGCAATGCGCGGCATCCTGCTAGCACCCCTGCAGGCTTCCTCCCTAATAGAAATGTGCAGCGGAGGAATGTGCAGGATAGCCCCCAAAGCCAGAGTGGGGCAGGTCCTCATGGCACCCGTGATCGATATGCAGATCAGGCGGTAGACCTTATCAAGTATCACTCTAGCCTTGACCTGTTCGGTCTTAGTCCACCACACCAGGGCGGCGTAGCACAATATTGGTCTAATAATAACAACAAAAGACCAGTGGATCATCCGGGGTTTCAGCCCCCATGTCTTTCCGAAGAGTCTTTGACAGGCATATATTGCCCTAGACGCTCTTCTAGTGACATGTACCAACTGAGCGTTCCAGTTGAGGGATTTGTCCAGAATGATCCCCAGGTATTTCACCTCATTAGAGAATCCGATAACCGCTCCGTTCAGGGTCGGTTCTTTCAGCCTCAGAATTCTCCGTCTGGTGAATGGTATCAAGGTAGTTTTTACGGGATTAATGTTAAGTCCCCTCTCCCTGCACCAGCTAAGTGTCAAGTCCAGGGCCCGCTGCATGGCCCCTGAAATCGTCGCATCATCAAAACCGGTCACAGATGTAACCAGATCGTCAGCATATCCATAGGTTCGCAAACCTAGGTTATTAAGTTTTTCCAATAGCTCGTCGATAACCAAGGTCCACAATAGAGGCGATAAAACGCCACCCTGTGGGCAGCCTTTGGTTGCTTCAATGGTCATCGACGAACCACCCAGATCCAACTTAATCACCCTAGATGCTAGCATCTCCCTTATCCAATTCCTTATGAGAACTGGAATACCCTTCCTTGTTAGAGCAAAGTCAATTGCATCATAGGAAGTGTTGTCAAAGGCTCCCTGAATGTCGACGAACGCACACAGAGCTATTTGCCTTGCCCCCAGTGCCCTCTCAATCGTACCCACGACGTGATGGATTGCGGTCACCGTAGATCTGCCCGATTGATAGGCAAACTGAAAGCGATGTATCGGGTTATCCGATAAATATTCATCTCTTATAAATCTATCTATTAGTTTTTCCATGGTCTTCAGGAAAAACGAACTGAGGCTTATTGGTCTGTAGGACTTGGGCAGATGTTCGGACTTGCCCCCAACCTTGGGTATAAAGACCATTTTAACCTCTCTCCATGGTTCTGGTACGTGGCACGCCAGTAAACTGGATCTGAAGATCCTAGTCATTTGGGAATTGATAGCACTCCCCCCCTGCTGAAGGCAGCATGGAAGGATACCATCCGGTCCCGGTGATTTGAATGGACTGAATTTGGATAAAGCCCATGCCACTCGTTTCACATCAAAGATTCTACCCGCCAACCTCATATTCCCTTTGGACGCGGAGGACGACCATGTGGACACTCTTGGTGACAAGAAGAGTAGAGAATCTGGAAAGTGGGTCGCTAGTAGGAGCTCACAGGTCTCCTTTGGCGACTCAGTAAATGTACCATCTGGCCGCTTAAGTGTGCTAAGACCAGGCCTGCGGATCCGGAGCCGGCAGCTCCCTTCGAAGGCCTCCCGGATGTTCGTACAAAGTGTATCGGATTCAAAATCAATGTCCACTGGGCTTGTAATCAAATCCCCCGACATGTTCTCAGTAAGAGCCAAGTGATGGCGAAAAATGTCCCAGTTCGCGTTTCTAGGGTTGCGATACGTTTGAACAAACGTCGAAGAGCATTCGATGTCGAACAACAGATACTGATGATCCGACAACGTAATGTCACTCGAAACGTGCCAGTTTTTAATGGCATATGAAAGATTGCTACTAGTAAGTGTGAGATCCAAGACCTCCTGTCTAATAACGTTCCTAAAAGTGGGCTCATCGCCCCTATTAGCTACAAATATATTGTTTACACAAATATACTCAAGTAAACACTCACCCCGTTTGTTGATATCGGTGCTACCCCATACAGTGTGGTGGGCGTTTGCATCACAGCCTATAATCCACCCAAGGCCGCGCATTTGGCAATATGATACCAGCTCAGTGACCTCGGGAGTAGGAGCACTATCAGCATCCCCTGGCAAGTAGGCAGAGGCGATAACGACCTCATGTTCGCCCGCAATGGATAGGATCTTCGCCCTGATCGCCACCAGATCCCCGTGCAGAAATTCTGAAATAGGTAAATAGATTAGATCCTTCCTGACTAGGAGAGCCGCTCTCGGCCTCGAAGCTGCAGAGTTATAAATAATCTTACCTTGATCGTTGTGGAGCCCCTGAATAGCCCCAGAGTTAACCCATGGTTCCTGGATGAAGCAGATATCCAGGAGGTTTTTGGTGAACCTACGACATAGCAAATACGACGCTGCCTTGGCGTGGTGTAGGTTCACCTGAAGGCACTTCAGATGCCTGGTACCCTTATTTAGCTTACTGGCGATTGGGTACATTACTTCCTCCTGTTTCTACCCGCCATCTTCCTGCCGCGGTTGGTGCCTAATAATGCCGCTTCCTCAGCGGTTGTACCGTGGCCCTTTCGCGGTCTGCTATACGAGGTCGTGGAAGTGCTCGTGGAGGTTTTTCTCCTGATGGTCGGAGCATGCCCCCTCGAGCCCGATGGGACCTCGCCAGCTCTATTGTTGTCATTTCCTGACGTACGTGCCGGGCGATCCTTACCCGTTGGGCCCGATTTGACCCTTCCAGTATTGGCAGGATTCCCAGCCGAGGCAGAGGTGGACGGTTTGACCGAACTCTCCCCTGAACTGCTAGCTTTAGCCGTGGCGGCCTTTATCCGGCCGGCTTTGTCACCTGGCTCAGTCCTCCTGGGTACGTCGTGCACTGCCCCGTGTTGACGGTTGGTGGGCCTAATGTGGACTGTTCCATACCCATAGCCAATGTGGTGATTTTTCCGCCTAATTATGGATGCCGAGTTTGGGTCAATTGCAAAGGTTATCTCAGCAATGCTACCTTTACTGACCCGATTCAGCACTCTCCATAATTCGACGGAGAGATCGTCATTCTGTCCTTCCACAAGAGACAGAATCCTGCTGGTGGGTGTGTCGGGCTTCTCAGGGAAATATCCAATGAATATTTCAGCCCTTGGTACCTCTTCCTCAGTTACGACCTTCAAAACTGCATCCTTCCAGGGTTTTATTAAGGGAACATGTTCCCTTACCCAATCGGCTGACTTTTCTCCCTTGCAGTTGAAAGTGAGCCAACCTGGTTTAAAACTGCAGCCTGCAAACTGTGGTTTTACGCTACCCTTTTTGAGCTCCACAATCTTGTCCAGGACCGCAGTTTGGATAAGCTTCAGCTTATCCTCTGTCCATACACTCGTCGGAAAGTCCGGTGGGATTACTCCCAACCTGATGACATCGACCATTTCACCGTATGTGGGCTGGACATTTTGGTTTCCTGTCCCTGAGGCTTTTGTACTGGCACTATTGGCTGTAGTCGCGCCAGTCGCCATGCTGCCTGTAGCCCGCTTGGGAGGATTTGGTTTGTCCGGCGAGGAACCGTCCGAACGTACCCTCTTCCTGGGAATTTTTAGGTCACACAACTCATTGCGGACTTCCCTCATTGGTTTTTGGCATAGCTCTCGTGCCTTTTCAAGGCTCATACCCTCTTTCAGGTAGAGCTTTAGACGCCTACGTGCAGAACCAGGCAATTTTATCCTACCTTCCGCACCCTGGTTAGTTACGGCTGAGGAGGATTGTTGCGCGTTTGGCACTGATTCCAGGAGCGCATCCTCTTCATCCGTTGGGATAGATATCTCAGTGGCGTTGGGACCAGCATCCCCCTGCACTAGGATATCATCCAAAGATTCGCTCACGGATTTCTCCGCTTCGCGAGCGTTAGGATCCAAAGACCCTAACACAGGTTCATTTGTGTCCATAGGGACACTTACGATATTATTTTTAGTTTCTAAATCATCCATTAGTTGTTTTCTTTAGAATGGGGGTTTTGGTAGTACACCATATGACAGAGCCCCATGCCATAGGTGGGCACAACTTACAACCGAGACATTGCCAGTGTCCGGAGGCCACCGTTAAAAGACACACTCACGCAGTGCCATTCATCCCAGGGACACGGTTCGGATAACATCGGGGATTGCGGGTTTTTATCGAGCGTCCACTCTAGATCCGCCATGTTCAGCTTAAAGCAGAGACACCTCGGGCAGGATGTGATATTTGATCACGCATGGACGATCATTGGAACCTGAAGTTGGCTACCGCAGTCACAAACTGACCAGCTATATTACGCATTCAGATTCCCTACGGTACTCACCGCTTGTCTCCTACGAATTGTGCAAAATCTCACACTAATATGTGCATTCTGCCACTATTTATTCAAGGGATTTCAATTCCAAACTGATTAGGAAAACTAGAAACAGTTTAACAACAATATATGTACATCCTTTCATTTGAGTCGTCCATTTTAACATTTAATTTTTCTTATTTTAATTTTTATATTATAATTTATATATAACTTTTATTTATATAAGTAGCGACATACATTAATTAGTTTTTTTTGCTTTAGTTTTTCTTCTTTTTAGCTGCATACATATACTTTTTAAGTTTTTAAAATATTGTTTTTACTACACATGTTATAAATTTTACATTTTATTGATGGACATTTATGAATGTATATGTGTATTTGACAGCTCATCTTATAAGATAGTTGTTATAAGATTTCTCATAACAACTGTCTCATAATATTTATTATAATATTAATATTAACACTATTTGAGAGTCTACACGTAAGATAATACTCTCTGCTATTGAATTTGACGTTTGCTGATATAAAAATCTTATATCTTATCTCACGTGGAGACCCTGTGTTAGAGAACCACGCGGTGAAATTGTCTACTGGGTTGTATTACTAGAATTTCACTCTGTGTTAGAGAACCACGCGGTGAAATTGTCTACTGGGTTGATTTACTAGAATTTCACTCTGTGTTAGAAAACCAAGCGGTGAAATTGTCTACTGGGTTGTATTACTATAATTTCACTCTGTGTTAGAAAACCACGCGGTGAAATTGTCTACTGGGTTGTATTACTAGAATTTCACTCTGTGTTAGAAAACCACGCGGTGAAATTGTCTACTGGGTTGTATTACTAGAATTCCACTCTGTGTTAGAAAACCACGCGGTGAAATTGTCTACTGGGTTGTATAACTAGAATTCCACTCTGTTAGAAAACCACGCGGTGAAATTGTATACTGGGTTGTATTACTAGAATTCCACTCTGTGTTAGAAAACCACGCGGTGAAATTGTCTACTGGGTTGTATTACTAGAATTTCACTCTGTGTTAGAAAACCACGCGGTGAAATTGTCTATTGGGTTGTATTACTAGAATTCCACTCTGTTAGAAAACCACTCGGTGAAATTGCCTACTGGGTTGTTTTACTAGAATTTCACTCTGTGTTAGGAAACCACGCGCTGAAATTGTCTACTGTGTTACTAGAATACTACTTTATTTGATCTTGGTTCTTACCTGATGTGTTCTCAAGCTCGGCTGGATAACAATTGATCTGTTCAACGTTTATGTTGCCCTTTTTATACTAAATTCTGAATAATGTTTTACACTAACAATAATCAGTACCTGTAGTTGTTATTGTTATGTCTCTTTACTTTTTGTTGCTTGTTGTTTACGTGTTTAAAAATGCATGTTTTGTTATTGTTACTTGTTTTGTCATGTGTGTTGTTAGTGTAGCTTGTTTACTTGTTTGTCGCTATTGTGTGTAGTGTTGTTGGTGGTTATTTTATAACTCACATTCCTGCCCGTTATGTACAGCGATTACAGTGTAAGGCCAGGTGAATTTGAATAAGAAAACTAAGGTGCCTAACAGGGTGTGACCGAGTTTTGCCACACTCCTCCCTTTCTTCCGGAAAAAAATATTAAACAACACCTTATATATTTTTTTTCTCAGTTGTTTTATTTATTTAGTAGACCAATACCTTACGGTAGCGGAGCCAAATTTCGAAGTTCTTATTCTATAGGTTTTCCCGACGGCTTGTTTTAGGAAGTTTAACCTCCCCTTACGATTTGGGTCTTGCACAAGATTTATGACATATGTCCATAGTTCCGTCGGTAATTGCTCCCCGGTGTGATTGCCTATGTGGCTTCCGAACTCCATACCTTGAGACACGTGTCCTACGCTGAGTGCTTCAATGGTGACTGATGTTGGGGATTCAGTCGGGGCCGATGGAATTTCTCCTAAATCGCTCCACGTCGTGTAGGTGTTTATAGATATGGTGTCATCTCCGTACTATTTTGCCACTGCCTCTTCCAGTTCCGTCGTAAGGTTCTCTGTGTGTACGTGGGAGACTGGTTTTTGTTGGCTGGCCTTGTACCGTTGACATGAAACGCAGATCCATACGTATTTTGTTACTTGCCTGAATAAGCCTGGCCAATAGTAGCGGTTACAAACTCGTGCAATGGTCTTTCGTATTCCCATGTGTCCTGCCCCAGGTTGATCATGATTTTCCTATAGAACTCGCTGCCGGAGGTGCTTTGGCACACATAGCTTCCAAGGTGTGCAGCCTTCGACCTCGTTCCGACTAGGAATATGCCGGTATAGATTATTGTTTTCCACGATATAATCGGAGAACTTCTCTGAATTTTCTTGGACTTCCTTGATTTTTCGCTCCAGCCAGGCACATTTTTCGTTTCTGGATTCCATAGTTGTGGTACACAGGGTGTCTAATGGTTCCCGGGATAAAGTATCCGCTTCCACATTAATTTTTCTTCGCCAGTTTTCCACATCAAAGGAATTTTGTTGTAGCTCCTCTTCGTCCTCTGATATTCCCGTAAGTCGTACCCTTTCGACGTTTGCCGTCATTTGGTCTCCGCCCAGCTGGATTTCCTCCGTTCCGCATTTTAGTGTTGTGCCCATCGCCGTCAAGAAATCCATTCCCAAAATGATATTATCCCGCATTTTGGGCAATATTAATAAGTCAATTGATAATGTTTTATTTCCACACGTTATTGGCACATTTACGCCTTCCTGTACTCTTGTTCGTGATGCGTCGGCTAACGAAACAATTACCTCGCTTTGAAATCGCCCTTGGTGAGCCTCTCTGCGCATTGTCGCCTTTTCTTCCTGCCCATTTACGTTGTTTTTTAAATACATGTGCCCTTCGTGAATATAAAATGTGCTGTGTTTCGGGTCATACTTATAGGGCTTATCGCCAACGGCCTCACCTACCCTTACTGACGAGGCCCCTGAGAGTTTTCCGCCTGTGTTCTGCAGCATTCTATTGTTTTTAAGTCAGGTCGCCCTCAGTCCCAACAAAATAATTTTTGTTCATTTTGGCAATTCCTGTAAACATGCCCTTCTTGACCACATCGTCGGCATACAATACTGGGGTTAAGTTGCCTGGCCCTATTTGCGGTTTCCGTGGTGTTTCTTGAAGTGATCTGTTGGGGGTTTACTCCCGGCCTCCTCGTCTGTGGCACCAACGGTTTTGGTTGATTTCGTGCTTGTTCTGCATCTACTTCTTCGTAGTCCTCTGCCAGTCTAGATAATTCTTGCAGGGTACGGAAGTCTTGCCGTTTTATATACAGCCTGTATCCAGTCGTGGTATTGGCGTTTAGCCTCTCTAGTTTTTGTTCCTCACTATATCCGGCTTGTCCCATCAGATCCTGTAATTGTACCATAAACGTTTTGAACGACTCACCCGGCTGCTGTTTCCTGGCCCGTATCGTGTCTTCTAATTTATTGAGGTAGCCTGACGGTTATAAAAATTCCAGGAAGTCGTGTCTGAAGTTATCCCACGAGGTCCAGCGCCTATTGTTGTTGCAGTACCATGATAGTGCGAAGTCCCTTAGTAACTCTGGCATGGTACGGAGAAGTAAATCCACGCGATGGGATCCTTGCTGCCGTCAAACTTAACAGACCACTTCCTGACTTGTTCAATAGCCTGCAGATACTCTGCTCGTTCATTGTAACGTGTCGGTGCTTGTTGAATATTTTGCTGGTTTTTGTACATGTCACCTGCGTATTCGGTGTCACATACCTGAATGTGGGGAATCGTGAACGCAACTCCTGTTCCGGTTCTGCCGGGTATTGTTTCTTGTTTAGCTGCTCAAGCGGTATCACTTCATCGGGTTGGTGCCCACCGCTTTTGATAAATTCCTGTTCCGGTTCTGTCGGGTATTGTTTCTTGTTTAGCTGCTCAAGCCGTATCACTTCATCGGGTTGGTGCGTATTTCCTCCACTGTGCCACTCGATTCTAACTCGAATTCTTCGGCATAGGCTCTTCTCTTTTCAAACCGTACACCCAGTTGATTTTCACCATCTTGCTTCTTTGTTACTTTATGTATTGTTTTCTTGTTGAAGTCCCTGCTCGGGCGCCACTTGTAACGAATTTATTTTGGGTATACTCAGCCTTTGTGCAGGTTCGTTACAAGAAAATATGACACGTGTTGATTTTTCGTTTTAATAATAAATCTAATCATTTTTATTTAATATTCTTATACTAGTTTACAATAATTTATAATTGGTTGTGTGGTGTTCCTGCTTGTCTAGCTCCAGCACTCCCTCCCGTGTTATGTCCTTCCTCGTCTTGGCTGCTTAAGCTGGTATAAATTCCAGTTTAGAAAACTGCGGTGTGCCGCTTGTTACGGAGAGTTTCAGGAGAACACTTCTGGGGTTATCACTAAGGGATACTTCGGGTTGTACAAAAAATCTCACTTTCGTGAAATGTTCTACTGGTTATTTTGCTTGGTGTTAGAAATACACGCGGGGAAAATTGTCTACAGGGTATTTGTTGTTTACTAGTAGCTCACTCTGTGTTAGAAAACCACGCGGTGAAATTGTCTACTGGGTTGTTTTACTAGAATTTCACTCTGTGTTAGAAAACCACGCGGTGAAATTGTCTACTGGGTTGTGTTACTAGAATTTCACTCTGTATTAAAAAAACCACGCGGTGAAATTGTCTACTGGGCTGTGTTTACTAGAATTTCACTCTGTGTTAGAGAACCACGCGGTGAAATTGTATACTGGGTTGTATTACTAGAATTTCACTCTGTGTTAGAAAACCACGCGGTGAAATTGTCTACTGGGTTGTATAACTAGAATTTCACTCTGTGTTAGAAAACCACGCGGTGAAATTGTCTACTGGGTTGTATTACTAGAATTTCACTCTGTGTTAGAAAACCACGCGGTGAAATTGTCTACTGGGTTGTTTTACTAGAATTTCACTGTGTTAGAGAACCACGCGGTGAAATTGTCTACTGGGTTGTATTACTAGAATTTCACTCTGTGTTAGAGAACCACGCGGTGAAATTGTCTACTGGGTTGTTTTACTAGAATTTCACTCTGTGTTAGAAAACCACGCGGTGAAATTGTCTACTGGGTTGTATTACTTGAATTTCACTCTGTGTTAGAAAACCACGCTGTGAAATTGTCTACTGGGTTGTATTACTAGAATTCCACTCTGTGTTAGAAAACCACGCGGTGAAATTGTCTACTGGGTTGTATTACTAGAATTCCACTCTATGTTAGAAAACCACGCGGTGAAATTGTCTACTGGGTTGTATTACTAGAATTCCACTCTGTGTTAGAAAACCACGCGGTGAAATTGTCTACTGGGTTGTATCACTAGAATTCCACTATGTGTTAGAAAACCACTCGGTGAAATTGCCTACTGGGTTGTTTTACTAGAATTTCACTCTGTGTTAGGAAACCACGCGGTGAAATTGTCTACTGTGTTACTAGAATACTACTTTACTTGATCTTGGTTCTTACCTGATGTGTTCTCGAGCTCGGCCTGATAACAATTGATCTGTTCAACGCCCTTTTTATACCAAATTCTGAATAATGGTTTACACTAACAATAATCAGTACCCATGAATCAAAAAAAACAAGATTGCGCACTCAGCCGTACAAAAAAAAAATTCTACTGCGCATCTACGTCATCATAGACTAAATATGAGTGTTTGTTGTAGCAAATGTAAGACACACACAAATGAACACACACAAAGTCTATTGTTTCGTCACACACAAAAATAACGGACCTGCGCAATGCGCAATCTTGTTTATTTGATTCATGATCAGTACCTGTAGTTGTTATTGTTATGTCTCTTTACTTTTTGTTGCTTGTTGTTTACGTGTTTAAAAATGCATACTTTGTTATTGTTATTTGTTTTGTCATGTGTGTTGTTAGTGTAGCTTGTTTACTTGTTTGTCGCGATTGTGTGTAGTGTTGTTGGTGGTTATTTTATAACTCACATTCCTGCCCGTTATGTACAGCGATTACAGTGTGAGGCCAGGTGAATTTGAATAAAAAAACTAAGGTGCGTAACAGGGTGTGACCGAGTTTTGCCCCAAAAAACTTGTCGTCACAAGTTTGATCTCGGTGATAGGTGAAAATTCGTCTTACGTAGCTGCAATCAAGCGTGGTAGTACAAAAGAGACAAAAATACAAGTAAATCATGAGAATGATTTTCGTAAAATTATAAACAAATTTGAAGCAATTAAAAATGCTTTTATACATACCAACTGAAGAGCAGTAAGGGTCTTCAGGAAGTGATTAAGGGAATTGACTCATGTGTGGACCCAGAGGAAATAATATCATTCCTAGAAGAGAAAGGCTTCAAAATAAAACATGTAGTTAATATTAAAACTAGGGAAAAAATTTCCCAACCACTATTTCGAGTGGAGTTAGAGCCCAGCGATGTTAAGCTAAAAAAAACGAAACGCATTCTATATACAGTTTGAAATATATCCTGTACAGGAAAATAACTGTAGAGGAGCCGCTCAAAAGAAATGGACCCGTTCAGTGTTTTAACTGCCAAGAATTTGGTCCTGCTAAGGCATACAGCTACTTACCCCCTGTTTGCCTAGTATGTGGTGAATGTACCAAGTTCTTTGCGATAAGTCTAAAACCGACCCCAACGTAAAAAAACGCAGAAACTGTGGCGGTAATCACACTGCCAATTATAGAGGATGCCCTGTATACACTATCGTCAAGCAGTCGTCTGGGCCGAAAACTAATCTCCCTCAAACGCAGGTAACAAATCATGTAATCATTAATGACATTCAGGCTAGTAATAACAGAACCTCTTACGCTTCGTCAAGTCAAGTTTCAAATTTAAGTGGGTAAAAAAAACCATGGAAACATTAAGGCCCAACCAGAACATGCATGTATTAGCTTAAGCAACTGTCAAAAATTAACGAAAAGTCTGTCTAATGCATAAGCAAATAAAAAAAGACTTTTAGGTTGCTATAATGTACTTAATATCTATTTAACCATTGTTGCATATTTGTGCAATATTTTGTTTTTTTGCGATTACTTTAAACTAAAAAGTACCAAAAAGTCCAACCGTGTACTTGTTTATTTTATGATATTTAATTTGTAAAGAATTTAAAAATAGATAATTTGTGAGTGTATTAAAAAAAATGGAAAATAAATTAAAATATGTTAATTCGTCTTCTTTGTCCATTTTAATTTATTTTATTTTTTATTGTTATACATACACAGCTGTTTTCGTGTTTTGCTTAAGCAAATGACATTTGACGAAACTTGACGAAAAGCATCATTAAGTACATTGTAGCTTTCCATATATGTTTTACATGTATTCGCACAGCTACTTAAGTTGACTTAAGCGACCTCATTCATGTTCTGGTTGGGCCTTTAGTGCAAACAGTAAATAGTTTTACGAACACAATAGGCAATATGATGCAGGAAATTCTTAACTTAACAACTTATGCACAACCAAACTCATTTTAGGTATTGTGATACCCAACGGGTTTTAGTTGAATTTGCTATAAGGTTGCCAACTTTAAATATAACGTTTGACAAGTGAAAATTTTATAAAATTAAATATTTTTTAAACTAGAAGTAAAGTGCTGAATAAAAAGTATTTTTAATGTCATTTTATTTTATGATGATGAAAATGAAAACTCTTGTACAGATGTGCTACGCATAAGAAGAAAACATCGTGATGATTCCAACCCTCATGAACTACCTAATGCCAAGTAAGAACTACTAAAATTTATAGATTTAAAAGTTATTTTCGACTAAACAAGGAAGCGTTTTATTTTCTGGACGAAATTAATCATTTAAAAAGACCTGTTCGCGAAGTGGCTATTCCTCCTATATTAAAGTTATGCGCTGCTTTTAGATTTTTCGCTGACGGGAGCTACCAGAAGTTCAGTGGTACCGATTTTAATATAGGAGTACCTATATCTACAATGTCACATGAAATCTCTGGGTTGTTTCCATTAGATTAACAAGCCTCTCAAATTGTGCTTTAGTTGTAATTTTCAAAGATCTACGAATGTATTAAATAAGGTAAAATTCTAAAATACAGTATAATAAATCTTTCTACTTACGGGTTTTCCATTGCCATTTTTTTGCATTTAAAAATGAAAGTCAACTGAAACTGAAAACAACTCAACTACTAATAAACAGTTGTGTATTTATAACGTTGCTGTCGACCAAACTTTAACAAAGTTGAAAACGGCAAAACCACGAAAAAAAACAGATACACAACTGAAAAGCCAACTGCCAGTCGAGTTGAGAATGGTAATTCGAATTTACCAAAGACAACCGGACTGTTACTTCCCTACTATACCAGAAATAATTATTGCGACATATATTGCAGAAAATGTCAAAATGATGTTATCTTTAATGTAGACAGCAATTTTTTTAACATATTTATTGCCGGCAATTTTTGTTGACAATTATTGCTATCATAAAACGTCAAATTTGGTTGCAAAAGAAGCAAACAAGAAAAAAAATAGAAGCGAATTGTTTGCGAAAGAAATTTAATTTGTAAAATGGTAGCAAATTATAATTGTAGTAAAAAATTATATTAAAGAATTTAATAAATACTAAAATAATACTACAAAATCTTTGTTATTTACATTTATATTAATTTGTTTGAATTTATGTTCGTTTTTATATAAAAATATTAATTTTACTTAATAAAAAAAATTAATATTTTTATAAAAAAAAGACCTTAAGCTTAAACAAATTAATATACATTTAAATAATAAAGTCGAATAAGAAAGAATTTATATTCACCCTTATCGTGGTTGGCGTATTTAAAACACGCCTGCGACTGTTTCATAATAGATTAAAGAGAAGGTGAACATATTTTCTTTAATCTATTACCAAACAGTCGTAGGCGTATTTTAAATACGCCAACCACGATAAGGGTGATTAATAAAAATAATTTTTGCAAGATGGTGTCAGTTTTTACACTGCACCTTTTTCTTTGAATTCTATCAAATTATAAATACTTTTTCCCATGCCTTTAACATAAGCTGAGCAATAAGAAATAATGCTCGGTTATTCTGCCGACGTTATTGCCAACTGGCTGACATATTTATCTTTAATGTAGACCTAGGGTAATGTAGGCAGCAATTTTTGGTACATATTTATTGCCGGCAATTTATGTTGCAATAATTGTGTCCATTTTCGTTGACAACTATTGCTTACATAAAACGTCGAATTTGGTTGTCAAATAAACAAAAAGAAGCAAAAAAGAAAAAAATAGAAGCAAATTGTGTGGGAAAGAAATTAAATTTGTGAAATAGGAGCAAATTCAAATTGTAATAAAAGAATTAAATTAATAAACACTAAGGTTAGGTTAGGTTCAGAAGGGTTATGTGCCCAAGGGCACACTTCCACTTGGAGATCAGTACGGTCCATTGTGAATCCCTTCAACATAAAGAAAAATAGATAAAGAAGATAGAAAAAGAGAAAGGTTAAAAAAGAAGTATGAGGTGGATAGAGTATAGAAAATAAGAAAGTTAGTTGGTACAGTGAAGAACAAATTCCCTCTCTACTGTCACCTCAACAGAAACAACCGCACTATTTCCCTGACAAACCCCAGTAGATCAGCCGGACTACATCCAGCAATGCACCCTAGTTCGTCGTGAAACCTATTTCCTAGCCACTTCTGTCTGAGACCCTGCATTCTGGGACAATGACACAGTACATGCTCGATCGTCTCCAGCTCCTCCGAATCCTCGCTCAATCTGCAGAAGTCCGTTATGGCGTTGTCCCATCTGCCCACAAAAGCCCTGTCCGGACAATGAACCGTCAAGAACCCTATAAGCGTTCTAAGACTACTCCTATCCAATCCCAGTGGAACCCTGGTTGCCCCCGCCTCCAATCCGGGCCATAATGCCCTAGACACCCTGCAATCCACTTTGTACCCCCCGGACCGTATCACACCATAGTAGTAACATAGGGGAGGCTTTTCCCGACTGTCCTTTACCACTAAGTCCAGATTCGAACCCTCTCTCGCGAGTTTGTCCGCCACCTCATTTCCCTCAACCACGCAGTGTCCAGGTACCCAACTCAGCCTCACATTGAATGCCTCCATGAGTCGACCAAGAGCATTCCTACACCGAACGACCAGGCACGATCGCACCGTATAATTCGTACATGCCCTAAGCGCCGCCTGACTATCGACGTAAATTGTCACCACAGATCCACCCACGATTTGTTCCAGTATCACCTCCGTCGCCCTCCAGATCGCTAGGATCTCAGCCTGGAAGACACTGCACTCATCGGGGAGTCTGTATGACCTCTTCACCTCGGTGTCCGCGATATATACACCGGCTCCAGTGCCGGTTTCCATCTTGGATCCATACGAAAATACTGCCCACCCCTCAAACAGTCCATTGGATCCACTCCAATTTCCCTATCCGGGAACTCTACTGGTGGTGTTGCGCCGAAGTCCAGGGTCATAGTCCAATGATCCGAAATCCAAAAGCAGACCCATCTCGTACAAGATTCTCGTGTGATCATCCCGCCTAGGTCTAACTAAGGAAGACTCGTAAAGTCTAATTAAGTTCCTAGCGGCCACACTCCTTACGTAATGCTCAATAGGGGACAGATATAGTAGGATGGCCAGCGCTGCCTGCGGAGTGCTTCTCCTTGCGCCCGTGATGCCAAGAGATGCACTTCTTGGAACCTTGCTGAGCATCTTCCTATAGCTATCCACTCTCAACGCACCCCACCAAACAGTGCATCCATAGGTAAGTATAGGCCTAACAACCGATGTGTAAATCCAGTTTACCATATCCGGCCTCAGACCCCAGTTCCTACCAATGGAGTTCCTGCATGTGTAGTATGCATTGAGTCCCCTTCTCATCCTTTCCTGAGTATTTCTCTTCCAAGACAGTTTGCAGTCCAGAAAGTTACCCAAATACTTTGCTCCGTCCGATAGAGGTAACTCGACGCCATCTAGCACTGGCCTCCTAAATTCCTCTATCCTATACCTTCTGGTAAATGGTACCAGCTCAGTCTTCACAGGGTTAACACCCAGTCCCCTATCCTTTGCCCAAGCCGAGAGTTCGCCTAGCATCACCTGCATAATTTCCCTGATCGCGGACAAAAATTTTCCCCTGACCAGCAGAACTATGTCGTCCGCATAGGCAACAACTTTCCTGCCCATGGAATCAAATGACCTAAGAATCCCGTTGACCGCAAGCAACCACAGTAGAGGTGATAGAACCCCCCTTGTGGTGTCCCCCTGGTAACCCTCCTCCTTATCACATGATCCCCCAGGCCCGAGTTTATAATCCTACTGCCAAGCATGCAGACTATCCACTCCACCAGAAAGTCCTCCACTCCCAACTCCAACAACGAATCTCTAATCGCCTCAATCCTAATGTTATTAAAGGCTCCTTCTATGTCCAGAAACGCGGCGAGAGTATATTCCTTATGCCTCAGACCGTGCTCAATACAACCCACCACCTCATGTAACGTGCTCTCAACCGATTTACCCTTTAGGTAAGCATGTTAAGCGTTGCTAAGGCGGGTCTCACTATTGCTCCTGAGATAGAAATCTATTAGCCTCTCAAGAGTCTTCAACAAAAATGAAGACAGACTAATAGGTCTAAAATCCCCCGGTTTCGAGTGGCCCGCTTTACCAGCCTTGGGTATAAAAATCACCCTGACCTCTCTCCACCCCCTAGGCAGATACCTCCTACTGAGGCACTTCTAGAATACATCCATCAGCAGAAGTGATGCATCGTCCGGAATGTTGCAGAGCATGGCCGGAAAAATGCCGTCCGGACCCGGTGATTTATATGGGTCGAAAGTATTGACCGCCCACGCCAGCTTCTCTCTTGTGACCATTTCCTCGATGCAGGCGGAAGCATAATCCGATGTTATGGACGTCACGTCCCATTGACCGTCTTCCGTACCTCTGGTTTCCTTGCACCCGGGAAAGTGCGTCTCCATAAGTAAGGTTAGGGTCTCAGAGCTAGACTCAGTCCATGAGCCGTCATTCCTTTGGATGTAACCAAGGGCTTTAGGGTCCTTAGTTAAAATCCGTCGGAATCTTGACAACTCGTTGACATTATCAATGGATGATTGTTCCAATCCTCTGGTGCTCTGGTAAGCTTGGCCCTATTAAACAGTCTCCTAACCGTAGACCTTTGAACGTGAAGTTCCCTGGTCCACCATTTGGGCTGTTTACGCCTAGCCGGGAATGTAACCGGGCAGGACTGCTCATAGCTTTCCCTTAGAAGATGAGTGAACTTGTTCACAACACCCTCCAGATCAGTCGGCAGCAAGTCGCCCAAGGCTCTTTGCGCCAATCCAATTCGGACTCTTTCCCTAAAGGAGTCCCATTTTGTCCCCCTAGGGTTCCTAAATGGAGCAACCCCAGGTGGGTCAAAATTCAATGTGAAGGTAATACGGCTATGGTCTGAAAATGTACAGTCCGTTGCCACCCTCCAATCAACAACAAGTTGTACGTCACGGTTCACCAATGTCAGATCTATCACTGCCTGCCTATATTTATTTCTGAACGTTGGCGTGTTACCCATATTACAGATAATAAGATTATTAGTAGTTATAAAATCAAACATTAACTCACCCCTTTTGTTTATGTCTGCACTCCCCCATTGGCTGTGATGAGCATTGGCATCGCAGCCTAATAAAAGGATTGCACCCTTCCTCCTTGCATATGCCGTCAGTTCCCGCACCTCCGTGCCAGGTGGGTCCAACGCAACAGAGTGTATCCCGCAACCCCTAAACCGCAAACCTTATTTTTATTAATCCAAGGTTCTTGGATTAGGGCTACGTTCGTCCGGGTGCTGGTGAGGAAGGTTGCTAGTTCGGCTGAAGCTGCTTCCTAGTGGTGCAGGTTTGTTTGCAACACCAACAACCTCTTTGGTCCTGTCATGCTTCGGATACCGGAACCTGACGTTACCTAAACCAAACTTAACTACCCCCCCCCCACCTCCTTCAAGAATTCCATGGACTTCCGATCCACCGCGAAGCGGAAGTCCCTGCCGGTGTTCTCCTTACACACCAGTGAGCTCGCTAGCCTCCATTGGTCGGTAAGAAGCCTGTTTTTCTGGTTGCCCAATACTGCCAGAATTCCTTAAGAATTCCAAAGAATTCTTGTTACCACAATTGACAACTTTCACTCCCTTAACCCAGTCCGCACCATTGAAGGATACGTCCTCCTCTTTACAATTGAATGCTGCCAGCTCGTCGATTAGCCTAGCCTCCACTAACTGCCATAGCTCGGCACTGATCCTCCCATCCGGATCATTCCGATCGATGACAACCACTTGCAGATGACCCTCCAGGCTCGTCGACTTCTTCAGTCTTTTGTTCGATGAAGAAGGCTGATCATCTCCAGATCTGGTCCTCTTAATTGTCTCCTTATCAGAGCCGCCATTAGGAGCTTCAGCCGGAGATGTACCAACCCTCTTCACTGAGCTTGATGACTTCGGCAAGACTAGCTTAGAAGGTTTGTTCCTGCCCGCACCTTTTCCTCTACTGGCCTCCTTACGAGAGCCACTAGTGGAATCGGACGGAGGATTACCAGCCTTCTTCCCCATGTCCACTGCCTTAGCCACTTTACCGACCTTCTTGGGTATCGTCCCCTTATCCTCCACAGCTCGATCCGAAGACATAAGCGCTTTGGTAATTGGGGCAACCCCTCCTTTCTTCAACTCTCGACGGCAGGTTGACGACTCCAACGACCCTGTACTCTTTTGAGTAGTGTCCGGGCCGGCTACTTCATCCACCTCACCCAGAGACCAGTATGGTCCATTGTGACGCCTTAATTAGAGAAAGATATGTAGAGAAGGAAAATAGGTGAAATAAACAGCGAAAGCACAAGTCAGAAAAGAAAGATGGATAGAAAAGAATGTTTCGGACCAGCCCCGAAAGAAATCCTGACCAACCAAATTCGACCTACGTGTGGCCAGCACCCAGCCTCCTCTCGCGCAGCCAGGCCATCCCCATTACGAATCCTATCAGATCCTCAAGTCCACAACCCGAGACATCCCCTAATTCGTTCACGAATCTACTGCCCAGCCACCTCAGCCTGCTGCCCTGCAACCTGGGACAGTGGCACAGAAAGTGCTCAACTGTCTCTAACTCCTCAGGGTCCTCACACAACCTGCACATATCCGATAATTCGGATCCCATCCTCACCGCCATCCTGCCTATCATACAGTGGCCCGTGATCATTCCTATCATGGTCCTCACGCAGACCCTACTCATGCCCAGCAGCAACCCCGAATCGGACTTGCTAAGCACCGGCCACAGCGTCCGTGATACCCGGCAGTCCGTCCGGTTCCCCCAGGCCCGATTGGTCGCGCCCAGAATCCACTCCCTGATCCTTCCAAAATAGAAGCCTATTGGAGGTCTAACCGCCTCCATACAGTTAGGGTCCTCCATCTCTGAGCCCTGTCTTGCTAACTCGTCAGCAATTTCATTGCCACCTATGTCGCAGTGACCCGGCACCCAGCACAACCTTAGCGTATACTCCCCTAAGACTTCTTCCAAGCCCTCCTACAATCATCAACTAGCTTTGAGTTCACATAACAGCCCCTTACGGCCATAAGAGCCGCCTGGCTGTCCACATATATAGTGACCTCAGAGCCCCTATCAATGTTGTCCCTCATCAGTTCCACGGCCCTCAATACCCCCAGAACCTCCGCCTGAAAGACACTACAGTCGTCAGGAAGCCTATATGACCTTCTGATGTCCAGATGTGCCCCTCATCTTCGAGCCATCAGTGAAAATAGCAAATCCACTAAATAATCTGCTCCTACCTGACCAGCTCTCCCTAGAAGGCACTATTACCTCCGGCGACCGCCCAAAGTCCACCCTGGTGCCCACATAATCAGTGGAGCCGGGTAGTCCCAGGCAATAGCCACACTCCTCAATCACACTCAGGATCCGTGAGTGACCCTGCGTGACATTCCCTATCAATCCTAACTCCCTCAGTCTAAGAATGCTCCTGGCCGCCATTCCCATCACATACTGCTCAATAGGCAGAAGATGTAGAATGACGTCCAGGGCAGCCTGAGGAGTACTTCTCATGGCACCTGTCATGCCAATTGAAGCGCACCTCTGAGCCTTAGAAAGAAGGTTCCTACGACTAGCAAATCCCAATGACTCCCACCAAATACAGCATCCATACGTAAGAATGGGTCTAACCACCGAAGTGTACAGCCATCCCACTACTGACGGCCGGAGTCCCCAGCTCCTACCTATCGATGATCTGCAAGCATAGTAGGCATTGAGACCCCTTTTAAGTCTCTCCTGAGTATTTCTTCCCCATGACAGCTTGCTGTCCAGAAATACCCCCAGATATTTAGCACAATCAGACAATCTAAGCTCCAATCCTCCCAGTACCAACTCCGTCTTCTCCGGATTAACTCCCAATCCCTTATCACTAGCCCATGCCGATAGTTCGCCCAGCGCCCCTTGCATGATGTCGCTTATTGTCGGCAGAAACTTGCCCGACACCAATATAACTACATCATCCGCGTAGGCCACGACCTTCTGACCAATTCTGTCAAAACGTCTCAGAACGACATTGACGGCCAAGAGCCACAATAAGGGAGAGAGAACTCCCCCCTGTGGGGTCCCCCTAGTCACCGATTTTCTTAAGCGTTCGCTTCCCCAGTCAGAGTGAATAACTCTGCTGCTAAGCATCATAGTTATCCATTCGACCAAGAACAGCGGAACCCCTAGGTCAACCAGTGCCTGCCTGATAGCCTCTATCCTCAAATTGTTAAAGGCGCCCTCTATATCCAGGAATGCCGCCAAGGTGTATTCCTTGTTTCGCAAACCCCGCTCCACATAACCAACCACATCATGCAGCGCACTCTCAACAGACCTACCCTTAAGATAGGCGTGTTGAGCACCGCTGACGATGCCGGCGTCAATCTTCGTCCTCAAATGTAGATCAATCAGTCTTTCCAACGTCTTCAATAGAAAAGACGACAAGCTGATTGGTCTAAAATCCTTGGGTTTAGAGTGACCGGTTCTACCCGCCTTGGGTATAAAGACAACCCTAACCTTCCACCACCTTCTAGGAATGTACCCGTTCAGCACACATACCCTAAACAGTTCCACCAACAACAGGAGTGATGATTTCCCGATATTCTGTAACATCGCCGGAAAGATACCATCTGGTCCCGCCGATTTGTAGGACCCAAAGGTATTTACCGCCCATGTTACCTTATCCAAGGTAATCATCTCCCCCACCGTCTCCCTTTCCTCAACGCCCGAGCCCGACCCAGAGAAGGGGTCACCACATACAGCCTGTTCCCCCGACCCAGGATCCACACACCCCGGAAAGTGAGTCTCCATTAGCAAACAGAGAGATTCAGAGCCAGATTCCGTCCATGAGCCGTCCGGTCTCTGAATAAATCCAGGGACTACCGGGTCCTTGGATAAAATTCTCCTGAACCTAGACATCTCATTCACGGATTCGACTGACTCGCTAAACTTAATCCACGAGTCCCTTTTCGCCCTTCTAATATCTCCCTTATACTTCCCGTAACTTACCCTGAAGTTACTCCAATCTTCCTCCCTACGCGTATACTTCGCCCTATTGAACAGCTTTCTGACAGTGGACCTATGAGTCCTCAACTCGTCTGTCCACCATCTTGGCTGTGTGCGTCTGCCCGGAAAATTTAACGGACAGGATCGCTCATAGCTACTGGTCAATACACCCGTGAAGGTGTTTACCAGTTGCTCCACACCGGCCGGATTCGACCCCCAGTTCCGTGTAACCCTAAGGTTCCTTTGCACCAGTCCCGAAAACGAATCCCAATCCGTCCTTCTCGGATTCCTATACGGACACCCTTTCGACCTCTCAAACATTAGACTAAAGGACAGACGACTATGGTCAGAGAAGGAAAAATCCAAAGCCACCCTCCAGTCCTCTACTAATTCCCTACAGTTCGTCAATGTTATATCTATCACTGCCTCTCTATCCCTAGTTCTGAACGTTGGCGTATTCCCCCTATTACAGATAAAGAGATTGCTGGCAATAATAAAATCAAACATAGACTCACCTCTTTTGTTGATGTCGGCACTTCCCCATTGGGTGTGGTGTGCATTGGCGTCACAACCCAGTACCAGTCTCGAGCCGCTTCTGCCCGAGTGCTCCACCAACTCCCGTACTTTATCACCAGGTGGATCGGTAGCCTCGTACGGCAAGTATACCGATGCCAGTGCCAGAACCGTTCTGTCCCTGGCCTCTCCTGTCACGACCGCTCTCACACCACTCTTGGATTTTCTAAACTCGTTCGGCTATCTGATGTGACCTGTTCTGTCGCATCCTGCCGAACAATGTGTTTTGATGCACTCGCCAATCCACTTTCCATCTCGAGTGTAACCTCAGAGGCCGCTGGTCCAGCCCTTTGGCCCTGATCATCAGCCGAAATCATTGTTATTTCGTGCTCATCATCAGAGCCCAGAGTTAGATCACCGAGCCTTTCCGAAGCACCTGTTCGAGATGGGGAGCCGACTAGTGAGTCCATCGCGTCCGTCTCTGTCAGTTCTGTTGCTAACTGACTTTCCTGCAGCAGAATATCCCTGTGAATACTCAGCCAGTCTGAGTCCATATCTGACTCAGAGTCTGCCGAGTTGTCAGAGACATTCCCTGCACCGCGTCCTAAGACCGCGTCCTTCTCTTTGGTTTTCTTAATTTCGTCCAGTTTTTGGTCCCACGAGTATGCACGTAAGAAAAAAGACCGTCGCGCGCAGTGACGGCTGCGCGGACTAGGCCAAGTTACAACTGACCCTTGCCATCGGCATCAGAGGGAAGTTTATTTAACCACTAACTAGCCATTCAGGTCCTCGGCACTGCTGTCAACCACCTTGACCTTAAAAGTGGGGGATGTGGGAAACAAAAAGGGGGGGGGGATAGGATTATAGGTATTGGGATATGGGATGGATGGATGGATAACCCTTAGTCATACCGGCCTTAGAGCCTATGCATTATAACCAGTTTCGGCTAGACTTACCGACTCAGGTTATAAGGCATATACTACAGCCGGCATTTAAGCCACCACATCGCGGCAAGATAGTTATCCAGGTGGTGGGACAGGGCCGTAAATTCTTTCGAATTTGGTTCTCAGAAGGTGCCTATCCCTCGCGGAGAACGTTGAAGGATCTCTCTTCGACATCTTATCCATATATGCCAGAGAGCTCCTTGTACCGTTCTGCGCCTTCTCCTCCTTCGTTCGGCTAGAGTTCTTAATGTTTCGTGGAGGAGAGCTTGGCACATCCTCCACGGCGTCGTGCCGAACAAGTTGTGGACAATCTTCTCCCGAGTGTCCCCTCTGCTGTCCCCTGGCCTCACTGATGAGAGTGACAGGCTCTGTAGTCTGACTGTGAGCTGATATGTTAATATCGAGCTCCGTGTCAGAGAGCAGAGTCAGCCCCTCTAACCCCTGAGTAGCCCCGGTTTCACCACAGGAGTCACTCGATAGTCCCTGAAGACTGTCCACATATAGGTCGGTCAGTACCTGTCTCTCCTGTTCAATTATGCTCTCATGAACGGTAGAGAGGGTACACTCCGACTCACAGACCGTGACCTCCGATTGACCCTGGTCAATCTCGTCCGTCGTGTCCTTGTTTGTTGTTGTCTTTGATTGTTTTGTTAAAAATGGTTTAATTTTTGTTCCCACGAGTATGCTTGTTCAGACGGACCGTACCACGCAGTGACGGCATGCGTGGACTAGGCAACTAACATACAACAGCGCTTTGCCCTGGCGCTGAGGGGAGCTGCTAACGACTAGTTTCTTTTCGCACTAACTAGCCACCCAGGACCTCGTCACTGCTACCAACCAAGTTGTCCTAAAAAGTGCATGTTTCGCGCCCCAGCCACTGGTAAAGCCCCTCCTCGCAAGGGGCGAACCCTTGGGCTGACACGCCGTGCTACATATATGTACTGATAATGGAGTGGAAGTGTGCATTCCACTACCGCCTCATTATCCTGACAAGATGAGGAACCTTCAGTTGCACACCCCTTCAGTGTTCTCGACTTCCCGCGAGGACGTATTTATCACATACATCAACCCATGAGATCAGAACCGTAGAGTGCACTTAAGCCCTCGCATCTCGACAAGATAGTTACCCAGGCGAGGGTTAAACACTTAAACACTAAAATAACATTACAAAAATTTATTATATTAATATATTTGTTTTCTTATTCGATCTTTATTATTTAAATTTATATTAATTTGTTTAATTTTGAGTTTTTTTTTTTTTTAAATAATAATTTTACTTTAACAAAAAAAAAATAAAATAAAAAGACATATTAATATATGTACATTTAAATAATAAAGTCGAATAAGAAATAATTTATATTAATAAAAATTATTTTTCAAAGATGGCGCTAGTTTTTACACTGCACCTTCTTCCTTGATTTTTTTCAAATTATGAGTTTACATAAATACGTTTTACCATACCTTTAACCCTGCCTTTACACATGCAAGTAATAACTTGCAAGTAGGGTATACGTATTAACATCGAAAATGGCGACGAAATAGTCGAATGTCATACAAGTTGCATGAATGTTTACACAGTCAAGTGAAAGTTCCTTATAAATCAGAGTTACAAAGTGCGAAACAGCTTCATTTCTAAATAATCATTTGGCGTTATAAATTATTATTACTTTTTTAAATTAGATTGATGTTTAAAAATTAAAGGAATTGTCTTCTTTATGTTATTATGCAAAAAAATCAAGAAATATATTTAAATATACTTAAAAAAGTTAAATCTATAAATTTATATTTTCGCAATCAAGTAAATTTGGTAGCACTGTTTATGTTTTTGCCATTAACTTGCTGCAAGTGTCAAAATATCACTGTCTTCAGAAATTTCTTGCAAGTTGAGCTGCAAGTACGAAAAATGTGATGGTGTTAGTAAAAAGTGTGAGTGTGTTGAGTTTTTCGAACTTGTACTTGCATCCTAAAAAACACGGAGGTTTGATTTCAAATTGAAAATGATTTGAAATCAAACGTTTTCTCAAACAACAAACGTTTGATAATGATTTGAAAATCATTTAAAAATCATAGCGTTCTCAACAAAAAGGGGAAATTATTTTCAAATTGAAAAATGCCTTTATTTTCAACTTGCTTTCAAACGTAAGTCTCAAATGTATTTCAAATGTGGATAATAATATAATGTGGAATATAAATAAAACTATTTAATTTTTTTTATTTAAATTTATTATTTATTAAAATAAACTTTGAGATAAACATTCGGTACCATAGCTTAAAGATGAAATAGTGTTCTTTCCGTCCTCTTATTCTAGGAAAGACAAAATACTTGGTTCCCTTTTATTTTGAGGATTTCACGTTTTATTATTTTTCTTATTTTTCGTATTATTAATCATAGTAATTTCTCACAAATAATTTTTATTTTTCACAAGAAATAAACTGTTCACTTTATGTTAAAATTTTTTTTTAATAGTAAAACATGCAACCACAAAGTAAAAAAAATGTAACTTTAATCGCCATTTTTAATGCTTACATTTATTTTTCGCTTTAGTATTGCCAAGTTTATTTTTGATTTGATTTTAACATTTGACATCAAATTGATAAAATATTTGATATGTTTATTTTCAAATAATTATCAATTTGAATTCAAATGTTAAATCAAACAATTGAAAAACGTTTGAGAATTGCGTTTGATGTCAAATGATTAATAAGTCATTTCATATCAAAGGCTTGACTTCGTGTTTGTTGGGATGTGTAAAGGCCAGGTTACATAAGATGAGCAATAAGGTATATTGCTGTTATTCTGCCGACGTGATTGCCAATTAACTGAGATATTTATCTTTAGTGTAGACCAGGGCCCTATTCCACAAAACAACTTATCAACTTTTCACTTTGCACTTATCAAATTTTTCGTCAATTTGCAAAACTTTATGTTCCACAGAACTATTAAATTTGATGTGATAAGTTGATATTGATAAGTGAAATTTGCAGTCTTTGCAATTTTTTTATTCTCTTTTTAATTTCTGTTCCACGTACGTTCTATTATGCAAAGTTATTATTGCAAAGTGTAATTTGCAAATAATTATGCTGTTGCGTTCCACAAAAACTGTAAATTCTATTTTTGCAAAGCAAATTTTGATAAGTTTGCCAAAAATTTGCAAGGTAAACGATCTCTTTGCAAATTCATATTATTAAAACTAGTGAAGCTTTCAAAATGTTAAGACGTGAGTTTTTGTTCGACGATAGTGAAGAGGTTGCTATATCAAGAAATTATAGAGACCGAATTAATTTTTCGGGACTACAAAACTTTAATTTTAAAGAGTGCTTTCGATTAAATGAAATCCAAGTTAACTTAAATATGTTTCAAATATTAACAACAATTTTCAAAAGATTTTGTTATTCGTGCCAAATTCCCAGTTTTTATTATTGATAAAAACACTTGAAATTTATTGTTGATGGGATAAGCTATTCCTATGCGCATTTCACTGGTTGCTTAGGCCAGATCATCAGGAAACTTCATCCATAATGATTTTAGAAAAACTAAAGATATTAAACCAAATAAAACTGTTAAACGTATAAGAATTATAGCAACAGTTTTACTTGTAATAATATCAAAGTTTAAACAAAACACATCAACAATAAACTTATCTTACATTCCCCACTACAATTAGTTGAAATTCTCTCAACATTAATTGTAGTTGTAAGTAGGTTAAGAAAAACAAAATAAAAACAACAACAACTTACAAAAGATGTTGTCAAGTGTTTTTTTAGGCCGTGCACCTGCCTGTTTATTATCAAAAAGTTTTTGATAATAACAAAATCTTTTGAAAATTTAAATTTTGTATTCCCAAAAATTGAAATTACTTTTTGATATTAACAACAATTTTAGAAAAAATACTTACTTTATTTTGCATAAAACTAGCAAATAAAATATCTTTTTTTTCTTTAATAACATTTAATACTGCAAGTTTTTTTTCCCATATTTACTTTGCGGCTCATTTTAACACTTTATATTTAGCAATGCAAAGTGAAAAGTGATAAGACAGAATTGCAGACGAATAAATCCTTTGCAGAACACTTTGCAGACTCACTTTGCAAGAGAACGCAAAGACTTTGCAAGAGAATGCAAAGACTTTGCAAGGAGAGCAAAGTATTTGCAAAGAGTGCAAAGAGAGCAAAGTTTTAGCTAAGTACAAAGTAAGTGCCCCGGTAGGCTAGCTGGTAGCAAGCTAGTCTATCAGCGCCGGGGTTGCGGGTTCGATTCCCGCCAGAGACTCTGGAAGATTTGCAAAGAATGTTGTGGAACAGAAACACTTATCACTTTGCCAAAAAATGAAATTTGATAAGTGCAAAGTTGATAAGTTGTTTTGTGGAATAGGGCCCTGGAGTTACAAAAGTGGAGAACCGCAATAGGGGCATTAATTGAATAAAAGATGAAAAGGCCCAATTTACAATGTGACAGACAGAAGGCAGATATACGAAGTTTGTAGGCGAGAGGAAAAAAGTAAAATGTGCCACGCATACAGCGACGCCCCCTTACCATCAACTTCATCTGTTACATTGTAAATTGGAAAAAGAAAAGGTTTCGGACCAGCCCCGATAGAAATCCTACTCAACCAAATTCGCCATACGTGCAGTCATTACGAATCCTATCAGATTCTCGAGTCCGTAGCCCGAGACATCCCCTAATTCGCCCAGGAATCTACTGCCCAGCCACCTCAGCCTGCTGTCCTGCAACCTGGGACAGTGGCACAAAAAGTGCTCAACTATCTCCAAATCCTCAGGGTCCTCACAAAACCTGCACATATCCGACAAGTCTGATCCTATCCTCATCGCCATCCTGCCTATCACCCAGTGGCCCGTGATCATTCCAATCATGGTCCAAAGGCAGACCCTACTCCTGCCCAGCAGCAACCCCGAATCGGACTTCCTAAGTACGGGCCACAGCGTCCGTGATACCCGGCATTCCGTTCAGTTCCCCAGGCCCGATTGGTCGCGCCCAGAATCCGCTTCCTGATTCTTCCAAAATAGAAGCCTAACCGCCTCCATACAGTTAGGGCCCTCCATACTTTTGTCCATTGTATTTAAGAACTTCTTGTACTTTCATCTGCCAAAGGACTTACTCAACTTTCTACACGTATAAAACTGCTATAATATTAACATAGTATTAATCAGCATGTAATAGATTAAAAGTAATTTTAATATAAAAAATAGTCTTTCTGCTTTTAAATACACACCCCTATTATGATCGTCGTCGTCGACGTCGACATTCATTTTAAATTGTTGTCACATCAAGTCGACGACTACACCACTTCGACGTTAATTTGGTATTATTATTTTTGTTCTTCACTCACCTTTTAACGCTATTTATGCTATTTCCGACATATTTTTGTAACCGATTTAGCTTTTTAAAATAAAGTGTAGAGTTTGTTTCCAATTTTGAATTTTTTTTTCGCAAATTTCGCCATGTTTTTGATAAGAGATATTTTTACTGTAAGTTTTCTGATTCTTTATAGCTTTAACGTTTATTAATAAATATAAGACTTTTCTATCATGCCGCTGTTTGCAAATTTTTGCGAATTTCCGTTAATTGAGCAATTTTTACTGAATTTTTGACATTCCTTATAGTAAAATGGACTTTTAATCAATTTGATGGGTTGTTTGAAATATTAAAAATGTTCACGAATTTTCGCTATTTTTGCATAATTTTTTTTTTTTTGTTATTTCCCGACATTTAGTTTTTTTTTTAGCCGATTTAGCGATTTCAAATCAATTTAAGGGTTTGGTTCCAAGTTTGCCATTTTCGCGAATTTTAGCCATGTTCGCGAGCGATATACATTTTCTGATTCTTTACATTTTTAACGATTTATAATAAATATTACACTTTGCTATCATGTCGCTGTTAGCAATTTTTTGTAATTTTCCGCTAATTTTGCAATTTTAGCAAAGTTTTGTCATTTCTTATAGCTTTAGAGACTTTTAATCAATTTTATGGCTTTTTTGATATATTAAAACCGTTTGCAAATTTTCGCTATTTTTGCAACCTTTTCGGAATTTTAACAATTTTGGCTCTTTCAGGCGTTCGTCTTAAATGAAACATTTTCGCTATTTTAGCAAATTTTTATAAATTTTCGCGTTAAATTTACTAATAAAATTTGTGCCCTTACTGCTTTTAAATTTGAATTTTTTATTTTAATAAATATGTTTACATTTCATTTAAAATTTTTTAACTTTCATTTGAGTCGTCGCAAAATTTCCTGTCGACTAAAACAGGGACAATACTACTCAACGTCGACTTAAAAGCGCCTTAGAAAATATCAATTGACTGTCAATAGTAATCGATTATTGCCAATAACGACTCACAAAATACCATTACTGTTCAGGTGCAGTCGACTTGTGTCGACGTCGACTTTCATAATAGGGGTGACAATCTTTTAATGCTGCATGCCTATACATAAGTCCATCACTGTACATAGGTATTGTTTAATGATGACTCGTTCCAAACGCAGCACCCTGTAAAATATTAACGGTCCTTAAATTGTTATCTATTTATTTCATATTTTGTCATTTCATTATTCTTCTTGTACTAAATTTAACTTGCTAGTTGATCTTTTTTAAAATCATTACAACTCACTCTAGTTTCAACCGTAGAACAATAAACAAGTAAAGCAACAGAAAAACATTGTGACCCAACAAAACAAACAACAAAAAACAAACAAAAACAAAACTGTGAACAAAACAAAATATGTACATGTAAATAAAACTAAAATACAAAAAACTAAAAATAAAACAAAGCGTTTTTATTTAAATTAAAAATATAGTGAACCGTGATAAATTTGAGGAAACAAAATTTAAAGTTCAACCTCAAACATTTTGGTCCAAACGAACCGGATAATTTTTATAAAAAATAAAATAACAATTACCTACCTACCGTGTGTGCAAATTTAATTTGACAATTAATTTTAATTTTAATTTTTCAGTTGACTCTGAAAATAAAATACAAAAAAAGGAAAGTTCTTTAAATTAAACACAAAATTAACCCCCAAACATTTGGTAATTTGGAAACGAAACATTAAGATTTTTATTAAAAACTTATTTAAATCATAATTGTGTTTAAAAATTAAAATTTTCAAAGTTAAAAGTGAACAAAATCTAACGGTACCCAAATTCCTTGGCGCAGTAGCAGCAATAACAGCAGAATTATTGGCAGACACAACAACAACAACAGAAGGCTTAATAAACGCAGTGACACAAAAGAAATAAGACCCAACAAAAACAACAAGTAAGTCAAATTATACAATACAACAAGAAATAAATATTCTTGCTTGTTGTATTACTCTTTAATTTTTGCCGCTGCAAATTTTAAGAAAAAATAACCGTGACGTCACTACCCAAATAAATAAAAACCGAGTTACCATTGCGTCAATTTTTTAAAATTCTCACCGGGAAAATAAATACAACATTTGACTCAAAATTTTCAAGACACAATTTATTTTTATCGCTAGCAGGCAATTTTTTTGACTCAATTTTATTATTATTCTGACTCTCTTTCAATTTACAAATATGTCCCTGAAAAAATTCGTCAATTGCACAAACGATTTAGTCGACTTCGAGAAGATTCAAGCGGAAGCGCGTGCTGAAGATAATGTACACGCGTTGGAAATTATTCGAGTAGAATTAAACTCCATATGGACCCAAGTAAAAAGATCATATGAAGAATGTAGGGACTTAGATCAGGATGGTGATAAACCAATTGACATCCATGCGCTTTCGGACACAACCATGGAAAAAGCTGAGCGTCAGTCAAATATTCCAGTAGAAAGAGAGGTTTCCTTAATAAGACTCCCTCCTTGTGACACCGACACATTTTTTGGGGATTATAAATTATGGCCGAGTTTTCGTGACTTGTTCACAGCCATATACATTAGAAATCCTAAAATTAGCAATGTTGAAAGGCTTTTTTATCTGACGAAAAAAACCGGTGGAGACGCTAGGGAGGCTATTACGCGTGTGCCTTTAACAAACGATGGGTTTATCATGGCTTGGAAAAATTTAGTTGACCGGTACGAAAATAAATGGATGCAGGTCAATGAGCAATATACAATTATTTTGGATCTGCCTCATGCCTCTATAGACTCGGGAGCCTCAATTAAGAAATTACAAAGAACAATAAACGATTGTAGGCATACATTAGGCACACTAGGAATTGACACTTCGTCATGGGAGCCGTTTTTAATTTATATTTGCTCTCAAAAACTTCCCAGGGCCCTTGTTCAAGACTTTGAAAATTCTCGTGAAGATTGTGCCGAAGTACCCAATTGGCAAGAATTTGACAAATTTTTGACCCACAAATTTAAGGCCCTAGAATCAGTAGGCAATATTAAATCATTAAAGGATATATCCATACCGCCCAAGTCTGAAGTCGCGAAAAATACCCAAAATAAAAGAAACATTAATTCATTCCAAACGAATATTGCGAAATCTGAGAGTCACAATCAATACAAAAGTAAACCAATTAGAAGTTTTAATAATAACGCCATAACATGCCAACATTGTAGCGAGTCACACACCCTACGATCATGCCCCACATTTTTAGAAAAAAATGTAAGTGATCGAATTCATATCGTAAGAGTCACAAATTCATGTTACAACTGTCTGTCGATCAGTCATAGTGTCAGGGAGTGCCCTAGTAAATACAGTTGTAGGCTGTGTAAACAAAAACACAACACTTTATTGCACAAGGCAACAGTGACCCAGCCTACAAACTTGCCACAAAATAACGCTGACGAGCAACCAAGCACAAGTGCCGCAGCTCAAGCCCTATACATACAGTCCACTTCAACATCAGGTATTCCCCACCTTACTTCCCTGACCCTGCGCGAAAACTTACAAACTTCGACAAATCAAACAGACCGCGAAACTTTGCTTTTCACTGCCATTGTCAAAATAGAAACTAGAGGTTAAAGATACCAGGCTAGAGCCATCATCGACCCTGGATCACAATCAACCTTTGTATCGGACAAACTAAAAAACCGATTAAAATTACCCACTAAAAGAAACATAGTTCACGTTTCTGGTTTGAGTCAAACAGTTTCTGAAACCTCAACTAAAGCATGTTTGCTTAACCTTTGCTCACGGATGGACACATCGTTTAAGTTAGAAGTTTGGGCCCCAGTTCTCAAGACCCTTCCTTCTAATTTACCACCTCAAACATTGGACATGCTAAAGCTGTGAGGCTGCAAAATTGCAACTTGCAGACCCTCACTTTAATCAAAGTAGACCCATCGACTTGCTAATAGGCCTCGACATAGGCCCATCGATTTATTGCATGGACACACCGATGCGGTCTGTTGGATCCCTTTTGGCACAAAAAACAGTATTTGGCTGGATTGTGGGGGGAACACCAAAAATTACTCAACCCAGAACAACAATTTCTTTATTGAATACATCGTCCCTTGACCGAATCCTCACCCGCTTTTGGGAGGTGGAGGAAAACCCAAAACAGATTTTGAGGTTTTTTTTTTTTTTTTTTTTTTTACTGTTAGGACCAGCACTCAGGGGATGACCCCTACTAATGCATTGCATTGTGTTGGAACTAGGAAAATAGGTTGTGGGAAGGAGGATAGAGGGAGTAGTGTTTGTGAACATTCGATTTGAACTTGATCATGTTGTAAGTGAGAGGGAAGACTTCTGCAGGAAGGTTATTCCACATACGAACTGTGCGGGAAAAAAACGAATTCTCTCTGTAATGCGTTGTACGATTCACCTGCCAATCGACCACATAAGGATGGGCTCTTGAGGAAAAACGTGTATTACGAACAAACGTACGGGTTTCGGGAACCAGATCCTTTATTTCGTCAGAACACATCCCATTGTAGTAACGATAAAACAGACAAATACAAACCACATTGCGACGATGCTCAAGGGAGTCAATAGAATTGGATACCCTACTGTCACCAATGAGAACCTTCGCCCTCTCCTGCACGCGGTCGAGAAGCTCCAAAATAGACTTTGAAGCACCGGCCCACACATGAGAGTTGTATTCCATACGCGGTCGGATATAGGTGGTATAAGTAGTAAGGAGATCAGATGGAGTGAAGTATATCCTACACCGTCTTAGAAAACCGAGGCACTTGAATGCTTCTTTCGACACCTTGAATATATGTTCAGTCCATCGGACATCACATTGTATCCTCATGCCCAGAACATCAAGAGATTCTGATTCCTCAATAATTATACCACCCATATATACAGATGAGGCACCCTGATTTGTCGCGCGTTTATGCGTCAGCACGCAACATTGTGTTTTTCGGGCATTAAAATCGACCCTATTCGCTCGACCCCATTCCGAGATCGTGTCAAGATCTCGGCCAAGCGTATCATTCATATTCTGCCGCATAGCAGCAACATCGGATACGCTTGGTCTGCATTCGAATGAGAACGAGTGGCAAAGGTTGCTGTCATCTGCAAAAGAGTAGATAGGGTTGGAAGTTTGACCAAGGAGGTCGTTTAGGAAGATAAGAAATAGAGTAGGAGAAAGAACGGAGCCTTGCGGCACCCCTGAATGAATCTTGAACTCGTTTGACGAAACCCCATCTATAACAACTCGTATAGTGCGATCTCTGAGAAAACTCGATATAAATCGAGAGAAATTATCACCGACACCAAATGCAGCAAGTTTTGACAAGAGTGCACCATGCCAGACTCTGTCAAACGCCTTGGAAATATCTAAAGTAATTACCTTACTTTCGCCAAAATGGTGAATGGAACGGCACCATTTTTCCGATAACAGAGCTAGTAAGTCTCCAGTAGAGCGACCTCTACGAAAGCCATACTGGCGGTCGCTTAGTAGGTAGTTTGACTCTAAATATTTGACAAGATGGTAATTTACCATACTCTCCATAACTTTTGAAAGTGCCGAACAAATTGCAATTGGGCGGTAATTTTCGGGGTTATTAGCGGTTCCCTTTTTAGGAATTGGCGTTACGTTAGCAACTTTCCAGCAGATTGGAAATTCCGCGGCACGGTATAAAGTGCTGAAAAGATTTGCTTAGGGACGAGCTAGCGTCGAAGAGCACTGCTTCAAGACCAGTGCAGGTATACCATCCGGCCCAGGAGACTTGTTTATGTCGAGATCCGCAAGAACCCTTTTAACAACTCGACCCCGAAAAAATATTCTAGGCATAGTTACGGATACTTTTTCGAGTTCGGGTAGTGGTTGACTGCTAGCTGGTAGGTAAGAATTATTAGCAAATAATTCGGCAAAACAATTAGCCTTGTCAACCGGGTCCGTGAATGATCGGCCATCCTTTAAAAGAGTTGGTATTGAAGAACTAGCATTAACCCTTACTCTTTTAACGAATGACCAGAAGCTTTTACTACCCCGGGGAGCAGCAAGAACCTCAGCACGAAGACGTTGCTCGTGAAGAGCTTTTTCCCGTCTAAGTACTTTGGCACACGAAGACCTTGCCATTTTGCGTAGCAATTCAGTATTAGCGTTTTTATTTTTACGCCAATTTCTGAATGCTTCCTCTCTGGATCTGACTGCTGATTTGCACGACTGATTAAACCCAGCATTCCCAGCATTATTACGTTTTCAACCATTTTCGCCATGGCATTGACGTCATTGTCTAGGAAACAGAGTTTCCAATTAAAATGCCGAAAAAAGTCATTGAGCTCAGCCCAATGTGCTTTTCCGTAAACAAATATTGATCGTTTCGTAGCCCGTCGTGAAACGTTCCGAAGTTCGGAGAACGGAAAAGAGGCGGAAATGGTGCAATGATCCGGGTTGCCGAGAGGTGCTAGAACCTCAACTTCGTACTTTTGGGGGTGCGAAGAGAGGAACAGGTCAAGGGTATTGTGTTGGTGCCCATCAACACACGGAATATGTGTTGGTTCATTCACCAGTTGCACGAGGTGATTGTGCGCAGCAAAAAGCTCAACATATTGGCCTTCATAAGTTGTACGGCCCGAGTGGTGAAGCCAAAAAGAATTGTGGACATTAAAATCACCAGCAACAACGATTTCACTGTCGGGACAATTCTCAAGGATCTTAGCTATTGAGTCGGAAAGGGAGTCGAAGCCCGATAAGGTAATATCCCTTCCCGCATTTGGACTTCTATAAAGAAATCCGAAATGCAAATAGTGCGCATCGATTTTGAATTTAACCCAAAGACAGTTAAATTCCGCATCAAGCATGCCCATTGATTGCTGATATTGATACACAACTTCATTGCGTATGTATATAGCAAGACCCCGATGAAGATTAAAGAGGGATAGAAGGTGATACCCAGGAATCTGAAAATCAAGTGGATCGGAATTTTCAGATACCTGAGTTTCACATAAGGCGAAAACATCCGGCCGGTGGAGACAAACGTGAGCATACACAGAGAAAAAATTCGTCCTCAGCCCACGTATATTGCAAAAGTCGATTCTAAACCGACCTCTCATCACAACATAAAAAAATTAAAATCAAACGCAAAGTACCAATATTCGCTATGTTAAAAGTCGTTAAAAAACTGTTTGGTGATCAGTGTTATACCTTCATCACCAAAACAGTTCAACAACGATTAACACAAGAACATTTGTACTAACAAAAATAAAAAGGACGGTTAAAAAGGGAACACAAGAGACGATGCCATAAAAAGGGCCATAAAAGCCCTGATCTGGTCATCGTTGAAAAAAGGCCATCACTGACGAATTATTATTTTTTTTTTATTGTTGTTGTTGTTTATTGTATTGCTTGCTTTTTTTATTTTTTTTATGTTGTTATTGTTGTATTTTTTTTTTAAACGGTTGTTTGTTTATTATTTGTTCCAGTTTTGTTGTTAATTTTGTAAATTAGTCAGTTGTAATGTTATTTTTGTTTGTTTGCTGTTCAATTTGTTCTATTTGAGTTTTGTTTTAGTTTATTACAGAGATTTTGATTGTTTTTATTTGTTATGTTTATTTTTTTTTTTTCTTTTTTTTTTTTTAACTGCACGGGCACTAATTTTAAATTATATTTATACAATTAGGACAATCGGACAAAACGTAAAGACGTGTGTACGCGACAAAAGACAAACGAGGACACTATTGTGGAACACAATTTTAAACAAACAACTAATAGAAACGATACGGGAAGGTATATAGTTACCCTGCCCTTCAAAAAAACGGAAGAAATAGGCTCTTCTCGCAACATTGCTATGGCCCAGTACCTAAGAATGGAACTCACGCTCAGCCAAAAACCCGAAATTAAGCAATTATATGACAACGTTATTTTAGAATATCTTGAGTTAGGACACATGAGAAAAATCGAACCCTCGGATATAAACAAAGCTCCACACTATTATCTGCCGCATCACGCAATAATAAAACCAGACCGATTGACCACTAAACTTGGAGTGGTTTTTAATGCCTCTAGCCCAACGTCAAATAAGAATAGTCTTAATGACATTTTATATCCAGGACCCATTCTTCAACAAGATCTTGTTCTTTTGATAGCAAAATGGAGATTTTCCGCTTTGTATTTAACGCCGACATTACAAAAATGTATCGTCAAATACTAGTCGACCCAACTCAAACAGAGTTTCAAAGAATCTTATTCAGAAAATCCAAAAATGACCCTATAGAAGATTACGAGCTTCTCACAGTCACATTGGGAGTTAATTGTGCCCCATTTTTAGCCATCAGAACGCTTCTTGAGTTAGCTGAAGATGTACAAATGACTCATCCCTTAGCGGCCAAGATTCTTAAACATAATATGAATGTGGATGACGCTATCAAATTTAGAAAAGAATATCAACCGGCTTTGATCTAATGAAATGGAACTCTAACGAGTCTCAAGTCATTCAGGATTTACCTAGTGAGACTCTACTACCACTCGACTGGTTAAATCTGTCAGAAAATGACGTTACCAAGACTCTAGGGATAAAATGGAACATTTCATCAGACTCCTTTACATTCACAGCCCCATATATACAAGTTAAAGAAGCCATAGCCTACATTTTACGCTTCGGAAGACCCATACCAAGAGGTCCAATCTCATCTGTAGAACCTTCACCAAAAGAAATACAATCTGCGAAAAATCGCATCATAATTTGGACACAAAAAACTCTGTTTCCTGATGAATATACTGCTTTACTTCACAAGCGTCCAATTTCCCCTCGAAGTAAACTCTTAACCCTTACGCCATTTCTCGATCGCAATGGGATTATAAGGACCAATGGGCGTTTAGCGCAGTCCCCAGCATTAACGTACAACGAACGCTGTCCAATTCTGTTGCCATACGAATCAAAATTGGCCAGAATGATAACAGAATTTGTGCACAAAATTACTTTGCATGGAGGAAATCAGCTCATGACCCGATTGATAAGAACAGAATTTTGGATTTTTCGTCTTAAGCCCTTAGTTAAAACTGTCATAAATAATTGCAAAACGTGTGTACTTTACAAAAAACACACTCAAAGTCAGATAATGGCATCCCTGCCACCTGAGCGCACAACAATATCAAGACCCTTTACCGTTACAGGTGTTGATTACGCTGGACCCTTTAATATAAGAAACTTCACTGGTCGAGCCTGTCTCATCACAAAAGGGTATGTCTGCATATTTGTATGCTTTGCCACTAAATCTGTTCACTTAGAACCAGTTAGTGATTTATCGACCCAAGCATTTTTATCTGCCTTTTCCCGCTTTATTGGAAGACGTGGATGTCCAGCAATCATATATTCGGACAATGGCACGAACTTTGTCGGAGCAGCAGAACTCATCAAAAAGGATCGTCTGGAATTTATAAAAACTCTTCAAACCCAAGTTACCCACAACTATAGCCATCAAAATATCAATTGGAAATTCATACCCCCTGGTGCCCCACATATGGGCGGACTCTGGGAAGCCGGTGTAAAATCCTTTAAATCCCACCTAAAGAAAATAATACCAGATATGAAATTCACCTTTGAAGAGCTGTCAACAATTCTCACTCGCATAGAATCGTGTTTAAACTCTAGACCCTTAAGTCCTGCTAGCGATGACCCAAATGACCTTAACCCATTGACCCCTGGCCACTTCCTTATTGGTACCCCATTATTGACCCCAGCCGAACCTGATGTGAGCAGCGAAAACCTGACCCTCATCAACCACTGGAAACGCCTAAAGGTCATCTACCACTCATTTTGTTAAAGATGGAAATCCGAGTATCTGGCCGAACTTCATCGCAGATATAAATGGAAGACTCAAAGGGACAATCTTAAAGTCAACGACATGGTGGTCATCAAAAACAACAACTTGCCACCCAACGAATGGCAAATGGGTCGAATCACTAAGACTCATATTGGAACTGATCAAAACTGTCGAGTTGTGGACATCCAGACAAAAAATGGGATCGTTTCCAGACCCATTACAAAAATTGTGGTTTTGTTTTAAAATATATTTAACATTTTTTTTAAAAAAATTTCCCAACTAATGTTACACTGAATTCCTACTTACAGGTATGGCATCCCACAAAGCATTTCTAAGTTTCTCATCAACAGATTTGATTGCTGTCAAAATTCTCAACCCCACGACCCGCAAACTTGAATCGAAGTGAGACCCTAGATGCCATATCTTTCAAAATCATCACAACACCTTGCTACAGTGTATCCTGTTTTTTGGACCTACGATAAACTGCACCAAGTCATGGGGGCCGGAATGTTTAATGATGACTCGTTCCAAACGCAGCACCCTGTAAAATATTAACGGTCCTTAAATTGTTATCTAATTATTTCATATTATGTCATTCCATTATTCTTCTTGTACTAAATTTAACTTGCTAGTTGATCTTTTTTAAAATCATTACAACTCACTCTAGTTTCAACCGTAGAACAATAAACAAGTAAAGCAACAGAAAAACATTGTGACCCAACAAAACAAACAACAAAAAACAAACAAAAACAAAACTGTGAACAAAACAAAATATGTACATGTAAATAAAACTAAAATACAAAAAACTAAAAATAAAACAAAGCGTTTTTATTTAAATTAAAAATATAGTGAACCGTGATAAATTTGAGGAAACAAAATTTAAAGTTCAACCTCAAACAGGTATTTTTATATATTATAAATATTTAAACAATGGAAAGCATTTCCAAGCTATTAATGATTACTGGTCAATCCATTGATAGCACTTTTCTTCTTTTTTTAGAAAATTTATATATTATATGCAATATTAAAAATCAAGATAAAAAAAATTCAAAATTTAAGTTAATTCTACAATACACATTTTTTTAAAACTTTTTATTTTATTAAAATAGACATTATGGTATTAAATCATTTCACAGCTTGCTGAGCTTCTTTTTTAGAATTAACTAATTCAACAAGTTCTTTGACTCTGCGAAGGCAATCTTTTTTTGACCTATTAGGTATACATTCTGAAATGCGATCCCAACGATCCGGTGTGGCTATTGGATATGTCTTAATAGCTTGTTCCAATAAAGCCTGTTCCTCTTTTGTCCATGTTTTTACAGTTATAGATGAGGTTAATTTTGGGATCTTTATGGAGTTAGTTGCTGAAAGATGCGCGGTTCTAGAATTGCTGCTTATATTACCATTTATTTCATTTTCTTTGGTGTCACTTTTGCTATCGGTAATGTCTACTTCAGAATTGACTGTTATATCCGAGGGTACAACAATATCTTTCTTAGATTTTTCAAAACTTTCGTATGCACTTGCATTTGCTTGCGATTTTAAAGAACTTTTTGAAAAATCACTGTTTTGTAAAGCTTTTGCTTTATTAAGTACATCTCGTGCTAAAATATTGGTGCCTGACGAATGTTGATTTATGAAGGAAGCAATTACCTCCCAACGCTGGGACGTACCAGCGGGAAACAAATTAACAGCTTTTATCAGCAGTTGCACTTTTTCATTACACCACAACTCACCCTTTTTAACATCTTTGATTACAAGTTCTGATTTTTCTGCTATAGTTTTATTTTTATTTTGCAAAAGATTCATTACTTCCAACTCAGCTTTGATTTTCATTTCTGCCGTTTTAAGTGCAGAAAAAAATGCATCTCTTACGCTCTTTTCTAACATTTTTTTGTTCAATTCCTGTAGTTCGATTAAGGTGAAAGTTTCACAAATTTTTTCAACACCTTCCATATTCTTAAGAACTTCCTTATCATTATTGCCAAAATATTTGCTTTCTTTTGCCTTATCACGAAGAAGCCTTCTTTCTTTTTTTGAGGTCTTTTTTAACTGTTCTTTTTCCATACGGATTTGTTCAATGCGCTTTTGCTCTGCCTTTTCAGATCGTTCTTTTGCCAATTGTGCCTCTCGAACAGCTCTTTCTTGCTCTGCCTTTTGTGCCTGTACTGCGTCCATTTTTGCTCTTTTTGCAGCTAGCTTACGTTCCTTCTCTTCGTTCTTAAATTTTTGTATACGTTTATCATTATTATAAGCCAAGTCAACCAGAGCACGAATGCGCAACATTTCCTCCTTTTTTCTTTTTATACGAGCCGCCTTATTTTCTTTTTCAATCCACCTTCTTTCGTCACGATCTTGTCCTTTTTCCTTGTCTTCCTCGTCCAAGTAGCTGAACTCACGCCAAGATTTGAAATCGTACCAGAAGCAATAAAAACGATCAACGTCTTCACGAACAGAATTCTCGTCGCCAAATGAAGGAACGTTTTTTTTTTCGCTCCATCTAGCATTGAGATTAAAGTACATTTGAAAAGATTCGTAAAAATTATTTTCCATGTCATGCTGTGTTGGAAAAGAATCATCAAATTCTGGATCAACCGAGTCAAAAGCGCGTCTTGTTTTAAGAGTTCCTGCGAAAATAAACATATTTTTTTTTTACTTAAACAAAAAATGTTTTTATACCTAAAGTTTCGTATGCCTTAGTGATGCAAGTAAAGTAATCATCATCTGCTTTAACATCTTCTCCTTTTGCTTTACGTTTATCGGGATGGTGTTGTAAGACCATTTTCCGATATGCCCGCCGGATATCATCATCAGTAGCTTCAAACCTAAATTTAAGTTAGATTGCATACTTTACCGAAGTTAATCTTATTTTTGAATACCTTAATTTTCCCAACCCTAAAACCGCATAGTGGTCCTGGTCCTTCCATTCTTTTGGATCCAATGATTTTAAATAATTGATATCTACTATAAACTCATCAGCAAGTAATTTCTCTTCCGACTCACTCCGTTCTATGTGATCAAAATAAATTTTCTTTTTTGAATTCAAATACGTATAACCCACTTTTTGGACTTTCCTTCGGACTGTTAAAAAATTGCAATCAATCTCTAAGAAACCAGCCATTTCTTTTACTTTAAAGGTTCGAGTTACTTAAATTTTATAAAAATATGTAAAACTTGCACATGTCAAGTTGTGTTTAAAACGAGATTGCCAGACTTATATTTAATAAAATGTGTAAGCGGCATATTAAGAAGGGTTGCCATAATATTGTCTAACACCTTCTTCACGAGCTACAGTTTTTTGTGAATAAAATAAATTTGTCGAAACAAGGTGACAATAATGATCTAACCCTAGGTCTACACTAAAGATAATTATTTCAGCAAGTTGGCAATAACGTCGGCAGAATAACAGAGCAATATATCTTATTGCTCAGCTTATGTTAAAGGCATGGGAAAACGTATTTATGTTAACTCATAGTTTGAAAAAAATCAAGAAAGAAGGTGCAGTGTAAAAAATGGCTGTATCTTACAAGAATTATTATTATTAATATAAATTCTTTCTTATTCGACTTTATTATTTAAATTTATATTAATTTGTTTAAGCTTGAGGTCATTTTTAATACAAAAATATTAATTTTATTAATTTTTTTATTTTTGTTAATGTAAAATTATTATTTTTTTATAAAAAATAACTCGAACTTAAACAAATTAATATTAATTTTAACAATAAAGATCGAATAAGGTAAAAATTATAATTTTTGCAATTTTATTTTAGTTTATTTAATTTTTTAATTTAATTATTTTACTACAATTATAATTTGCTGCAATTTCAAAAACTTAATTTCTTTCTCACACAATTTGCTTCTATATTTTCTTCTTTTTAGCTTCTTTTTTTCAACTGACAACCAAATTGACGTTTCTTGTAAGCAATAATTGTTTACGAAAATGGACTAACAATTATTGCAATATAAATTGTTAGCAATAAATATGTACAAAAAATTGCTGTCTACATTAAAGATAACATAATTTTGACAATTACTGCAATATATGTTGCAATAATTATCTCTGGTATAGACGGGCAGTAAATACAGTATTTAACATGCAGTCTAAAAGTCATAAAATGCTTACCTTTAACACTAATATGATGTTAGTGTTTAGTATAGACTCATCATGTTAGAAGTTTTCTCAAGTTATAACACGGTTGTTAATGCAAATGTTTTAACAACGCTTTTATAACTTCAAGTTATAACAGCAAGTCATGTCAGTTGTAGACGGGCAGTAATGCCCAATTTTCGGGTTAGTATTTAAATCTATATTAAGTTAATTTTCATATAAACTTAAATCGTAATTAAACAGGTTGATTTTTTGAGTTTTATTTGAAAAGTCTTATCAAGGCCCATTGAACAGGTCTGCCCAAGAAGCCTGATGATCATTGTTTATGTTCTTTTGAGCAGTCAAAAGTTGCTTACATTTGGCTTACATGTGCATGTATACGTTTGTTTACGTTTATAGTTTGCCTTCGTTTTTTAACGAAATTTTTTTGTTTTTAAACGAAGTTAAAACTAATCCTCTTGTGTACACAATGGAGTAGTTTTAAAACTACTCCTTTGTAGTCCAAAGATGGGTTATATGGTCCTGTCCTAGGACATCGTAATGTTAAATAGACCATGTTTTTCCATGCGTTTGGGTTACTTTTGGACTAGTCCTAGTCCCTTGTGGGCTACTCTTTACACGCGTGTTTGGACTGGTCCTATTATTTCCCTGCAAATAATGTTAGACCACCTGATCCATTTTGGTAAAGTGGACTACTCCATCGACTGGTCCGATGTAATGCAAGCATGGACCATGTCATTGTTAAAAAGTGTTTGTGGTGAGACGACATGTCTTCGTTTTTTAACGACAGGTTTTCGTTTTTAAACGAAGTTAAAACTAACCCTCTTGTGTATACAATGGAGTAGTTTTAAAACTACTCCTTTGTAGTCCAAAGCTGGGTTATATGGTCCTGCCCTAGGACATCGTTATGTTAAATAGACCATGTTTTTTCCATATGTTTGGGTTACTTTTGGACTAGTCCTAGTCCCTTGTGGGCTACTCTTAACACGCGTGCTTGGACTGGTCCTATCATTTGCAGGGTGACAGCCTAAAAGAATCGTTTTTTGTTTTTGCACAAGTAAAGGTGCTATCAGACGGGATGTATTTTACCATACATTTGGAGTACTCCTTATCCTTTATGGACTACTCTTTACATGTATGTATGGACTAGGCTCGTTATATGCAAGGTAACTGTGGTCGAATTAGCTAACCTAGCATTTACACATGCCACTGCCATTTCGAAAAACTCAATACACTCACGTGACAGCAAAAATTTGGAGTGGAATTTTGCCACTTGCTTGCCATTAAATAAAAAAACGATGAACAACCCAACAAACACGAAGTCAAACCTTTGATATGAAATGACTTTATCATTTGACATTAAACGCAATTCATAAACGTTTTTCAATTGTTTGATTCAACATTTAAATTTGATAATGATTTGAAAATAAACATTTGATATCAAATGTTTTATCAATTTGATGTCAAATATTAAAATCAAATCAAAAATAAACTTGGCAATACTAATGCGAAAAATAAATGTAAGCATTAAAAATGGCGATTAAAGTTACATTTTTTTACTTTGTGGTTACATGTGTTTTACTATTAAAACTAAATTTTAATATAAAGTGAACAGTTTATTTCTTATGAAAAATAAAAATTATTTGTGTGAAATTACAACGATTAAAAATACGAAAAAATAGAAAAATAATAAAACGGGAAAGTGAAGAAAGTTTGTTGAACGATCGCGGTTCTACAATCCTCAAAATAAAAGGGAGCCAAGTATTTTGTCTTTCCAAGAATTAGAGGACGGAAAGAACACTATTTGATCTTTTAGCTATGGTATCGAATGTTTATCTCAAAGTTTATTTAAATTAAAATTTTTTTTTTCATTATTTATTTATTGAATCTTCATATATTAAATATGAACTAACAATAATTAATCAAATCTTATTCTAATGCTTTATATTATGTCCTGCCAGTGCCAGACAAAAATTTTTTTCATCACGGGTTCTGTTCACTTAAATAGGTGTTTATCGCTCAACTTAATGGGTAAGTGCTGCAGTGTCTCTTCTCATTAAGCGAGAGTGGCCGCTATCATTTAAAATATTTCGAGCTAGTGGATTTGGGTGCAACTCTAGCCTTTTTAAATATTTTACCGTATGTAATGATACTAGGTGATTTAATGTTTGATTAAATATAAGTTTATTGATGTAAAATATAATATAAAAAAGTATCAAAAGTTATTGTGTGGCTGATGCAATAAACTTGTTTTTTCAATATTACCCTCAACCCAATTTTCCTTAGGATTTTGTTTAACATATACGTTATCTCCCACACTCAGTTCCTTTTCCTTTTGTGTTCCTTTACCGAAGTATTTCTTGTTTTGCATACGTTGTTGTTTAATCATATTCGGCACATTTGGTATTAGTTGTTGATTTAGATTTATAGCTGGAATGTCACATCGCAACCATCTACAAAATAAGCGTTTGGCCGGACTAGAACCTATTTTGTTTGGTGTGTTCCTCCAAATTAATAACGATTTGTAAAAGTCGGTATTCGATGCTACTGCTTTCTTTAATAAATGTTTTGCAATTTTCACAGCTGACTCTGCTTTGCCATTTGCCTGTTGGTGATGAGGGCTTGATGTCTGATGATCAAATTCCCATTCAGCTGCAAATTTTTTAAACTCTGAGTTGGCAAAGTTAGTTCCGTTATCCGCAATAACTTTGATCGGTACACCATACCTGCTAAAGTTTTTTCGACAGACGTTAATAGTGGTATTAGTTGATAGACTGTTTATTTAATCGATTTCAAAAAAATCTGAGTAATGATCTTCGGTTATCAAAAAGTACTTGGTTTTACCCTTCACCTGTAATTCGCAAACATCCATTGATATAATTTAAAATGGAGTTTCAGGAATTTCGGTCATCACCAATGGTTCTCGTTGTTGTCGTCTAGCATAGGTGTTGCATATTTCACAATTTTTAATGATCCGTTTTATACTATCTGAAATTCCCATCCAGTATACCGTTTCCCTTGCTAATTTCAATGTTGCTTCTATACCTAAATGCGGTTTGTGTAGTCTTTCTAAAATCTCACGTCTCAATTTCTGTGGTACTAAAAGTCTATTACCTTTAAAAACCAAATTACCATTAACGATTAATTCATCTCTTATATTCCAACATTGTTTGATGTTCTCGTCAACATGTGCTTTCTCCTCAGGTCAACCTTCTCTAATGGATTTCATTAACTGTATCATGGCGATATTTTTTATGGTTGTTGTGCGTATACTTTTATTCTCAATATCATTAGCATCATCGAATTGTCTGAATTCCTTGTCGATTTTATATATTTCAAGAGATTTTTCCGGATTCTGATCTGCTGGTGATCTAGATAAAGTGCCGGCTATATACATTTCAGTACCTTTTCTATATTTTATGGCAGAATTATATTTTTGTAATGCTAAAATCATTTGTTGCAGTCTTTTTGGTATTTTCAGTAATGGTTTTTTGAAGATGTTTATCAATGGCGAGTGATCGGTTTCAATTGTTATATATTTTCTTCCGCAAATATACTGGTGAAATCTACGGCATGCAAACAAAACGGCCAACATTTCCTTTTCTATTTGCGTATAATTTCCTTGGGTTGTTGTTAAAGTTTTCGTAGCGTAAATTATGGGATGGCCTTCTTGTAGCAATGTGCAGCCCATTGCAAATGATGATGCGTCTGTTTGTATTAAAATTGGCTTTTTAACGTTGTAATATTGCAGAACTGGTGTTTTCATTAATATTTCCTTTATTTTCAAAAATGCTGCTTCCTGATCGTCTTTCCACTCAAAATGACTCTTTATATGATTAACTCTTCGTAAGGGTTCTGTAATTTAAGATAAATTTTCTATGAATTTACTTACATATGTAACAAGCCCTAGAAATCGTAACGTCTCCTTTTTGTCTTTGGGTGAATTCATATTTCTGATGGCAGCTACTCTTTCGGGGTCCGGATTTATGCCATCGCTTGTAAGTATGTGTCCAAAGAATTTAATTTCCCTTTGACATAATTCCATTTTGTCTTTGTTAATTTTCAGATTTTCCTGTTTAAGGCGTTTTAATAATTCATGTAAGTTCTTATTACGATCTTTGGTTGCAGCTTCTTTAGTGTCGACCTTTCCGAATACTAAAATGTCGTCGGCTATTCACACAACCCCCTTCAAACCGGATATTATCTGATTCATGCGCATTTTAAAAATCTCCATAGCCGGTTTGATACCAAATGGCACGCGCTTAAATCTGTATTTGCCATACGGTGTCCAACAAGATGTAAGTTTGCTGCTATTTTCATCTAGTTGTAGTTGCCAAAAACAGTGTTTAGCATCCAGAATTGAAAACACTTTTGCATCTGATAACTCGGTTAAAATTTCCCCCACTGTTGGTAGCTGATACTTTACATCTTTAAGTGCCTCATTCAAGTGTTTCGGATCAATACAAATTCTCAATTTGGATGTCTTATGGCAAAATTATAAGATGTTCAGCATGGATGGCACACAAAACGACAAGCAAAAAAAAAACATTAAAATTTTTAATAATTTTTATGTATTTTTATTTTCAGGCAATTTCAGGCAGCATCCAAAAATATGAACAGTTGTTTTGTTTTTATGTTATTTAAATTAAAATTATTAGCAAAACCTTACAAATAAAAATGTTTCAACGGATTTCTCATTTAAAAGGTTTGTTTTTTTTATTTATTTGTTTACATCGAAGATAATGTATAGCTAATTCTTCTTTCGCGTTGCCTAGACGGTGTTTTGTTTTTTTTTCTTCTCGTTTAGAAAATCGTAGTAATCACATATGATAACACGATTTTTAAACGTCAAAGTTGCCATATCGTAGGTACCATAATCGTTTTCTACACGAAAATAAAAAAGTAAACAAATAAATAATGTAGCCAGTGGTGGTACAATTGTTAGTGATGAGACGTTAGTCTCTAACTGAACAGAATGAAAGCAACAGCGCGACAGTAACGGCAATTGTTGAAAATAATATTTTATTCATTTGCTTCGGCTAAAGGTCTTGGATCATAAAATTAAAATAAAAACAACTTTTTATTTTAGTTTTAACAATTTATTTTCTCCGATATTTCGGTTAACTTCGTCAACCATTTTCAAGGAATCTAAAATACAACAAGTGATTTTCTTTAATATTACAAAAACTAAAACTTATAATTTGCATACTACGTACATAATTAGTTAAATTATTTTACCGCGTCTATTTTCACAAACCTATAACATCAAACAAGACTTATCAACTAGTTGTCATTTCTTATTATGTTTATTTATTATGTGTCGATATAATTGAGCGCAATTGTCTGTATCTGTCTTATAATTAAGTCGTGTGTTCGTTGGAATATTTATTATATGTAACATAATTACTCTCTTCCTGTAGTACTCTCACCTTCTCGAAGTCTGGCTTGTGACCACTTTTTGCACAGTGGGCCGCAAGTGCAGTTTTTTGCTCTAATGGTTTTTCGGTATTTTTCAGATCAGATTTGTGGGATGAGATTCTAGTCTTTAATTTGGTTTTTGTTGTACCCACATATGTTTTGTTGCACAAATGTAAACCATCACCATTGCAGTTTATCCTATATATTAGGTTTGATCGGTCATCTTTCTTCAATTCGTCTTTAGTTTTACTAAACAACTTTCCAACTGAGTTCTTGGTCTTCATAGCAAGTTCATACTTATCATTGTCATAAATGTTTGTCTTCTTAATTCTCTCGGATAATCCTGCTATATATGTTATGGATTTGTAAATTTTCTGGGGCTTGTCTTTGTTAATCAATATTTTCTTTGTTGATTTGACATGTCTAATTAGATCCTTTATGGTGTTCTTCGGATATTCATTTTTCTCCAGAATATTGGTAATTTTCTTTATGTTGTCTCTGTGAAGTGGTTTGCAGAATCCCACGAAGAGCGAAGTACTAAGTTTAGTAATGTCAATATTCGATCGATTTGGTTTTTTGGCAAATATCGTAATACGTTCTAAGATAATACTTCAGGAGCTATGGACTTATAATATCGACTGGAACACACCTATCCGGGATAAGGTATACAAAAAATGGAACGAATGGTATAAGGAACTTCAAAACGCCCGAAAAATGAAAATTCCCAGATGCTACGGAGTTAGGTGGAGAATCGAAAACAGTAGTGCATGGTTTTAGTCGGATTGCCGTTTGTATAAGCAATTTGTCTCTCACCGTATAGCAGACATTTTAGAAAGTGCAGAAATGGCGATGGGTTCCTGGATCTGAAAACCCAGCTGATGACGCTACAATACCACAGTTCTTTTCGGGAAATACGCGAAAATCTCGATGGTTAAATGGGCCATTGTTTTTAAAATCCAAAGAAAAGGATTGGCCAAAATTAAAAGGTGTTGTCGACAAATGTCTTGGTCAGACAGAAATGCGATCAAAGTTTTAACTATCAATAACAAAAGCTGACATTATTATACCGTACGAAAAAAGTTCAAAGTACTACATGGTGTTGAAAATTAGGTGCTGGGTAACTCGAGCAGTTAAAATTTGTAAATGTTTTGCTACAAGTAAAAATAAATCTACGTTAGACTTTAAGCCGTATTTGGCAACACAAGAAATTAATGACGCGGAAAAATATTGGTGCCAGATAACTCAACAAGAGGTTTTTGAAAACGAATGTAAGCTGCTAGAATTTGATTTACCGGTACCCCAAAGTAGTAGTATTCATCAGTTAATCCCTTGCCTTTAAGAAGGCTTAAAGCAACATGTGTTCAATCATGCACAAAAGAAACAATCATCAAGCCCAAGGAACATACCATTACTAGGCTTATTGTATAACACTATCACGAAAAGTACATCCATCAGAATCAAAAGGCAATATGTGCCGCGTTAGTCTTGGATTCCCAGTTTAAGACAGTTAGTTAGAAGCGCAAAGAAAAAATGTCAGCTTTGCAAAAACATGAGCGTAATTCCTAGACCTCCCTTAATGGGTCAGCTACCTATTGATCGTATTAGTTCGTTCGTAAGACCTTTTACTTATACGAGCATAGATTACCTTGGTCCCTATGCAGTTTCAATTAGGCGAAGAAGTGAAAAGCGGTGGGTGTTTCTGTTTACATGTATGACGACAAGAGCAGTCCACCTGGAGCTTGCAAGAGATTTATCAGCAAATGCCGTTATTATGTGCCTACGTAATATTATTAATAGAAGAGGTATACCGATTAGAATCAGGAGTGATAGAGGTCCTAATTTTATTGGAGCTAGTAAAGAGAATATTATCATAAACTAGGTACAGTTGGCAGATGAGTGTACGCAATGGGGCATAGAATGGGTGTTTAATACCCCGGCAGACCCATCCGCAGGTGATGCTTAGAACGAATGGTGCGTGCGTTAAAAAATGTGTTGGCATTCACCTTTAGCGAAAATTCACCACAAATCGAAATCTTAAATTTTTTACTGATTGAAGCTGAGAATTTGGTAAACTCGCGTCCATTAACACATTTAAATTGAAAGCGTAGATTGTGAACCACTTACGCCTAATCACTTTCTACTTGGTGGCCCGAACATTGTTCAAACTCCAGCTGTTAAACAAACAGTTTGTCTACGAAAGCAGTGGCAGCAGCTCAAGCAAACGTTTTGGATACGATGGGTTTTGGAATACCTTCCAGAGTTAACTAGACGAACAAAGTGGTATTAAACTGTAGAACCATTAAAATTAGGGGATGATGTTGGTGTATGTGACGAAACTGTGGAACGAGGCAAACGAAAACGTGGTGTTGTAGAAGAAATTTTCAAGGCATCAGATGGGCAAGTTCGTTCGACAATTGTAAGAACTGTTCAAGGAAATTAAGACGCCCTGCATCCAAACTGGCAAAGCTTGATGTAGTTTGTGAGTCTCCCTGATCGACACAAATTAAATTTGAAAAGCTATGTCAGAGGATTTTTGTGTTGTGTCCATGTACACGTCTAAAGTAACCGTTTTACAAACGATTTTTTAATCGTTTAATTTTAAAGTTGGCAATGCTTAAAACCACGATTCGACAGCTAATTAAAACAACAATTCGACAGCTAATCAAAAACAACGATAAAGATCTACAATTCATATAATTTCGGTAAAATACAACTGTGTAAGCTTTCGCAATAAATAATTTTTTTATGTTACTTTAAATATACATATTTGTTAATTTTAGATAATAAAACAAACAAACCGAAGAAAATATAGGATTTGCGTTTTATTAAAATTGTATTTAATATATATTGCAGCCGCAATATATATATAGGAAAGAATTAAATGACAACGCTGGTTTAGATTTTATAGTAATTGTGAATGCTTATTCTAATTATTGGATAGCGACACCATTGCGTTACAAGACATCAAAGCATATCATTGACTTAGTCAATCAGATATTTTTTAAAGTTGGTTATCCAACTATAATCAAGTGTGATAACAGTCCTTTTGGATCAAGGGAATTCGATGAGTATGCCTTAGAGTATAAAATTCAATTTCGATATTAAAGTCCACGCTATCCACAAAGTAATGGCTTGGTGGAGAAGGGTGTGGCTATCGCCAAGAACTTACTGAAGCGCTGTTATCAAACGGGTGATTTGGGTTCATATCAATATAGGATTTTAGAATACAATACAACTCCTTTGGCAAGGATGAAGCTTCCACCATCTACGTTATTCTTTGGAAGGCTGATTTAGACCAAATTGCCAATATCGGGAGGTTTGTTGACTAGAAATAATATGACCGAGAACTCGGTTGAAGAAAAGATTGAAAGAAAAAAGGAAAGACGAAAGTATTATTATCATCGAAACGTAAAATCATTGCCGGAAATTAGTATAGGATTTTGTTATTTTTAAGAAGGATAGTAAAGGGTGGCATTATGGTGTGGTAGTGGAAAGGACTAGCGACGGTCATATATTATTAAGGACAAATGTGATAGGTTATTTAGACATTATCAAAGATTTATTGCTAGGACGGAGAACGCTGACTTCGATACTGGTGGTTTACACCTAGAAGAGAATATTGGTAGTTGTTGTAACGGGTGTGTACCGGAGAGTTATAGAATGCAGCCATCACCTGGGGACTCTGATGTAGATAGTGGATAGTGGACTTGAGCGTAGTATTGAGTTGGATATTCCTTCGAATGGGCATAGGGCACCTCTACAGGGATTCAGGGATATTGCTGATGGGTCGGAAAAAAGGGGGAAATCATATCTGTTCTGTTTGGCCAATGGTATTCAGTGAGATGAGACGGGGGCCGGAGGGGAGGTCAGGACAAGAAGTGGTCGATTGGTGCGACTACCAAGGAGATACCTAGAATAGATAAAAAGAGTGTAGCAATTGCATGCTTGAAAGCAATACTACCAAAGAAATGCAAGTGTGTAAAATGTAATAAAAGAAGTGTTAGAAAGTAATGACAAGTTTGATATATCCGGTTGTTGCTGTAACGAGGCATTGGCATTAAAAAACTTAAGACATTAGTTAAAAAACCAAAGTTTAAAAAACGGATCCTTTAACTTGTCCTAATAAAGTAATCACATTTAAAATGGCGGATAAATGCGAAAATCGCACACCACGTTCTCTGTATTGTTTGAATATGGCTGCGGAATGGCCAAGATGGAATCAAAATTCCAAGGTTTGGATGATTGCATCTGGGAAAATGGAAAAGCCAGAAAAAAACAAAATTGCAACATTCATATGGCTGATTAGTGAGCAAGGTGCGGTTATATATTTTTTTTCATTATTTATTTATTGAATCTTCATATATTCAATATGAACTAACAATAAAAAATCTTATCCAAATACATTATATATGTCCAGCCAGTGCCAGACAAAATTTCGTCATAACGGTTTATGTTCACATTTATGCCATATAAATGCACAGAGCTTATACAATAAAATTGATGAGTATCGGTATATCTTTGAGAACTCGTACGTTGATGTAATATGTGTGTCGGAGACATGGTTCGATCAAAATATCCCTGATGGTATACTTGAGTTGTCTGGTTTCAAGATGTATCGTTGTGATAGGCGTACACATGGTGGAGGGGTTGCTATCTTTATTAGAAAATGTATTACGAGTAAATTTCTACTTAAATCTCTCCCTGACGAAAAAATCGAATATATATTTGTTGAAATTGTATCTATGGGGAAGAAACTACTTATTGGATGTATTTATAGACCCAATAGGCGGATAGATTTGGGAGAACTACATCATAATCTCGAAAACATAACGGTTAATTATGAAAACGTTGTTTTGTGTGGAGATTTCAACTCTAATGTTTTATGCGAGTCACAACTACTTGACGTAATGGAATCAATTGGTTTAATTTCTCCAAATGTACTAACACCAACGCATTTTACTTCTACAAATCAATCACTGCTGGATATGTTTTTTGTCAACGACATAAATAAAGTCCTGCTATATGAACAGATTGGCGCACCATGTTTCTCGAAACACGACCTAATATTTTTATGCTTCGATTTCAGAACCAAATATACGAGGGAAGAGAATACTTATTATGATTTTAAAAGAATGGATTATAATGCAATGATGAATGAGCTGCAAATAATTGATTGGGATCGTATTTTCTTCATGATCGATGTTAATGACCAAGTTAGTTTTCTGGAGAAAAATCTTGCCGAAATTTTCAAAAAATCTGTGCCAGTTAAAATAGTCACACAGAAAAGCACTACTAAGCCTTGGTTTAATGAACAAATTAAAGCTAAAATAAACCAACGAGATCATCTATATAAATGTTGGAAACGCTTCAAAACTGATGACCTGCATGATCCATTTGTTATTGCCAGAAGGGAAGTAAATAAACTTATTAAGCAAACAAAATTCTCCTACTTTACTAACTTATTTTCAACTGCTGTGAACTCAAAGAAAAATTGGAAAATTATCCGTGATATTGGCATCGGAAAATTAAATAAAACAGACTCTTCGGAATTGAATGTTGACTCACTCAACGAGCTATTTACTAAAATTCCAAACTTAAACATTTCTCCTAACTATTATTCTAGTAGTGCCAGTTCATCCTTTAATAGCTCCGCACCACAATTTTCTTTTCGCTGTGTTTCTCAGGATGATACCTTTATTGCTTGCCATGATATCAAATCAAATTCAATTGGACCTGATAAAATTCACCCTAAATTTTTAAAACTCCTTCTTCCTAACTTACTTCCACAAATCACACACATATTCAACACAATAATTACAAAAGGTATTTTTCCACAGAACTGGAAGTGTGCGAAAATTGTTCCCATCCCTAAAAATAGAAATGAATATCGTCCAATTGCTATCCTTTCTTATTTATCTAAAGTCTTCGAAAGGCTTTTGCATAAACAAATAGGTGCTTACTTTGTGACGAATAATTTATTAACCAAAATGCAATCTGGTTTCCGACCCAAACATAGTTGTACTACTGCACTTATTGGAGTGACGGAGGAAATTCGAGGCTATATAGATAACGGAAATGTTACCTTGTTGGTGCTGTTGGATCACTCCAAAGCATTTGATATGGTTGATCATGACATGCTTCGTATTAAATTAACTAAGTTTTTCCATTTTACCTCCTCAGCGGCTGATCTCATCTCATCATATCTAAGTAACCGTTATCAGTATGTAAGTTCAAACAATAAGCAATCATTACCGTTGCCTGTGACCAAAGGTGTTCCTCAAGGGTCCATATTAGGTCCTCTACTTTTTACAATGTATATAAACGATTTGCCAAAACAGTTATCACATTGCAAAATTCATATGTATGCCGATGATGTTCAGGTTTATATATGTAGTGAACCTGATAAGACTGATGAGTATATTTCAAGATTAAACTTTGATCTATCAAAAATTGAAGCCTGGGCAAAGGCAAATGGTCTTTGTCTGAATCCTGCTAAATCTAAGTGCCTTGTAATTTCCAGGAACAATATACAAATAACTATTGAGAACAATATAATCTTGAACTCGCAGCAAATAGAAATTGTCAAGAAGAGTAAAAACCTTGGCATTATTTTTAATTCTTCACTTACTTGGTCAGATCATATAAACGCTGCTGCAGGGAAAGTATTTGTGATGCTTCGTTCGCTTTGGGCAACTCAACACTCAACCCCGTTCAGCATACGTATGCTTTTGACATATCTTGTTCCAGCTTTATTATATGGCAGCGAGGTTTTTGCAAGCTGTGACCAAAAAAGCACCAGGAAATTAACGTCTACGTATAATGCCATTCTGAGATATGTCTTCAACTTAGGACGTTTCTCTCATGTTACACCCTACGAAAGTAAACTTTATGGAGTGCGTTTTTCTGACATGTTAAATATTCGATGTCTTACTCTTTTGCATAAAATTATCTATACTGGCGAGCCGACGTATCTATTTGAACGTGTTACTTTTACGCAGTCAAGAAGAAATAACAATCTGATCCCGATAAGATTCAAGAAGTAAGTATCTGAATGGCAGTTTTTCGTTCACAGTATTCGTCTTTGGAACACTCTACCAGCAACTGTTCAATTAACTAGTAATGCAACGCAGTTTAGGAAATGTATTTTTAATTTTTATTCCCGTACTTGAAAATGTGTAATCTATTCTATTTAAAAATGCTTTTGAATGTCCTTATGTTTAAAATTGTTTGATCTTCTCACTTTAAAAATTGCTTTAATGTATTAAACTCTTTTAATTTAATGTTTATTGTTAAAATCTTTTATTGTGTGACACATAAGAAATTGCTACGAATTTTTTATCCTGTACTATAATTATAAGACTTTAAGTCCTGTTGTATAGGAATACCAATAAATAAATAAATAAATAAATAAATATGTAGGTGTTTATCGCTCTTCTGATTCGGTGAGTGCTGCAGTTTCTCTGCTTCTTAAGCGAGTGTGGCCGCCATGATTTACAATATTCCGAGCTAGTGGATTTGGGTGTTGTTCAAGCCTTTTAAATATTTTACTGCATATTTTGTAATCATAGTTTTTACAAACGGCACGTTAAGATCCTTATGAAATTTTGAGTTTTCAATATACCAGGGAGCGGCTGTGATTATTTATTTTGGCGCCTTTGAATTTTTGCGATATTAGAGGCCGAGGCAGTGCCCCATAGTTGAATACCGTAGCACCAGATAGGAATTTGAATGGCTTTAAGTTTCATTTGAGTTAATTTTGCCTCTATATGGCATTTCCACGTTAATCGCCGATCCAGATGTATACCGAGATATTTTACATGCGAATGTTGAGGAATTATTTGATTATTGATTGTAATAGGTGGGCAAGATTCCCGGCGCAAGGTGAATGTTATATGTACGCATTTTTTATCATTTACCATTATCCTCCATTGTTTTAGCCATATTTCTAGTTGAGTTATATGATCCTGTAAATAACGAGATGCTTCATAACTGTTTTCGTGGACGCTTAGAAAAGCAGTATCGTCTGCAAATGTTAAAGTTTGTGTGTAGTTGCTCATTGGCATGTCCGAAGTATAAATTAAGAATAATAGAGGCTCCAGGATGCTGCCTTGGATGCTGCGCCAATTGGCTATGGAAAGCTTGAGAAACAAAGATGAAGAGAGCGGATCAATATTTTCTTTCTTCAAAGGCTTTTCTTATGGTTAACTATTCGATGGGTTTGTTCAATTGTGCTGTGTTCTCTTCTAAAGCCGAATTTATGGTTGGGTATACACCCATTGTCATTTAAAATTTGGGTTAATTTTGATGTTAAGGGCTTCTCTAACAGCCTTGATATATTAGATAATAATCTAATAGGCCTATACGACTCAACTTTTGTGTGATCTTTTCCTGACCTTGGTATCATCGTAACTAAGGAGACCTTCCATTCTTGAGGGTAGTATTCAAGGCGTAAAATAGCATTAAAAATATAAAGAATAATTTTCTTTGATATGCGAGGTAGCTCAAAAAGCATTTTGTTGCTGATCTTAGCAAAACCAGGGGCTTTCATGGGGTTTAAATCACAAATAGCCTTTTCTCAAATCTTAGGGGAACAGCTGTACTAGCAGCAACTCGGTTAAATATAAATAAACAGGATATCGCAAAAAGAGAAGCAGTCAATAAACGAATTGGAGACTGCGCTGCGTAAGCAATTGCCTTTCTGTGAGTTTAAATGTAGTTGTGGCGCATCGTATGAAGAAAGAATGCTTCGAGACCGTATTTTTATCGGTGTGTATGAAAAAAACTTCAAATGAAGCTGTTGGATGGGAGAGATGATACTTTGGCAAAGGTGCTTAAAACCTGTAAAATTTATGAATCCGATAGTCTCAACAAAAGCCTTTGGAGGCGAAAACATCATTAATAACAAGTTTGGACACTGAAGAAAACAAGCAAACAACGACAGTTGATTCGATTAAACATTTTTGTTTTAATTGTGGTAATGCATTGTCCCAAAAACATGTAAGTCGTGTTTGCTCAAAGGTTGGACATTTTGCAAGAACGTGTAGACAAAAGGCAAAATCCCAGCCTACGAATTCCAAGAGAGATGACAACAACAACAGTAACAGTTGTCGTTACAGCAACAAACGGGGAATTGATAGTGTTGCTTGGGGCGATAGTTATGGTAGGTCTTGAGTGTGTATAGTTATACCGGTTGTGTTGAGTGTGTTTATAACGGGAGAGAAATTGAGTAATGAAACTTATTTTAGAATAGAGTCAGTAGAATCGAATTGGATAGTTACTTAAATTTGGATTAGTTAAACGGAGGGATGTTGACAGAGTTGTGTTGCCAGAGGGGTCGGAGTTATTCATAGGAAAGTATAGTGATGTATTTCACGGTTTTGGTAGGTTCCCGGGAGAGTAAAGGATTTACTTAAAAGAGGCCTGAAAGCCTGTGCTTCACTATAAGAAGCAAGTGCCACACTTAATGGGTAAATTGAAGGTTGAACTTGAGCAGTTGATTACCCAACTGATTGGGTTAACAATCTGCAGAATGTGTAGAAGACAAATAGCCGGTTACGCATTTGTCTGGATCCAAGACCGTTGAATGATTGCATCAAACGGGAACATTTTCTTATACCAACAATGGAAGATCTCACATCGGGTCTAGACGATGCTAGAGTATTCACGGTTATTTATCTTACTAGTGGATTTTGGCACATGTCTTTAGAGAGGGCTTCGTCAAATTTACCTACGTTTATGACTCCGTTTGGGCGATACAAATTTAATTGCTTACCTTTTGGCTTAAGCTGTGCGCCTGAGATGTTTCAGAGAACAATGGTAAAAGTTTTTGGTGACATTCCAGGAGTTTATATTTATTTTGATGACAGCTTGATAGCTGCAAGGGAATTGGCGGAACATGACAGAATTCTAGAAATGGTAGTACAACGGGCAAGGGGAAAATAATGTTAAATTGAATTCTGGGAAAATACAATACCTTAGCGAATCTGTGGAATTTATGGAGAACACTATATCGTACAATAGAATAAGAGGCGAGAGAAAATATTGTGAGGATATTCTAGGCATGGAAACACCGAGAAGTAGGGCTGATGTTTTTCGATTTCTTGGTCTGGTAAAGTATTTGGCACGATTTATACCGAATCTTTCGAAGATAACTGCAGGCTTACGTAATCTGACGAGATAATCTTGGCAGTTTATAATCCTCGATTGTCTGTGAGAATTCAAAAAGATGCATTTAAGGATGGATTAGGGTGTGTTTTAATTCAGGAGGGGCACCCAATTGCTTTCGCATCTCGGACACTTTCAAAAAATGAGCAGTAGTGCGATTCTGTAATTGATTAAGGCAATAGTTATCGTTAAGTCAACTGTTTGTGTTAAGTAAACGACAACTTTTTAGTGTTGAAAAATAAAAAAAAATAGTTTAAGGAAATAATATAACTTGAAAATTTCAAATAATAGTAAAATGTTTGGCTTATCTTCTTAAGAAAAAATAAAAAAAAAATAGTTTAAGGAAATAATATAACTTGAAAATGGCAAATAATAGTAAAATGTTTGGCTTATCTTCTTAAAAAACATAAAACTGAAAAAAAATTATCTTTAGTTTTAATAATTTTACTTGTTTTTTTTATTCCTCTTTGCGTTTTACTATATTTTGCATTTTTTTTTTGACAGTCATCTATGTTGTTAACAACAATTTACAGAATCACGAAATCGTTAGAGCAAACAACAAAACAGGTTGACAATTAAAACAACTATTGTTATTGTTAAAAGTTACAGAATCCCACTTCAGAAATCGGCACAATTCGAGATATAACTTCTTGCTATTGTTTTTGCGTGTCAACCGTTCCACTATTTTGTATATGGCCGTCAGTTTACGGTTGAAAGTGATCATCCACCGTTGGAGGCATTGTTTAAACGGGATATCGATGATGTCACTATGAGTGTCCAGCGTATGTTCATGATGTTATTAAGATCGTCAAATGGAGATAATTTATAGACCTGGAAAGGAAATGTTGGTGGCCGACTTTTTGTCTTGCGCTCAATTATCGGAGGAGAAAGAATTAAAGGATTTGTCTGGTGTAATACATAGAAAAGTGGAATAAGTTTGTTTATCGGAGGAGAATTTTAAATATTATAGGAAAATGTTGGACGAGGATGAAAAATATAATCGTATTTGTTTGTTTGTTGAAAAGGGATGGCCAGGCTTTCACCAATTGGATGATATGGGTCAACATTTCCATATGTTTAAATCGAGACTTCATGTGGAGAGGGGGCTTCTATTGCTAGATCATAGACTAGTGATACCGGAGAAATTGCAAGGGAAAATTACTAAATGGTAACATGACTCACATCTTTTTATTGAAAATACACTGTCACGGGCTAGTGGCTTGTATTATTGGCCGGGGATGGGTAAAAGAATCAAGGTGGTCCGGTCCTGTCCTGTGTGTGAAAAACTTCGGAGAAATAATCAAAAGGAGCCATTGATGCAGGAGGAATCACCTAAATATCCGTTACATATAGTGGCGGTAGATTTATTTGAATACACGTTCGACGAGATTTCATAATAATTGTTATTCTTATTATTTGATAGCGACACCATTGCGTGACAAGACATCAAAGCATATCATTGACTTAGTCAATCAGATATTTTTTAAAGTTGGTTATCCAACTATAATCAAGTGTGATAACAGTCCTTTTGGGTCTATGCTATCCACAAAGTAATGGCTTGGTGGAGAAAGGTGTGGCTATCGCCAAGAAGATACTGAAGCGGTGTTATGAAACGGGTGATATCGGTTCATATCAATATAGGATATAAGAATACAATACGACTCCTTTGGCAGGGATGAAGCTGTCACCATCTACGTTATTCTTTGGAAGGCTGAATAAGACCGAATTGATAATATCGGGAGCTTTGTTAACTAGAATTAATATGACCGAGAACTGTCACTGCACTTGTTACATATAGAAGTTCTTGCTCTGCATTGTTCCAAATTGTCATGATAATTTGTACCGCAAAACTTACACGTACCGCGTTCAGATGTTCTATTCTGTTGTTGATTTATCTTACCTTTCTTCACCTTCTGTACCTCACCTTGGCTGTTTTCTATACCACGTATCTGTTTTTCCGTTATTTCCTTCGACCTGCATGTTTCAATAGCTTTTTCCAATGTAATATCGCTGTTTAGCCATAGTTTTTCCCGCAATTCGTGGTCCTTTATAGTGTTATGTATTGTAATGTATCTATAGTTTGTTCCCTATAGCCCTTGGTTATTTTAAATAGCTGTCAGGGTTTCAGCTGGTAATTAAGGCGTTCAAAAGAACTGCCGAATTATTTTGTTGAGACTTAGAAAATAAAACTAAGGCAAGTTATTGCCGATTTAGCTTAGTAATTCCAAATCTGATTTATTTTGGGCAGTCAGCCCCTTTTTATACAAAATTATCTTAAACTAAATTCTTATTATATTTCCTTTTTAGTGTTTTTAACCAATCACAATTCAGTTTGGTAAATTGAGTTAAAGATTAGTCACTCAATTTTCCAAACTGCATATGTTGCATTCTAAACAAATCAATGTTCATCGATTTGTTTAGTTTGTAATTTTTATTGTATGCATGTGTGGTGTAAGTTGTTTTGGGTTATTTATTAGGGTGGCCCATCTTCTTTTAGTAAAATGTATTAGGGTACACTACACCCTCACCCTTTAAGCCTATAGTACACGGAATGTAAAAAGCTACATGCGCATGTGGTTCTGACGTAATTTTGTCATCATCACACAACAAGAACTTGCTATTGTGGCTTTGTAGTTTCGTCAAAATTACGTCAGAGCCACATGCGCATGTGGCTTTCAACATTTCGTGTACTATAGGCTTTAGAGAAAAATTAGGGGATTAATTTTTCAAAAAAAATTTTGTGTGATTAAATATTTTATAAATTATAATTATTTCTCTTAAGATATATGAAGCACATATATGTAATTAAATGTAATTAAATATTTTATAAATTATAATTATTTCTCTTAAGATATATGAAGTATATGTAATTAAATGTAATTAAATATTCTATAAATTATAATTAGTTTTCTTAAAGTATATGTAATTAAATATGGTTATTATATATTTTAAAATTATAAAGATATGTATGGTTTTAGATTGTTATTATGGAATTCCTTCGTCTGTCCGTTATAATCTATTAGAGTATTTACTCCATTTTTACCTACAATTCTATATGGTCCTTTATATGGGCTTTGATTCTTACTTCTATTTTCTACTCTAAGTAATACTAATTCACCTATTTCTAAGTTTAGTCTGTTTTGATAGTTATTATTTAATGTTCTTTTTGCTTTTACTTTATTAGTAATCTCTTTTGCTCTGTTTAGAGCGAATTGTAGTCTGACTCGCAACTCTTTTGCGTACTCATCATAGTTATATATGACTGTATTGTCATTCATAGCGGTATCTGATGGCAAGCATGGTAATTTTCCATAGACTAGTTCATATGGTGTATAACCAGTGTCAATATGCGGAGATGTGTTGTAAGCAAAAGTAAAATATGGAATCCAAGTGTCCCATTCGTCATTATTTGCTGTTGTCAACAGAAACTCATTAACCCATATAGACCTATAATTATTTTTTTTAAATATATTATTTTTTTTTAGTAATTCTTATTAAGGACAGCCTAAAATACGTTGAAAAAATTCTTAAAAAAATATCAAGTGTATAGGGGGCTTTATAGGGGCCGTACCATATAGGGTACAGTAGGGCTATATGCATGCAAAAAATACAAATTTTTAATATGATGTATTAATTTATTTTTAGTATGATACAGCTTTCGTAGACAAAAACATTGCACTTAAAATTAATTTTTTATTTATTTTTTGTATGATATATAAGAAAACATTCCACGTGGACACCAACGTCGCACTTAATACATCTAGTAGGGCATTGTTTATGGCATTGCCCACACCTGGTTCGCTTTTCCTGCTTAGTAACATAGTGATATTTTCCGTCATACCGGGCATCCGATGTTAAAGAAGATGGACGACTAGGACCTGGTTTTTCACGTTGTTTATTACCCTCGATAATTGCATTTGCAATACGACGTCGGAAGTTAAGAAGGTCTATATTATTACCCCCATTCTGCCTACAAAGTAACCACGCGTTTTGTACTGACATGTCAATGCAGTGGAGAATCAAAGGCATGTACCACTTCTTTCCTCTAATGCTTGTTCTTAGTGAAGATATATTCTGGTCCGATAAATCTACTCCACCCATGTTTTTGTTGTATTGATGAATGAGATTAGGTTGAGCCACTAGTATCTTCTTCTTTTGTTGGCGAGAATAGCGTTCAGTTTTGTGGGCAGGATTTATACCAACTGCATTGGAACATACCGACACCATACTATTATCATGCCACTTGCAAATTATTACATCGTCAGATAATCGATAATCGAAGAAACCTCTCTCTTTAGTTTTTAGTTCTTTGTTGCCCAATAAGGGGCATTTTCCAGTCCTATTTTCACGTATAGTTCCAGTTATACGGAAACCCCTCTTCGTGAGTTCATCGACTAAAGGCAAACCAGTGAAGAAATTGTCTATAAAAAGATGGTAGTCTGTGCCATATCCCAATGATGCTAGTTTATCAGCATAAGTCAGCACCACACTTGCTCCGAGACCGAGGTGAGTATATCGGGCATCCGTAAATGTAGACGCTCCTTGATATGGTTCAAACCATGCAATGTATCCGCCTGATGTTGCACCAACCCATAATTTGTAACCGTATCTAATAGGTTTACCTCGAATAAACTGTTTGCACCCATGACGACCGAAATATGGAACCATGGCCTCATCAATGCTATGATTCTCTTTATGAGGACAGTTTTCAAGAAAATTCGCAGATAAGAGTCTTAGCAAAGGACGAACTTTGGCGAATTTATCGGACTTGTTTAAATCTAGATTATCAGCGGCATGAATATTGGAATATATGAGGGAAAAATCTATCTCTTGATAAGGCTGAAGCGATCAGATAATTTTTTGAATCTGGTGCATTTTCCCAGTACATCCGTCTTCTACTTACTTGAGAGTAGCCACTTACCAATAAAATTCCAACCAAACATTTCAATTCTTCCATTTTGACGTCTGCGGGAAGCAGTTTGCGTGATAAATACTTGTTTGTTTCAGTCTTTAGTAGCTCAAAAACGTCATCAGAAAAGAATAATGAAAACCATTCCATTGGAGTTCGTTCAAGTGAAACATCAAAAAGAGGTTGCCAAGTAATTGGCTTTGATTGTAAATCTTGTTTTTTCCAATTATACTTTCTAGCACGCTTGAAGAGAGGCTCGTGAGATCCATGGGGCTCTGTATCATCATCCTGATGAAACTCTGGTAGTCCGTCTGTATGTGCAGAAATCTCTGCTGGAGCCCGAAGCAAGTTTGGTGGTAAATTATGTATGCTAACATAATCTTCTTCGCCAGAGTCTTCGTCAGTCTGGTCATCATTGGCGGTGTCAGGTGGGAGTACAAAAATATCTAAATCTTTACCCTGGTTGTCGTTATTATCGTCTTCTTCTAGAATTGTGGCGATGTCGTGCAGCGTTAATGCCCTGAAAAACCAAAACCAATATTATAAGCTATAAGGCAAAACAAAAAAATTTTTGTATATATTGCTTATGCATAGACCTACTGTACCACATGAGGTACACCTACTTTAGAGTATAATATTTCTCGTAAAAATTCGAAACTCGATATTTTTTTGTGGCAATAACATACTTTGTAGTCATCTATTCAAAATAATACACACAAATTATAGAAATCCCGATAAATTAACATAAAACTTACCTTTTGAAAGACATTGTATTTTTTTTTTACTTTTCCGCTGGGGTATTTTTCTCAAATTTTCAAAAAAACTGGATAAAATTTTTTTTTATTATTTTTCACTTATTAACAACACTTAAATGTAATGCCTGCAACTAAAAAAGAAAAAATATTATTAATGGTTATGTCACAATGATTTTTTAAAGTTGCTGTACCACATAGGGTACGGCAGGTCTATATGGGTTAAGAACCCTATGGTTTCTCTCTACTGCACCTAATGTTTGATGATGATAAGGGGTTGAGAAAATTTGTCTTGTTTGTAATAGTTCGCATATGTTGCGCATGGTTTCATTAGTAAATTCTGTACCCCTGTCTGACTTAAGTACTTTAAATTGTCCGTATCTCAAGATCACTTGTTCCACTAGTGTTTAAGCTGTAGTGACAGCGTCTTTTGTTTGCATTGGATGTGCGATTACAAATTTAGTCAGCTCGCATTGCATCGTAAGTATGTAGCGGTAGTTGTTTGATATGCGTAGTGGACCTACAGTGTCAATTGAAATTACTTCAAAACTGTTGTTGGGTGTAGATGTTTGTATGAGTGGTTCTTTAATGTGTTTTGTCTGTTTGTTTTTATTGCATTTGTCACAGTATGATACAAATTGTTTTACCATTTTAGTCATATTTTTCCAAATATATTTCTGTTTTAACTTTATGATTGTTTTTCTAATTCCTAAGTGCCGGAACTCAAGGAACTGTGAAATTCGTCAATCAGTTTGTATTTTATTATGTCGTCTTTTATTCTTATTGGAGGCTTAAATATCAATATTTTTAGATGAGGATTTTTGTTGTTGATTATTATTTGTGCATATGCCTTTTTAAATTCTTCCTTTGTATATACTTCAAATATCTTATCATTGTTTGCTAGCGCTAATTCTTTTATTTTTTCTTTATTCATTTTAGATATCAGTTTCCTCAGAATCGAATCTAGTTTCGCTGAGTCATCGCTGAATCTTGCATGCATATTATTATTCTTGGAATGTTACTTCTTCATAATCAAATCTTGTTTTGATGAATTGTCGTTACTACCTTCATTCATATAATTATTCTTTTGGGTACGTGATTTCTAAAGTTTAAAGTTTCTTTATATTGTATTTCATTAAATTGCAATTTTTTCATGTTCTTAATATCATTGATGGATGTGCATTCCCATATTAGAAGTTGATTAGACTCCTGAGATGTGCATTTTTCCATATTACTTCCATTCGCGTTATTATCATCCACCTCATTTCTATTCGCGGTATTTTCATCCACCTCATTTCTATTCGCGCGCGCTTTATTCATATCTATTTCTTCATTATCTATAACTTTATTTGCCTCTTTATTTGTATTTTCATTTTTCTTTGTCATCGCCCTTGTAGTTATTAGTATTTTCTTTTCATTTTCTGTACTTGTTCGTTTATCGTGTCAGTGTGTGAATGTGGTAGTCTGTAATTTTTAATGTATACTGGTGTATTGTCTGAGGTTATGATTTCCTGATTGTAAAAATTGTTGCTAGTTAATTTTTCGTTGTCCAAATGAAATACGTTTTGGTATTTTTTAAAAATATTAATTAGTGATGATATTGCATTTTTATCATTGTTATTAATTTGTAGCTCATGCTTTACTTTTTCAAAACGTTCGTCATTGTTTATGTTATTGTAACTTAATATATCATAGTTTTTAGGTGGGTCAGTCTGTAGTTTAATGCCCTTAAGAATTACTGTTGAATTTGTTGTATTTAAAATTTTTATGTGTGTGATACCGCTTTTTGGTGCGATCGAATTACTTAAAAAAAATCCGTCTTCCAATTCATTGTTGAATATGACGCAATCTTCTTTAATGTTTAATTTAATTGGCTGTATTATTTCAGTTCGTGGTGGTATTGTAATTTTCAACTCATTGTATGTTTTTGTTTGCATGGGTAAGACTATTGATTCATCGTTCACAATTAGTGACAATGTAAATGTTTCGTAATCAATTTTACAAAAATATTTTCTTAAAAAAATCCCGTCCAATAATTCCGTTTGTCTCAATTGGAAAATCCGCGCTTACTAATTGGGAAGTATGTTCAAAAGCTATGTCATCTATGTTTAACTTAAATTGTTCCTAATGAATTAATTTCTTGACTCGTGATACCTGTCAGTTTACATTTCTCATCTGGATAGTAATTTTCATTTTGTAAATGATTTGTCATACGACATAGTGAAATGTCCGCTCCTGTGTCGACTAAGAATGTTAAATTATTGTTTTTGTATTTTGTAGATTTTGGTATTTTTCAAAACTATATTTGGATTTCCGGAATATTCTCATATTCCGGGCCTTCTGCGTTTCCCGTTTCGTGTATAGTACGTATATGTCTCCTGTCATTATTATTTCTATTTTGATATCTATTGTTCTGAAAATTGTTATTGTTTCTATTATCATGCAAATTGTTATTATTTCCATTGCAATTGTTATTTCCACTGTTTCGGAAATTATTGTTACTCCTAGTGTAGTTGTCAAAATTTCTGTTGTTTCTACCATTGTTTGAGTTGTAGTCGTTAGTATTACGGTTTGGGAGTTTCCAGCAAGTAGTGGGAGTGCTTTAGAAACCGTCTCTAAGCTAAATGCTGCCATTGTATTTCCTATTTCTGATGGTTTTTAAAACTTTTGTTTAAATACTCTTCTATGAACTTATAAAGATTGTTAAATTCTAATTTTAACGCAAAATTTTCCTTATCCTTTTCTTCTAATTCAACTAGTTGAAGTTAATTTTTCAAGGTTTCTATGAATTTTAATTTATTTACTACCGTTGATTCGGAATAGGTTCTTCCTGGACTTTTCTTTAATTTCTTCCAGAATTCTTTCAAAGTACCTTGTTTTTCTTCCATCTATTTTAATCTCTATACTTCTGCTAACTTTTGGAAACTCTCTTTCACTACCATATGGTCTTTAATTTTAGTTTTACAATTTTATTTTATATATATTTTAAATCATTAATAATGTTGGTTACAATTATCTTAATTATATTTCTTATTAGTATCAAATTTTATTATTTTTATATATTGTTTTATAGTTTATACATTAATAACAATAGTTTTATTAAACTTCCTTCCATCTATCTTCAATTTTTATACTTCGGTTATCTTATTTCTACTATTGTTTGTGTTTTTACAACTATTAATAAGCGTATACATGCTATGTATTATGAATATGTCTAAAGCAATAATTACTAAGACTTTTGTTATTTTAGACAACATTAATACAATTTATAATTGTACAGTGAAAATATGTATTTGTTTTCGTTACTTTGTTCTATTTTATGTATATTTAAAATATTAAAAGTATTGGGTACAATTTTTTTTTTAATTGTATCAAATTGTATCAAATTTATTAATTTTTTTTTTACCGCCTGCTACTAAGTATTGCATACATCAATCTTATGATGTAGGCAATTACTAATAAAGCTAATGTGATAATTATTATTATTTCAAAAATATTCACATTCTCTTCTTTATGTTCACTTTGTATTCTTATAGCATTCATATATTCTATAATCTGCTGATTGTTCTGTTCGCTTTCATGATTTTCATTCTTCCCTACCTCGTATCCTGCAAAAACTAGTGGAATTGCCTTTAGAATGTTCTTCCACCATGCCATCTTGATAATATTCTCTTAATGATTATATTTATTTAATTATGAAGTATATATTTTTCCTTTTTGGTATCTAAATAAAGCGTCCAGCGCGCAAAAATTTCGTCCACTTCCACGGACATCTATTATTGTAGGATTGTAAAATTTTCGCTGGTTCAAGTTTGCAGGGTCAGTTCGTAGTCCGTAGGATCGCCATGTAATATAAGGAGTTGGCAGGATCGCCATGTAATGTAAGGAGTTGGCAGGATCGCCATGTAATGTAAGGAGTTGGCAGGATCGCCATGTAATGTATTGTAATGTGTCTATAGTTTGTTCCCTATAGCCCTTGGTTATTTTAAATGGCTGTCAGGGTTTCAGCTGGTAATTAAGGCGTTCAAAAGAACTGCCGAATTATTTTGTTGAGACTTAGAAAATAAAACTAAGGCAAGTTATTGCCGATTTAGCTTAGTAATTCCAAATCTGATTTATTTTGGGCAGTCAGCCCCTTTTTATACAAAATTATCTTAAACTAAATTCTTATTCTATTTCCCTTTTAGTGTTTTTAACCAATCACAATTCAGTTTGGTAAATTGAGTTAAAGATTAGTCACTCAATTTTCCAAACTGCATATGTTGCATTCTAAACAAATCAATGTTCATCGATTTGTTTAGTTTGTAATTTTTATTGTATGCATGTGTGGTGTCAAGTTGTTTTGGGTTATTTATTAGGGTGGCCCATCTTCTTTTAGTAAAATGTATTAGGGTACACTAGAATAGAGCATATAATTTTATCTAGCAGCAAATCCTTTTCCAATTCACCGTATTGAGCATTTTTTATCAGGCCTCGGAGTCTGTTAAAATATTCATCATATGTTTCATCTTGTTCCTGTTTAGCCATGTTGAACACAGCTCTAATGTACCGTTTGTTAATGGTAGGCGTCAAATTCTTTTCTATTTCCTCCAGTAAAGATGTTGCTGTTAGTGTATCCTCGTTCTCTATTGGCATGTTCGTGTATCTTCTGAAAACATCTTTCCCTATTGCTGATAATAACACAGCCTTTATACGCTCCTCGCTTTGATAAGTTATTTTGTTTTTTTATGTTTTATGTTCTTTGTGAATTCTCATTGTTTTTGTTAATGTTTCTTTTATATTAAATAAACATACATACATGTATAAAATGATCTGTTATTTCCCAGTAAGAAAATGCTATTGTAAATACAATTTTAATAAAACAAACCGGCCTAAGGATCTGCAAAAAAGGATTCTCCGACAGGATGGTATTGATTTCGCGACCTTAAGGTTTGTTTTATAGAAATTGTATTAAAATTAGAAGTTTTGGCATGAAAAATACGCCTGATGCCCTTATTTAGGTAGCTTAGTCATACGGCTGAGTATTTCACGAGTTGTAAAATAATGCCTATATGAGTTTCATACGACTCTTACCATGCTTTTTGAAAGACTCGTTAAATAATCTCAACATACATCATAAACGATTCACTTTACGATTAATATAAGCGTTTTTCGCTGCGTTATGGAAGAATCTCTCATAAGAATCAGCACGTGTAACAGTTTCTCCCGTGCTAGGAATTATCTACAATTAAAAAATGAGCTCGTCGACCAAGGTATATTTACACAAGGTAAACTCATTTGGGAGTGTAGACATGCTGCTTTATAAAAATAACCGAGTGGAACCGAATTGTCAAAATTGTCTTCATATAAATTTAACGCACACATGTAAAAATTTTGGTTCATATACACGAAATTTGACATTGGTGTTCCAACTTAGGTAAACAGCTGAGAAACATATGGGCCAACGAGTTTACCTTGTGTAAATATACCTTGTCGTCGAGATCAAAAATACTCTTTGTTAGATTCCCAGTAAGCTCCTGTGTTTAAATAAAATTTTAATAAAATATAAATTTATGTATTAAAAAAATAATTTTTTTTATTCTACTTTTAAATAGATTTCTTTCGAAAATATAATTCCTTCCGTGTATAGTATGCATTTCAGAGTACTTTATATCAAGAGTATTTAAAAAACCAAAATGTTCGTTTTAATGTGTTTTGATATTAATGTATGCAGTGTTGGGCAAAATACATGGTTTGCGGCATTTAAAATACAAAACACTTGCTGGTTCAGTTTGTGCTTTGTTGCGATACAGACGTGAATTATTAAACCCGCATACAATTTTAATTAATTAAATTTGATTTTTTTATTTAAAATAAACATTCAGCGAAGGAACGCAAAATAAATGATTTTAAAATAAATTATTTAGCATAAAAATTATCAATTATTGGAAACAAAAAATTAAATAAAGAAAAATAAAAAATATAAGTGAATAAATGTACATACATACTTATGTATGTATGTATACATAATCTTAAAAAAACATTTTAATTTTCTGAAGAGCAAAGGAAAAATAACAAAAATATTAAAAGCACAGAAAACGGTGAAAAACAAAAACAATATTTTTTATGAGCAAAAACAATGAGACAACAGTTCATGCAAATGAAAATAATGCTGAAATAAATAAAACAAAACAATATTAACTACCTAACGGCTAAGCCAATTATTCGCACACGTTCCCTCTCACCCTCGGTATTTACGCAAACGGTGGATAGTGACTCAGTAAAACAACTAAAACCAGACCTGGTGACAAGTGTTGGCAGGCCAGCAAGTATTGCCGCGACGTCAAAAACAAATTTAGTGGAAAATGATACCATGAACTTAAACACAAATGCAATGGCAAACTCCCCTATAAAAAGATGTCAAAAGCCTCAAGTCCAAGTTGGTATGGACAGGTATATAACAGTGCTTAAACGGGGTCGCAGCCCTACCTATTCAGCTGTTGCTTCAGCCTCAAAAGTGACATCTTTTGATAAAATAAATTCCCAAAATCGCTTTGCTATTCTGGAGGATGAATCCTCTGAAGCACCAAACGTCTTAAAATCGTCCAAGCCTCCCCCGATATATCTTAGGGAGCATGACTCAAATGATCTAATAAAGAGTTTAATTTCGTTGATTGGTGAAAATTCTTTTTATGTAGCCGCAATAAAGCGAGGTAGTATAAATGAAACGAAAATTAAAGTAAATCATGAAAATGATTTTCGCAAAATAATTAACAAATTTGAGGCACTTAAAAAAAGTTTTTATACATACCAACTCAAGTAAACAACAGTAAAGGTCTTCAGGTGATGATTAAGGGAATTGATTCATGCGTAGACCCAGAGGAAATTAAAACTTTCTTGGAAGAAAAAGGTTTCAAGATAAAACATGTGGTAAATATTAGAAATAGGGGAACAAATCCTCAACCACCTTTTCGAGTAGAATTAGAGCCCGGCGACATTAAGTAAAAAAAAAAAACGAAACGCATAGTTTGAAATACATATATTCTATATAGAAAAATCACAATTGTGGAGCCGCACAAAAAAAATTGACCTGTTCAGTGCTTAAACTGCCAAGAATTTGACCATACTAAGGCATACTGCTACTTACCCCCTGTTTGCGTGGTATGTATGTGGTGAACTACACGGTACAGTTTCTTGCGATAAGTCTAAAATCGACCCCAACGTAAAAAATGTAGCAACTGTGGCGGTAATCCCACTGCCAATTATAGAGGATGCCCTGTAAATACTATCGTCAAGCAGACGGTTGGACCGAAAACCAATACCCGTCAAATGCAGGTTGCAAATCAAGTAAACACAAATGCAATTCAAGCCCCCTAGCCTGGTAATAACAGAACCTCTTACGCTAACGTCCTAAAATCAAACCATGTGCCAATTCAAGGTGACTCGCCAAGTAATGAAGAAACTCCAGTTTCTAATTTAAGTCGTAGTTAACAAGCCATGAACTGTTTAAAAATTTGTTTTTGGAACGCAAACGGCAAACGGCATCCGCCAACATAAATATGAATTAGAATACTTTCTTAAAAGTAAACAAATTGATGTCATGATGGTTTCTGAAACTCATTTGACCTCAAGAAATACGTTTAAAATTAATGGTTATATACTATATGATACCAAGGACCCTCGACATAGAGCTTGTGGAGGTTCTGCCATTTTAATAAAAGCCTGAGTCAAACACTACCTCATGGGTAATCATCCTGAAGATTATCTTCAAGTAACAAACATTTGCGTTGAAGAATTAAAAAGAAACGTAGTAATCTCATCGTTATACTCCCCACCTAGATATTCAATATCAGAAGGCCAATATTACAATTATTTTAAATCATTAGGACCTTGTTTCCTGGCCACTGGCGATTAAAACGCTAAACATACCTTCTGGGGGTCCCGACTTATAACACCAAAGGGTCGTGTTCTATTTAAAACGATTTCTAAAATGGATTTGAATGTGATAGCGAGCGGACAACTAACATATTGGCCTACTGAGCAGCAAAAAATAGCAGATGTAATCGATTTTGGCGTGGTTAAAAACATCCCCTTAGAATCGATTTATGTTGAAGCTTCCTTAGAATTGTCTTCCGACCACACACCAACAATTGTTACTTTAATGAACCCCAATAGAATTGTATCTCCAACTGGTTACTTAGCAACGCCAGCTACACAAATCAATTGGCTGAAATATAAAAAATATCTCAGCACCCATTGCACAGAAAATATTCCGCTTTGTACACCGGAATACGAAGATCGCGCTATTCTTAATTTTGACGGTTTTCTGAAGCTAGCTGTGCAACATTCCAGTATTACCCCAAAAAGAAATAAAAATGTTAAAATTTATTCCACAGATGTTGAGCGTCTCCTGTCTGAAAAAAGAAGAACTCGAAAAGAATGGCAATTGCACAGATCCCCTCAACTAAAGAGTTTATTAAAAGAGTGTACAAAAAGGCTAAGAAAGTTACTACAGACTCAGAAAATGGCTTCTCTGCATAAATATCTTAAGGAACTTGATGAAATTTTTGCCGTATTTCATGAGCCGATAGTGTGAACGGTCAAAATTTTCTAATATGCGACAATCTGTGCCGATATTGTGCTGACTGTGGACAATCTAAATTAACCTTGATGCGCCGATAATGTGAACACACTTTTGCACAATGTGGAGCAATCATATTGTTTAATATGTGCCGATTTTTATCGGCCACTTGTGCGCCGATCACAGTCGCCAATCAGCGCCGATACAAGAGATGGCAAAACGAAATTTTTAAATGGCACCGCTGGATACTAAAATTTTACTATTTTGAGCTTTATTGTACCAAAATTACATTTGTTTTATCTATAATTTATGTTTTAAAACGGTAAATAGTACATTTGTACTGTTAAATGAAAGAAAATAATTCGCTTTAACCAAAACATTGCAGTTGTATCGATGTTGCCATCCCTGGTTTGTACACAAACATCTATTTACAAAACAACAATTACAAAAAAAAAGAGCAATTGCAGTAAGTTTGAATAAAATTTAATAAATTTTTTATTGTAGATTAATGTATTATTTAAAATTGTTAGAAAACATAATGGGATATTCAGACAGAGAATTTTGCGAATTTCTAAATTAAAACATATGATTTCATTTGCCCAAATATCACGATAGTGTGACCGCATTGTACCGATTATTGTCGCAATTGAGTTTTGATTTGAGATAAGAGAAATCGAAAAGGCTGTTTGAAAATTAAACCCCAAAAAAGCCCCTGGTTTTGATAAGATCAGCAACAAAATGCTTTTGAAGCTACCCAGCACAGCAAAGAAAAGTATTCTTTTAATTTTCAATGCTATCTTACGTCTTCAATACTATCCTCAAAAATGTAAGGTTTCCTTAGTCACCATGATACCTAAACCAGGAAAGGATCACACAAAAGTTGAGTCATATAGGCCTATAAGCTTACTTTCTAATATATCAAAGCTGTTTGGAGGCTGTTTGTGTCAAAATTAACTCCAATTTTAAGTGAAAATAGATGTATTCCTAACCACCAATTCGGCTTTAGAAGAGAACACAGCACAATTGAACAAACCCACCGTATAGTGAACGCCATAAGAAAAGCCTTTGAAGAAAGAAAATATTGTTCCGCCCTCTTCATCGATGTTTCTCAAGCTTTTGATAAAGTCTGGCATGAAGGCTTATTACATAAATTGAACAGGGTTGCCGAACATGGGCTTTTCCGACCAAATTTGGTCGGATATTTGTGGTTTGGTCGGATGGTAGGCCAAACCTAATATTGGTCGGTTTTAGTAAATGTGCAACATATACTTTTTAAAATAATTAAGAACATTGGACGGAAAGCAGACAAAGTCTTCGTTCAGAAATAGATGACCAGGCAGTGAATCTTACTTAGCAGTCCAAAAAAAATACAAGATGGACTTCTTAAAGGAAGATGTTGTAAGAATCATAGAACAGTGGAATGCCTTAATACTGTATTTTGAATCATCTTTTTATAAAATCAATGGTATAAGAGCCGCAGAACTTGCAGAAAAAATAGATGAGTTCCAAAAACATTGTCTACGTTGTCTGCAAAGTATTAGGATGTATTGGAGCTCAGCCTATGTCTTATGAAGTTTAACATGTACTTTTTTTCAAAAATTTTACAAACTTAAGTAAATAAATTTTGATTCATATTTTATTAGTGGTCTATATGTGTTATTGCATACGTTCAATGAATTATTTTAGTTCATAAGCGTTATTAAATGAATTTTTATATACATTGCGTTAAACGTGACCAGCAAATAATTTTTTAATAAAACTAGGGGTTACGTGTTGGACGTCAATTATTTAATAGGAGTGAAGTTCACACTAAGAACATAGCTTTACTTTTTTGTTTTTACTATTAATTGCATATTACAAAAAAAAAAAAATTATCTACAATCCAATAAAAATTATACTTTATATCAAAAATACATATACATACATATGTACATATCGTCATATAAAATGCAAAAGGGCCTATCTTCATTTAAAAAAAGAAATTAGAAGAGATAAAAACTTAATAAAAAGGCCGCTATTGTTATTATAACAAAGGGGTTTTCTGGTTATTATTATTACACATGATTGACACTATCCTGAGAAAATTGTTTTTATAATCTCAATAGTTTGCTTTTTATTAAGCCTCGTATCACTACTGAAAATTTAAAAAAATTATGATAGGGTCCATTTGCATTTTTATGACGATATCATTGTTTTTAAACATTTCAAAAATTTGGTCTGTTTCAAGGGATTTTGGTAGATTTTGCAGACAATTTTGGTCGGATTAAAATTTTTCAACCGGCAACCCTGAAATTGAAGCAAAATTTTGCAGCAAACACACACAAGCTGCTAAAAAGCTACTTAGTCGGTCGTCAATTTATTATAAAAGAAGGAAATTTCTTTAGTTCACCTAAGCCAATTGGCGCTGGAGGCCCACAGGGCAGCATTCTGGGGCCTCTATTATACTTAATTTATACTTTGGACATGCCAACGAACAACTACTACACACAAACTTCGACATTTGCGGACGACACAGCTTTTCTAAGCGTGCACAAAAACCGTCATGAAGCATCACGTTACTTACAGGATCATATATTTCAACTATAAATATGGTTAAAACAATGGAGAATAAAAGTCAATGAGCAAAAATGCGTACATATAACATTCACCTTACGTCGGGAATCATGCCCCCTATTAAAATCAATAATCAAATAATACCTCAAAATTCGCATGTAAAATATCTCGGTATACATTTAGATCGCCGTTTGACGGGGAAAAGCCATATAGAGCCAAATTAACTCAAATGAAACTAAAAGCCATACAAATTCATTGGCTTATTGGAAGAAATTATGTTCTTAGTCTCGACTGCAAACTTCTACTTTACAACTCTATTTTAAAACCAATCTGGTGCTATGGTATTCAGTTAGGGGGCACTGCCTCGGCTTCTAATATCGAAAAAATTCAAAGGCGCCAAAATAAACTTCTTCGAATAAACACAGCTGCCCCTTGGTATGGTAAAAATTCAAATATTCACCAGGATCTTAATGTTCCTTTGGTAAAAACTATGATTAAGAAATATGCAGTAAAATACTTAAAAAGGCTCGAACTGCATCCGAACCCACTAGCTCGAAATATTTTATATGATAGCGGCCACACTCGCTTAAGAAGAAGAGACACTGCAGCACTTACCCAATTAGATGAGCGATAAACACCTAGATAAGTAAACAGAACCCGTGATAAAGAAAATTTTTGTCTGGCACTGCCAGGACATAAAATAAAGTATTAGGTTAAGATTTGATTAATTATTGTTAGTTCATATTTAATGTATGAAGATTCAATAAATAATATTGCAAAAAAAAAAGTATTTTATTTAAGGCATTTTGATTGGGGGCAAGGCGCTTTTTCATTAGAAATAGTTCATAACCCTGCTCATTGCGCTCGAGAGTAACAATTTTAAAGTTTAATTTGTTTGTTGTAATTACCTACCAGTGAATATACTTAATATATAGTGAATAACGAGTGGAATCTTTGTTCTCATGAAATTTTCATTCCCCTCGTAGGGAAAAATACAATCGTGAATCTCATGTGAAACATTTTTCACGCTAACAGTTCCAGTGAATGTAAAAACAAGTACGGTCATCATGGTTTGCAAAGAACAAAAGTTTATATATAGATCTAAATATTTTGTTTGTTTGTTTAATTTTTTATTAGTATTTTTATACTTTTTAAATTTACTTTGTGGTTACATAAATTTACAATTTTTGTGTTTGCTCTAGGATTCTACTAATTGTTTCTTACAAAATTTACACAATCTTTTTTGAAAATGTATTTATTAGTTTGATCTTTGGTTTTATTTGGTAATACGTTATACAATTGTAGTCCTTTATAGAAAAGTGATCGCTGCATCGTTGTTGTGTTTACTCGTTGCAGTCTAAAGCAAAGTCCGCCAAACACATACATAAAAATTATTTTCTCGTGCTCTCTTTATTAGTGTGAGAGCATTCGCACATGTTGTGTGTTTTGTAGACCTCTGGTCTAAAGTCTCTCGCATTTCTCAGTCCATACGGTTGCACGTCTCCTACATATTTAATTTGCTCACATAGATATTCTGACGCCTTTCCAATTTTCATCTTTTGCATAAAAAGTATGGTATTTAATTCCAATCTTTGATTTATTTTTAACCACTTAATACACTTATTTTACATTAATTCAGTTGGAGTATAAATGTTGCATTTCAAAATTGTTCTCATTGCCATAATCTGTAATTTTTGTAGTCTTTTGACTGTCATGTTTCTTCCCCGAGACTTGTGCTTAAAATTCAAAAAAAATATACAAACGAAATGATCGGGTGATTCATCAACAACCATAACATCTCACCATCACACGTTCCACTCGGACTTGTACCTGTATTGTACACTGGCTACTTTGTAATTAATTCTCGGCTATGGCCCGCGGCATGGGTGAAGGTTCTTACAATACAGTAAAACAAGGATGACATCAAAGTTGAACCAGTGTTCGCGGAATCCCAAACCCACTCACACAATTTCACCACCACCCACTTACCTCATACCTCTAGCACAACTTACTCCATTGCTTTAAACTAAGAACAATTGTTATATTCATGTACAAATTCGATTTTTACCTCATACCTCTAGCACAACTTACTCCATTGCTTTAAACTAAGAACAATTGTTATATTCATGTACAAATTCGATTTTTACTTTTTAAAATCCACTAATTTTTCTTTAGATTATTAATTGCTTATACGGTATTTCATATCCGTTTTGGTTTCAGTTCCCTATTGCTCAAAACTTTTGTTGTTAACATAGGTGGTAAAAACGATTGTTGTGGTGTATGATGGTCTCAAAACACTTTACCTCTTTTTTTTGTTATCACTACGGATGGCGAAAACTTTTGTTGTTGCGGATGGTAGTTTAAAACTTGTTGTCACTATAGGCGGTAAAACGTCTTATTGTGGATACGAGAGTAGATAGCTACCCCCTTTCGCTGTCACTACAGGTGGTGGTCAAAACTTTTACTTTTGTTGTCACAATGGGTGGTTTAAGTTTTGTTGTTGCTGCCGTTGTCTTAAGCTTTTGAAAATACCGGTGGTTGTGTCAAACACCTTTTTGCTGATACGAAGGATTTAAAAAAACGTTTTTTTTTGTTGTGGATAGTTGGCTCAAACACTTTTTATTTGTCACTGTAAATGGTAAGAACGATGGTGGTTGTGGATGGTTGTTTACAACACTTTTTATTTGCCAGTGTAAGTGGTAAAAACGATGGAGGTTGTTGCTGATGGGTTTAAACACTTTTTATTTGCCACTGTAAGTGGTAAAAACGATGGAGGTTGTTGCTGATGGGTTTAAACACTTTTGGTTGTTATTATAAGTGGGCTATATGCTCTTTCTTGACCCAAAGTGTGTTTTAATTTTTGGGCGAAACGGAAGTAGATATGTAGCCCATTGGTTTGGCACTGGAGCTGATATTTTTTTCCATTTCATATACGACAATTTCGGTTTGTGCTTTGTTGTGACACAGACGTGTATTTTTAACCCCGCATACGATTGGAGCTATTAATTAATCACATTTGATTTCGTAATATAAACAGCGGATGGACGCTTAATACAAAATATATATTTTGTTATTAAATTATTTAACAAAATAGTGAAAATTAAAACGAAAAAATTAAATAAAGAAAAATAGCAAAAATATATGTGTACGTATGCATGAGTTATGTGTGTAACCCACACATCACATACAAACCCTCCAACAGACTCGCCTATGACAATATGCTCATAGGAATTTTGCTTGGTTCTTCTAATAAGACCACCCAAAATAGCATATCAAATTATATCAAATTTAAATAAAGCACTTTTGTTTATTAATTCAAAATACTCACAGAAACCATTTATGCAAACCATGCATAAATAGTTTATTCAATGACAACAAAACACAAACGGGAAAAATCTATGATAAGAAGTATTTATTCATAAGTATTAGTTTTAAGTAATTTTAAGTATATACAAAAATGAATAATCAAATAAAGTTTAGTTTTTAATATACACTTGAACACAACAGTAGTTTCAATAAAACTGGCGCAGTCGACGGTAGGATGCAAAGTAAAAAATTGTATCGATCCTACAGGAATAAAAGAATATTCCATGAATAAAAAAAAAAAAATATATAATGTATAGTTTTAAAAAATAAATTTAATTAAAGAATTAAATTTAAGTTAAGTAAATTGTAATTTAAAGAAACTAAAACAGTGTGTGTGTGTGTGTGCTTATTAAACAAAAAAAGAAATTTTTTTTTTTAATTTAAAAATAAACTTAAACAATTATATGAAAAATTAAGAAGAACAACAAAATTTAAACAAAACCAGGAAAAAGAAAAAATTAATTTTGAAAATTTAGAACTTTTTGCATCAATAAATTTGTTGGAAAAAATAATAAAAAAAAAAAAAACTAACAACCAAATTAAATTGTTTCGTCTTAATGACTATGAAAAATTAAGAAGAACAACAAAATTTAAACAAAACCAGGAAAAAGAAAAATTAATTTTGAAAATTTAGAACTTTTTGCATCAATAAATTTGAAGAAAAAAGGAGAAGCTGGTCGGCCAAAGACCACTCTGAAAAATTTACAATCAATAACTAGAGTAACTACAGATATCAGCCATTAATAGATTAAGAGGAAGTTGGTCGGCCAAAGACCATTCTGAAAGACCTACAGTTAACAACAAACGTAACCAAAGATATCAGCCGTAAATAGATTAAGGTATTATGTAAATTTTCTTATTTTATATACACATGTATATTTATATTTTCGAAAATTATTGTTAATCAATATTTACAACTAAAATTGTGTATAAGGTTTAAAACAAAACCGACCAAAATATATTGTGAAAAAAAAATATAATTAAAGAAATAGATAAAATACAAAATTTATAAAAGATAAAGAAGTGTTGACAAACAATGGCGCTATCATTAGCAGAGGGGTTGCGTGAGGCTCGAAATTTGCCTCCGTTTAATGGGTCGTCAGAGTACGCTCTGACAAATTACTTAAGAGACGTAAATATAGTGTTATCCTTAGTTTCAGACGAAAATAAGCCAATTATAAAATCCATTTTAGCAAATCGCCTACAGGGACAAGCGTTAAAAGCCATACAATCCCTTGCTAGTCCTACATGGGAACAAATTATAGTCAAACTAAGGGAAGAATTCGGTGTTAAGCAATCTTTCTTTAGTCTGAGAAATGACGCAATGAATATTAATGCTCTAACTATAGAGGAACTTCATCAGAAACTAGATGAGATCCTAAATCTCATGAACACTAAATATAGCCTTAACCCTGAGGAAAACTCAATGTTTCCTCCTGCTATAAATGAAAGAATTATATTTGACATATACTTAAACTTTCTATCACTTAATATCAAAACATTGTTAATCCAAAACCATATTAGTACCATTCATTGCGCTTTTTCATACTATCTAGCAAATAACCTATTGAAAGATGTCTATATTCGAGGGAGTAAAAATAATTTAAAGAAACCTTCGAATTTTAACAGACAAAAAGATAACGGAAATTTTCCGAGAAATAATTCAAACACTTACCAGAATGACAATAGTTTTCAACATAATTCAAATCCTCATAACAGACAAAAGGATAACGGACAGTTTCCGAGAAATAATTCAAACCCTTACCAAAATGGTAATGGTGTCCAACCTAATAATTCAAACTCTCATCAAAATAGCCATAACTACCGGCGGAACAATTTTAATCAGATTAGAAATAATAATTCATACCCTGAGCCTATGGAACTGGGACACTCAAATGTGTGTGAAAATTTTCGTACACCGCCCCCGGGTCCCAGTTACCATTAGTAACTCTTACCATAAATAATACTAAAGTTAGATGCCTAATAGATTGCGGCGCAGCTACTACTTTAGGCGATTATGGGGTATTCAGGGGGCTGTCGGAAAAGAGGAAATTACAAAATCAAATCCAGTTAACTACTTTAACTGGTAATAGGTTAGTTACAGAAGAGGTTATAGTGAAGGTTCCTTTAGAATTCAATGCTGCAGATGAAACCATGTCTGTAAAATTGATTGATTTAAAAAGTAAAGTTTTTGACTGTATAATTGGTAACAATGTCATGATACCTATGGGCGTAGTAATTGACCTTGCTAATATGAAACTTCTGGTTAATAATGCCGAAGTGTTTCTTTATCCACGTGCAGTGGATATCGACTATGGTGAAATCAGGACCTTGGAGGCGCAGAATATAGATTACTTTGATATGAAACTGCCAAATCATCTGAATAATGAAGAAAAAGGCAAATTAGGGAAATTCCTATGTAGAAATAGGGAGTCCTTTTATCAGGAGGGTCAAACATTGACTACTACTAATGCGGTAAAGCATAGTATTATTACGATATCAAACAAACCTGTATTTTCAAAAATTTATCGGTACCCAAAAATACATGAGAAAGAAATAGAAAATCAAATAAAAGAGATGCTAGTCCAGGGAATAATAAAACCAAGTAAATCACCTTATAACTCTCCCTTATGGATAGTACCCAAAAAGGTTGATAATGAGGGAACACAAAAATGGCGTATTGTGATTGACTATAGGGCACTCAACAATATAACTGTTGATGACAAATTTCCAATGCCTAATATCGACGCGCTGTTCGATAAGTTGGGTCGAGCACAGTATTTTTCGACAATTGATCTTGCGAAAGGATTCTACCAGATAAGGATGGAAGACAGGGATGTCGAAAAGACAGCCTTTTCTACTCCGATGGGTCACTTTGAATATATCAGGATGCCATTCGGCTTGAAGAATGCGCCTGCTACCTTTCAACGCATGATGAATCATGTGTTGAGAGAATATATAAATAGAACCTGTGTCATCTATATGGATGACATCTTGGTTTTTTCAACTTCCTTAGAAGAACATTTGGATACGTTATCCAAAATATTTTATTCACTAAATAAATACAATTTAAAAGTGCAAATGAACAAGTGTAATTTCTTAGCCAAACAAACAAATTTCTTGGGTCATATCGTAACACCCGATGGTTTGAAACCATGTCCATCCAAAATCGAAGCAATAAATAAAATTAAGATCCCAGATAGTGTAAAGAAAATAAAATCGTTCTTAGGCCTCACCGGTTATTATAGGAAGTTCATAAAGAACTATTCTTCTATAGCAGGACCTATAGTAAAATACCTCAAAAAGGATGCTAAGATTAACATTAACGATAGCTTATACTGCGAGGCCATTGAAAAATTAAAACGGATAATAACCAATCCACCAATTCTGTCCTATCCTGATTTTAACAAAAAATTTGTGTTAACCACCGACGCTAGCAATATTGCATTGGGTGCTGTCTTAAGCCAAGATAATAAACCCATCTGTTATGCCAGTAGGACATTGAATGATCACGAGAAAAATTATAGTACTATCGAGAGAGAGCTCCTAGCTATAGTGTGGTCTACAAAATATTTTCGTCCTTATCTTTTCGGAATAAAGTTTTTAGTACGTACTGACCATCAGCCTCTAAAATGGTTGGCCTCATTAAAGGAGCCAAATTCAAGACTGATTAGATGGAAAATCTTTCTTGGTGAATATGAGTTTGATGTGGAATATGTAAAAGGAAAAGACAATAAAGTAGCAGACTTCCTAAGTCGGATAGAACCAAATAATAAAATATCCGAAAATCTTGACATAGAGCCATTGTTTCTTATATCTGATGAAATTGTTTCGGTGCATGGTCAACAAGCAGACAATGACGAAAGGGACATTTATATAAGTGACTCGATAGTTAACAAATATAGGACACAAATAAGAATTGTAAATAATAAACGGGTGGAACAAGAGGTGTTATTTGGAAAATATAAGATTATATACATATGTGAAGATGATATTCACAATGATCATTACATGAATGATCTATTTAGAAGGACTTTAAATAAACGAAGTATAGGCATATATTCCGAACTTTCCGATAGTCTATATAATATAGTTCGAAGTAAACTAATAAATTTATACAGGGATAATCGGGACATAAAATTTATAAAATGCACAAAATTAGCAGTAGATTTGTCTAATGAAGAAGAAGTATATAGGGAAATTGAAAAAATACACATTAATACAAACCACAGAGGGATTTTGGAGAACTTTGAGGAAATTAAGTTTATTTATTTTTACCCAAATTTAATCAAACATATAACCAGATTTATAAACGCTTGTAGAACCTGTAATGAAAATAAATACGATAGAAATCCGTATCGTAAACATTTTAATCAAACGGTTACTCCTATAAGACCAAATATGGTAGTCCATATGGATATATTCCAAATCCATAGAACTTATTTCTTAACCTCTATCGATAGATTCACTAAATTAGGCTCCGTGCATAAAGTAACGGATAAAAATATGTGCACTATCAAGATCAAGATAGAGGAAAGAATTGCCTTACTTGGCAAACCAGACTTATTGATAATGGACAACGAATTCAATAATACATTAATAAGAATGCTTTGTGCAGAGAAAAATATTCAAACGCATTTCACCACAGCTAACTCACATACCGGCAATTCCGATATAGAGAGAATGCATCTGTCACTATTAGAACATATAAGGATCTTAAAAAGAAATGATGAAAATATAGAGATAGAAGAATTAGTAATAAGAGCAATAGGTTTTTATAACACCACTATTCACTCTACAACAAATATAAAACCCATAGACTTTTTAAACCGTTCTGACATAGACTATAAAGAAATCGGTCAATATATGAATAATAAAAAGCATAAGGCTATTGCTAGAATAAATGCAAAAAGAGGTAGGGTCCCCGAATATAATAATCGAGATTTATACATGAAAACCCCTAAAGCGCAGAGGCAGAAAACTGCTAAGCGATTTGTTAAGTACAATAGCAATAACCCTAACAAAATAGATTTAGCGAATATTAAACGACCATTAAAAACTTTTACAGGCGACAATGGAATCAACCGGCGTGCTTCTTCTAATATTCTGGTGGACATTGTGCACTAGCTCTGCGGTCGATATAAGAAGCATCGAAACACAGGCAGGCTATATCATAATACAAGGTGAACCTGTTGATATCATTAGCGGATATTCAGAATTAATTCATGTTATAAATGTGCAAGATATTGGAGATACTATACAAAGATTGAAGACAGGTGTATCGGTTAATTTTAAGATAAATGATGGATGGATATATATTAATCTTGATAAAAAAATTAAGGAATTGGAACATTCTCTACAAACGCTAGAGATGCGCACAAAGGTTAGAATAAAAAGAGGATTAATTAATGTCGGAGGTAGAACTATAAATTGGCTTTTTGGCAATATGGACGATGAAGACAGGTCAAGAATCGAAAGGCACATTAAGGTTATAGACTTCAATCAGAAAAACATAATTGAAAATATAAATAAACAAATAAAAGTTAATAATGAAATGCAAAGTTATCTACAGAATATTCGACTGGTGGTGGAACAAAATACTCATTGGTTCAATAAATCTTATACGGGAGCTGTTGAAGAAAACTTCAGGACAACAAAATATAATCATTTTGTCCTCCTTATAAATGAGGTAAAAAGCAAAATAGACCAGATTCAGGAAAATATAATTATGTCAAGATATGGGGTCGCTAGTAGATTTTTCTTAACGAATGATGAAATCGATCATTTTGATATCGATAGCCTAAAGCTTAAATATATGAAAGGTAGTATAGGAGCAATAGATAGTTATTTAATCATTTTTGTCATAATGATACCAAAATTTATTGATCGACAATATAGATCGGAAATTGTTGTACCTATACCCAACCAGGATTTTATGCAATTGAACGTTGCAATAACTAGAACCGTAACAATACAAAATAAAACATATCTGGTAAGGGATGAAAATGTCTTAAATAGGATGAAAACTGTAGACCATTGTTTGTCAAATATAATAAAAAACGATTATAATAAATGTAATAAGATTAAAATGAAAGAAAAATCTGTAAATGAAATCGAAGTTGGAAACTTAATACTGATTAATGTAAACACTACACTATTTGATTTTTCTACTAATTACTCATATCCATTAAAAGGAAACTATATGGTTAACTTAAAAAATTGTGAAGTAGACATAGATGGATTTAAAATAAAAAGATTTGAAAGTAAATTTAATGTCATAATTCCGAATTTTAATGTTTTGCCCAGTAATTTAACAGAAAAATTACCTGAAATTAATTTTACAAACATAAGAGAAATTACAGAAGTATTTGAGAAAAATCAAAGTAGCTATAATTTTTATATTTTATATATATTGTTCTTTATATTAATTTTATATTATATGTGTTTTAAAAAATGTAATATCATTCGAAGGGACTCGAATCCTAACGGGGGAGGAGTTATGTGTGTAACCCACACATCACATACAAACCCTCCAACAGACTCGCCTATGACAATATGCTCATAGGAATTTTGCTTGGTTCTTCTAATAAGACCACCCAAAATAGCATATCAAATTATATCAAATTTAAATAAAGCACTTTTGTTTATTAATTCAAAATACTCACAGAAACCATTTATGCAAACCATGCATAAATAGTTTATTCAATGACAACAAAACACAAACGGGAAAAATCTATGATAAGAAGTATTTATTCATAAGTATTAGTTTTAAGTAATTTTAAGTATATACAAAAATGAATAATCAAATAAAGTTTAGTTTTTAATATACACTTGAACACAACAGTAGTTTCAATAAAACTCATGATCATACATGTGTATGTATGTATGTATACATATTCTAAGCGAAAACATTTAAGTTTAAATTTCTTATTATTTGTGTTGTTGTAAAATACAATTTAATATATTAAAAGCACAGCAAAACGGTGAAAAACAAAAACAACTCTTTGCATGAGTAAAAGCAGTGAAACAACAATAAAATTAAATGAATGAAATGTGTATGTGACAGTGCATGCTAACGAAGGCAATGCTGTAATAAATTAAAGAAAACAATAGTAACTACCAAACGGCTAAACCAATTGTTTGTACACGTTCCCTTTCGCCCTCGGTTTTTACAAAGACGGTTGATGGTGATACGTTAAAAAATATTAATCTCTCACTTGCTAGTGTTGGCACAGCGGCAAAAACACTTTTAGTACCTAAAGGTACCATTAACACAAATGCAGATGCAATGGAAACATCTCAAGTAAAAAGTTGTCAAAAGCCTCAAGTACAAGTTGGTATGGACAGGTACATAACAGTGCTTAAACGGGGTCGCAGCCCTACCTCTGCAGCAGTTGCTTCGGCCTCAAAAGTACCATCTTTTGATAAAATAAACTCTCAAAATCGTTTTGCAATTCTGGAGGATGATTCGTCTGAGGCGCCGAACGTAATAAAATCGTCTAAGCCAGCCCCGATAAATCTTAGGGAGCAAAACTCAAGTGAGTTAATAAAGAGCGTAATCTCGGTAATAGGTGAAAATTCGTTTTACGTAGCTTCAATCAAGCGCGGTAATATAAATGAGACAAAAATACAGGTTAATCATGAGAATGATTTTCGTAAAATAATTAACAAATTCGAAGCCCTTAAAAAAGCTTTTACACATACCAACTAAAGAGCAGCAAAGGTCTTCAGGTAGTGATCAAGGGAATAGACTCTTGTGTGGACCCAGAGGAAATTAAAACCTTTTTGGAAGAAAAGGGCTTTAAGATAAAAAACATTACGAATATTAAAAAAAGGGAAAAAATTCCCAACCATAATTTCGAGTGGAGTTAGAACCTGGCGACGTTAAGCTTAAAATAAATGAAACGCATCCTATTTATGCTTCAAAATATATTCTATACAGAAAAATAACTATAGAGGAGCCGCACAAAAGGAATGGTTCCGTTCAATGTCTTAACTGCCAAGAATTTGGCCATACTAAGGCATACTGCTATTTACCGCCTGTTTGCGTAGTTTGTGGTGAATTACATGGCACAGTTCTTTCCGATAAGTCTAAAACTGACCCCAAAGTAAAAAAATGTAGCAACTGTGGCGGTAATCACACTGCCCATTATAGAGGATGCCCTGTATATATTATCGTCAAGCAGTCGGTTGGACCGAAAACTAATCCCACCCAAATGCAGGTACCAAATCAAGTAACTGCTAATGACACTTAGGCTCCGCAGCCTAGTAATAACAGAACCTCTTACGCTAACGTCCTAAAATCAAACCATGTGTTAATTCAAGGTGCTCATGAAACTTCTAATTTAAGTCGTCTAGAAAAAACTATTGAAACATTAGTGCAAACAGTTAATAATTTTACTAACACAATGGGTAATATGATGCAAGAAATTCTTAGAATGCAATCGATGTTATTGCAAGCTGTACTATACAAGCCATGAACTGTTTAAAAATTTGTTTTTGGAACGCAAACGGCATCCGCCAACATAAAAACGAATTAGAATACTTTCTTAAAAATAAGCAAATTGATGTCATGATGGTTTCTGAAACTCATTTGACCTCACGAAACACGTTTAAAATCAATCGGTATACACTATATGATACCAAGGACCCTAGAGATAGAGCTTGCAGCGGTTCTGCCATTTTGATAAAAACCCGAGTCAAACACTACCTAATGTGTGATCATCGTGAAGAATATCTCCAAGCAATAAACATTTGCTACCACACTAAAATACCGAGAACACAATTTTTGAAAATACTTCAATTTTGCTTAAATGAAAATAATTATTTTATGCATGATAGCAAATTATACCAACAGACATACGGGATGCCAATGGGCAACCATTGTCACCGACTGTAGCCGACATTATATTGGACCACCTAATGGAACAATGGATCGAAGAACTACAAATGAACAATATACAAATAAGACTGATCACAAAATATGTAGATGATTTATTTGCCATAATAAAATATAAAGACGAAGACATAATATTGAAAACATTTAACTCATATCATAACAAATTGAAATTTACTCTAGAGAGGGAGAAGGACAATGCAATACCATATCTGGATATGAAGATACTCCGACAAAATGGCAAGATAATAACAGATTGGTATATGAAACCAATTGCTTCTGGACGCTTAATGAATTTCCACTCAACACAACCCATGAAACAGAAGATAAGTACGGCAATGAATCTAATTGACAAAGTTATAAAACTAAGCAACGTAAAATTTCAATCTAAGAATATGACAAGAATAAAGGAAATCTTAATGAAAAACAATTTTCCAAAGGGGTTGATTAATTCATTATTGGCAAACGTTAAAAATAATATTTCTTCAGGGGGAAAAAACAGAAATGACACATCTGGTAACGCCAAATACTATAGTCTACCGTTTATTCCAAGGCTAACTGAGAACAAAAAACTGAGAGAGATAATAAAAGACCAACAAATAATACTCGCGCATAAATCAAACAAGACAATACATAATTTATTTACACAAACAAAAACAAAGATTGAGTGCAGGGATCAAAGTGATGTTGATTATCAAATTGAATGTGGCGGCGGTGATAATGAGGAGTGTGGAACAGTCTACATTGGTACAACGAAAAGAAATTTAGGCGTGAGAATAGACGAACATAAAGCTGACATAAAAAGAGGAAAACATTCAACTGCACTTGCACAACACTGCATTGAAAACGGACACAAGCCAAACTTTGAAAAAGTGAGAATTTTAGATAAAGAGAAAAGGGAAAATAAGAGATACACGTTGGAGAGCTTAAGAATACAACAAAAATCGACAAGTGCAATAAACACAAAAGAAGACAAAGACAATACAAATGCAAACTACACCATTGCAATACTTTAGTAATAATAACAACTGTGATCTAAAAAGGACAAATTTTCTGTGATAATTTTTAAATTTACATATACAGTAGTTTTGACTTAGCTGCACAATCTCCTTTGCACGATTTTTTGTGCAGGTAAATAAAAAATGCAGTTATCTTAAATGCATTTACCTGCCTTAATGTGCAGGTACACAATTGTGGTTACCTGCACAAAAGTGCAGCTAAAGTAAAGTGTTTGATTTAAAAAAAGAATAAAGAAATTATTTTTTTAATACATAAATTTATATTTTATTAAAATTTTATTTCAACCCAGGAGCTTACTGGGAATCTCACAAAGAGTCTTTTTGATCGTCGGCGAGCTCATTTTTTAATTGTAGACGATTCCTAGCACGGGAGAAACTGTTACACGTGCTGATTCGTAAGAGAGATTCTTCCATAACGCAGCGAAAAACGCTTATATTAATCGTTAATGATGTTTGTTGAGATTATCTAACGAGTCTTTCAAAAACCATGCTAAGAGTCGTATGAGACTCATGTAGGTATTATTTTACAACTCGTGAAATACTCAGCCGTATGACTAAGCTACCTAAATAAGGGCATCAGGCGTATTTTTCATGCCAAAAATTCTAATTTTCATACAATTTCTATAAAACAAACCTTAAGGTCGCGAAATCAATGCCATCCTGTCGGAAAATCCTTTTTTGCAGATCCTTAGACCGGTTTGTTTCATTAAAATTGTATTGGCAATAGCATTTTCATACTTCAAAAACTGTCTTTTTTAGGTAGCTCAGTAATTTTTATACGACTCTTACAGAGAGTCCCAAAAGGTTAATTTCAAGATTTAAAGACGAGCGTGCCAAAAAATAGATAAATTAAAAAAAGATTTAGATGTTTTTGTTACTCGTCAGATAATCACCAGAAGAGTCTTTAAGGAGTTGTATGTTAAACATAATCGTCTAACAAACAGCCTATGCTAGCTGGGAAATAACAGATCATTTTATACATGAATGTATGCTTATTTAATATAAAAGAAACATTAACAAAAACAATGAGAATTCACAAAGAACTTAAAACATAAAAAAAACAAAATAATTGCGATTTATATTTTTATAAACAGTTTAAATTGGATATTTATGTGAAAAGGTGGCCACCATATATTTTTATGTGCAGCTAACTTTGATATTTTGTATGAAAATATTTTAAAGCTGCCCAAAAATATGAAAAATGTGCAGGTATACAAAATGCACGTAAACAAGGATTTTGAAGAATAATTCCAGAAAATATTTATTTTGGGCAGTTAAGTCAAAGTGCAGCTAACTTTGATATTTTGTATGAAAAAAATTTTAAAATGCCAAAAATTTTGTGCATTTATCTTAAATGTGCAGGTATAGAAAGTGCACTTAAAAAAGGAATTTGTATGGAATTAGAAAGAATAATTCCAAAAATTATCAATTTTGTGCAGTTAAGTCAAAAGTGCACGTAAACAAAAGGCAGTTAAGTCAAAACTACTGTATTTATTTTAATATTTTAAGTTTCTGTTGTGTTGTCCACCTATACAAAATACTGTGATATATTTTATAAATGCTGTAAACTGACGAAAAAGATTATTGTAAGTTGATTTGTCAAAAATTAAGATTATAAATATTGTTATTATTGACTCCTTTTTTACTTTGTATTTTTACAACATTCACCTTACGTCGGGAATCATGCCCCCTATTTTTTTTTTTTTTTTTTTTTAGTTTTTTTTTTTTTTTTATTTTTATTTCAAAATTTATAATTACATTTTCACTTAACTAACCCTACAAAACCACTAAGGTTTGTCTGTAGGAAAAAAATATTTATATAAATAGTTCATTTAATTTGCTTTCATTGCGAATTTATAAGACATGTTTTAATACTTTTTTTTCTTTTATGTTCATTGGTTATTGAAAGAGTCTCTTCAGGAATTATATTCACAAATTTAGGAAGTGTCACTTGTAGCGTACTTTCGCCGTATTTCTTGCGATGTTTTCCTATCTTGTACTTTCCTTCTGCTTTTCTTCTGGTATTGTAGTTATAATCGATGCGTTGAAGAAATCTGCTATCGTTATGAAATTCATTGATTAATGTTATTTTATATATTCTTTTTATATTGAGTATTTGTAGTTGTTTACAAAGTTTAAAATTTTGATTTTTTTTGTTGTTTTTCTTATTACACACTGTTCTAAATGAATTGCTACCTGGGATATGACGATTGCTATTGTTGGTTTCATTTGTGTTATTAGAATTATTGTTGGTTGAACTATGTTGTCTATCAGTTGTACCGACTATAGGGATGTTGTTGTATTCAGATTTTTTCCAGAGGATTTTCAAAATTTTATCTTGCATTTGTTGCAGTTTTCCACAGTGTGTTGAGCTACCCCATGCAGAAATTCCGTGGCGTAAGTGTGATTCTACAAGTGCGTAATATGCTTGGCGAACAACGCTGTATGTAGAACAATTAGTTAGGTGGTGTAGCATGTACGCAGATTTTCTTAGTTTCTTTCTAATGTTTTCAATGTGTGGTGACCATTTAAAATTATGATCAACAATGATACCAAGGTATTTGTAGCTATTAACTAATTCAATATAAGTTGAGCAGTTATCATTAGTTATATCATTTGTTTTAGTTAAAGTATGTAGACAATTGGTACCGTGGAATTTCAGTTTTATATTGGTGTTACGAATATGCGAAGGCTTAATGTGCATAACTTTCGTTTTATTTGCATTGATCGTTAACCCGAAGTCATGACACCAGCTTTGTATAGTGTCCAGCTGCTCCTGCATGATTTTAACAGCTTCTTCTAAGTTCTTGTGCACCACGACGACGGCGTTATCATCAGCATATGCAAATGTTGTGCATCTTTGCAAAATGTTCATCATCTCATTAGCATATATTATGTAAAGGATTGGTCCTAGCTTTGAGCCTTGAGGTACCCCATATTCAACTGAGCTCTTATTGCTAAGAGTGCTATTTATTTTAACACAGTATGATCGAAGTTCGAAATAGTTTTGAAACCATTTTAAGCATTCACCTCGTATTCCGATTTTTTCTAATATAAGTAGAAGTTTAGAGTGTGAAATGGTGTCAAAGGCCTTACTAAAATCGATAAAAACTGCTATACAATGGTTATTTACACTAAGGTTTTCATTGATATGATTGCTGAAGTTACCAAGAAGCATGTTTATATTCTTCCCCTTTTGAAACCCGAATTGATTTTTGTTTAGTATTTTGTATTTTTGTGTAAAATCTGTTAGCCTCCTACATACGATTTCTTCTAGAATCTTTTCAATAACGGGTAGCACAGATATCGGACGGTAGTTATTGTAATCATTTTTCTTACCACTTTTATATATTGGCCGTATCAATGATGTTTTAAGTAGATCTGGTACAATCGCATTATCTAAGCTCGAGTTTACAAATTTGGTTATAATTGGCGTTAAATAGTTAGCGTTATTTTTAATATCTTTTGGCCTGATATTGTCAAAACCAGCTGCTTTTTTTGTATTTAAACTGTTTAGTATGTTAAAAATTTCTTCTTCATTAGTTCTTGTAATAAACAATGAGTTTTGTAAAGTTCTTGTAGTGTTAAAACTAGTTTGTATATTGCAGGTATGCATAATTTTTATTACGTTTTCTTTAAAATTAATTGCAAAATTGTTTGCTATATCGGTAATATTTTCGTTTTTAAAATTTTTTATTAATACATCATCAATATTGCTTGACTTTTTTCCAATTATTTCATTAATGAGTTGCCAAGTAACGCGAATGTTTTTTCGATTTTCTACGAATTTATTTTTATAATAATTGTTTTTTGTATACAAAATTTTTTTTTTTAAAGTATTTCTAAACTTTTTAAATTCATTTTCATATGTTTTGTTATTTTTATTATTTGACCATTTTTTATAAAGTTTATCCCGTGTTTCGCACAATTTAACCAGTTCTTCGGTCATCCACTGATTCGCAACTTTTCTTATTTTTTTAGATTGATTTATTTTTGATTTTGAATAGATTTCCCTGAAGTTATTATAAATTTTTAAGTAAATATCGTTAACATTATCACTTTCAGGTAACTCCATGTTCCAATTAACATTTTGTATCTGTTGATTTACTTTACAACCGCTATGCTGAACACCCTGTATTGTGTTGTTACTTAAACCCTGAGAGTTTTCTTTATTTGTTAAGCCGCAGAATAAAGAGAAATGGTCAGATATATTTGTTTTGATAATTGCTGCTTGTAGTTCTGTTGTTGTTTGCTTATTTCTGACAAAAATATGGTCTATGCAAGTATTTGAGTTTTTGATTTAATCAACTCTTGTTGTCTCATTAATAGTACATATTAACCCATTTGACAGCATAATATCAAGGTACTTTGCAGTTATAGTGTCTTGTTTAAATAAATCGATATTAATATCACCAATGATCATTAAGTTTTGTTGTTTTTTTATTGAGTATATTTTCTCTTCAAGTTCTTTTAGAAACATTTTCTTGTTTGTTTTTGGGGGTCTGTACATTGAGATGATGGACATAGTTTCATTACAAGTATGTACGTCAATTTGCAAACTTTCAAACGAGACCGAATTATGAGGAATTATGTTTTCTCTGACATAGATTGCTATACCCCCACCGCTTCTCCCTTTTCTGTTAAAAAAAAGCGAGCTAAAGCCAATAATGTTAAATAGATCGTTTTCATTGTCTGTTATATTAGTTTCGATCAGAATAATTATTTTAATGTGCTGAATTATGTTATGTATTGTTGCAAGAAATGTGGCGAAGTTAGTTCTTAGAGATCGTATGTTTAAATTAATTATGGACAAGGGATAACTTAAAAGATCTTTATTGATTTGATTAAAATTGTCTACACTTTGTTTTTCATTCATTTTTGTTTTTTTTTATTAGAATTTTATAGATACAAAAAAAAAAATAAAAATTATATAAATATTAGGCAATCATTTCAATATCACTAACATTTTTAATTAAAATTGATGAAGATTTTTCGTTTTTTTTTGCGAGTATTAAACCATTTCTAAACCATACAAAATCCCATTTGCACTCTTTTGCCTTACTTTTGGCTAACCATAAAAGACGACGGTTGTAAGGGGTTAAAAGATCATTAACATATATGAAGTTATTGTTGTTGTTCTGACTTTCAGTGTTTGCTGACGATGTTTCATTTATTATATTTCCTTCAACTCTGTGACGTGTAATATTGGACATTATTTGCCTTTTTCTATTTATTGAAGAGAATTCAACAATAATTTTAGTGTCATCTCTTTTGAGCCTATATGCATTAGAAATATCGTCTTCGGTTATTTCTACTTTCACATTGGCTGCTATAGTTTTTACCACATCATTTGCACTCATATTTTTGTTTTGTATATTTTTTATTTCAATGCTGTTGTTTAGCAATTGTTGCTCTAGTAAGTTAATTCTTCGGTCCATTTCGTTAATTTTAACTTCTTTCTCTTTATTTTTTTCATTAAGGTTATTGACCTGTGTAACTAATCCAGTAAGAGTTTCAGTAATTTTAGAAAGAGCTGTTGTTAATTCGGTTTTCATATTATCGTTCGCTACACCCACACTTGCAGGATTGAAAGAGAATCCTTAAAACGTTTCGATTGCTCTTCATTATCACCATTATCTTCATCTCTTTGATTTTTGTTTACTTTTGGCGGCATTTCTATAAGGTTTTTATTAGTTTTTATATTCTTTTTGAAATTATTAAAATAAAAATTTGTTTATTTAATTTTTTAAGGATTTTAAATAACACTATTAAACGAAATTTTAACGTATATTTTATGCTATCCTTTTGTGGATGATTTACTGATTTTTTGGAATTTTATTTGTTTGTTTTAAACGGAAAAAAAATATGTTTTTTATAAGCACGAAATAAATACGTCTTCTCGCAATGAAAACTTGAATAATAATACCTCAAAATTCGCATGTAAAATATCTCGGTATACATTTAGATCGCCGTTTGACGGGGAAAAGCCATATAGAGCCAAATTAACTCAAATGAAACTAAAAGCCATACAAATTCATTGGCTTATTGGAAGAAATTATGTTCTTAGTCTCGACTGCAAACTTCTACTTTACAACTCTATTTTAAAACCAATCTGGTGCTATGGTATTCAGTTATGGGGCACTGCCTCGGCTTCTAATATCGAAAAAATTCAAAGGCGCCAAAATAAACTTCTTCGAATAAACACAGCTGCCCCTTGGTATGGTAAAAATTCAAATATTCACCAGGATCTTAATGTTCCTTTGGTAAAAACTATGATTAAGAAATATGCAGTAAAATACTTAAAAAGGCTCGAACTGCATCCGAACCCACTAGCTCGAAATATTTTATATGATAGCGGCCACACTCGCTTAAGAAGAAGAGACACTGCAGCACTTACCCAATTAGATGAGCGATAAACACCTAGATAAGTAAACAGAACCCGTGATAAAGAAAATTTTTGTCTGGCACTGCCAGGACATAAAATAAAGTATTAGGTTAAGATTTGATTAATTATTGTTAGTTCATATTTAATGTATGAAGATTCAATAAATAATATTGCAAAAAAAAAAAGTATTTTATTTAAGGCATTTTGATTGGGGGCAAGGCGCTTTTTCATTAGAAATAGTTCATAACCCTGCTCATTGCGCTCGAGAGTAACAATTTTAAAGTTTAATTTGTTTGTTGTAATTACCTACCAGTGAATATACTTAATATACTTATTCACCCCTATAGTGAATAACGAGTGGAATCTTTGTTCTCATGAAATTTTCATTCCCCTCGTAGGGAAAAATACAATCGTGAATCTCATGTGAAACATTTTTCACGCTAACAGTTCCAGTGAATGTAAAAACAAGTACGGTCATCATGGTTTGCAAAGAACAAAAGTTTATATATAGATCTAAATATTTTGTTTGTTTGTTTAATTTTTTATTAGTATTTTTATACTTTTTAAATTTACTTTGTGGTTACATAAATTTACAATTTTTGTGTTTGCTCTAGGATTCTACTAATTGTTTCTTACAAAATTTACACAATCTTTTTTGAAAATGTATTTATTAGTTTGATCTTTGGTTTTATTTGGTAATACGTTATACAATTGTAGTCCTTTATAGAAAAGTGATCGCTGCATCGTTGTTGTGTTTACTCGTTGCAGTCTAAAGCAAAGTCCGCCAAACACATACATACAAATTATTTTCTCGTGCTCTCTTTATTAGTGTGAGAGCATTCGCACATGTGTGGTGTTTTGTAGACCTCTGGTCTAAAGTCTCTCGCATTTCTCAGTCCATACGGTTGCACGTCTCCTACATATTTAATTTGCTCACAAAGATATTCTGACGCCTTTCCAATTTTCATCTTTTGCATAAAAAGTATGGTATTTAATTCCAATCTTTGATATATTTTTAACCACTTAATACACTTATTTTACATTAATTCAGTTGGAGTATAAATGTTGCATTTCAAAATTGTTCTCATTGCCATAATCTGTAATTTTTGTAGTCTTTCGACTGTCATGTTTCTTCCCCGAGATTTGTGCTTAAAATTCAAAAAAAAATATACAAACGAAATGATCGGGTGATTCATCAACAACCATAACATCTCACCATCACACTCGGACTTGTACCTGTATTGTACACTGGCTACTTTGTAATTAATTCTCGGCTACGGCCCGCGGCATGGGTGAAGGTTCTTACAATACAGTAAAACAAGGATGACATCAAAGTTGAACCAGTGTTCGCGGAATCCCAAACCCACTCACACAATTTCACCACCACCCACTTACCTCATACCTCTAGCACAACTTACTCCATTGCTTTAAACTAAGAACAATTGTTATATTCATGTACAAATTCGATTTTTACCTCATACCTCTAGCACAACTTACTCCATTGCTTTAAACTAAGAACAATTGTTATATTCATGTACAAATTCGATTTTTACTTTTTAAAATCCACTAATTTTTCTTTAGATTATTAATTGCTTATACGGTATTTCATATCCGTTTTGGTTTCAGTTCCCTATTGCTCAAAACTTTTGTTGTTAACATAGGTGGTAAAAACGATTGTTGTGGTGTATGATGGTCTCAAAACACTTTACCTCTTTTTTTTGTTATCACTACGGATGGCGAAAACTTTTGTTGTTGCGGATGGTAGTTTAAAACTTGTTGTCACTATAGGCGGTAAAACGTCTTATTGTGGATACGAGAGTAGATAGCTACCCCCTTTCGCTGTCACTACAGGTGGTGATCAAAACTTTTACTTTTGTTGTCACAATGGGTGGTTTAAGTTTTGTTGTTGCTGCCGTTGTCTTAAGCTTTTGAAAATACCGGTGGTTGTGTCAAACACCTTTTTGCTGATACTAAGGATTTAAAAAAACGTTTTTTTTTGTTGTGGATAGTTGGCTCAAACACTTTTTATTTGTCACTGTAAATGGTAAGAACGATGGTGGTTGTGGATGGTTGTTTACAACACTTTTTATTTGCCACTGTAAGTGGTAAAAACGATGGAGGTTGTTGCTGATGGGTTTAAACACTTTTTATTTGCCACTGTAAGTGGTAAAAACGATGGAGGTTGTTGCTGATGGGTTTAAACATTTTTGGTTGTTATTATAAGTGGGCTATATGCTCTTTCTTGACCCAAAGGGTGTTTTAATTTTTGGGCGAAACGGAAGTAGATATGTAGCCCATTGGTTTGGCACTGGAGCAGATATTTTTTTCCATTTCATATACGACAAGTTCGGTTTGTGCTTTGTTGTGATACAGACGTGTATTTTTAACCCCGCATACGATTGGAGCTATTAATTAATCATTGATTTCGTAATATAAACAGCGGATGGACGCTTAATACAAAATATACATTTTGTTATTAAATTATTTAACAAAATAGTGAAAATTAAAACGAAAAAATTAAATAAAGAAAAATAGCAAAAATATATGTGTACGTATGCATGATCATACATGTGTATGTATTAAATGAATGAAATGTGTATGTGACAGTGCATGCTAACGAAGGCAATGCTGTAATAAATAAAATAAAAGAAAACAATAGTAACTACCTAACGGCTAAACCAATTGTTCGTACACGTTCCCTTTCGCCCTCGGTTTTTACAAAGACGGTTGATGGTGATACGTTAAAAAATATTAATCTCTCACTTGCTAGTGTTGGCACAGCGGCAAAAACACTTTTAGTACCTAATGGTACCATTAACACAAATGCAGATGCAATGGAAACATCTCAAGTAAAAAGTTGTCAAAAGCCTCAAGTACAAGTTGGTATGGACAGGTACATAACAGTGCTTAAACGGGGTCGCAGCCCTACCTCTGCAGCAGTTGCTTCGGCCTCAAAAGTACCATCTTTTGATAAAATAAACTCTCAAAATCGTTTTGCAATTCTGGAGGATGATTCGTCTGAGGCGCCGAACGTAATAAAATCGTCTAAGCCAGCCCCGATAAATCTTAGGGAGCAAAACTCAAGTGAGTTAATAAAGAGCGTAATCTCGGTAATAGGTGAAAATTCGTTTTACGTAGCTTCAATCAAGCGCGGTAATATAAATGAGACAAAAATACAGGTTAATCATGAGAATGATTTTCGTAAAATAATTAACAAATTCGAAGCCCTTAAAAAAGCTTTAACACATACCAACTAAAGAGCAGCAAAGGTCTTCAGGTAGTGATCAAGGGAATAGACTCTTGTGTGGACCCAGAGGAAATTAAAACCTTTTTGGAAGAAAAGGGCTTTAAGATAAAAAACATTACGAATATTAAAAAAAGGGAAAAAATTCCCAACCATTATTTCGAGTGGAGTTAGAACCTGGCGACGTTAAGCTTAAAAAAAATGAAACGCATCCTATTTATGCTTCAAAATATATTCTATACAGAAAAATAACTATAGAGGAGCCGCACAAAAGGAATGGTCCCGTTCAATGTCTTAATTGCCAAGAATTTGGCCATACTAAGGCATACTTCTATTTACCGCCTGTTTGCGTAGTTTGTGGTGAATTACATGGCACAGTTCTTTCCGATAAGTCTAAAACTGACCCCAAAGTAAAAAAATGTAGCAACTGTGGCGGTAATCACACTGCCCATTATAGAGGATGCCCTGTATATATTATCGTCAAGCAGTCGGTTGGACCGAAAACTAATCCCACTCAAATGCAGGTACCAAATCAAGTAACTGCTAATGACACTTAGGCTCCGCAGCCTAGTAATAACAGAACCTCTTACGCTAACGTCCTAAAATCAAACCATGTGTTAATACAAGGTGCTCATGAAACTTCTAATTTAAGTCGTCTAGAAAAAACTATGGAAACATAAGTGCAAACAGTTAATAATTTTACTAACACAATGGGTAATATGATGCAAGAAATTCTTAGAATGCAATCGATGTTATTGCAAGCTGTACTATACAAGCCATGAACTGTTTAAAAATTTGTTTTTGGAACGCAAACGGCATCCGCCAACATAAAAACGAATTAGAATACTTTCTTAAAAATAAGCAAATTGATGTCATGATGGTTTCTGAAACTCATTTGACCTCACGAAACACGTTTAAAATCAATCGGTATACACTATATGATACCAAGGACCCTAGAGATAGAGCTTGCAGCGGTTCTGCCATTTTGATAAAAACCCGAGTCAAACACTACCTAATGTGTGATCATCGTGAAGAATATCTCCAAGCAATAAACATTTGCTACCACACTAAAATACCGAGAACACAATTTTTGAAAATACATCAATTTTGCTTAAATGAAAATAATTATTTTATGCATGATAGCAAATTATACCAACAGACATACGGGATGCCAATGGGCAACCCATTGTCACCGACTGTAGCCGACATTATATTGGACCACCTAATGGAACAATGGATCGAAGAACTACAAATGAACAATATACAAATAAGACTGATCACAAAATATGTAGATGATTTATTTGCCATAATAAAATATAAAGACGAAGACATAATATTGAAAACATTTAACTCATATCATAACAAATTGAAATTTACTCTAGAGAGGGAGAAGGACAATGCAATACCATATCTGGATATGAAGATACTCCGACAAAATGGCAAGATAATAACAGATTGGTATATGAAACCAATTGCTTCTGGACGCTTAATGAATTTCCACTCAACACAACCCATGAAACAGAAGATAAATACGGCAATGAATCTAATTGACAAAGTTATAAAACTAAGCAACGTAAAATTTCAATCTAAGAATATGACAAGAATAAAGGATATCTTAATGAAAAACAATTTTCCAAAGGGGTTGATTAATTCATTATTGGCAAACGTTAAAAATAATATTTCTTTAGGGGGAAAAAACAGAAATGACACATCTGGTAACGCCAAATACTATAGTCTACCGTTTATTCCAAGGCTAACTGAGAACAAAAAACTGAGAGAGATAATAAAAGACCAACAAATAATACTCGCGCATAAATCAAACAAGACAATACATAATTTATTTACACAAACAAAAACAAAGATTGAGTGCAGGGATCAAAGTGATGTTGATTATCAAATTGAATGTGACGGCGGTGATAATGAGGAGTGTGGAAAAATCTACATTGGTACAACGAAAAGAAATTTAGGCGTGAGAATAGACGAACATAAAGCTGACATAAAAAGAGGAAAACATTCAACTGCACTTGCACAACACTGCATTGAAAACGGACACAAGCCAAACTTTGAAAAAGTGAGAATTTTAGATAAAGAGAAAAGGGAAAATAAGAGATACACGTTGGAGAGCTTAAGAATACAACAAAAATCGACAAGTGCAATAAACACAAAAGAAGACAAAGACAATACAAATGCAAACTACACCATTGCAATACTTTAGTAATAATAACAACTGTGATCTAAAAAGGACAAATTTTCTGTGATAATTTTTAAATTTACATATATTTATTTTAATATTTTAAGTTTCTGTTGTGTTGTCCACCTATACAAAATACTGTGATATATTTTATAAATGATGTAAACTGACGAAAAAGATTATTGTAAGTTGATTTGTCAAAAATTAAGATTATAAATATTGTTATTATTGACTCCTTTTTTACTTTGTATTTTTACAATGTTGCCAGATTTTAATAAAACTCAATCCCTGAAGAAGTTGGAAAGAATACCAACGAAACGTCGGATTTTATTGATAATGAAATAAATAATCTTTTATTTACATTAAATTAATGACCTTGAAAGCCTGTATATAGAAAACTATAAAAACTATTTAAACATTTGCGTTGAGGAATTAAATAGAAACCTAGTAATTTCATCGTTATACTCCCCGCCTAGCTTTTCAATATCTGAAAGCCAATATTATAAATATTTTAAATCATTAGGACCCTGTTTCCTAGCCGCTGGCGATTATAACGCTAAACATTCCTTCTGGGGATCACGACTTATAACACCAAAAGGTCGTGTTTTATTTAACACAATTTCTAAAATGGATTTAAATGTGGTAGCGAGCGGACAACCAACGTATTGGCCTACTGATCATCAAAAAATTCCAGATGTCATCGATTTCGGCGTGGTTAAAAACATCCCCATAGAAACGATTCATGTTGAAGCTTTCTTAGAATTATCTTCCGACCACACACCTACAATTGTAACTATAATGAACCCCAATAGAATTGTATCTCCGACTGGTAACTAAGCGATGACAGCTACGCAAATTAATTGGTTAAAATATAAAAAATATCTCAGTACCCATTGTACAGAAAATATTTCGCTCAGTACACCGGAGAATGTAGATCGCTCTATTGTTAATTTTGACAGTTATCTGAAACTTGCTGTTCAACACTCTAGTACTGCCCCCAAAAAAACAAAAAATATAAAAATATATTCCACAGATGTCGAGCGTCTGCTGTCTGAAAAAAGAAGAGTTCGAAGAGAGTGCAATTGCACAGATCCCCGCAACTAAAGAATTTTTTAAAAGAGTGCACAAAAAGGCTTAGAAAGTTACTGCAGACTCAGAAAACGGCTTCTCTAGAAAAATATCTTAAGGAACTTGACGCAACTCCACAATCTGACTACTCATTATGGCGTGCAGCTAGAAATCTAAAAAGGCCAGTTATATCAAAGCCACCATTAAGAAACTTGAATGGTAGTTGGGCAAGAAACGATATTGAAAAAGGAAATCTGTTTGTGAGTCACTTGAAAAACGTATTTACACCAAATATATCTAACGATATTGCGGTCGAGTTACCACCTGTTGCTGCTAGAGCTGCTATTCCCATACGATTTGAAATAAGAGATATCGAAAATGCTATTTGTGACCTAAACACTAAGAAGGCACCTGGTATTGATAAGATCAGTAATAAAATGCTTTTAGAGCTACCTCGCATAGCAAAGAAAATAATTTTATTTTTCTATTTTTAATGCTATTTTACGGCTTGAGTACTACCCTCAAGAATGGAAGGTTTCCTTAGTTATCATGATACCAAAGCCAGGTAAAGATCATACGAAAGTTGAGTCATATAGGCCTATTAGCTTATTATCAAATATGTCAACGCTGTTTGAGAAATTATTAGTTTCAAAATTAACACCAATTTTAAATGACAATAGATGTATTCCAAACCATCAGTTTGGATTTAGAAGAAAACACAGCACAATTGAACAGACTCATCGAATAGTAAATGTTATAAGAAAAGCATTTGAAGAAAAAAAATATTGCTCAGCACTCTTCATCGATGTTTCGCAAGCTTTTGACAAAGTCTGGCATGAAGGCTTACTGCATAAATTGAAGCAAAATTAACCAGCAAACACACATAAGCTGTTAGAAAGCTACTTAGTCGGCCGTCAATTTATTATTAAAGAAGGAGATTTCTTAAGTTCACCTCAGCCAATTGGCGCTGGAGTTCCACAAGGCAGCATCCTGGGCCCTCTTTTATACTTAATTTATACTTCGGACATGCCAACAAACAACTACACCCAAACTTTTGCAGACGATACAGCTTTTTTAAGCGTCCACGAAAACAGTTATGAAGCATCTCGTTATTTACAGGATCATATATTTCAACTAGAAATATGGCTTAGACAATGGAGGATAATGGTAAATGAGCAAAAATGCGTACATATTACATTAACCTTGCGCCGGGAATCTTGCCCACCTATTACAATCAGTAATCAAATAATTCCTCAACATTCGCATGTAAAATACCTCGGTATTCATCTAGATCGCCGTTTAACGTGGAAAATCCATATAGAGGCAAAATTAACTCAAATGAAACTAAAAGCCATCCAAATTCATTGGCTTATTGGAAGAAACTCTGTCCTTAGTCTTGACTGCAAACTTCTACTTTACAACTCCATCTTAAAGCCAATCTGGTGCTATGGTATTCAGTTATGGGGCACTGCCTCCGCCTCTAACATCGAAAAAATTCAAAGGCGCCAAAATAAACTTCTTCGAATAATCACAGCTGCCCCTTGGTATGTAAAAAACTCAAATATTCACAAGGATCTCAATGTTCCATTAGTTAAAACTGTGATTACGAAATATGCAGTAAAATACTTAAAAAGGCTTGAATTGCATCCGAACCCACTAGCTCGAAATATTTTAAATTATAGCGTCCACACTCGCTTAAGAAGAAGAGACACTGCAGCACTTGTCCAATTAGATGAGCGATAAAGACCTATATATGTGAACAGAACCCGTGATGAAAAAATTTTGGTCTGGCACTGGCAGGACATAAAATAAAGTATTAGGTTAAGATTTGATTAATTATTGTGAGTTCATATTAACTATATGAAGATTCAATAAATAAATAATGAAAGAAAAAAAATATACGACATATGAACACCGGTTTTGGTCAATGTGGGGTTTTGCTAATCGCCATGTGAGTTGGCGATAAATAAATATTCCGGGTTTTAAATTACCCCGGCAGATGTACGCACAAAATGTTGGATTTTTTTCTTACCCAGAAATTTCTATTTATGGTGTATCGTGTCCCGGCCTCGGGCAGATCAAAGCCCCTTAGGTGGTGGCTGCTGTAGCTCCCTTTCCAGTCCTGTCAACTCCTTTGGGAAGCGGGGACAATTCGATGGCTTATCCGTCCTGTTCCAGTGTGTTCCCTAAGCGTATTCTATTAAAACTCAATATTTCCATCATTACCAATATAACTTACCCTGAGTGCCTTTGCCACAAAATTTTTCTTTTAGCGTCCCTTGGGGAAGTTGATCTCTCCCGCTTCCAATTTTCCTCTTCTTTACCTGTTGACGTCCAAACCACAAAAGACTGGATCCACTTACTGTTTAGTCCATTTCACATCCGCCTTCTACTGTTCTGTCAACTGTTGAACTGCCGCCAACTTTGCCACACAGGGTTGATTAAAATGGTAGTGTCTCATACTAATTTTCTATCCAATTGTCCTTTTTATCTATCCGGCAACCAATTCCCTTAATATTCGCCGTCAACTACAGCTGTTCACTTCATAGTTGTAGTTAATGGTGCTGTGTTGACCAATTTAGCGCTTTCCTCGTTCGGTACTTAAGTTTGCCATGTCCGAACCGAGTTGAACCGGTACACATCCCCTTTCGTCGTTTGGGGTTTCTTTATCATATTAGTGAACCAAGTTTGCTAATATGATAAAGTTCACTTGCATACTCCTCGGCTTACAACTCTTTGGCATGGAAAATACCAAGGCTTTTACCCTGTAGGTCTTCGATTTCATAGAGGCAATTGCCTACTGGTTTGCCGTTCCGACACTTCACAAACTTTTTACAGAGTCTAGCGGATATTTGTTTCGAAAAATCAGATAATTGAAAATTCCTTCGATATACCTCCTGTCCTGCTTTAAAACTAGCGTCTTTACACCGTGTGTTATAGTGTTTAGCATTATCCTCATAGCTCTTATGTAATTGATTCTTAACTTGATCGCGAACCAGTTCCATAAATCCTCCCTGGCTTTCTATCCGGTTCTCGGAATCTTCCAAAGTATCCAATGTTCTAGCTGTTTTATACGCCGAGGCGTGCGTTACCATATTAGTTCCAAACAACAAGAAATGGGGGGTTACACCTGTAGCGCTGTGAACAGCTGATCTAAGGGCACACTTAATTTCGCACAAGTATTTGTCCCAATCCGTTTGATTGTCTTTCAGGTAAGACCGTATAGCAGCCAAAACCGACTGGTTGACTCTCTCAGAAGCATTTGCCTGAGGTGCATAGCTAGCAGTTTTCATATGCTTTACCCCAAAAGATTCCAGGAAAGCCGCAAAATCTTTACCTATGAATTGCTTCCCATTGTCTGACACTAACGTTTCAGGGACACCGAACTTATAAAATACTTCCTTTATCAAAAATTCAATAACGTTCTTTGAATTGGCCTTTGCCATTGCCTTCAACAAAACATATTTAGAAAAATAATCTAGCACAATAAAAATGAATGGATTCCCCCTTTTCGAACGCACATAAGGGCCTAGAAAATCGATGTATATTCGCTGAAATGGTCTACAAGCGTCAGTTTCCTGTCCCATGGCTGGTCTGAGTATCCTGTTTGTAGGTTTGCTTTCCTTACAGATGTCACATTGATTAATAGTCGCGGACGTGTATGTTTAAATGAGGCCAATAAAAATATTCGCGCAATCGCCGAATTGTTTTACCGATACCGCCATGCGCTGCTGTGGGTGGTTCATGACCTTTCTCTATTAATTTCCGTGCCAATCTGATCGGAACCCATAGTTTCCATGTATGTTCCTCCTGTATTCCGTTCCCATCAAATGGTACTGTGCGCTTATAAATCCGTCCTTCAATGATTTTAATTTCTGGTAAACTATTTCGGTTGCTTTCAATTGCCTTCACCATTTTTTGGTAGAATTTTTTTTGGGGAATTTAAATAGCATACTGGAGCCATGTCAATCTCGTCCATGTCATATCTAGAGAGGGTGTCGGGTACGACGTTCTGGGAACTTTTGCGATGCTGTATTTGGAAAGAAAATGCTAGCAAATTTAGGTTCCATCTAGCCAAGCGTCCACTAAGATCATGTTGACCCATAAGCCATTTCAGGCTGGAGTGATCTGTTATTACAACAAAACTCATCAACTCAATATATGGACGGAAACGTTTGACAGCCATTACGACGGCTAGACACTCGCGTTCTGTCACCGAATAATTCTTTTGTGCGGTTGACAATTTTCTAGAAAAATATGCTATTGGGTGTTCGGCCCCCTCAGGGTCCTTCTGAAAAAGTACGGCGCCTATTCTTACATCTGATGCATCACACTGAATAAAAAAAGTTTCATTAAAGTCGGGTTGGGTTAAGACGGGACTGTGGGTTTAACAATTCTTGAGCTTATCAAACGCGTTCCTGGCCTCCTCACCAAATGTGAAAGTCTTACTCTTCTTAAGGGTTTCGGTTATGGGTGCTCTTAACGTGGCATAGTCGTGGATGAACCTACGGTACCATCCTGTGGTTCCCATAAAGCTTCGCACCTGTTTCACGGTTTTCGGAAAAACCAATTTAACAATCGCCATAATTTTCTCGGGATCGGGCCTCAATTGTCCTTCGCCCAATATATAACTTAAGTATCGCAATTCGCGGCAGCAAAAAAAATTTAGACTTCAACATTTATCGTAAGACCAGCATTATCCAAACAAAATGCTACTTCCCGCAACAGATCTACATGTTCCGCAAAACCAGCGGATACCACTTGCAAGTCATCCAGGTAAATGAAAACCTTTTCCCGCAATCGCGCCGGAATAACCTTGTCCATTAAACGGCATAACCTTTGGGCCGCGTTGCACAACCCAAAAGGCATGACCGTAAAATGGTACAAGGGACTCCCAGGCACAGTAAAAGCTGTATTTTCCCTGCACGACCTCGCCAGTGGTATCTGCCAGAATGCGTCCTTCAGATCTATGCTAGAAATGAAATGGGTATCCCCTAAACGGCTCAACAGACCCTCGATATGAGGAAGCGGGAATGCATCTTTAACCGTTTGCTCATTCAACTTCCGCGCATCCAAGCAAATTCTCACCTTTTCCCCTTTAAGTACCATAGTAACCCGATTGTTCCAAGGGCTTACGCTGGGTTCGATAACCCCTAATGAGAGCATCCGATCTAACTCCCCGTACATAAGCTTTCGCACCGCAGGCGACACTGGGTAAAACTTCTCATTTACCGGCACGGCTTCTCCTGTTTCGATGTAGTGTTCTTCAAGTGTCGTTTTGCCAAGACCCTTTTTTATGAAACACGGGAACGCCCCTATAACATTATTCAAAACTTTTTGCTGCTATCTGTTAAAGTATGCATCCTTGGAAAATCTACCTCGGGTTCTTCACCGCTTTTCCCTCCGAGTGTGTGCAAACTATCTAACTTAAAACTTATTAAATTGAAACGCTTCATAAAATCGACCCCTTAGAAAAGCTTTTGACGCAACGTAGGTACCAGATAAAAATCAATGGGCTGTTCCCTTCCGTTAAATTTTATATCAGCTCTTACTTTTCCTATTATTTTGTTAGCGCGACCATCTGCTGTTCTAATATCGGCCTGAAATGGGTAAATTACTAACATCGCTTTCTCCACAAAGTCCAAACAATCCTTTCTTAAGCACGTGACGGTGGCTCCACTATCCAATAAGCCTTCAATGGAATGGCCATTGATCTCCATGGTTGTGTAAATACGCGAATCCGGGCCTTCATAAATGCTAGCTGATGAAATCTCCCACCTAATCTTTTTCCTATCTGCATACCTTTCTCGGGCTTTTAAAATTTTTTTGGATGGTCTAAAAATTCTCTCCCTTGCTGCCTCATATGCTGCTTCTCTTTCTTCAAGTGATGGTTGTCGATTGCCTGCGTTAAGTCTCTCCGATTTTTCCACTGTTGGTGTGCTTTCCCGTTTTAAAATTCGACTGAATTTACCCTCCTGTTCTACGGCATACTGCAATGGGCTATTATTTTCTATTTTTATTGGTGTTGTGGTGTGGGATAGTGCCTGTTCGAACGAGCCTCCATCCCTTGTCAAGACACGTTCTGTCCTCAGTTTCCCTGACAATTCGGGAATCTTGGTGTAACAGTGTTCTCCAAGCCACATTTGTAACAGAATAATGTTCTCTGTTTTGCTGGACAATCTATAAAAATATGGCCTTCTTCTTGGCAGTTCCAACATTTCAGCCGTCGAGTAGTTTGAATCGCGCCCATTTCTACAACAATCTCCACTAACGCTGGTTCAGTTTCTATTGCATGTATAGTTCTCATGGGTTGCCTCCCGCTAAATTGTCGATGACTGGCAAGTAAATTTTCTGCGCGCCTGCATTCCTTTACAAAGTGTGCTAAACTGGTGGTTTGGAATGGAAATAGTAACTGGGCCATCGGTGCTTTCAAGTTTCCTTTCATGATGGTAATTAATTCCCTCTCACCTTAAGGACTACGTAACTGATTCCTAAGCTTAATTATAGAATTGTAAAAATCCTCAAATGATTCTCGATCGTTTTGGCGCCTATCCAGAATTTTCCGTTGTATATTGAAATCGCTATCAAACCGATGAAACTGAGCCATCAAAGCTCCCTTGAAATCTCCCCATCTAGTAACATATTAAATCTGCGGTGGTCCGAGTACCTTTCCCTAGCTGGTCCGCTTAAAAGTATTTGAAATGATCGTAAAATCACTTGCCAATCTCCGCCAAAGTCTGCTTGCAACGTTTCTACCTGAAAAACAAAATCCTCCACACTGGATCCTTTATACGTGCCATCAAAAGTTATTCCCCATTTATCAATTCTCAATCCGGTGTTTGCTGAACGTTGGTTATTCCCATATGTTGGTGGTATTCCCGTCCTACAATTATTGTCCTCCTGTCTATTATTTGGCATCGGATTAAACATCGGGTCCGACCACGGCTGTATTTGCATATGTTGACCAGGTCTGGGTGGTGGTTGTCTAACATCCGGTAGTGATATATGACTGCCTCTATTTAAAACTTCCCTTCCCTGGGATTGACCTCGGCCCTCCAGGCTTTGTTGGATAATACGTGGAACTAAATTTAGCAGCCTCTCCTCAAAATTACGTAAATCCTCTGTCCAGGTGGCCTTAATGGTTCGTTGTGTTGTCGGAACGCCGCTCTCTCTCCTCTAGCGGTTATGCTGCTAAACGCCGGGGATGTAATTGAGTTTTGCTGGGCTTGACTTTCTTCACTAGTGCCCAAGTTATCACCTAGATGGCCTTCCATAAGAGTTCTATCCTGGTCCGTTTGTGGTGCGTTTTCCAATGACCCCGCTCTAGACGTAGTTGCCACATTTACTGCTGACGTGTTCGCTGCTGTAGTCGTCGGTGCAATTGGCTCCTCATTCTCCGATCTAGCCTTAGATCTTGTCACAAACCCGATGGTCAAAAAAAAGTCCCCTTACTTCACAAGACATTCCGCAAAATATACTTCCGAATTTTGTCGCCAAATACGAAAAAGAATGTCGAATATTCAAAAAAAAAATTTACTACCGCCAATCAAGCAAACAAGAGAAATCAGTCCCGTTCAAAATTCAACAAGTTGATAAATTTACTGCGGGAACGACCAATGTCCCATAAAAACCCCCAATCACTAGGATGAAAATGAATTTCAAACTGGGATTAATAACCGAAAGTGAAAATTTCACCTACCGAAATAACAAGGTCCAAGTAAAAATTTAAAAATATAGATCAAACAAGGTTTGCTAGTACTAAGCAATCAACAGGATGAAATTCAAAAATCAATGGGTCGTTAAAGTCTAAATTCAATCCGCTTCAATTTAAAAACTTAATTACAATCAAAGTAAACTGCCAACAAGGTATCAAATGAAAATGTTAGAAGTCAAATGAAAATTCAAAAAAAATCAAACAAAACTTAAATTTTAAGATTAGACTAAAAATTTAACGATTACAAAATTCAAATTCTAATCAAAATCAAATTCAAGAATCGATATGGAAACTTATTCCACGTTTACAAAAAAAATAAAAATCAAAAAAAATTAAAATTACCATTTAGAGAAAACATCAAAAATGTATCTAAAATCAAACCCAATCAAATCAAATTAGGCAAACCAAATTGTAATTATATCAAAACGATAAAAAAAAGTCAACTTGCAATTAATAATTCAAGTTTAAAAAAATAAAATTAAAGTTACCTAGAACCAAATTTCAAAAAAATAAAAATAAAAATCGGAATAAAAAAATCAAATTTGCAAAAAATTAAAAATCAAAATGAAAATGAAATTAAAAAAATAAAATTTTTACCAAAATAAAATCAAAATGGAAATGAATCAAGAGTAAACATCTACTGGGAAATAATAATGTTTAAATCCACATACAATTAATTAGTGTAAATACTAACTACAAAATAAAGTAAGGGTAAATAGTAATAATAATAATACTGTTCAATATAATTTAAAAAAGGAATTATACCTATGTATGTTTACTTTTCAAAAGGAATGAGCCATAATTGTTTACGAAATAAAAATCGAATTTAAATATGAAGAAACGATTTGCTATCAAAATTTTAATTAAAACTCCAAATGACTTGTGTTCTCTATTTTATTTAGAATATATATATACGATCTTAAATGGTTAGAGGTGTGTTAGGTGGTGAAATTCTATAAATGGGTTTCAATTCCGCAACGAGCCTAAATAAACCTTTGGACTACAGATTCCCCCATAATGATTTCAAGAATAGACGTACCTACTAGTGGCTACCGGTGCCAGTAAAACCTAACCCCAGGACTCACTAAACTGCACCGCCGTGAAAAGTTCCCCCACTTTAAGTCGTCCTCAGATGGCCTATTATCACGCCGAAACTCCTCACTGATCGGACACAAACACAGTGGCTAACGGTTGGTAATTTATTCCCTGCCTCGACTCACCGCGTCTTAACGACGTTCCTACGTACCATCTATTCATTCCGAAATCGACCCAAAGTAACCTATCATCCTACAGTCTTTCCCTAACTTCAAAATCACGTGAGTACCGTATCATAAGTTATTGTCGGTGCCCAACGTTGGGCGCCATTTTCTGTCATGTTTCTTCCCCGAGATTTGTGCTAAAAATTCAAAAAAAAAATATACAAACGAAATGATCGGGTGATTCATCACCAACCATAACATCTCACCATCACACGTTCCACTCGGACTTGTACCTGTATTGTACACTGGCTACTTTGTAATTAATTCTCGGCTATGGCCGCGGCATGGGTGAAGGTTCTTACAATACAGTAAAACAAGGATGACATCAAAGTTGAATCAGTGATCGCGAAATCCCAAACCTACTCACTCAATTTCACCACCACCCACTTACCTCATACCTCTAGCACAACTTACTCCATTGCTTTAAACTAAGAACAATTGTTATATTCATGTACAAATTCGATTTTTACTTTATTAAAATCCACTAATTTTTCTTTAGATTATTTGGTTTCAGTTCCCTATCCTCCTAACTTATATACTATGACGTCGTTTGTTCTCTTTATTATTCATTCTTGCTCTTATTTTATAAATATCCATTCCATTTGTTCTTTTGTTCATTCAAGAGTTTTCAATTTGATCTAATTCTGGATTCACAAATTATTAGGTAAAAACTTACTTAATCTTCTTTCTAGGTTGTAATTTCATCCGTTGCGGAACTATAAAAACGCAAAGAATGGCTTAATGCTTATTTTCTATTAGGTTGGTTTTTCCATTTGGTATTTTATTTCATTCAAGACAGATAATTTCCTTAATGGTCATTACCGTTTTTTTTAATTATTTGAGATTGTTCCTTTTTTTTTTCTTTTGTAAAATTTATTTGTTAATCCTTCATTAGCAGATAAATTTTTTATTAAGCAATACTTGCTGAATCTATTTTCTCAGTTTATTAGTTCTTTCGTTAAATTTATTTGCTACTACTTCATTAACAGATAAACTTTACTTTAATCGTGTTTCCTTTAGTAATTCTTTTTATTCTATTTAAAAAATTTTCTATTTTGTGATTTGTTTTTTTTTTTTTTTGTTTTAAAATCATTATTTTTTTTGGAGAAAAGCATTAATTTTGGTACTACTTAAAAATATAAATATTTTTTTTTTAACGGATTGCTTTTGGGCAATTCTTGTAATCGTTGTTAATGCTTATATCGTAATATAAAAAAGGTATGATTGGAATAGATTTTTTTCTTTCTTGAATATGTTTGGTTTTTTCTTTTATTTAACAAACATTGACTAAATTCAAAAGCAGTCTTGTGCACTTTATGCCTTATTCTGTGGTACGGCCAAGTTCTAGAGAAATATTAAGCATCACTTCTGTCACTGTATAGCATTAATAAAGAAATTTTTCGTTTAAACGACCATCGAAATCCGTTCTGTTTTGTGGGCGTGAGGCTATAAACGTAGGGGAAATTTTGTTGAAAATTAGAAAAGTGATTTTTTTTTCAAAAAAACTTTCCCTATAAGCTTCTTATTTTATTTATTTGAATTTACTTCACACTTCATTTCGCAACACTTGTGTTTACCAATATTTAATTTTGTCCATGCTTTACTATACACGACAACTTAATATTTCCCTAACACTCACCCTACACGAAACCGAGAATAAGGAAATAAAATTTTACAAAAACTACTATTTTGTTTTCACTTATCTTACCCTGCCAGTCGGGCTGACCTAGCAGGAATCCATAATAGTGTCTGCTGCTGTTGTCGCTGCTGTTCGTTGTGGTGGTTGCTTAACTCCTACTGGCTTCTGGGGAATTTGAGCTTTGTCCGGTAAATTGTAGAGTTGTTGTGATATTGCTCAAAACTTTTGTTGTTAACATTGGTGGTAAAAACGATTGTTGTGGTGTATGATGGTCTCAAAACACTTTACCTTTTTTTTTTTGTTATCACTACGGATGGCGAAAACTTTTGTTGTTGCGGATGGTAGTTTAAAACTTGTTGTCACTATAGGCGGTAAAACGTCTTATTGTGGATACGAGAGTAGATAGCTACCCCCTTTCGCTGTCACTACAGGTGGTGGTCAAAACTTTTACTTTTGTTGTCACAATGGGTGGTTTAAGTTTTGTTGTTGCTGCCGTTGTCTTAAGCTTTTGAAAATACCGGTGGTTGTGTCAAACACCTTTTTGCTGATACTAAGGATTTAAAAAAACGTTTTTTTTTGTTGTGGATAGTTGGCTCAAACACTTTTTATTTGTCACTGTAAATGGTAAGAACGTTTTTGGCGCCTTTGAATTTTTTCGATATTAGAAGCCGAGGCAGTGCCCCATAACTGAATACCATAGCACCAGATTGGTTTTAAAATAGAGTTGTAAAGTAGGAGTTTGCAGTCGAGACTAAGAACAGAGTTTCTTCCAATGAGCCAATGAATTTGTATGGCTTTTAGTTTCATTTGAGTTAATTTGGCTCTATATGGCTTTTCCACGTCAAACGGCGATCTAAATGTATACCGAGATATTTTACATGCGAATTTTGAGGTATTATTTGATTATTGATTTTAATAGGGGGCATGATTCCCGGCGTAAGGTGAATGTTATATGTACGCATTTTTGCTCATTGACTTTTATTCTCCATTGTTTTAACCATATTTCTAGTTGAAATATATGATCCTGTAAGTAACGAGATGCTTCATAACTGTTTTCGTGGACGCTTAGAAAAGCTGTATCGTCTGCAAGTGTTGACGTTTGTGTTTAGTTGCTCGTTGGCATGTCCGAAGTATAAATTAAGTATAATAGAGGCCCCAGAATGCTGCCCTGTGGGACTCCAGCGCCAATTGGCTGAGGTGAACTAAAGAAATTTCCTTCTTTTATAATAAATTGACGACCGACTAAGTAGCTTTCTAGCAGCTTGTGTGTGTTTGCTGGAAAATTTTGCTTCAATTTATGTATTAAGCCTTCATGCCAGACTTTATCAAAAGCTTGAGAAACATCGATGAAGAGAGCGGAACAATATTTTCTTTCTTCAAAGGCTTTTCTTATGGCGTTAACTACACGATGGGTTTGTTCAATTGTGCTGTGTTATCTATTTTCACTTAAAATTGGAGTTAATTTTGACACTAACAGCCTCTCAAACAGCTTTGATATATTAGAAAGAAAGCTTATAGGCCTATATGACTCAACTTTTGTGTGATCCTTTCCTGGTTTAGGTATCATGGTGACTAAGGAAACCTTCCATTTTTGAGGATAGTATTGAAGACGTAAGATAGCATTGAAAATTAAAAGAATAATTTTCTTTGCTGTGATGGGTAGCTCCAAAAGCATTTTGTTGCTGATCTTATCAAAACCAGGGGCTTTTTTGGGGTTTAATTTACAAACAGCCTTTTCGATTTCTCTTATCTCAAATCTTAGGGGAACAGCCGCTCTAGCAGGAACAGGTGGTAACTCGACCACAGTATCGTGGGATATATTTGGGGTAAATACGTTTTTAAAGTGATTAACAAACAGATTTTTTTTTTCGTTATCATTTCCTGCCCAACTTCCGTTCAAGTTTCTAAATGGTGGCTTAGAGGCGACTGGCCTTTTTTGATTTTTAGCTGCACGCCATAATGAGTAGTCTGATTGCGGAGTTGCATCAAGTTCCTTTAGATATTTTTGCAGAGAAGCCGTTTTTTGAGTCTGTAGTAACTTTCTTAGCCTTTTTGTACAATCTTTTAATAAACTCTTTAGTTGAGGGGATATGTGCAATTGCCACTCTCTTCGAGCTCTTCGTTTTTCAACAACATCTGTGGAATAAATTTTAATATTTTTAGTTTTTTTTGGGGTAATACTGGAATGTTGCACAGCTAGCTTCAGAAAACTGCCAACGTTAAGAAAAGCGCGATCTACGTATTCCGGTGTACTAAGCAGAATATTTTCTGTGCAATGGGTGCTGAGATATTTTTTATATTGTAGCCAATTGATTTGTGTAGCTGGCGTCGCTAAGTAACCAGTTGGGGTCCATTAAAGTAACAATTGTTGGTGTGTGGTCGGAAGATAATTCTAAGGAAGCTTCAACATAAATCGTTTCTAAGGGAATGTTTTTAACCAGCCAAAATCGATGACATCTGGTATTTTTTGATGATCAGTAGGCCAATATGTTGGTTGTCCGGTCGCTATCACATTCAAATCTATTTTAGAAATAGTATTAAATAGAACACGACCCTTTGGTGTTATAAGTCGGGACCCCCAGAAGGTATGTTTAGCGTTATAATCGCCAGCGGCCAGGAAGCAGGGTCCTAATGATTTAAAATAATTATAATATTGACCTTCAGATATTGAATATCTAGGTGGGGAGTATAACGATGAGATTACTACGTTTCTATTTAATTCTTCAACGCAAATGTGTGTTGCTTGAAGATAATCTTCACGATGATCACCCATGAGGTAGTGTTTGACTCTGGTTTTTATTAAAATGGCAGAACCTCCACAAGCTCTATCTCGAGGGTCCTTGGTATCATATAGTGTATAACCATTAATTTTAAACGTATTTCTTGAGGTCAAATGAGTTTCAGAAACCATCATGACATCAATTTGTTAATTTTTAAGAAAGTATTCTAATTAATTTTTATGTTGGCGAATGCCGTTTGCGTTCCAAAGACAAATTTTTAAACAGTTCATGGTTTGTTAAGTACAGCTTGCAATAACATCGATTGCATTCTAAGAATCTCCTGCATCATATTACCCATTGTGTTTGTAAAATTATTTACTGTTTGCACTAATGTTTCCATGGTTTTTTCTAAACGACTTAAATTGGAAACTGGAGTTTCATCATTACCTGGCGAGGCACCTTGCATTGGCACATGGTATGATTTTAGCACGTTTGCGTAAGAGGTTCTGTTATTAACAAACTGGGGGGCTTGAATTGCATTTGTGTTTACTTGATTTGGTACCTGCATTTGAGGGGGATTAGTTTTCGGTCCAGCCGACTGCTTGACGATAGTATATACAGGGCATCCTCTATAATTGGCAGTGTGATTGCCGCCACAGTTGCTACATTTTTTTACGTTGAGGTCGGTTTTAGTCTTATCGCAGAGAACTGTACCATGTAATTAACCACATACTACACAAACAGGGGGTAAATAGCAGTATGCCTTAGAATGGCCATATTCTTGACAGTTTAAACATTGAACGGGACCATTTATTTTGTGTGGCTCTTCTATAGTTATTCTTCTATAGAGAATATATTTCAAATTGTAAATAGGATGCGTTTCGTTTTTTTTAAGCTTTACGTCGCCGGGTTCAAACTCCACTCGAAAAAGTGGTTGGGGATTTTTTTCTCTATTTTTAATATTAACTACATGTTTTATTTTGAAGCCCTTTTCTTCTAGGAATGTTTTAACCTCTTAAGGGTCCACACATGAGTCAATTCCCTTTATCACTACCTGAAGACCTTTACTGCTCTTCAGTTGGTATGTATAAAAGTTTTTTTTAAGTGCTTCAAATTTGGTTATTATTTTGCGAAAATCATTTTCATAATTGACTTGTATTTTAGTCTCGTTTATACTACAACGCTTGATAGCAGCTACGTAAAACGAATTTTCTCCAATCAACGAAATTAAACTCTTTATAAGCTCATTTGAGTTTTGCTTCCTAAGATATATCGGGGGAGGCTTGGACGATTTTATGACGTTTGGTGCTTCAGAGGATTCATCCTCCAGAATTGCAAAACGATTTTGAGAATTTATTTTATCAAAAGATGGTACTTTTGAGGCCGAAGCAACTGCTGCAGAGGTAGGGCTGCGACCACGTTTAAGCACTGCTATGTACCTGTCCATACCAACTTGTACTTGAGGCTTTTGACAACTTTTTACTTGAGATTTTTCCATTGCGTCTGTGTTTGAATTCATGGTAACATTTGTTACTAAAATTGTTTTTGCCGAAGCGGCAACACTTGCAGGCACTAGCGAGAGATTAATATTTTTTAATGTCTCAGCATCAGCCATCTTTGTAAAAACAGAGGGCGAAAGGGAACGTGTACGAACAATTGGTTTAGCCGTTAGGTAGTTGATATTGTTTTGTTTTGTTTTATTTATTTCAGTATTGCATTGTTTAGCATTAACTGTTACGTATGCATTTCTTTCATCTAGTTTTATTGTTGTTTCATTGTGACTACTCATGCAAAAAGTTGTTTTTGTTTTTCACTGTTTTGCTGTGCTTTTTTTATTTTTATTATTTATTGTATTACACCAAAAATAAGAATTTTAAACAAAATGTTTTTGTACAGTATATGTGTACATACATATGTATGTACATTTATACATATGTATATTTTTATACCCTTCACCTCAGGTGGAAAAGGGTATATATAAGTTTGTCATTCCGTTTGTAATTTCTACAATATTGATCTTAGACCCTATAAAGTATATATATTCTGGGGAGAGAAGTTGATTTAACGATATCCGTCCGTCTGTCCGTCTTACGTTTGATATGTGTTTTCCGGAGACTCCAGACATGATAGCGGCTAGGTTGTTTTACATTTGTGTCACATATAGTCTACCATCGGTTGCTATTGAAATTCAGCAAGATCGATCCACAAATGGCTGAGTTATGAGCAAAAAACCACGACTACCTCTAATATTTTCCAAAAATCCCTTGTGGTTGTTGTAATTTTATTACTTTTTGCTGTATATCTGGGGAACGGCAAAAGCCAAAGCTTCCAAATTAGGTACACACATTAAGGTAGCCCATACACACGATCCTATAAAATGTGGGCGGGATTGGAGAAGTGGGCGTGGTACCTCCCGTACAAAAAAATTAAAAATTGTATAAAAACCTAAAATTTAGGGCTGCCATATGACTTATATACCAAAATATCGAAAATTTTTAGTAGAACATATTTTATAAAAAATTCAGAAAAATCGGTTCAGATACAAAAAAGTTATGACCAAAATTAATTATTTTTTTTTAAATACCCACTTTCGGGAACCATAGATCTCCCCGAGTCCAAGCTTTATAACTCAAGTAAATGGTAAATTCTTTCTTAAACACGTCGGTATATAAATCAGTCAAATCGGTTAAAAAATGACTGAGTTATAACCAAAATACTGAATTCCCAAAAATTACTCATTTTTATACCCTTCACCGAAGGTAAGAGGGTATATACAACTTTGTCATTCCGTTTGTATGTTCCACAATATTGATCCTACACCCTATAAAGTTTATATATTCTGGGTCCTTATTAAAAGCGAAGTTAAAATCCGGTTGTCCGTCTGTCCGTCTGTCCGTGTGTATGTTGAAATGGGTTTTCCGAAAACCCCAGAAATGATGTGGACTAGGTTGATGTATATTTATGTCACATATACTCCGTTTAAGTTCGCTATTGAAATTCAGCCAATATCGGACATTTTTAGTAGAACATATTTTAAAAAAAACTCGGGAAAATCGGTTCAGATACAAAAAAGTTATGACCAAAATTAAATTTTTTTTTTTAAATACCCACTTTCGGGAACCATAGATCTCCCCGAGGCCAAGCTTTATAACTAAAGTAAATGGTAAATTTCTTCTTCGGTATATAAATCTGTCAAATCGGTTAGACAATGGGTAATTTATGAGCAAAATACTCCAAAAATGGGCTAAAAAACATCAACATTTTTATAAAAACCTAAATTTTAGGGCTGGCATATGTCCTATGGATATGACTTTTATACCAAAATGTCGGAAATTTGTATGAGTTATAACCGAAATACTGGGGTCTAATCACCGCATACGATATTGAGCAAAATTCATCGAAATTATTTATTTTGGTATCTTGAAACTCGATATCGAATGAAATGTATTGAATTTGAAATAATAGCATTCGACATCGAGTAACTCGACATTACATTTATCGAGTTTTCATTCGATACGCCAGTGTCTATCGTATGCAAAAAAATTCAATAGTTTATTCGATACGATAGTATCGAATGCGGTGATTAGACCCCTGAATTCCCGAAAATTATTCTGCTCGCACAATGGTGAAGGGTATATAAGATTCGGCACAGCCGAATATAGCACTCTTACTTGTTTTTATTAAATTTTTCGTTTTTGATAATTGTTCACTTTTATGTTAAAAATTTATTTAAAAAAAATGCGCCCATTCGCTAATTTGTTATATTAAAATATCAAATGTAATGAATAATTCAATTGTATGCGGGATTAAGAATACGCGTCTGTATCACAACAAAGCACAAACCGAACTTCGTTGCGTACTAATGTGCCCTAAAAATGGTTTCGATTTCAAAATAAAATATGAATTACATTTTTTTAAATAAATTGTTAAAGAAATTGTAAACGGGACATTGTAAACGGGACAATTTTTCCACCATGATTTAAAATTATTTTATGTTGCTATTTATAATCCTTTATATAAGAAACTTAATGAAAAATGTTTTTCAGATCATAAATATGTCTTAGATTAGAGTATTGTTGTTCCAAATGCATATTTTCTAATATACACAAGTATGTGCTAAAAGTTGTAGTACTTCGTTTACCATTTATCTTTTTTTTCGAATCAATTAATTTATACGCATATATTAAAAAAATATAAGCAATTCTCTAAATAAATCTTGAAAAGAAAATTTTTTTTTCCATTTTTTGTGGTTGACGTTTTTTTGGGAATAGCCATATATTACAAATATATATGTACAACCAAACATGGAATACAAACTTAAAATTTCCTTGTGAAGTAAAGGGTATTTATTTAGGTTTAAAGGTTTCCAAGATTCGGAGCGTACCCTGAACCAAAAGACTTTTTAAAGTCCGCCACTAATTGTTCTCTTGATCCACCTGCTATTTTATTGGCAGCGTAATCTGCATGAAATGTCTTAAAAAGCCTTTTAATATTACATTTAGTGTTATTTTGAATTATTTGAAAGCATATTAAACATTGTGCATTAGCCTTAAAATTATAAGTCAAAAAAAATTATTTTCCCATTTATTTTGCAAATCCATTTTTGTAAAAAATACAAAAAAAATCATAAAAACGTTTTGAATTATAAAAGAGTATTGTAAGTGACCATACAATAATTTTTCTAATAAGTTTGAAATTTAAAACTAACACCAATTTTTCCAAGTGTTTTTCAATACACACTTTGTTAAACGATGTCATACGTTAAACAAAAACAAAATCTACAATAATGATCGCTGTCGCCAATGTTTGCCAGCAAAGCATACGAATGTGTTGTTGCTTTGCACTTGCGTGTATTCAGTGAAGAACGACAAAAAAAGACAAAATTGTTTGTGTATTTAAAAATATACAGCCTATTATTTTTGATGATGACGATGATAGCAGGAAGAAAACATATATGGCACGTATACGGAAAAGTATTCGGGATAGTTCCAACCCCTTGGAGCTACCAAATGCTGAGTACGTATAACTTATCTGAAGTCATTAGCTATATTAACACATATGTGTATGTATTTTAGTTTCAAAAAAGAAACAAGAAAGCCGTTTTAATACAGTCCATGCAAAAGCAAGAAATGTAATTGAAAGAACAATTGGAGTTCTTAAAAGCAGTTTCCTTTGCTTACTCTTTGCGAGAGGATTGCACTACACTCCCGAAAAAGCGACTCACACATTAAGACAGAATTTAATGAAGAATTGCCTTTTCCATTAGAAACAGAAGTAGAAGTTGGAGAACCTACAGAAGCAGACATTGAAGAGTCTGCACAAAAAATTAGAAACAATTTAATGCTTGCAATTTTAAATGAATAAACATTTTTTTTAACATATTTATTGTTTTAATTCAGTCCATTAAAAAAATATAAAAAAAGAAAAAGTTATTTATATGTAAAAAATATCACCAAATTCTTAAAACTATAACAAAAGGTATTTAATATACATATATATTTATCACAGCTCCTGAATTCTTTTATTTGTTAATTGAAGTTTGACTTCTATCAATTTCATTTGTAGGTCAGCCTTCTTTTTTTTTAATTCATATTTGGTAATTTTTGTATGAATTACTTTCCGATTTTTTCAACGTCTCTAAGATCTTCTCCTGATTTTTTGCTTGCGTTTTTAATATTTGTAAACGTATGTCCTCCATCTTATTCTTTCTACGATTTTTGGGCAATTGTGTTTCCGTAGATTCCATAATCTGTGAAGGCTCCTCAGGTCTAAATGTTAATTCCGCCCCATTTGAATCTTCTTAATTTTCCAAACCCATTTCAGAACCATTTGGATTTACTTGGGTTTGCATTGAGACAAGTTCCACAGTGCTCTGTTCTAATGAGCTCAAGCTTATTTCTGTGGACGGACCACCACCAGTAGCTTGAAAATTTTTTTTTTGCAGCCAATTTTCTTTTTAAATTTGCCATATAGTGAGTCCATACCTATGATAAAATAAAATTTATTTTAAGTAATATAATATTTATCAGGTAGTACATCTGCTACTAACTCTTTGCCATTCTTTAGTGTTTTTAATCGGTGCTCCCAAGCTATTTAATTGCTCCGTAAATTTATCCCATGTGCCCTTAAGTTGCATTTTGTTACATCCAAATGGTAGCTTGCCTCGTCCAATATCTGGATGAATTTTCATCAGCTCAACCAACTTTTCCATTTGTTTTTTATTTGTAATTTTGCTAAGAAATATTTATAATTAAGTATTTTTTACAGTTGTGTTTTTTTATATGCATACTTATTAATTTTTCTCCATTTTGGTTTTTTTAACTTGTAACGTTCACAAAACAACACCAAATAAGAAACTATAAGTTTTTGACAGTGCTGACAACACATAAATGCACATGTTGTAAACGATAATCGATGTTACAGAACATAGACAACTCCAAATACAACATTGCTGACAACAGTTGTAAATCATGATCGCATTTAAAAAAATACAACACAAAATTAACAACTGTTGTAAACGGTAATCGGGGCCTAAAAGTCTCCACATGTTATGTGTTATCTCTTAATCGTTGTCTTATACTTTTTTGCGAGGTTTATTTTATGGCGTTTTCTTTTCTTAAAAAAAGTGTTACATGGGATCTGGCAACATTTTCAAATGTTAACCTGATTTTTAAGAAGTGTTGTATATTTAACGTTTACAAAAGAACACAAGTTTCGTCATAAAACAATAAAGTAGAATTATCGTTAAAAATTTGGTCCCTTTTTTTTATATATGTAGAACTAATTTTTAAGAAAAAAAAAATACGAGAGACGAACTAAAAAAATAATTTATTTTTGCTGATATAATAACAAAACCAGCTGCTTATCTAGTGCTACACTCATATCCCTTTTTTTAAAATGAGTGTTGAACATGTAGCATTTTTTCTTTTTACAGGGAACATATTCAGAAAAGATCACGTTGCCCTTTTAAAACAGAACACATTTTCAAGAAAAGAGCATAAAGAAATGTAAAAGGCAGAAAAAATACAGAATATTACTCAGAACAGAAAACGCCATTAGTATTTATGTGGACGCGTGCAAAAAAGATGATCATGTTTCGCAGTAAGGAAGACAAGATATGGAATTATTATTATTTTGTTTAAATTACACTAAATATATGAAGATTTTGTTATTAATTTGTAAATAAAGCATCATACATTTAAATAATATGCAAATATTTTTAAATACACAAAGAATTTTTTGTGTTTTTTATGAGCCAATGTGTACCTACACATATGTATGTGTGTGTAATATGGGTTTCTACTACCTCAATTTTGCGTAAGGAAACTGTGATTAGGTGCAAGCGTTTGGTGAGGACTTTGCCGAATAATTCCTTTGTATTTTTTGTTCGGTATTTTACCAGCTTACTACTTTTGGGGCGATTGGCGGAAATTAATGTGAATGGAACTGGCAAAATACAAACAAATCGTTTGCGGCTAAACTAACAAGGTATTATCGCAAACAAAAAGAAGAAAAATTGTTTGAAAAAAATAGTAATATAGTAATAATAGTAATATATTAGTACCCTAATATAGATATAACTGGAGGGGGCAAATTTTTTCCCCAGAGGGCTCCAAAACTCTCGCCCACTCTAAACGTTTTTTTCTGTTTACCTTTAATTCAAATACCTACACATACACTTAGTGGACGGGGCCGTTTTTTGGATTCAGGGGGCCTACGAGCGTCAGCCTCCTTAAATTTGAATTTTGTTTTGTATTTTTTTATTTTCAGAGGTGTTCCAATTTTTTTTCGTGTACCCTGTTACTACACTTTTGCCAAAAAATGCTTATATGTACATATTTTGTCCAAGTGAAATCCCAAGGTACACATATGTGTATGTCCTGTTTCTAAGGACATGGGCCTTTTATGTATATTAAAAGTTCATTTTTACGTTATCTTAGGGAAAATTTCATTGAAAGCCGCCAACTTTGGGGTCGGAAAGGGCTATAGCTAAGTGCTTTTACAAAAACAAATGAGCACCAAGCGCATAGGGCTTGGGCACAGCTGTTGTATACCATTTACTGTTGTTATTTGATTTCTATTTGATAAGTAAGATTTAAACCATTTAAGTTATATTTTCTTAATTCTATAGAAATTAAGTTTTTATACATTATTTTTCTGTCAATTGTTTCAAACGCACTTTTAAGTCTAAAAAAAATATACACATGATTTGTATATTTAGATAATATTTATCGCTTAATTTTATTGAATTATTTGCACCTAACTTAACTTAATTATAAAAAATAGTAATTTTTGAGATTTCAGTACTTTGGTCATGACTCAGCCATTTCATAATTGATTTGACAGATTTATATACCGACGTTTTTAAGAAGAAATTTACCATTTACTTTGGTGATAAAACTCGAACTTGGGAAGAAATATGCTTCCCGAAAATTAGTATTAAAAAAAAAAAAAAACTTATATTTGGGTCATAACTTTTATGTATCTGAACCGATTTTTCCGAGTTTGTCAGAAAATACTAAAGATTTTTGATCTTTTGATATATAACGCGTATCCATAGGTTATATGACAGCTCAAAAGTCAGGTTTTTATACAATTCTTGATATTTTAGGTACAGGAGGAACCACGCCCACATTTTGTGGGATGCTGTGTATTGATAACCTAAATGTTTGTACCTAATTTGAAAACTTTGGCTGTTGCCGTTCTCCAGATATACAGAAAAAAGTAATTCAGTCGATTTGGCTGAATTTCGATAGCAAAGTTATAATAAGAATACATGACAGAAATATATACCAACCAATCCCCCATCATATTTGGGGGCTTCGGAAAACCCATTTCAACAGAGAGACACACAACCTGATTTGAACTTCCCTTCTCATAAGGATCTAGCATATATATTTATTTTAAAGGGTATAAGATCAATATTTTAGGAATCAAAAATGGAATGAGAAAGTTATAAAAGAAGAAATAAAAAATTAAAAATCAATGAAATTTTTGTCCAAAAATATACACGTATATATATATATTAAAGAAAAGTTAAAATAATAAAGTAAAATATTTGCCAAAATTCTGTCACCACGTCTTTTGAAAGAATCACAAATTCGCAGGCAATCGACCTATTGTTTTCAATTTTGTTGTCCAATATATCAGTGTGTGCCTTATTAACGGATCTAGCCCTTAATATTCGATTTATGGGAGGAACTACTTACATACATGTTCTGTTCCCTAGCAAAAATAAAGTGAGAAATCTAAGGGAAACGTGAACAAATTACGAGGAAAAAACTTTTCACGATGAGGGGGTTTTCCCTTGACAATTTTTTCACGTTATTATTCTCCTTAGCAATACCCATTTTTCATGATAGCAAATATGTGAAAAGGGGAAAAATTACGAGGGAAATATTACTCACGATAGGGGTGATTGTCTACATAAGTTATTACCTACTTACTATTTATTATAAGCATCAATTGTAAATTGCAATAAACCGGAGGAAAAACAAAGAAATTGAAATTGCTACACCCTCCCTCTTGTCATTTATGTGGAAACAGCCAGTTAAGCATTAAAAAATCCCAAATAATTCGCAAAGGTTTCTCAATTTCGTCTTCCCAAGAAAAGAAAATCCTGAAACCAATTTTTAATATTTAGTCCACCCAACCAGGCAGAAATATTTATGGTCCTTCGAACCGGATATGAACCTGTGACCTATGGATTCTCATCATGAACCAGGGCTCTTCGAGTGCTAATTTTTTAACAAACCAAACTCATACTAGATATTACCCCAGGTAATGGGGAAGAAATAACTCAAGAGTTGAACCACGTCAAGGTAAAACTACTTGCTTTGGCGCAAAATGCATTTTATCATGAGGGATATTAATATTTGCTTGACTCGCAAGCGATATCGAATAAAAGTTAATTGAAAACCTTGAATCCATGACTCGATTCGAACTAAATACTAAGAGCCAATGGCAGATTGACTACCATATAATGAATAATATCCCATGATATTGCCAGACAATTCCTGATTTTGGTTATTGTATCTAAATAATTTACATATTCACCCCTATCGTGAATAAAAATTTCTTTGGAGTTTTTTCCCTTTTTCCATTTGTCCTATGTTTATTCAATTGTAAAAATGGGAAAAGGGAAAAAACTCCCAAGGAATTTTTATTCACGATAGGGGTAAATTTTCTTTATCATGCAGAGACAAGTCAAATGCACCGAATAGTGCAGACTAAAATTTACCTCTTTAAACTCAAACCCCGAATATTCGACATTGTTAAACGGTAGCCCAGGACGCAGCCTAGAAACATGTTGCGCAAGGATTTGAGTGGAGATACATTCCGCCGCACGCACCTCAAATGGGCGGCTTATTAGAGGCGGCATAGAAAAGTTTCAAGTTTCTCGCTGACTCCGGGTAATTATTTGCGAGGAGCACATTTAATGGCTCTTCCGGAACATGAAGTACAGAGCACTTCGGTGATAAATAGATGGGTGGAATTCAAGGCAATGCATCATCGATTCGCGGTGCGATGGAAACTGAGTATTTAAGGTCATTACGAAAACTATACATATGGACAAACTCAGGTCCTATTAACGATCTACTACCACCTTGAGAGTGCTGACTGGGTAGGATCGAGCACATGTATATCGGTTCATATCGGAACGGACATAAGGCGGATGTACTGGTTGCCACAGGGGTTAATATACTACCTATTGAGAAATTATGTTACCTTCAGTTTTTAAATAAAGAAAACGCAAGTTAGAGTATACGTTGAATTACACATTTCCTCACATATACAAGTAAAATCAATTAAGTAAATCATTCATTATGGTAATAAAATAAATTTTAAAAAATTTCAATATGTTTTTGTTTCTTCAAACTTCTCGTTTGCGTTTTTCAGCTTTGCCAATTCCATCTTTGGACAAGTGGAACAATTTTTTACGAGATCGTCTACGGAGCAGCTTGTTGTTCTTGGTATATTTTCCAAGGCAAGGTCTATAAAAATATTACAAAAACTATTAAAAACTAAATATTGTAAAAAATAATTATTATTCTTAGTTTTACCCGTAACAATATCAAAGCTTTAACAAAACCAACAACAATAAACAGTGAGTTTATCTTTTCTTACAAACCCGACTACAATTGGTTGATTTTTTGTCAACTCTAAATGTAGTTGTAAGTGGGTAGAGAAAAAACAAAAATAAAAACAAATAACATTATTTTAATTTGCTAGTTCCGTTTATTTGCACTGCCACATGCATATTAGTTATCAAAGTGTTTCTTGGGATTCAAAAATTAATTAACAATACAAAATGTGGACGGGATTGGAGAAGTTGGCGTGGTACCTCCCGTACAAAAAAAATTAATAATTTTTTAAAAACCTACATTTTAGGGCTGCCATATGTCCTATGGATATGACTTATATACCAAAATATTTAGTAGAACATATTTTATAAAAAACTCGGAAAAATCGGTTCAGATACGTAAAAATTTTTCCACTTGTTTCCTTTTTTTTTTAAGTTTTTTTTCTTAATTTTTGAAAAAGTTTTCTTTTAAAACAAATTTATAATTTTACTTTTATAAGTGGGTTTTATATAATTTTTTCTTTATTAACGACAAATTCAGTTATGAATTTGTCTTTCTATTTTGAGTGCTGGTTACAGACTAACTAAAATACAATAATATAAAAAGAATCAAACTAAAGTAAGCTTATTGTTCCCATACTATTTACACCTCGTGTGGGGAATCAGGTTACACCAAAGGTGCTGGGAAATATTTGATAAACAAATGAATTTATTGCCAGACATTCCGTCAGAAATTTTTTATGGAATGTATTAGGGAGTCGCTTTAATAAATGGAAAAACATTAAGGCGACACGTCAGATGTGCCAACGTTATTGCATTAAAATTAAGAAAAAATTGAATTTTGATTATTTAGGTTAGGTTAGGTTAGGTTAGGTTAGGTTAGGTTAGGTTCAGAAGGGTTATGTGCCCAAGGGCACACTTCCACTCGGAGACCAGTACGGTCCATTGTGAATCTCTTCAACATGAAGAAAAATAGATAAAGAAGATAGAAAAAGAGAAAGGTTAAGAAAGAAGAATTTCTCCCGTATCACACCATAGTAGTAACATAGGGGAGGATTTACCCCCTGTCCCTTACCACTAAGTCCAGACTCGAACCCCCTCTCGCGAGTTCGTCCGCCACCTCATTTACCTCAACCATGCAGTGTCCAGGTACCTAACACAGCCTCACATTGAATGCCTCCATGAGTCCACCAAGAGCATTCCTACACCGAGCGACCAGGCACGATCGCACCGTATAATTCGTCAATGCCCTAAGCGCCGCCTGACTATCAACGTAAATTGTCACCACAGATCCACCCACGATGTGTTCCAGTATCACCTCCGTCGCCCTCCAGATCGCTAGGATCTCAGCCTGGAAGAAACTGCACTCATCGGGGAGTCTGAATGACCTCTTTACCTCGGTGTCCGCTATATATACACCGGCACCAGTGCCGGTTTCCATCTTGGATCCATCCGTAAATACTGCCCACCCCTCAAACAGTCCATTGGATCCACTCCAAACTTCCCTATCCGGGAACTCCACTGGTGGTGTTGCGCCGAAGTCCAGGGTCATAGTCATATGATCCGAAATTCTCCCGAGAGAAATACCCTGATCAAGCAGACCCATCTCGTACAAGATTCTCGTGTGATCATCCCGCCTAGGTATAACTAAGGAAGACTCGTAAAGTCTAATTAAGTTCCTAGCGGCCACACTCCTTACGTAATGCTCAATAGGGGACAGATATAGTAGGATGTCCAGCGCTGCCTGCGGAATGCTTCTCCTTGCGCCTGTGATGCCAAGAGATGCACTTCTTTGAACCTTGCTGAGCATCTTCCTATAGCTATCCACTCCCAACGCACCCCACCAAACAGTGCATCCATAGGTAAGTATAGGCCTAACAACCGATGTGTAAATCCAGTTTACCATATCCGGCCTTAGACCCCAGTTGTTACCAATGGAGTTCCTGCATATGTAGTATGCATTGAGTCCCCTTCTCATCCTTTCCTGAGTATTTCTCTTCCAAGACAGTTTGCAGTCCAGAAAGTTACCCAAATACTTTGCTCCGTCCGATACAGGTAACTCGACGACATCTAGCACTGGCCTCCTAAATTCCTCTATCCTATACCTTCTGGTAAATAGCACCAGCTCAGTCTTCACAGGGTTAACACCCAGTCCCCTATCCTTTGCCCAAGCCGAGAGTTCGCCCAGCATCACCTGCATAATTTCCCCGATCGTGGACAAAAATTTTCCCCTGACCAGCAGAACTATGTCGTCCGCATAGGCAACAACTTTCCTACCCATGGAATCAAATGACCTAAGAATCCCGTTGACCGCAAGCAACCACAGTAGAGGTGATAGAACCCCCCCTTGTGGTGTCCCCCTGGTAACCCTCCTCCTTATCACATGATCCCCCAGGCCCGAGTTTATAATCCTACTGCCAAGCATGCAGATTATCCACTCCACCAGAAAGTCCTCCACTCCCAACTCTAACAACGAATCTCTAATCGCCTCAATCTAAATGTTATTAAAGGCTCCTTCTATGTCCAGAAACTCGGCGAGAGTATATTCCTTATGCCTCAGATCGTGCTCAATACAACCCCCACCTCTTGTAACGCGCTCTCAACTGATTTACCCTTCAGGTAAGCATGTTGAGCGTTGCTAATAAGGCGGGTCTCACTATTGCTCCTGAGATAGAAATCTATTAGCCTCTCAAGAGTCTTCAACAAAAATGAAGACAGACTAATAGGTCTAAAATCCCCCGGTTTCGAGTGGCCCGCTTTACCAGCCTTGGGTATAAAAATCACCCTGAAGTCTCTCCACCCCCTAGGCAGATACCTCCTACTGAGGCACTTCTTGAATACATCCATCAGCAGAAGTGATGCATCGTCCGGAATGTTGCAGAGCATGGCCGGAAAAATGCCGTCCGGACCCGGTGATTTATATGGGTTGAAAGTATTGACCGCCCACGCCAGCTTCTCTCTTGTGACCATTTCCTCGATGCAGGCGGAAGCATAATCCGATGTCATGGACGTCACGTCCCATTGACCGTCTTCCATACCTCCGGTTTCCCTGCACCCGGGAAAGTGCGTCTCCATAAGTAAGGTTAGGGTCTCAGAGCTAGACTCAGTCCATGAGCCGTCATTCCTTTGGATGTAACCAAGGGCTTTAGGGTCCTTGGATAAAATCCGTCGGAATCTTGACAACTCGTTGACATTATCAATGGATGCACAAAATTGCCTTCTTAATGGTCGCTTTGCTCTTTTCAGATCCGCCTTATACCTGTTGAACTGCACCCTGTGATTGTTCCAATCCTCTGGTGCTCTGGTAAGCATGGCCCAATTAAACTGTCTCCTAACCGTAGAACTTTGAACGTGAAGTTCCCTGGTCCACCATTTGGGCTGTTTACGCCTACCCGGGAATGTAACCGGGCAGGACTGCTCATAGCTTTCCCTTACAAGATGAGTGAACTTGTTCACAACACCCTCCAGATCAGTCGGCAGCAAGTCGCCCAAGGCCCTTTGCGCCAATCCAATTCGTACTCTTTCCTTAAAGGGGTCCCATTTTGTCCCCCTAGGGTTCCTAAATGGAGCAACCCCAGGTGGGTCAAAATTCAATGTGAAGGTAATACGGCTATGGTCTGAAAATGTACAGTCCGTTGCCACCCTCCAATCAACAACAAGTTGTTCGTCACGGTTCACCAATGTCAGATCTATCACTGCCTGCCTATCTTTATTTCTGAACGTCGGCGTGTTACCCATATTACAGATAATAAGATTGTTCGTAGTTATAAAATCAAACATTAACTCACCTCTTTTGTTTATGTCTGCACTCCCCCATTGGCTATGATGAGCATTGGCATCGCAGCCCAATACAAGGATTGCACCCTTCCTCCTTGCATATGCCGTCAGTTCCCGCACCTCCGTTCCAGGTGGGTCCAACGCCTCGTACGGCATATACACCGAAGCCAGTGTAAGAGTATGCTTACCTTTGGCTTCTCCATTTACTACGGTTAAATCACCGCACCTGAAAGAATGAGATATGAGAAAATTCAATTCATTCCTCGCTAATATACACGTTCTTACCTTGTCCTCCGTGGACGGGACAAACAAAGTGTATCCTGCAACCCCTAAACCGCAAACCTTATTTTTATTTTATTAATCCAAGGTTCTTGGATTAGTGCTACGTCCGTCCGGGTGCTGGTGAGGAAGGTTGCTAGTTCGGCGGAGGCTGCTTCACAGTGGTGCAGGTTTATTTGCACCACTAACAACCTCTTTGGTCCTGTCATGCTTCGGATACCGGAACCTGACGTTACCTAAACCAAACTTAACTACCCACCACCTCCTCCAAGAATTCCATGGACTTCCGATCCACCGCGAAGCGGAAGTCCCTGCCGGTGTGCTCCTTACACACCAGTGAGGTCACTAGCCTCCATTGGTCGGTAGGAAGCCTGTTGTTCTGGTTGCCCAATACTGCCAGTATAGTTTCCACCGGGCGTACGGGTGGTGGAATCCATACTGTCACTATGGACCTAATTGGCAAATCGGAGGCTTGTATTACTTCAAACCTTGCCCCCGGGTTAATGTCGCTGCATTTGTCAATTGTAGTCCTTAAGAATTCCAAAGAATTCTTGTTACCACAATTGACCACTTTCACTCCCTTAACCCAGTCCGCAACATTGAAGGATACGTCCTCCTCTTTACCCTTTAATGCTGCCAGCTCGTCGATAAGCCTAGCCTCCACTAGCTGCCATAGCTCGGCACTGATCCTCCCATCCGGATAATTCCGATCGATGACAGCCACTTGCAGATGACCCTCCAGGCTCGTCGACTTCTTCAGTCTTTTGTTCAATGAAGAAGGCTGATCATCTCCAGATCTGATCCTCTTAATGGTCTCCTTATTAGAGCCATTAGGAGCTTCAGTCGAAGATGTACCAACCCTCTTCACTGAGCTTGATGACTTCGGCACGACTAGTTCAGAAGGCTTGTTCCTGCCCGCACCTTTTCCTCTACTGGCCTCCTTACGAGAGCCACTAGTGGAATCGGACGGAGGATTAACAGCCTTCTTCCCCGTGTCCACTGCCTTAGCCACTTTGCCGACCTTCTTGAGTATCGCCCCCTTAGCCTCCGCAGCTCATTCCGAAGACATGAGCGCTTTGGTAATTGGGGCAACCCCTCCTTTCTCCTCTCTCCACGGCAGGTTGACGACTCCAGCGACCCTGTACTCTTTTGAGTAATGACCGGGCCGGCGACTATCCACCTGCTTTCTCCGGGTATAGGGCCAACCAAGCACGGTACTGGCAGTGCCGTAAATTCTTTCGAATTTGGTGACGCCTTCTCAGAAGGTGCCTATCGCTCGCGGAGAACGTTGATGGATCTCTCTTCGACATCTTATCCAGATATGCCAGAGAGCTCCTTGTACCGTTTTGCGCCTTCTCCTCGAGCTGGAGTTCTTAATGTCTCGTGGAGGGGCGCTTGGAACATCCTCCACGGCGTCCTGCCGAACAAGTTGTGGACAATCTTCTCCCGAGTGTCCCCTGGCCTCACAGATGAGAGTGGCAGGCTCTGTAGTCTGACTGTGAGCTGATATGTCAATATCGAGCTCCGTGTCAGAGAGCAGAGTCAGCCCCTCCAACCCCTGAGTAGCCCCGGTTTCACCACAGGAGTCACTCGATAGTCCCAGAAGACTGTCAACATATAGGTCGGTCAGTACCTGTCTCTCCTGTTCAATTATGCTCTCATGAACAGTATAGAGGGTACTCTCCGACTCACAGACCGTGACGTCCGATTGACCCTGATCAATCTCGTCCGTCTTGTCCTTGTTTGTTGTTGTTGTTGTCGTTGTTTGTTTAGTTAAAAAGGGTTTCATTTTTGTTCCCACGAGTATGCTCGTTCAGACGGACCGTACCACGCAGTGACGGCATGCGTGGACTAGGCAACTAACATACAACAGCGCTTTGCCCTGGCGCTGAGGGGAGCTGTAACGACTAGTTTCTTTCCGCACTAACTAGCCACCCAGTACCTCGGCACTGCTACCAACCACGTTGTCCTTAAAAGTGCATATTTCGCGCCCCAGCCACTGGTAAAGCCCCCACCTCGCAAGGGGCCAACCCGCGGGCTGACACCCTGTGCTATATGTACTGATAATGGACCGGAAGTGTGCATTCCACTACCGCCTCATTATCCTGACAAGATGAGTAACCCTTAGTTGCACACCCCTTCAATGTTCTCGACCTCCCGCGAGGACGTATTCATCACATACATCAACCCATGAGATCGGAACCGTAGAGTGCACTTAAGCCCTCGCATCTCGACAAGAAAGTTACCCAGGCGAGTGATTTTGATTATTTAATTTTATTGAATTTAAATTGAAGTAGTATTTCAAAGTATTGAAGTAGTATTTCAAAGTATTGAAGTAGTAGGCAAAGGTTTCTTAATTTCGTCTTCCCAAGAAAAAGAGAATCTTTAACCAATTTTTAATATTCAGGCCACCCAACTAGGCAGAAATATTCAGAAGCTAATTAAAGAACAATTAGCGACAATAGTGAACATATGAGACACATTAGTAAACCAGCTCCGCCTTGCAGCACAATATTTCGACTAATACACATACAGTACACATTTTTCAACTTTTTTTTTAAACAAGCTTAAGATACCTGGGGGTCGATTCTGGTTCTGTGAAACTGTGAAATGAAAACTTTTTTCACATTTTCATAGAGTTTCTGATTCTCGTTTAGTGAAAAAATTATAAATAAAGTCGAATGTTTTCATATGAGAAGAACAAATTGAATGAAACAAATTGTTTTCACATTTTCACAGTAATGTGATTCTTATTCTGTGTAACAGTGCAAAGAAGTGTCACAAACTTTTCATTTATGCCATATTTTTACACTTTCATTTTAACGGTGAAAAATAATTTTAATTAAATTATTTAGAGAAAAATATGGACATTGCTAAAGATAAATAATAATTTAAAGAAATAAAAATTATAATCTTCTAAAAAGATTCATATTTACAGATTTTTAAATTATTATATTCATATAAAATTCCAATTTTTTTAGTATATGTATAACTACAAAACATTACTGACGAAAAACGTTAATAATGTTTTCTTACATTGTACCATTTCGAATTTATTTCGATTATTCCTTTAAAACTAATAATCCTAACATTTTTTTAATTAATTATATTTTTTGTGTATTTGTGTAATTTTACACTTGATTGAATAACAAAGTAGATATGTAATTACCATCGGCGGTGAAGAATTTAGGTTTAGCGACGGCTTAAAGTAAATTTAAAGCCGCCTACAACATGTTTATGTATATTACTAAATTTGTCGTTTTATTTGTTAATGATTTCACAATTTTTTGGGCTTATGGTCGTTTTTTAAATCTTTTGTTTAACTTGCAATGAATGTATGTGTGGGTGGAACCTTGCAACTCAATTTGAAGCAGATATGTTCAATTGACTGAGCTGAAATTATGTATACACGTTCAGTTTGGATGACAATGCATTGTAAACCATGGTGGAATAAGTAGGTGGCATCGTTTTGGCAACAAATACAACATTACAACAAAATTGGAAATTACATCACCGTTTACGTCAAAAAATACTTTTAACAAAAATCAAAGCGTGCCGCTGAACGTGATGAAATAAATAAATTTTTAGCCAATTATCTTATTTATTTTAATTACAAATTATCAAACACTTTTCAAAAGGATTTGTTATTCGTGCTTAATTCCCAGTTTTTATTATTGATAAAAACACTTGAAATTTATTGTTGATGGGATAAGCTATTCCTATGCACATTTCACTGGTTGCTTAGGCCAGATCATCAGGAAACTTCATCCATAAAGATTTTAGAAAAACTAAAGATATTAAACCAAAAAAAACTGTTAAACGTATAAGAATTATAGCAACAGTTATCCCATCAACAATAAATTTCAAGTGTTTTTATCAATAATAAAAACTGGGAATTAAGCACGAAAAACAAAATCTTTTGAAAATTTAAATTTTGTATTCCCAAAAATTTAAATTAACTATCAAAAACTTTATTAAAATACAATAATCTCAGCACAAAACGTGGACTTTTTGTAAACATAAACAAAACTTTGACATAAACCTAGACAAACAATGCAAGAGCAAAAAATCATCATCTGGCGTAGTGCTGCCACCTGTTTATTTCACCATGTTGTAAACTATGAAACGTCATTCTAAATCAAATATAGCAGCACAGCCAAAATGGCGGTCTAGCTATTTTTAATGCAGTCTATAATATAGGTATCAAATGTAAAGGCTTGCTAAAAATAACTCGAAAGCTTAAACGAAAGAAATTAAGGCCCAGGCCCACGATGTCGACAAGAACATTTCTTTCGTATATTTGTTTTGAAAACAACAACAAATTTAATTTTTTTATTATTGTTTTCAATATAAATATGCGAAAGAAATGTTCCATGGGCCTGGCAGTAACTTTTACTTAAACATTTTACTAGCAACTAATAGAGGCATTCTCTTATTTATAATTCATTGTCCAAATTTGGAATTTTTGTTGCAGAGATTCATGATTTTATTGGTGAAATGAGTTCCGCTCCCATCCCGAATTTTCTCACCTCTCTCACAAATAAACTCAAGAATTTCTGCAACAAAAATTGCAGGTCTGGACCGGCACTATGATATAAAATCTTGCCAATTGTCATTACACAATTTACACGATGTAAAAACTTGACGCGAAATTTGCTTGTGTAGAAAAACAAGTAAATTAAATAACTTGATGTGATTGATTTTAACTATTAAAAAATAAATTAAAAGTAAAAAACCCTTTTCAAAAACAAGCTTTTATTTTAATAAATATTTTGGGGTAATCGCACAAGCAAGATGTTTACCTAAAAAACTCATTTATCAACTCATTGATTGATCGATTTTACATTTTTATGACTGCTCTTGTTTTTTGAATAAAAATTTGTTTCCGTTAAAAAATTGCTGCTGTTTTTATATATTAACACATTTTATGTAAAATTTTTCCTTTCCTATTTTTTGCGCGCACTTGGGCAGGACATTGGGGCCAACCTCTTTCAGATGCAATATCGTTCAACTAAAAAACCCAAATGCAACAAATTCGGAATTTTCGGTTTACTCATTATTTATTTTAAGTTAAAAATATTTACCATGTACATATGTATGAAAATAAAAAACAACAAAAACTCTTTTACTGAAAAAATTTATATTGTATAAAACAAGAGGAGCCATAAAAATGTATTTTTTTCTCTCTTCAAGAAATCTATTTTAGCAAAAATAAATGCTTACAGCTCAAGCATTAAAAAAACTCGTTTGCGGCTTAGCGTCGTTTCAAAATCCTAAGCTTCGATATCTGCATTTGACTTTTACATTTTATTAATATAGTTACAAAAGTTTCACAGCTACAATGGAATGAAACACTTTTTCATTAAAAGAACGGGAATTGTTTTTCGTGCTTAATTCCCAGTTTTTATTATTGATAAAAACACTTGAAATTTATTGTTGATGGGATAACTGTTGCTATAATTCTTATACGTTTAACAGTTTTTTTTGGTTTAATATCTTTAGTTTTTCTAAAATCTTTATGGATGAAGTTTCCTGATGATCTGGCCTAAGCAACCAGTGAAATGTGCATAGGAATAGCTTATCCCATCAACAATAAATTTCAAGTGTTTTTATCAATAATAAAAACTGGGAATTAAGCACGAATAACAAATCCTTTTGAAAAGTGTTTGATAATTTGTAATTAAAATAAATAAGATAATTGGCTAAAAATTTATTTATTTCATCACGTTCAGCGGCACGCTTTGATTTTTGTTAAAAGTATTTTTTGACGTAAACGGTGATGTAATTTCCAATTTTGTTGTAATGTTGTATTTGTTGCCAAAACGATGCCACCTACTTATTCCACCATGGTTTACAATGCATTGTCATCCAAACTGAACGTGTATACATAATTTCAGCTCAGTCAATTGAACATATCTGCTTCAAATTGAGTTGCAAGGTTCCACCCACACATACATTCATTGCAAGTTAAACAAAAGATTTAAAAAACGACCATAAGCCCAAAAAATTGTGAAATCATTAACAAATAAAACGACAAATAACGATTCATTTAGTAATATACATAAACATGTTGTAGGCGGCTTTAAATTTACTTTAAGCCGTCGCTAAACCTAAATTCTTCACCGCCGATGGTAATTACATATCTACTTTGTTATTTAATCAAGTGTAAAATTACACAAATACACAAAAAATATAATAATTAAAAAAATGTTAGGATTATTAGTTTTAAAGGAATAATCGAAATAAATTCGAAATGGTACAATGTAAGAAAACATTATTAACGTTTTTCGTCAGTAATGTTTTGTAGTTATACATATACTAAAAAAATTGGAATTTTATATGAATATAATAATTTAAAAATCTGTAAATATAAATCTTTTTGGAAGATTATAATTTTTATTTCTTTAAATTATTATTTATCATTAGCAATGCCCATATTTTTCTCTAAATAATTTAATTAAAATTATTTTTCACCGTTAAAATGAAAGTGTAAAAATATGGCATAAATGAAAAGTTTGTGACACTTCTTTGCACTGTTACACAGAATAAGAATCACATTACTGTGAAAATGTGAAAACAATTTGTTTCATTCCATTTGTTCTTCTCATATGAAAACATTCGAATTTATTTATAATTTTTTCACTAAACGAGAATCAGAAACTCTATGAAAATGTGAAAAAAGTTTTCATTTCACAGTTTCACAGAACCAGAATCGACCCCCAGTAATAGCATTATTTGTTCTATTGTTATATTTTAAGACATATCTTTTAAAATACTGATTTACATTATATGCTACATATAAAACGATAAGTACTATGTTATTATGTAACTATTGTTTCTTGTATTTCTACTTTGCTTTGTGGTTTACCCATTATTTCTAAAATTTTCACCCAAAAACTTATATCCATTCAAATTATTATATTTTTCAGTTAATTTACAAAATATATTTTACTTACTTGTTTTCTCCTTCTGGAGCGTTTTGATTTGTAATTTTGTTTCTTTCTGTAGTTTTTTCTCCGTTGCTAGATTCAGATCTCTGTATAATATCGCTAGCTTCTTTCTTATCTGGTACTGCTTACCAGCTCTCTTTTTCTTCTGGGTCTTAATTGTCTGTACTGATGATTTCTTTATTTGTCGCTGCTTATACTCTTCCAATGTGATCGCCTTTGGACCCGTTTGCCGGTTCGGGTTCGTATTCCTCTTCTTTTCTGGCTACAAGATATGCCGACCAACGTGCAATAATTTCGTCGATTTTTGAGGACATTTAGTACATTTACTTTGTTTTTTTTTTTTGGAAGGGGTGTTCCTAATCTAGCAGGAAAATTAATTTTTCCAGTTTTTAGCAAGTTTTTATTGGACCGCAAGGATTTGTCAGGAGCGGTTCGTGGTTCGCAGGATCGCCATGTGGAGGATTAATATCTGTGTTCCCTATAACCCTTGGTTATTAAACAGCTGTCAGGGTTTCAGCCAGTGAATAGGCGTTCAAAAGAACTGCCGGAAAGATTGAGCCTCTCAAATTAAAACACAAGGCAAGTAATTGCCAGTTTTTTAGTTGTTAATTTTCAAGTCTGATTTTATTTAAATTTACAAGTGCTTATATACTATGTTTGAGATTTTGGCTTAGCCGTTCTAACTTATCCTAATTATCGACAGAGCTATGTTTTTCTCTGTCGGTATTACGAAAATGTCAATATTAATCATTTAAATATTATTGATTTACTCCCTGCAATTATTCTTGCCCAATCAGAATGTTTTGAGTTTGGAATGCACTCAATTACATTCTTTACTCAATTTAGATTGATCAGTTTTGTTTTTATATTTGTTGTCAGTCAGTTTGCCGTTATTTGATCTAGTAAAATACCCTACTCTGTTTTAGTTGGCATATGTAATTATCAGAGTGGTTTAAGGGTATGCGGTGGCAACTTATGAGGTACACTACACCCTCACCGCTAAGAGAAAAATTAGGGGATTGATTTTTCTTGATATTTTCATAGTACCGTCAATGTTATACAGTTTTATAATTTTTTTTGTTTATATAAAGTATTTTTATAATTTTGTGATTAGTGTCTATTTGTATATAGTATTTAATATAATATACTTAATTATTGGTACTTAATGCTATGTATGGTTTTAGTTGGTTGTTATGGAATTCTTTTTAAACTCCATTATAATCTAATATGGTATTTACACCGTTATGTCTAATTATCTTATATGGGCCTTTGTATGGGCTTTGGTTTTTCTTTCTATTCTCTACTTTTATTAAAACTAAATCTCCTATATTTAAATTTAATCTATTATTATTATATTTATTGTGTTGTAATCTCTTTTCTTTTGTCTCTATTGTTAGATCTTTAGCTCTTTCTAAAGAAAACTTTAGTTTTTGTTTCAATTCTTTTGAATAGTCATCGTAGTTATAGAAATTTATCCACCTATCCCATTCATAGTCATTTGCTGTCGTTAGCAAGAATTCATTAAGGACTCTGTGATTTCTTTCTGCCGAACCTATTGTTTCATGGTGGTAAGGGGTTGAAAATGTCTGTTTGATATCGAGTAACGAGCATATGTTACGCATTAGTTCGTTTTTGAATTCTGTCCCGTTGTCTGATTTGAGTGTTTTGAATTTACCGTATTTTAATATTAGTTGCTCTACTAGTGTTTTGGCAGTTGTTAGTGCATCTTTTGTTGACATTGGGTGAGCTATAACGAATTTCGTTAGCTCGCATTGCATGGTCAATATGTATCGGTATCCGTTTGAAATGCGAAGTGGTCCTACAGTGTCAATTTATACTACTTCAAAACTATTGTTTGGGGTGTCTGTTAATGTAAGTGGTTCTTTCGTGTGTTTTGTTTGCTTGTTTATGTTGCACTTTTCACAATATTTTACGAATTGTTTTACCATTTTATTCATATTTTTCCAAATGTACCGCTGTTTCAATTTTATAGTCGTTTTTCTGATTCCTAAGTGGCCTGCGTGTGTGACATTGTGGAATTCATCTATGAGTTTATATTTCAGAATGTCATCTGTTATTCTTGTTGGGGCATTGTAAATTAATATTTTTAGTTGAGGACTTTTGTTGTTTATTTTTATCTTTGCATATGCTTCTTTTAAATCTTTCATTGTATACATTTTAAATATTTTATCATTCTTTTCTAGCGCTAATTCCTTTATATTTTCTTTTCTCATCTTAGATATCAGTTTCCTCAGAATCGAATCTAGTTTCGCTGAGTTATCGCTGAATCTTGCATGCATATTACTTTCATTTTGTATATTTTTGGCATGTAACTTCTTCATAATCGAATCTGGTTTCGATGAATTATCGTTACATCCGTTATTCATATAAATTTTTTTTTGGGTACGTGATTTCTTCATAATCGAATCTTGTTTCGATGAATTATCATTACGTCCTATATGCACAATGTCATTTTCAATTCTTATTTAAATTTCTTCTATATTTTTAACTTCATTAAACTGTAATTTCTTCATATTCTTGATGTCATTTACGGATGTGCATTCCCATATTGAAATTGATCAGACTCCTGAGAGATGCATTTTTCTATATTACTTCCATTTGCGCGTTCTTCATCCATATTTATTTCTTTATACTTATTTGCCTCTATATTTGTATTTTCATCTTTCCTTTTCATCGCCCTTGTTGTTATTAATACTTTCTTTTCATTTTCATCATTTTCTAACGGTATCATTTGCTTTAGTACGTCTGAGTTTAATTCAATTCTTGATAATGCGTCCGCATTAGTGTTCATCTTTCCTTTCTTATAAATTATCGTAAAGTCGTAATCGCATAAATCTAGTCTAATTCTTGTCATTTTTGATGATGGATTTTTATGTGAGAATAGTGATATCAATGGTCTATGGTCGGTTTCTACTACGAATTTTCGACCGTATAAATATTGTTTGAAAAAATTTATTCCCCAGTGAATTGCGAGCAATTCTTTTTCAATTATGGGTTTGTTCATATCATGCTTTTGAAGGGATTTGCTGGCGTAGGAAATTGGTAAGTCTTTGCCAATATCACCTTGTGACAGGACTGCTCCTAGTGCGTAATTGGAGGCGTCAGTCGCAAAATAAAAGGTTTGTCAAAATTTGGATACTGCAAAATTGGTGGGTTCATTAATTTTTCTTTCAGTGGATCAAAAGCAATTTGGCATTCATCTGTCCATAAAATTTTTACTGTTTTTCTTAATAACATGTTTAACTGTTTTGCAATGTCCGCAAAATTCGGTATGAATTTTCTATGTAGTTGCAGAATGCAACGAAACGTCTAACTTCATCTGCGTTTTTAGGTATTGGGTAATTTTTTATAACGTCATACTTAGCTGGATCTGTTTTACCCCGTCCTTTGTTATTAAGTGTCCTAGGTATACTACTTCTGGTCTTAAAAATCAACATTTCTTTGGATTCAGTTTTAAATTGTATCTATCTAATCTGTCCAGTACTTCGATTAGGTTTTGGTTGTGGTGATTCAAACTACATCCACAGACAATTATGTCATCGACATAAAGAAAAGCTTCTAAATCTAAACCTGAAAGTGCTATTGTAAGCATTCTCTGAAAACTGTTTGATGAAATTTTAAGTCCAAATGGTAGTCTTTTAAACTGGTAGTGTCCCTGTTGTGTAGAGAAAGCTTTGAGTGGTCTTGAGTCTTTGTCCAGTTGAATTTGGTGAAATGAACTAGACATATCAAGAGTCGAAAACCATTTAGCTCTTCCTAGTTTATCTAAAATATCCAATAATCTAGTTAGTGGAAATTTGTCATTACCTATTTTGTCATTTAACTTTCTAAAATCTACTACAAGTCTCCATTTTCGTTTGTCTTCCGTATTCTTTTTAGGTACTAAAAGAAGTGGAGCATTGAAGGGGCTAATTGATGGTTCTATTATATCATCATGTAACATTTTATGTACTTGTTCATTTATTATGTCCGTGTGTGAGTGGGGTAGTCTGTAGTTTTTTATTTACACCGGAGTGTTATCTGAAGTTGTAATGTTTTGTTTATAAAAATTGTTTACAGTTAATTTTTCGTTTTCTAAATGAAATATATTTTGATATCTTTTGAATATGTTTATTAATTCTGATTTTGCATATTCATCAATGTTATTTAATTGCAAGTCATTTAGAATTTGTTCAAAACGTTCGTCATTGTTTACATTTGTGTAACCTACTATGTCGTAGTTTTTAAGTGGGTCAGTATGCAGTTTAATGCCCTATAAAAATGCTGTCTCATTTGTTGTATTTAAAATTTTTGTGTGCGTTATTCCGTTTTTTGGTGCTATAGAATTACTTAGCAAAATACCACTTTTTAATTCATTATTAAGTATTACGCAATCTTCAGTAAGGTTCAATTTTAATGGTTGTATAATTTCTGTCCGAGGTGGTATCGTAATTTTTAATGTGTCAAATGCTGTTTGCATGTTTCTGCCATGTTTGCATTGGCAGAATTATAGTTTCATTGCTTATAAACAAAGAAATTGTGAATGTCTCGTAGTCTATTTTGCATAAGTATTCTCTTAAGAAGTCTCTTCCTATTATTCCGTCTGTTTCTATTGGGAAGTTGTCATCTACTAGATGAAATTTGAATCTGCATGTTTGGTCTGCTACTGATAGTTCAAGTTCACTTGCCCCTAATGCATATATTTCTTCTTTAGTGATGCCTGTTAATTTACATCTGTTCTCTACATTTAATGGTTCATCATCAAAATTTGTTCTAGTGCGACATAGTGATATGTCGGCTCCTGTGTCGACAAGAAATGTTAATTGTTCATTTTTGTATTTAGCGATTATGAAATTTGTATTATTATTAGAAACTTTGTATATTCTTAATTTTGGCTGTCCGGAATATCCATGTGTTCCGAGCCTTCCTCGTTTCCCTCGTCTTGTACCATACGTATATACCTTCTATTGGTATTGTTGTTGTTATCATTGTTATTACTGTTTCTGAAATTATTGCTTCTATTGTTATTGTTGTTACTTCTTTGTAAATTGTTGTTATTTCTGTAGTTTCCGTTGTTGCCTCTATGTGTATTATTATTATAATTGTTGTTTCTAGCTGAGTTATTGTTGTTGAAGGAAAATTATTATTTCTGTTATTGCTAAAATTGTTGTTATTATTTCTATTAGGAAAATTATTGATTCTGTTATTGATAAAATTGTTATTTTCGCGGAAATTGCCATTGTAGTGCCTGGTATTATTGTTACTATGCTGTTGCCTTTGAATGTGCATTACAAAATTATTGTTTAATTTATTCTCATTTTCTAACTCTAGTGCAAGTTCAACTGCGTCTTGTAATGTCTTTGGACGAGCTGCAAAAATTTCCGTCTTTAAATTGTCGTTAATTCCTCGTTTAAATGAATCTAGAGCAAGTTTTGAATTTAATTTTATTATAACATTTTTTTCTGCTTCTGTAGCGTCATTACCTTGTTCTTCTATACCTAACTTGTTCAGATTGTCTATTGTAGTCATGATTCTTTCCTTAAATGCATTAACTAACATTTTCCCTTGGTAAATATTGCCTAACTTTGCCTGTAGTTCCGGAATGGTTTTTGTACTCTTGTACCTTTGTTTTAATAATGTCTTTAATGTAATGAAATTGTCAGGTTTTGCGTAATTACCTATTGCAGTTCTTACCCCTGAAGTCAATTTGGCGTGGTATACATATTGTAAGAAATCCTGTTTTGCAGTTTCAGCAAGAGTTTTCTCAATGAGTTCTGCTGTTATTAAGAAACTTTCTAGTTCTTCATGGTTTCCAGCAAAGAGTGGGAGTGCTTTAGAAACTGTTTCTAAATTGAAAGCTGCCATTTTGATGTCTTTGTTTTCTCCCTCAGTAATGTTCTGAACTAAATATTCTTTAATTTTTCCTATGATGTTGCTAAATTCTTATTTAATTGCTGATACTTTTTCCTCATCTTTCTCTTCAACTTGTGCTATCTCAAACTCTCTTGTTATGGTTTTTATTTCTTCTAACCTAAGGTTAATTGTCTTTTCAGCATATATCCTTCCTGGACTTTTCTTTAAATTTTTCAATATATCTGTTAGTTTTTTGAGGCTCTCCTCCATTACCATACAGTAATTATATATTTTATTTCATTTTATTTTGTTAAAAAAAAAAAAAAAAAATCTTATGCCCAGTTTTCAGGATTGATATTAAAACACATTTATTTTTAAAATCGATTTAAATACAAAATTCTTTTCTTCACTAAAAACTTAAATCAAACTTAAGTCACCGATGTGGTACACTTAATTTCAACTTAAGTTTTCATTGTAATATTTTAGCAAGGTGGCCTGAATATCACAAAAATACAACAACAACAGGCAAAGCATTAACAGTCAGCTGTTTTTTCAGACCACCTTGTAGATAATTACACTTTTTTATATTTTTTTTTGTATTTAGTAGTGCTACCATACTTTTATCTTAATTAAATAAGACTTTTCAAATAAAACTCAAAAACACAATCTGTTTTAAATACGATTTAAGTTTGTTATGAAAATTAACTTAATATAGATTTAAATACTATCCTGAAAATTGGGCATTACTGTTATTGAATCTATTTTAGCTTAATTATTGTTATATTCTTAACATTTATTATTCTTATGAATTGGTTTTTATTATTAATATTTTTTTTTTTTTTTTTTTTTTTTTTGAATTTATACATCAGTAAAAGCATTATTTGTTCTATTGTTATATTTTAAGACATATCTTTTAAAATACTGATTTACATTATGTGCTACATATAAAACGATAAGTACTATGTTATTATGTAACTATTGTTTCTTGTATTTCTACTTTGCTTTGTGGTTTACCCATTATTTCTAAAATTTTCACCCAAAAACTTATATCCATTTAAATTATTACATTTTTCAGTTAATTTACAAAATATATTTTACTTACTTGTTTTCTCCTTCTGGAGCGTTTTGATTTGTAATTTTATTTCTTTCTGTAGTTTTTTCTCCGTTGCTAGATTCAGATCTCTGTATAATATCGCTAGCTTCTTTCTTATCTGGTACTGCTTACCAGCTCTCTTTTTCTTCTGGGTCTTAATTGTCTGTACTGATGTTTTCTTTATTTGTCGCTGCTTATACTCTTCCAATGTGATCGCCTTTGGATCCGTTTGCCGGTTCGGGTTCGTATTCCTCTTCTTTTCTGGCTACAAGATATGCCGACCAACGTGCAATAATTTCGTCGATTTTTGAGGACATTTAGTACATTTACTTTGTTTTTTTTTTTTTGAAGGGGTGTTCCTAATCTAGCAGGAAAATTAATTTTTCCAGTTTTTAGCAAGTTTTTATTGGACCGCAAGGATTTGTCAGGAGCGGTTCGTGGTTCGCAGGATCGCCATGTGGAGGATTAATATCTGTTTTCCCTATAACCCTTGGTTATTAAACAGCTGTCAGGGTTTCAGCCAGTGAATAGGCGTTCAAAAGAACTGCCGGAAAGATTGAGCCTCTCAAATTAAAACACAAGGCAAGTAATTGCCAGTTTTTTAGTTGTTAATTTTCAAGTCTGATTTTATTTAAATTTACAAGTGCTTATATACTATGTTTGAGATTTTGGCTTAGCCGTTCTAACTTATCCTAATTATCGACAGAGCTATGTTTTTCTCTGTCGGTATTATGAAAATGTCAATATTAATCATTTAAATATTATTGATTTACTCCCTGCAATTGTTCTTGCCCAATCAGAATGTTTTGAGTTTGGAATGCACTCAATTACATTCTTCACTCAATTTAGATTGATCAGTTTTGTTTTAATATTTGTTGTCAGTCAGTTTGCCGTTATTTGATCTAGTAAAATACCCTACTCTGTTTTAGTTGGCATATGTAATTATCAGAGTGGTTTAAGGATATGCGGTGGCAACTTATGAGGTACACTACACCCTCACCGCTAAGAGAAAAATTAGGGGATTGATTTTTCTTGATATTTTCATAGTACCGTCAATGTTATACAGTTTTATAATTTTTTTTGTTTATATAAAGTATTTTTATAATTTTGTGATTCTTAGTGTCTATTTGTATATAGTATTTAATATAATATACTTAATTATTGGTACTTAATGCTATGTATGGTTTTAGTTGGTTGTTATGGAATTCTTTTTAAACTCCATTATAATCTAATATGGTGTTTACACCGTTATGTCTAATTATCTTATATGGGCTTTGGTTTTTCTTTCTATTCTCTACTTTTATTAAAACTAAATCTCCTATATTTAAATTTAATCTATTATTATATTTATTGTGTTGTAATCTCTTTTCTTTTGTCTCTATTGTTTGTTCTTTAGCTCTTTCTAAAGAAAACTTTAGTTTTTGTTTCAATTCTTTTGAATAGTCATCGTAGTTATAGATTTTGGTTTCTTCTGTATTATTGAATTCTGATGGTAAACATGGTAATTTACCATATACCAGTTCAAATGGCGTGTAACCAGTGTCTATGTGTGGTGCCGTGTTGTAGGCAAACGTAAAGTAATTTATCCACCTATCCCATTCATAGTCATTTGCTGTCGTTAGCAAGAATTCATTGAGGACTCTGTGATTTCTTTCTACCGAACCTATTGTTTCATGGTGGTAAGGGGTTGAAAATGTCTGTTTGATATCGAGTAACGAGCATATGTTAAGCATTAGTTCGTTTTTGAATTCTGTCCCGTTGTCTGATTTGAGTGTTTTGAATTTACCGTATTTTAATATTAGTTGCTCTACTAGTGTTTTGGCAGTTGTAAGTGCATCTTTTGTTGACATTGGGTGAGCTATAACGAAATTAGTTAGCTCGCATTGCATGGTCAATATGTATCGGTATCCGTTTGAAATGCGAAGTGGTCCTACAGTGTCAATTTATACTACTTCAAAACTATTGTTTGGGGTGTCTGTTAATGTAAGTGGTTCTTTCGTGTGTTTTGTTTGCTTGTTTATGTTGCACTTTTCACAATATTTTACGAATTGTTTTACCATTTTATTCATATTTTTCCAAATGTACCGCTGTTTCAATTTTATAGTCGTTTTTCTGATTCCTAAGTGGCCTGCGTGTGTGGCATTGTGGAATTCATCTATGAGTTTATATTTCAGAATGTCATCTGTTATTCTTGTTGGGGCATTGTAAATTAATATTTTTAGTTGAGGACTTTTGTTGTTTATTTTTATCTTTGCATATGCTTCTTTTAAATCTTTCATTGTATACATTTTAAATATTTTATCATTCTTTGTAGCGCTAATTCCTTTATATTTTCTTTTCTCATCTTAGATATCAGTTTCCTCAGAATCGAATCTAGTTTCGCTGAGTTATCGCTGAATCTTGCATGCATATTACTTTCATTTTGTATATTTTTGGCATGTAACTTCTTCATAATCGAATCTGGTTTCGATGAATTATCGTTACATCCGTTATTCATATAATTATTTTTTTGGGTACGTGATTTCTTCATAATCGAATCTTGTTTCGATGAATTATCATCACGTCCTATATGCACAATGTTATTTTCAATTCTTATTTAAATTTCTTCTATATTTTTAACTTCATTAAACTGTAATTTCTTCATATTCTTGATGTCATTTACGGATGTGCATTCCCATATTAGAAGTTGATCAGACTCCTGAGTGATGCATTTTTCTATATTACTTCCATTCGCGCGTTCTTCATCCATATTTATTTCTTTATTCTTATTTGCCTCTATATTTGTATTTTCATCTTTCCTTTTCATCGCCCTTGTTGTTATTAATACTTTCTTTTCATTTTCATCATTTTCTAACGGTATCATTTGTTTTAGTACGTCTGAGTTTAATTCAAATTATCGTAAAGTCGTAATCGCATAAATCTAGTCTAATTCTTGTCATTTTTGATGATGGATTTTTATGTGAGAATAGTGATATCAATGGTCTATGGTCGGTTACTACTACGAATTTTCGACCGTTTAAATATGGTTTGAAAAAATTTATTCCCCAGTGAATTGCGAGCAATTCTTTTTCAATTATGGGTTTGTTCATATCATGCTTTTGAAGGGATTTGCTGGCGTAGGAAATTGGTAAGTCTTTGCCAATATCACCTTGTGACAGGACTGCTCCTAGTGCGTAATTGGAGGCGTCAGTCGTCAAAATAAAAGGTTTGTCAAAATTTGGATACTGCAAAATTGGTGGGTTCATTAATTTTTCTTTCAGCGTATCAAACGCAATTTGGCATTCATCTGTCCATAAAAATTTTACTGTTTTTCTTCAAAACATGTTTAACTGTTTTGCAATGTCCGCAAAATTCGGTATGAATTTTCTATAGTAGTTGCAGAATGCAACGAAACGTCTAACTTCATCTGCGTTTTTAGGTATTGGGTAATTTTTTATAACGTCATATTTAGCTGGATCTGTTTTACCCCGTCCTTTGTTATTAAGTGTCCTAGGTATACTACTTCTGGTCTTAAAAAACAACATTCCTTTGGATTCAGTTTTAAATTGTATCTATCTAATCTGTCCAGTACCTTGATTAGGTTTTGGTTGTGGTGATTCAAACTACATCCATAGACAATTATGTCATCGACATAAAGAAAAGCTTCTAAATCTAAACCTGAAAGTGCTATTGTAAGCATTCTCTGAAAACTGTTTGATGAAATTTGAAGTCCAAATGGTAGTCTTTTAAACTGGTAGTGTCCCTGTTGTGTAAAGAAAGCTGTGAGTGGTCTTGAGTCTTTGTCCAGTTGAATTTGGTGAAATGAACTAGACATATCAAGAGTCGAAAACCATTAAGCTCTTCCTAGTTTATCTAAAATATCCTCTAATCTAGTAAGTGGAAATTTGTCATTAACTATTTTGTCATTTAACTTTCTAAAATCTACTACAAGTCTCCATTTTCGTTTGTCTTCCGTATTCTTTTTAGGTACTAAAAGAAGTGGAGCATTGTAGGGGCTAATTGATGGTTCTATTATATCATCATGTAACATTTTATGTACTTGTTCATTTATTATGTCCGTGTGTGAGTGGGGTAGTCTGTAGTTTTTTATTTACACCGGAGTGTTATCTGAAGTTGTAATGTTTTGTTTATAAAAATTGTTTACAGTTAATTTTTCGTTTTCTAAATGAAATATATTTTGATATCTTTTGAATATGTTTATTAATTCTGATTTTGCATATTCATCAGTGTTATTTAATTGCAAGTCATTTAGAATTTGTTCAAAACGTTCGTCATTGTTTACATTTGTGTAACCTACTATGTTGAAGTTTTTAAGTGGGTCAGTATGCAGTTTAATGCCCTGTAAAATTGCTGTCTCATTTGTTGTATTTAAAATTTTTATGTGCGTCATTCCGTTTTTTGGTGCTATAGAATTACTTAGAAAAATACCACTTTTTAATTCATTATTAAGTATTACGCAATCTTCAGTAAGGTTCAATTTTAATGGTAGTATAATTTCTGTCCGAGGTGGTATCGTAATTTTTAATGTGTCAAATGCTTTTGTTTGCATTGGCAGAATTATAGTTTCATTGCTTATAAACAAAGAAATTGTGAATGTCTCGTAGTCTATTTTGCATAAGTATTCTCTTAAGAAGTCTCTTCCTATTATTCCGTCTGTTTCTATTGGGAAGTTGTCATCTACTAGATGAAATTTGAATCTGCATGTTTGGTCTGCTACTGATAGTTCAAGTTCACTTGTCCCTAATGCATATATTTCTTCTTTAGTGATGCCTGTTAATTTACATCTGTTCTCTACATTTAATGGCTCATCATCAAAATTTGTTCTAGTGCGACAAAGTGATATGTCGGCTCCTGTGTCGACAAGAAATGTTAATTGTTCATTTTTGTATTTAGCGATTATGAAATTTGTATTATTATTAGAAACTTTGTATATTCTTAATTTTAGCTGTCCGGAATATCCATGTATTCCGAGCCTTCCTCGTTTCCCTCGTCTTGTACCATACGTATATACCTTCTATTGGTATTGTTCTTGTTATCATTGTTATTACTGTTTCTGAAATTATTGCTTCTATTGTTATTGTTGTTACTTCTTTGTAAATTGTTGTTATTTCTGTAGTTTCCGTTGTTGCCTCTATGTGTATTATTATTATAATTGTTGTTTCTAGCTGAGTTATTGTTGTTGAAGGAAAATTATTATTTCTGTTATTGCTAAAATTGTTGTTATTATTTCTATTAGGAAAATTATTGTTTCTGTTATTGATAAAATTGTTATTTTCGCGGAAATTGCCATTGTAGTGCCTGGTATTATTGTTACTATGCTGTTGCCTTTGAATGTGCATTACAAAATTATTGTTTAATTTATTCTCATTTTCTAACTCTAGTGCAAGTTCTACTGCGTCTTGTAATGTCTTTGGACGAGCTGCAAAAATTTCCGTCTTTAAATTGTCGTAAATTCCTCGTTTAAATGAATCTAGAGCAAGTTTTGAATTTAATTTTATTATAACATTTTTTTCTGCTTCTGTAGCGTCATTACCATGTTCTTCTATACCTAACTTGTTCATATTGTCTATTGTAGTCATGATTCTTTCCTTAAATGCATTAACTAACATTTTCCCTTGGTAAATATTGCCTAACTTTGCCTGTAGTTCCGGAATGGTTTTTGTACTCTTGTACCTTTGTTTTAATAATGTCTTTAATGTAATGAAATTGTCAGGTTTTGCGTAATTACCTATTGCAGTTCTTACCCCTGAAGTCAATTTGGCGTGGTATACATATTGCAAGAAATCCTGTTTTGCAGTTTCAGCAAGAGTTTTCTCAATGAGTTCTGCTGTTATTAAGAAACTTTCTAGTTCTTCATGGTTTCCAGGAAAGAGTGGGAGTGCTTTAGAAACTGTTTCTAAATTGAAAGCTGCCATTTTGATGTCTTTGTTTTCTCCCTCAGTAATGTTCTGAACTAAATATTCTTTAATTTTTCCTATGATGTTGCTAAATTCTTATTTAATTGCTGATACTTTTTCCTCATCTTTCTCTTCAACTTGTGCTATCTCAAACTCTCTTGTTATGGTTTTTATTTCTTCTAACCTAAGGTTAATTGTCTTTTCAGCATATATCCTTCCTGGACTTTTCTTTAAATTTTTCAATATATCTGTTAGTTTTTTGAGGCTCTCCTCCATTACCATACAGTAATTATATATTTTATTTCATTTTATTTTGTTAAAAAAAAAAAAAAAAAATCTTACTGTTATTGAATCTATTTTAGCTTAATTATTGTTATATTCTTAACATTTATTATTCTTATGAATTGGTTTTTATTATTAATATTTTTTTGTTTTTTTTTTTTTTTTTTTGAATTTATACATCAGTAATAGCATTATTTGTTCTATTGTTATATTTTAAGACATATCTTTTAAAATACTGATTTACATTATATGCTACATATAAAACGATAAGTACTATGTTATTATGTAACTATTGTTTCTTGTATTTCTACTTTGCTTTGTGGTTTACCCATTATTTCTAAAATTTTCACCCAAAAACTTATATCCATTCAAATTATTATATTTTTCAGTTAATTTACAAAATATATTTTACTTACTTGTTTTCTCCTTCTGGAGCGTTTTGATTTGTAATTTTATTTCTTTCTGTAGTTTTTTCTCCGTTGCTAGATTCAGATCTCTGTATAATATCGCTAGCTTCTTTCTTATCTGGTACTGCTTACCAGCTCTCTTTTTCTTCTGGGTCTTAATTGTCTGTACTGATGTTTTCTTTATTTGTCGCTGCTTATACTCTTCCAATGTGATCGCCTTTGGATCCGTTTGCCGGTTCGGGTTCGTATTCCTCTTCTTTTCTGGCTACAAGATATGCCGACCAACGTGCAATAATTTCGTCGATTTTTGAGGACATTTAGTACATTTACTTTGTTTTTTTTTTTTTTTGAAGGGGTGTTCCTAATCTGGCAGGAAAATTAATTTTTCCAGTTTTTAGCAAGTTTTTATTGGACCGCAAGGATTTGTCAGGAGCGGTTCGTGGTTCGCAGGATCGCCATGTGGAGGATTAATATCTGTTTTCCGTATAACCCTTGGTTATTAAACAGCTGTCAGGGTTTCAGCCAGTGAATAGGCGTTCAAAAGAACTGCCGGAAAGATTGAGCCTCTCAAATTAAAACACAAGGCAAGTAATTGCCAGTTTTTTAGTTGTTAATTTTTAAGTCTGATTTTATTTAAATTTACAAGTGCTTATATACTATGTTTGAGATTTTGGCTTAGCCGTTCTAACTTATCCTAATTATCGACAGAGCTAAGTTTTTCTCTGTCGGTATAATGAAAATGTCAATATTAATCATTTAAATATTATTGATTTACTCCCTGCAATTGTTCTTGCCCAATCAGAATGTTTTGAGTTTGGAATGCACTCAATTACATTCTTCACTCAATTTAGATTGATCAGTTTTGTTTTAAAATTTGTTGTCAGTCAGTTTGCCGTTATTTGATCTAGTAAAATACCCTACTCTGTTTTAGTTGGCATATGTAATTATCAGAGTGGTTTAAGGGTATGCGGTGGCAACTTATGAGGTACACTACACCCTCACCGCTAAGAGATTCTTAGTGTCTATTTGTATATAGTATTTAATATAATATACTTAATTATTGGTACTTAATGCTAAACTCCATTATAATCTAATATGGTGTTTACACCGTTATGTCTAATTATCTTATATGGGCCTTTGTATGGGCTTTGGTTTTTCTTTCTATTCTCTACTTTTATTAAAACTAAATCTCCTATATTTAAATTTAATCTATTATTATATTTATTGTGTTGTAATCTCTTTTCTTTTGTCTCTATTGTTAGTTCTTTAGCTCTTTCTAAAGAAAACTTTAGTTTTTGTTTCAATTCTTTTGAATAGTCATCGTAGTTATAGATTTTGGTTTCTTCTGTATTATTGAATTCTGATGGTAAACATGGTAATTTACCATATACCAGTTCAAATGGCGTGTAACCAGTGTCTATGTGTGGTGCCGTGTTGTAGGCAAACGTAAAGTAATTTATCCACCTATCCCATTCATAGTCATTTGCTGTCGTTAGCAAGAATTCATTGAGGACTCTGTGATTTCTTTCTACCGAACCTATTGTTTCATGGTGGTAAGGGGTTGAAAATGTCTGTTTGATATCGAGTAACGAGCATATGTTACGCATTAGTTCGTTTTTGAATTCTGTCCCGTTGTCTGATTTGAGTGTTTTGAATTTACCGTATTTTAATATTAGTTGCTCTACTAGTTTTTTGGCAGTTGTAAGTGCATCTTTTGTTGACATTGGGTGAGCTATAACGAATTTCGTTAGCTCGCATTGCATGGTCAATATGTATCGGTATCCGTTTGAAATGCGAAGTGGTCCTACATTGTCAATTTATACTACTTCAAAACTATTGTTTGGGGTGTCTGTTAATGTAAGTGGTTCTTTCGTGTGTTTTGTTTGCTTGTTTATGTTGCACTTTTCACAATATTTTACGAATTGTTTTACCATTTTATTCATATTTTTCCAAATGTACCGCTGTTTCAATTTTATAGTCGTTTTTCTGATTCCTAAGTGGCCTGCGTGTGTGACATTGTGGAATTCATCTATGAGTTTATATTTCAGAATGTCATCTGTTATTCTTGTTGGGGCATTGTAAATTAATATTTTTAGTTGAGGACTTTTGTTGTTTATTTTTATCTTTGCATATGCTTCTTTTAAATCTTTCATTGTATACATTTTAAATATTTTATCATTCTTTTCTAGCGCTAATTCCTTTATATTTTCTTTTCTCATCTTAGATATCAGTTTCCTCAGAATCGAATCTAGTTTCGCTGAGTTATCGCTGAATCTTGCATGCATATTACTTTCATTTTGTATATTTTTGGCATGTAACTTCTTCATAATCGAATCTGTTTTCGATGAATTATCGTTACATCCGTTATTCATATAATTATTTTTTTGGGTACGTGATTTCTTCATAATCTTGTTTCGATGAATTATCATCACGTCCTATATGCACAATGTTATTTTCAATTCTTATTTAAATTTCTTCTATATTTTTAACTTCATTAAACTGTAATTTCTTCATATTCTTGATGTCATTTACGGATGTGCATTCCCATATTAGAAGTTGATCAGACTCCTGAGTGATGCATTTTTCTATATTACTTCCATTCGCGCGTTCTTCATCCATATTTATTTCTTTATTCTTATTTGCCTCTATATTTGTATTTTCATCTTTCCTTTTCATCGCCCTTGTTGTTATTAATACTTTCTTTTCATTTTCATCATTTTCTAACGGTATCATTTGTTTTAGTACGTCTGAGTTTAATTCAAATTATCGTAAAGTCGTAATCGCATAAATCTAGTCTAATTCTTGTCATTTTTGATGATGGATTTTTATGTGAGAATAGTGATATCAATGGTCTATGGTCGGTTACTACTACGAATTTTCGACCGTATAAATATGGTTTGAAAAAATTCCCCAGTGAATTGCGAGCAATTCTTTTTCAATTATGGGTTTGTTCATATCATGCTTTTGAAGGGATTTGCTGGCGTAGGAAATTGGTAAGTCTTTGCCAATATCACCTTGTGACAGGACTGCTCCTAGTGCGTAATTGGAGGCGTCAGTCGTCAAAATAAAAGGTTTGTCAAAATTTGGATACTGCAAAATTGGTGGGTTCATTAATTTTTCTTTCAGCGTATCAAACGCAATTTGGCATTCATCTGTCCATAAAAATTTTACTGTTTTTCTTAAAAACATGTTTAACTGTTTTGCAATGTCCGAAAAATTCGGTATGAATTTTCTATAGTAGTTGCAGAATGCAACGAAACGTCTAACTTCATCTGCGTTTTTAGGTATTGGGTAATTTTTTATAACGTCATACTTAGCTGGATCTGTTTTACCCCGTCCGTTGTTATTAAGTGTCCTAGGTATACTACTTCTGGTCTTAAAAAACAACATTTCTTTGGATTCAGTTTTAAATTGTATATATCTAATGTGTCCAGTACCTTGATTAGGTTTTGGTTGTGGTGATTCAAACTACATCCATAGACAATTATGTCATCGACATAAAGAAAAGCTTCTAAATCTAAACCTGAAAGTGCTATTGTAAGCATTCTCTGAAAACTGTTTGATGAAATTTGAAGTCCAAATGGTAGTCTTTTAAACTGGTAGTGTCCCTGTTGTGTAAAGAAAGCTGTGAGTGGTCTTGAGTCTTTGTCCAGTTGAATTTGGTGAAATGAACTAGACATATCAAGAGTCGAAAACCATTTAGCTCTTCCTAGTTTATCTAAAATATCCTCTAATCTAGTTAGTGGAAATTTGTCATTAACTATTTTGTCATTTAACTTTCTAAAATCTACTACAAGTCTCCATTTTCGTTTGTCTTCCGTATTCTTTTTAGGTACTAAAAGAAGTGGAGCATTGTAGGGGGTAATTGATGGTTCTATTATATCATCATGTAACATTTTATGTACTTGTTCATTTATTATGTCCGTGTGTGAGTGGGGTAGTCTGTAGTTTTTTATTTACACCGGAGTGTTATCTGAAGTTGTAATGTTTTGTTTATAAAAATTGTTTACAGTTAATTTTTCGTTTTCTAAATGAAATATATTTTGATATCTTTTGAATATGTTTATTAATTCTGATTTTGCATATTCATCAGTGTTATTTAATTGCAAGTCATTTAGAATTTGTTCAAAACGTTCGTCATTGTTTACATTTGTGTAACCTACTATGTTGAAGTTTTTAAGTGGGTCAGTATGCAGTTTAATGCCCTGTAAAATTGCTGTCTCATTTGTTGTATTTAAAATTTTTATGTGCGTCATTCCGTTTTTTGGTGCTATAGAATTACTTAGAAAAATACCACTTTTTAATTCATTATTAAGTATTACGCAATCTTCAATAAGGTTCAATTTTAATGGTAGTATAATTTCTGTCCGTGGTGGTATCGTAATTTTTAATGTGTCAAATGCTTTTGTTTGCAATGGCAGAATTATAGTTTCATTGCTTATAAACAAAGAAATTGTGAATGTCTCGTAGTCTATTTTGCATAAGTATTCTCTTAAGAAGTCTCTTCCTATTATTCCGTCTGTTTCTATTGGGAAGTTGTCATCTACTAGATGAAATTTGAATCTGCATGTTTGGTCTGCTACTGATAGTTCAAGTTCACTTGTCCCTAATGCATATATTTCTTCTTTAGTGATGCCTGTTAATTTACATCTGTTCTCTACATTTAATGGTTCATCATCAAAATTTGTTCTAGTGCGACATAGTGATATGTCGGCACCTGTGTCGACAAGAAATGTTAAATGTTAAATTTTCATTTTTATATTTAGCGATTATGTAATTTGTGTTATTATTAGAAACTTTAAATACTCTTAATTTTGGCTGTCCGGAATATCCCTGTATTCCGAGCCTTCCTCGTTTCCCTCGTCTTGTACCATACGTATATACCTTCTATTGGTATTGTTCTTGTTATCATTGTTATTACTGTTTCTGAAATTATTGCTTCTATTGTTATTGTTGTTACTTCTTTGTAAATTGTTGTTATTTCTGTAGTTTCCGTTGTTGCCTCTATGTGTATTATTATTATAATTGTTGTTTCTAGCTGAGTTATTGTTGTTGAAGGAAAATTATTATTTCTGTTATTGCTAAAATTGTTGTTATTATTTCTATTAGGAAAATTATTGTTTCTGTTATTGATAAAATTGTTATTTTCGCGGAAATTGCCATTGTAGTGCCTGGTATTATTGTTACTATGCTGTTGCCTTTGAATGTGCATTACAAAATTATTGTTTAATTTATTCTCATTTTCTAACTCTAGTGCAAGTTCTACTGCGTCTTGTAATGTCTTTGGACGAGCTGCAAAAATTTCCGTCTTTAAATTGTCGTTAATTCCTCGTTTAAATGAATCTAGAGCAAGTTTTGAATTTAATTTTATTATAACATTTTTTTCTGCTTCTGTAGCGTCATTACCATGTTCTTCTATACCTAACTTGTTCATATTGTCTATTGTAGTCATGATTCTTTCCTTAAATGCATTAACTAACATTTTCCCTTGGTAAATATTGCCTAACTTTGCCTGTAGTTCCGGAATGGTTTTTGTACTCTTGTACCTTTGTTTTAATAATGTCTTTAATGTAATGAAATTGTCAGGTTTTGCGTAATTACCTATTGCAGTTCTTACCCCTGAAGTCAATTTGGCGTGGTATACATATTGCAAGAAATCCTGTTTTGCAGTTTCAGCAAGAGTTTTCTCAATGAGTTCTGCTGTTATTAAGAAACTTTCTAGTTCTTCATGGTTTCCAGGAAAGAGTGGGAGTGCTTTAGAAACTGTTTCTAAATTGAAAGCTGCCATTTTGATGTCTTTGTTTTCTCCCTCAGTAATGTTCTGAACTAAATATTCTTTAATTTTTCCAATGATGTTGCTAAATTCTTATTTAATTGCTGATACTTTTTCCTCATCTTTCTCTTCAACTTGTGCTATCTCAAACTCTCTTGTTATGGTTTTTATTTCTTCTAACCTAAGGTTAATTGTCTTTTCAGCATATATCCTTCCTGGACTTTTCTTTAAATTTTTCAATATATCTGTTAGTTTTTTGAGGCTCTCCTCCATTACCATACAGTAATTATATATTTTATTTCATTTTATTTTGTTAAAAAAAAAAAAAAAAAATCTTACTGTTATTGAATCTATTTTAGCTTAATTATTGTTATATTCTTAACATTTATTATTCTTATGAATTGGTTTTTATTATTAATATTTTTTTGTTTTTTTTTTTTTTTTTTTTTTGAATTTATACATCAGTAATAGCATTATTTGTTCTATTGTTATATTTTAAGACATATCTTTTAAAATACTGATTTACATTATATGCTACATATAAAACGATAAGTACTAGGTTATTATGTAACTATTGTTTCTTGTATTTCTACTTTGCTTTGTGGTTTACCTATTATTTCTAAAATTTTCACCCAAAAACTTATATCCATTCAAATTATTATATTTTTCAGTTAATTTACAAAATATATTTTACTTACTTGTTTTCTCCTTCTGGAGCGTTTTGATTTGTAATTTTATTTCTTTCTGTAGTTTTTTCTCCGTTGCTAGATTCAGATCTCTGTATAATATCGCTAGCTTCTTTCTTATCTGGTACTGCTTACTAGCTCTCTTTTTCTTCTGGGTCTTAATTGTCTGTACTGATGTTTTCTTTATTTGTCGCTGCTTATACTCTTCCAATGTGATCGCCTTTGGACCCGCTTTTACTAGAAGTGGCTCATAGCGTGGTGCTGAATAGTTTGCCGGTTCGGGTTCGTATTCCTCTTCTTTTCTGGCTACAAGATATGCCGACCAACGTGCAATAATTTCGTCGATTTTTGAGGACATTTAGTACATTTACTTTGTTTTTTTTTTTTTTTGAAGGGGTGTTCCTAATCTAGCAGGAAAATTAATATTTCCAGTTTTTAGCAAGTTTTTATTGGACCGCAAGGATTTGTCAGGAGCGGTTCGTGGTTCGCAGGATCGCCATGTGGAGGATTAATATCTGTTTTCCCTATAACCCTTGGTTATTAAACAGCTGTCAGGGTTTCAGCCAGTGAATAGGCGTTCAAAAGAACTGCCGGAAAGATTGAGCCTCTCAAATTAAAACACAAGGCAAGTAATTGCCAGTTTTTTAGTTGTTAATTTTCAAGTCTGATTTTATTTAAATTTACAAGTGCTTATATACTATGTTTGAGATTTTGGCTTAGCCGTTCTAACTTATCCTAATTATCGACAGAGCTATGTTTTTCTCTGTCGGTATTATGAAAATGTCAATATTAATCATTTAAATATTATTGATTTACTCCCTGCAATTGTTCTTGCCCAATCAGAATGTTTTGAGTTTGGAATGCACTCAATTACATTCTTCACTCAATTTAGATTGATCAGTTTTGTTTTAATATTTGTTGTCAGTCAGTTTGCCGTTATTTGATCTAGTAAAATACCCTACTCTGTTTTAGTTGGCATATGTAATTATCAGAGTGGTTTAAGGATATGCGGTGGCAACTTATGAGGTACACTACACCCTCACCGCTAAGAGAAAAATTAGGGGATTGATTTTTCTTGATATTTTCATAGTACCGTCAATGTTATACAGTTTTATAATTTTTTTTGTTTATATAAAGTATTTTTATAATTTTGTGATTCTTAGTGTCTATTTGTATATAGTATTTAATATAATATACTTAATTATTGGTACTTAATGCTATGTATGGTTTTAGTTGGTTGTTATGGAATTCTTTTTAAACTCCATTATAATCTAATATGGTGTTTACACCGTTATGTCTAATTATCTTATATGGGCCTTTGTATGGGCTTTGGTTTTTCTTTCTATTCTCTACTTTTATTAAAACTAAATCTCCTATATTTAAATTTAATCTATTATTATATTTATTGTGTTGTAATCTCTTTTCTTTTGTCTCTATTATTAGTTCTTTAGCTCTTTCTAAAGAAAACTTTAGTTTTTGTTTCAATTCTTTTGAATAGTCATCGTAGTTATAGATTTTGGTTTCTTCTGTATTATTGAATTCTGATGGTAAACATGGTAATTTACCATATACCAGTTCAAATGGCGTGTAACCAGTGTCTATGTGTGGTGCCGTGTTGTAGGCAAACGTAAAGTAATTTATCCACCTATCCCATTCATAGTCATTTGCTGTCGTTAGCAAGAATTCATAGAGGACTCTGTGATTTCTTTCTACCGAACCTATTGTTTCATGGTGGTAAGGGGTTGAAAATGTCTGTTTGATATCGAGTAACGAGCATATGTTACGCATTAGTTCGTTTTTGAATTCTGTCCCGATGTCTGATTTGAGTGTTTTGAATTTACCGTATTTTAATATTAGTTGCTCTACTAGTGTTTTGGCAGTTGTAAGTGCATCTTTTGTTGACATTGGGTGAGCTATAACGAATTTCGTTAGCTCGCATTGCATGGTCAATATGTATCGGTATCCGTTTGAAATGCGAAGTGGTCCTACAGTGTCAATTTATACTACTTCAAAACTATTGTTTGGGGTGTCTGTTAATGTAAGTGGTTCTTTCGTGTGTTTTGTTTGCTTGTTTATGTTGCACTTTTCACAATATTTTACGAATTGTTTTACCATTTTATTCATATTTTTCCAAATGTACCGCTGTTTCAATTTTATAGTCGTTTTTCTGATTCCTAAGTGGCCTGCGTGTGTGGCATTGTGGAATTCATCTATGAGTTTATATTTCAGAATGTCATCTGTTATTCTTGTTGGGGCATTGTAAATTAATATTTTTAGTTGAGGACTTTTGTTGTTTATTTTTATCTTTGCATATGCTTCTTTTAAATCTTTCATTGTATACATTTTAAATATTTTATCATTATTTTCTAGCGCTAATTCCTTTATATTTTCTTTTCTCATCTTAGATATCAGTTTCCTCAGAATCGAATCTAGTTTCGCTGAGTTATCGCTGAATCTTGCATGCATATTACTTTCATTTTGTATATTTTTGGCATGTAACTTCTTCATAATCGAATCTGTTTTCGATGAATTATCGTTACATCCGTTATTCATATAATTATTTTTTTGGGTACGTGATTTCTTCATAATCGAATCTTGTTTCGATGAATTATCATCACGTCCTATATGCACAATGTTATTTTCAATTCTTATTTAAATTTCTTCTATATTTTTAACTTCATTAAACTGTAATTTCTTCATATTCTTGATGTCATTTACGGATGTGCATTCCCATATTAGAAGTTGATCAGACTCCTGAGTGATGCATTTTTCTATATTACTTCCATTCGCGCGTTCTTCATCCATATTTATTTCTTTATTCTTATTTGCCTCTATATTTGTATTTTCATCTTTCCTTTTCATCGCCCTTGTTGTTATTAATACTTTCTTTTCATTTTCATCATTTTCTAACGGTATCATTTGTTTTAGTACGTCTGAGTTTAATTCAAATTATCGTAAAGTCGCAATCGCATAAATCTAGTCTAATTCTTGTCATTTTTGATGATGGATTTTTATGTGAGAATAGTGATATCAATGGTCTATGGTCGGTTACTACTACGAATTTTCGACCGTATAAATATGGTTTGAAAAAATTTATTCCCCAGTGAATTGCGAGCAATTCTTTTTCAATTATGGGTTTGTTCATATCATGCTTTTGAAGGGATTTGCTGGCGTAGGAAATTGGTAAGTCTTTGCCAATATCACCTTGTGACAGGACTGCTCCTAGTGCGTAATTGGAGGCGTCAGTCGTCAAAATAAAAGGTTTGTCAAAATTTGGATACTGCAAAATTGGTGGGTTCATTAATTTTTCTTTCAGCGTATCAAACGCAATTTGGCATTCATCTGTCCATAAAAATTTTACTGTTTTTCTTAAAAACATGTTTAACTGTTTTGCAATGTCCGCAAAATTCGGTATGAATTTTCTATAGTAGTTGCAGAATGCAACGAAACGTCTAACTTCATCTGCGTTTTTAGGTATTGGGTAATTTTTTATAACGTCATACTTAGCTGGATCTGTTTTACCCCGTCCTTTGTTATTAAGTGTCCTAGGTATACTACTTCTGGTCTTAAAAAACAACATTTCTTTGGATTCAGTTTTAAATTGTATCTATCTAATCTGTCCAGTACCTTGATTAGGTTTTGGTTGTGGTGATTCAAACTACATCCATAGACAATTATGTCATCGACATAAAGAAAAGCTTCTAAATCTAAACCTGAAAGTGCTATTGTAAGCATTCTCTGAAAACTGTTTGATGAAATTTTAAGTCCAAATGGTAGTCTTTTAAACTGGTAGTGTCCCTGTTGTGTAGAGAAAGCTGTGAGTGGTCTTGAGTCTTTGCCCAGTTGAATTTGGTGAAATGAACTAGACATATCAAGAGCCGAAAACCATTTAGCTCTTCCTAGTTTATCTAAAATATCCAATAATCTAGTTAGTGGAAATTTGTCATTAACTATTTTGTCATTTAACTTTCTAAAATCTACTACAAGTCTCCATTTTCGTTTGTCTTCCGTATTCTTTTTAGGTACTAAAAGAAGTGGAGCATTGTAGGGGCTAATTGATGGTTCTATTATATCATCATGTAACATTTTATGTACTTGTTCATTTATTATGTCCGTGTGTGAGTGGGGTAGTCTGTAGTTTTTTATTTACACCGGAGTGTTATCTGAAGTTGTAATGTTTTGTTTATAAAAATTGTTTACAGTTAATTTTTCGTTTTCTAAATGAAATATATTTTGATATCTTTTGAATATGTTTATTAATTCTGATTTTGCATATTCATCAGTGTTATTTAATTGCAAGTCATTTAGAATTTGTTCAAAACGTTCGTCATTGTTTACATTTGTGTAACCTACTATGTCGTAGTTTTTAAGTGGGTCAGTATGCAGTTTAATGCCCTGTAAAATTGCTGTCTCATTTGTTGTATTTAAAATTTTTATGTGCGTCATTCCGTTTTTTGGTGCTATAGAATTACTTAGAAAAATACCACTTTTTAATTCATTATTAAGTATTACGCAATCTTCAGTAAGGTTCAATTTTAATGGTAATATAATTTCTGTCCGAGGTGGTATCGTAATTTTTAATGTGTCAAATGCTTTTGTTTGCATTGGCAGAATTATAGTTTCATTGCTTATAAACAAAGAAATTGTGAATGTCTCGTAGTCTATTTTGCATAAGTATTCTCTTAAGAAGTCTCTTCCTATTATTCCATCTGTTTCTATTGGAAAGTTGTCATCTACTAGATGAAATTTGAATCTGCATGTTTGGTCTGCTACTGATAGTTCAAGTTCACTTGTCCCTAATGCATATATTTCTTCTTTAGTGATGCCTGTTAATTTACATCTGTTCTCTACATTTAATGGTTCATCATCAAAATTTGTTCTAGTGCGACATAGTGATATGTCGGCTCCTGTGTCGACAAGAAATGTTAATTGTTCATTTTTGTATTTAGCGATTATGAAATTTGTATTATTATTAGAAACTTTGTATATTCTTAATTTTAGCTGTCCGGAATATCCATGTATTCCGAGCCTTCCTCGTTTCCCTCGTCTTGTACCATACGTATATACCTTCTATTGGTATTGTTCTTGTTATCATTGTTATTACTGTTTCTGAAATTATTGCTTCTATTGTTATTGTTGTTACTTCTTTGTAAATTGTTGTTATTTCTGTAGTTTCCGTTGTTGCCTCTATGTGTATTATTATTATAATTGTTGTTTCTAGCTGAGTTATTGTTGTTGAAGCTGTCATTTCTATTGTAGCTATTGCTTCCGTTGAAATTTGCATTGTTGTTATAACTATTATTTCCGTTAGGAATATTATTATTTCTGTTATTGCTAAAATTGTTGTTATTATTTCTATTAGGAAAATTATTGTTTCTGTTATTAATAAAATTGTTATTTTCGCGGAAATTGCCATTGTAGTGCCTGGTATTATTGTTACTATGCTGTTGCCTTTGAATGTGCATTACAAAATTATTGTTTAATTTATTCTCATTTTCTAACTCTAGTACAAGTTCTACTGCGTCTTGTAATGTCTTTGGACGAGCTGCAAAAATTGCCGTCTTTAAATTGTCGTTAATTCCTCGTTTAAATGAATCTAGAGCAAGTTTTGAATTTAATTTTATTATAACATTTTTTTCTGCTTCTGTAGCGTCATTACCATGTTCTTCTATACCTAACTTGTTCATATTGTCTATTGTAGTCATGATTCTTTCCTTAAATGCATTAACTAACATTTTCCCTTGGTAAATATTGCCTAACTTTGCCTGTAGTTCCGGAATGGTTTTTGTACTCTTGTACCTTTGTTTTAATAATGTCTTTAATGTAATGAAATTGTCAGGTTTTGCGTAATTACCTATTGCAGTTCTTACCCCTGAAGTCAATTTGGCGTGGTATACATATTGCAAGAAATCCTGTTTTGCAGTTTCAGCAAGAGTTTTCTCAATGAGTTCTGATGTTATTAAGAAACTTTCTAGTTCTTCATGGTTTCCAGCAAAGAGTGGGAGTGCTTTAGAAACTGTTTCTAAATTGAAAGCTGCCATTTTGATGTCTTTGTTTTCTCCCTCAGTAATGTTCTGAACTAAATATTCTTTAATTTTTCCTATGATGTTGCTAAATTCTTATTTAATTGCTGATACTTTTTCCTCATCTTTCTCTTCAACTTGTGCTATCTCAAACTCTCTTGTTATGGTTTTTATTTCTTCTAACCTAAGGTTAATTGTCTTTTCAGCATATATCCTTCCTGGACTTTTCTTTAAATTTTTCAATATATCTGTTAGTTTTTTGAGGCTCTCCTCCATTACCATACAGTAATTATATATTTTATTTCATTTTATTTTGTTAAAAAAAAAAAAAAATCTTACTGTTATTGAATCTATTTTAGCTTAATTATTGTTATATTCTTAACTTTTATTATTCTTATGAATTGGTTTTTATTATTAATATTTTTTTTTTTTTAATTTATACATCAGTAATAGCATTATTTGTTCTATTGTTATATTTTAAGACATATCTTTTAAAATACTGATTCACCTTATATGCTACATATAAAACGATAAGTACTATACCTAATGTTATTATGTAACTATTATTTCTTGTATTTCTACTTTGCTTTGTGGTTTACCCATTATTTCTAAAATTTTCACCCAAAAACTTATATCCATTCAAATTATTATATTTTTCAGTTAATTTACAAAATATATTTTACTTACTTGTTTTCTTCATCTGGAGCGTTTTGATTTGTAATTTTATTTCTTTCTGTAGTTTTTTCTCCGTTGCTAGATTCAGATCTCTGTATAATATCGCTAGCTTCTTTCTTATCTGGTACTGCTTACCAGCTCTCTTTTTCTTCTGGGTCTTAATTGTCTGTACTGATGTTTTCTTTATTTGTCGCTGCTTATACTCTTCCAATGTGATCGCCTTTGGACCCGCTTTTACTAGAAGTGGCTCATAGCGTGGTGCTGAATAGTTTGCCGGTTCAGGTTCGTATTCCTCTTCTTTTCTGGCTACAAGATATGCCGACCAACGTGCAATAATTTCGTCGATTTTTGAGGACATTTAGTACATTTACTTTGTATATTTTTTTTTTTTTGAAGGGGTGGTCCTAATCTAGCAGAAAAATTAATTTTGCCAGTTTTTAGCAAGTTTTAATTGGACCGCAAGGATTTGTCAGGAGCGGTTCGTGGTTCGCAGGATCGCCATGTGGAGGATTAATATCTGTTTTCCCTATAACCCTTGGTTATTAAACAGCTGTCAGGGTTTCAGCCAGTGAATAGGCGTTCAAAAGAACTGCCGGAAAGATTGAGCCTCTCAAATTAAAACACAAGGCAAGTAATTGCCAGTTTTTTAGTTGTTAATTTACAAGTCTGATTTTATTTAAATTTACAAGTGCTTATATACTATGTTTGAGATTTTGGCTTAGCCGTTCTAACTTATCCTAATTATCGACAGACCTATGTTTTTCTCTGTCGGTATTATGAAAATGTCAATATTAATCATTTAAATATTATTGATTTACTCCCTGCAATTGTTCTTGCCCAATCAGAATGTTTTGAGTTTGGAATGCACTCAATTACATTCTTCACTCAATTTAGATTGATCAGTTTTGTTTTTATATTTGTTGTCAGTCAGTTTGCCGTTATTTGATCTAGTAAAATACCCTACTCTGTTTTAGTTGGCATATGTAATTATCAGAGTGGTTTAAGGGTATGCGGTGGCAACTTATGAGGTACACTACACATATGAAATACGGCCCCACTCTTTGGGGGGTTATTTCATTATTTTTTTGGGGGCTTATTTCACGCCGCCATAATCTTTTGTAGATAGGGCTTTTTGTTTTGTATTTTTGTGGACATTTGTGTTGATGCAATACATCAGTATCAATGAAAAAATCGATTTTAAATTTTATGTTAGTTAGGGGTTTAGAGTTTTACGTAACGATATGAAGAGCTTTTTGTGCTTAGGCTTGGCCATTTGAAAATAATAATCACTCTTATTCCAGTTACCGTCGTCGTCATCGTCATCAATTAAATATCAACATAAATTTTCATCGACGTCGGCATCAAATCGATACAAAACTTAGATTCTATAACAGCAGTGTAACGATGTCGATTGCTTATCGTTTTTTAAAGCACAATTCTAATAACTTAGACAGTTGGTTTGTTTTCAAAATGTTTCAAAAATGTTGTGCTATAAAAAAGGGAAGCTTGATTTATTCTAAAAAATTCACAGTTACTAATGCCATAAGGCATTACACTTTTCGCCCCGTATAAAGCGACAGTGTTCATTGTGCCCTGTTAATTACAGACTTCGGTTTATATATGGGGCTATCTTTATAGCGGCGGCGATTGCCAAAAAGAGCAACAAAAAGTTACGCGTTAATTGCAAATATTCGGAAAATTTGCAGAAATAGCGAAAATTTTTAATATTTCAAACAAGCCATAAAATTGATTTAATGTCTTTAAAAATAAACTGTTTCGACACCAATAAGACTGACGACAACATCAGAGTCAATTTAAGTACATATGTATGTATGTATATCGATGCCATCGTTAACGTTGCGTACGGCATACCAAAAATACATCGACCCTTATATCAACGGGAATAAAGGTGTAAATATGTATCTGTGGCCTTTTGACATATATAAAAAGTTAAAAATTTTCCTTCAATACACGTATTTCCTTAAGCGCCAATCCTTATGTGGTCGATTGGCAGATGAATCGTACAACGCATTTCAGAGAGAATTCGTTTTTTCCCGGACTGTTCGTATGTGAAATAACCTTCCTGCCGAAGTCGTCCCTTTCATTTGCAACATGATTAAGTTAAAATCGAATGTTCAAAAACACTTCCCCCTCTATCCTCCTTCTCATAACCTATTTTCCTAGTTCCAACACAATGCAATGCATTAGTGGGGGGTATCCTCTAGGTGCTGGTCCTAGCAAAAAAAAATTTCAAATTAAGTTTAATATGACTAGAAATAAAAGCTTTGTGATTGTCGGTAAATAATTTAACATATGAAGGTCTTATGCCCGTAATCTCAACAAAAATAAAGATGTAGCCTGTTTCTGTATTTCTCGCATCGTAAAATTTTCCGCATGAAACCAGTGAATCGGGACAGAAACAGTGCAAAATGAAAAAAAAAATGGTTTTTCTCACACAAGTATTTCTGTATCTTTCCGTTGCGAGAATTATCTGTCATTTAAATAATTTTTCAGCAATTATTGGAAGTATTTGAGAAAAAGTGTTTCTGTAACAATATTTTGCGAAAAGTTTCTTACAATAACTGTCAAAATAAGTCACATTTGAAATTGGTGCGTGAAAAACCAAAAATATAGATATTTTAAATTTAAAATATGTACTACTATTTTTTTTAATATTAATAAAAATAAAAAGAGTTTTAATTATGAATGCATAATTTAAATTATGAAAATAAAGAAAACACCATTGTTATATTTTTAGCCTTTCCTTGTTTTGGTTTTATTCAGGGCTGCCAGAATTTCTTGAGAAAAATAAAAAGATCGTCTTTTTGTTTTAAAAAACCGGACAATTTAAAATTAATTATAAACAAATTTTGTTCGATTTTTGAATCAAACAAAAACATAGTCAAAGTTCGTGGGTATTTTATGCATACATATGTACATATAAATTTTCTATTGTTCGAACTTAGTTTGTTTTAATTTATATTTATTTTATTAAGCTTGAGGTCTATTTTTTATAAAATTATTTATTTTCTTTGATCCGATAACAATTTAAAATAGTTTTTTTTTCCTGAAGAAGTCACACAAAGGCGTGACAAATTATCATATTAAAAATAAACGCACTGTTTATTGTTGATGTTGTTTTGTTTAAACTTTGATATTATTACAAGTAGAACTGTTGCTATAATTCTTATACGTTTAACATTTTTACTTGGTTTAATATCTTTAGTTTTTCTAAAATCTTTATGGATGAAGTTTCCTGATGATCTGGCCTAAGCAACCAGTGAAATGCGCATAGGAATAGCTTATCCCATCAACAATAAATTTCTATTAACTATTAACTTTACTTTTTCTTTTCCACCTGAAATAGACTTAGGTAATTAAAATATCGGTTCATAAAAAACGGGTTATAGACAATTTTTTTTTCTTGCCGAAATATTGGTTTGGCACAAAAGTGTCCACATAAGCTAAGAAGATCAAATATCAAATATATAAATTTGTTGTTGATTTCTTCAGAAAATCATATTGTTTTTTAAATTTTCAACGCCACAATATATGAAGTGTTTGAAATTTAAAAATTCAATATAAATTTTTATAGAAAGCTACAATAAAGTTATAAAATATTGTTGATTTTGTTTTTGCTTCGTCACTTTTTAGAAAAAATTAGCAAATCGGCACTTTGCTATTTTTGGAGCAAAAATCGTGAAAATTAAGATAAATCGTCAAATCTAGCAGCCCTGTTTTTGTTATATTTATTTCTTTTGTTGACGTATCGCTTTCATTTGACACTTAATTACTAGAATATTCCAGTTAAAACTGAATCTGTGTTGTCTGTTTTCGCATTTAAATACAGAAACACTTTTTTCTCGCAAATCGAGAAACGATGGAATTTTTTGTTTCACACTTCATGTGAAAAAATTTACAATGTGAGAAATACAACCAACGTCTGACCAACGTGTTTTAACCTTCAGTTTTCTTTAAAAATATGCCATCTTTTACACCATAGATTTCTATACACAGTCCGATTTCTTTTTATAGAAATAACGGACATTAACCGCAACTAATTTTAATACGTCGTTTTTATAAAGATTAATTAATAGATAGAACTTTAATTAAATTTTTTTTGAGACAAGCAGAGCACCTAGCGTTTTAACCTAATTTGGGCACGCTGAATTCAAGATATACCGTTATTTCGAAAATGGGGGAGGTTGCACAACTTATGGTGTTTTCTTTTCTACCAAAAAATGTCCCTTTTTTTTAAAAATTCAAATTGGTGTCTTTTTCTTAAAAATGTTGCTCTCGAAAAGGGTGGCTTGTTTTATTCTTAAAAACTCATGCTTTTCGGGAGCAAAATTTTTAAGAAACAGACACCAAATTGCATTTTTTTTTTTAAAAAAAAGGCACATTTTTTGTAGAAAAGAAAACACCATTAAATTCGCATAACTCAGAAACGGTTTACTTTATTGAACAAACTAAAAAACAAGAAATATCACAATAAAATTAATTTTAGATAACGTTTAACTTTTTGCCGTTTTGAGACACTCCTGGGCAGTTATGGGACTTTTCATTCAATATATTTTTAATCTGTATTGAACATTTTGCATGGGAGCCCCCTTAAGGAATTGAGGTTGCGGTTAGGTTAGGGTAATATTATGGTGTTTTCTTTTCTAACAATAATGTTCCTCCATTTGCGCAGCTTTTTGTTCTATTCTAAAAAAATATGCAAAAATTTGAGAAGTTGTCGTTTTCCTTTCTTAAAATGTTGCAAAAATAAATGGCAATTTGTTCCATTTCTTACCCCCAGTTATAATTACCTTTTTTGAATGCAAGCAAAGTATTTTTGTATTAACTTTTTTTTATGTGTTTGTATACAATTTGTGTTGTATTGTGATTTTTGGTTATATTGTGAGGGATATAAAAACTTTATGCGGCCAAATTTGAGAATTTAAATTATACAAATATGTCGGTTTAATAAAATTCTAAAATTTTGGCCCTGTAGCGCCTAGGATGTCGATCGAAAAAGTTTAACTTTACTTAAAGGAAATTTTATTGCGAAATGTTTTTTAACCTTTATTGAATTACGCGAATATATGTTGTGAAACCTCCTCCATTTTCAAAATAACTGTATATCTCGAAAACAAGAGCTACCCTAAGAAACGATTTCACTGGATTCAGCATACCCGAATTAAAACGCCAGGTGACCGGCTTGTCTGTTTTTTCATCTAGCGCAGTGTAATTTATAGAGCCCATATAGGGCCCTTGCTAGTATCTTAAGAGTATCAAAGATTCGGCGAAGCAGGATATAGTTCTCTTACTTGTTTTATCACAGATCGCATATGAATTCTACTTCCGAAAACATATATTTTTAGTGAAGGATATCAAAGATTCGGCACAGTCGAAGAAAGAATTTTTATTTGTTGTAAATTTGTGTATTTTTAGCAATAGGATTTACAGCGTGTGAACCGCTTTTAACAAAACTATAGAACGCATATAACTACATATGTTTTTATCCACATCTTTAAAAATGATTGGATTTTGTTTAACCCACTATAAAGAAACCTTTTGAAAAGTTAAAAAAGTAAATAACACCTTAGGATTAGTTATTTTGATAGTGCACCAATGTGCAATATTTGATTACCTTTAAAAATGTTAACACTGATGAGTCTTAGTCGCAAAGTGCGTTTTTTATTATATTTATTCTTCATTTAACATTTTAACAAAAATTTCTGCAAGATTTTCAGCATTTTGCAGAATTTCCTCTCTGGACATGCTTTGAGAAACATTTTTAAACTGTTGAAACTTCTTGAGCAATTCTTCAAATTCATTTAGAGCATCTTCAACAGTATGATCACATTCTTCCGGTATAACGGTTTCTAAAAAAAAGAAAAAAATAATTATGTATTTATATTTTTATAAATAAAATAAGGCTCCCATCGTTATCAAACTGTTTGTTACTTTCGGTTTACACTAATGCACTTCCCTAGTATGTATTTCTTCAATCGGTAATTTTCCTATGAAAAATATTAAAACGAGTCGAGTTTTAAGTTATTTTATTTCTACTAGCTGTTTGGTCACTGCGCTGCGCGGGATTTTCCAAATAAAAAATTTAATCCTAGAGTTTTTTTTTAATTCTACCGGGTCAACATTTTATCAGGAAACTTATTTTTGTTTAAAAAATGTATTTTTTGAATTTCTGCCAAATCGTGCCATAAATTAAAAAAAAATAATTATCCCAATAGCGCCACCTATAGGGATTATACTGAAGATAATCCTGGCTCCGGACTAAACAAAGTTATGGTTCAAGTTTGGTGTCAATCGGGCCAGCGTTTCTGGAGTTATAGGAGCACATACAAGCCACAAACGTTTTTATATAAAGAGTGGTTAAGTTTTAAGGGCCGATGTTGATTTAGAATAAAACACAAATTATTTAGAAAAATAATTGTCATTTCTTTTTATTATGATAATATAGGTATGGAACAAAATATCAGCCAATGGCCGCCGCAGCCTCGGCGGCACACCTCCATCCGATGATCCATATTTTCAATGACGCCAAATGACGTCAATGTGCCAAATTATCTCATCCTTTAGCTCTTGAATTGTTGCTGGCTTATCGACGTACACCTTTTCTTTCAAATAATAACAAAGAAAAGTAAAACGGTGTCAAATCAAATGATCTTGGCGGCAAATTGACATCGCCACCACGTGAGATAACATGACCAATGAATTTGTCGCACAAAAGAGCCATTGTTTCATTAGCTGTGTGGCAAGTGCACCGTCCTGTTGAAACCACATATCGTCCACATCCATATCTTCCAATTCGGGCCACAAAAAGTTCGTTATCATCTCACAATAGTGAACACCATTCACAGTAACTGCCTAACCGGCCTCATTTTGGAAAAAAAATACAGCCCGATGATGCCTCCAGCCCATAAACCCCACCAAACAGTTACTCATTGTGGGTGCATTGGTTTTTCAACAATCACTCTTGGATTATCATTCGCCCAAATGCGACAATTCTGCTTAAGCCCTTATGACACTACATTTTTTATTCATTAATTGATATAGAATTGATAGAAAGAAACAGTAAATGCTAGAAAGAGGAAACTATACAAAGTTTTTTAGTTTTTTTTCTCTTGTTATGGTTTTGTTTCAGGGATGGCGTTGAGAATTTTTAAAATTGTACCAACAACCTTTAAAAATTTTACTTTTTTACCCTAATTGTACTAAAAGATTTTTTTAGTTGAAATTAATTTTATTTATGTTTATAAAAAACACCAAAAAAGGTATTATAAATCTTAGTCTAAAAAGTATCAAAAAAAAAGTACAATTGAAACAACTTAGCTTATCCCTGTTCTGTTAAGTTTATTAAATGTTGCCAACTTTTTGTTTATGAGAAACCTGAAAACAATAAGCGGTAAATCGCTGAATTTGCCTTTAAACCGCAGATTCAGCAACACTTTTAATATTTCAAGCTTGAAATGTCAATTTTAAGTTGAACAATTTTACATTTTTTTTTGACATAACTTCATTTATTATCGATAACTTTAGTTAAATTTTTGACAGTTTGCCATTTACCTTAGTACAGCTGAACCCTTCGCACTTGGTAAATTTTTCTATTACTTTATATTTGCACTGTTTACCAAAACTTGAAGAATGCATTAAAAATGTAGTGTCATAAGGGCTTTATTGACAAGTCCACTGAGGTGAAAATGTTCATCACTGAAGATGATTTTCATCGAAGTGCACGATATGCATTTTGATTTGAACACCCATTTTCATAATAAGCCTGAATAACTTTAACGCGTTGCTGGATTATGTATCCTTCAATGGTTCAAATTGAGTTAGTCTGAAATTGAGACATGTCAAATGAAATGCAGAAAAAAACTTGACTTTTAAGTGTGTTTCACATTCAAATCGGCCCACCCTTTGTATATGGATAATATAATTTAAAAAAAACACATTTTTATTTGCACCTTTGCACTTTCAGATACATTTAAGACTCAGTGAAAACTAAATGCACAAAACATAAGTTCCCCCTAGTTAGCGGTACAGCTTAAAAAAAATTGTTTTAACAGTGCTTTTCAACAAACATTTATATGACAAAAAGAAAGGTATTCAAATATAGTTAGAAAAATATATGTATATGTATGCAATTGCATTATTTAAAGTAACAATGCATTACATACATATCATTTTCAGTTTGATAATTTTTGTTTTAAAGCTACCCTTAGGCAGACTCTCTACATTATCTTATCAGTTGATAAGACGAATTTTCTACTTTCGTAATATTTGTTATTCATTCTCTTTATGAAGTCGTCTATTCGTTCATATCCAGTATCGTTATGAAGACATTTGTTTTGGATAATCTGAAGTTTCTTTAGATGAGTTTTTGCCGCTTTATACCAAATGGGAGATGCATATGTCAAAGTTGGTTTTATTACGCTTTTGAATATTAAATTTTTGATATGTATGCTAAGCGAAGAGCGTTTGTTTAGAAAAGCCACAGGGTTCGGATAGTTTTTAAAGTTTTCTTGCAAGTTTCGTCAATGTGCCTTGAAAAATTAAGTTTCTTGTTTAGTCGCATACCTAGATATTTGACCTCATTTTGAATAGTTAGGTTCTCGTTTTCAAAACTTAGCTGACGACTTGGTAATCGCTTGGGAGAGTTGTTGTAGGGAAATATGATGGACTGAGTTTTGTTAGGGTTAATTTTAATTTTCCACTTGAAAAAATACTTTCTGCACGCAGCAAAATCCTTTTCCATTTTCTTTAACACTGCCTTTGTGAGTTTGCTTGATGTAATTTAAGCGGTATAATCTGCGTAGTATGCAACCGTCATGTAAGAGGGGGGAGAAAAGTCCGAGGTTTAAATGGAGTACAGTAGAGATGAGCGATCCCGTGATTTTTAAGGAACATCGTGATTAGTGAACGTGATTTTAAAATCACTGTTATTTAAAACTGTGATTGTGATCACAACTTTTATTTTTGTTCTAGGATATTTGAAAATTTTTTGTTATGGAGTTTGACAAAGAAATAAGGCAACAAAAACGATCACCTGTTTAGTTGGACATACTTGAACAAATAAACATTGGCTGTAAAAAAAGTTCTAAAAAGGAAGAAGAGAGAACAAAAGAAAAAATAGCAGCAATTACATTCATGAGTGCAAAAAACGCTATTACCCACACAAACAGTAAAATATCATAAATTTGTGTATGAAACAAAATAAGAAAATAACAACTTAGCAAGTACCTGTTACTTAACTGATTTGGTCACAACTGTGATTCGTGATTTTTCAGTAACAGTGATTAAATCACAGGTACGGAAATATCGCTCATCTCTAGAGTACAGTAATGGTGATCAAATTTAACCTTGTGGTAAGCCTGTTGAAATTGTTTTTGGAGAAGATAATGTACCATTAACTGCAACGACAAATGTTCTTTCGTGTAAAAAATCTGCAATAAGCATACACAGATATAGTGGTAAATCAGTTTGAAGCAATTTGTATACTAGCCCGTTGTGCCAAACGGTGTCAAATGCCTTTTCAATGTCAAGAACTATTAGACCTGTGGATTGTTTTCCTCGTTTATTAGCTTTGATTATATTTGTAATACGATTTATTTGGTGTACTGCGCTATGTTGTTTTTTGAAGCCAAATTGTTTGTAAGCTACACAGATATCGTGGTAAATCAGTTTGAAGCAATTTGTATACTATTGGGGTATTTTCAACGACATCACGTATGCGATTATGAATTAGTTTTTCATACAATTTTCCCAAATTGCTAAACAGACAAATGGGCCTGTAACTGTTGGGATTATGCTTAGGCTTGTTTGGTTAAAGAATCGCAATAACTTTTGCTCTTTTGAAATGTGTAGGAAAATAGTTGATTTTTAAGCAGCTGTTTAAAATTATCATTAGTAACTGCACAGCTTTGGGGGGTAAGTTTTTAATAAGTAAGTTCGAGGAATCATCAAGACCAGGCGATTTTGAAGCTTTTAGTGACGAATTTGGAGAACATCAACCAATACCGCAATTAATTCTAAGTATAAACAACATTAAATTTAAAGGTAATTGTAAAATATTTTGTGATGAAATCAATAAGTTAGTTTGTAGAATAAAGGATACAATCGAATTATGCAGTGAAACGGAGGAAAGAAAATTATTTTTTAGAAATGAAGTGAACTTTTATGCTTTGAATGTTTTAAAAAAAGAATTACCCATTCATCTAGTGGCTTTACTTAACGCCATCTTAGTAACCGATTTTTTTGGACTATCGAGTGACTCCTGTGGTGAAACCGGGGCTACTCAGGGGTTGGAGGGGCTGACTCTGCTCTCTGACACGGAGCTCGATATTGACATATCAGCTCACAGTCAGACTACAGAGCCTGCCACTCTCATCTGTGAGGCCAGGGGACAGCAGAGGGGACACTCGGGAGAAGATTGTCCACAACTTGTTCGGCAGGACGCCGTGGAGGATGTGCCTAGCGCCCCTCCACGAGACATTAAGAACTCCAGCCGAACGAAGGAGGAGAAGGCGCAGAACGGTACAAGGAGCTCTCTGGCATATCTGGAAAAGATGTCGAAGAGAGATCCTTCAGCGTTCTCCGCGAGGGATAGGCACCTTCTGAGAAGGCACCGTCAGAGCGTCACCAAATTCGAAAGAATTTACGGCCCTGTCAGTACCGTGCTTGGTTGGCCCTATCCCTGGAGAAAGCAGGTGGATGAAGTCGCCGGCCCGGTAAGTACTCAAAAGAGTACAGGGTCGCTGGAGTCGTCAACCTGCCGTGGAGAGAGGAAGAAAGGAGGGGTTGCCCCAATTACCAAAGCTCTCATGTCTTCGGAACGAGCTGCGGAGGATAAGGGGGCGATACCCAAGAAGGTCGGCAAAGTGGCTAAGGCAGCGGACACGGGGAAGAAGGCTGGTAATCCTCCGTCCGATTCCACTAGTGGCTCTCGTAAGGAGGCCATTAGAGGAAAAGGTGCGGGCAGGAACAAGCCTTCCGAACTAGTCGTGTCGAAGTCATCAAGCTCAGTGAAGAGGGCTGGTACATCTCCGGCTGAAGCTCCTAATGGCTCTAATAAGGAGACCATTAAGAGGATCAGATCTGGGGATGATCAGCCTTCTTCATCGAACAAAAGACTGAAGAAGTCGACGAGCCTGGAGAGTCATCTACAAGTGGCTGTCATCGATCGGAATGATCCGGATGGGAGGATCAGTGCCGAGCTATGGCAGCTAGTGGAGGCTAGGCTTATCGACGAGCTGGCAGCATTTAAGGGCAAAGAGGAGGACGTATCCTTCAATGGTGCGGACTGGGTTAAGGGAGTGAAAGTTGTCAATTGTGGTAACAAGAATTCTTTGGAATTCTTAAGGACTACAATTGACAAATGCAGCGACATTAACCCGGGGGCAAGGTTTGAAGTGATACAAGCCTCCGATTTGCCAATTAGGTCCATAGTGACAGTATGGATTCCACCACCCGTACGCCCGGTGGAAACTATACTGGCAGTATTGGGCAACCAGAATAACAGGCTTCTTACCGACCAATGGAGGCTAGTGACCTCACTGGTGTGTAAGGAGAACGCCAGCAGAGACTTCCGCTTCGCGGTGGATCGGAAGTCCATGGAATTCTTGGAGGAGGTGGGGGGGGTAGTTAAGTTTGGTTTAGGTAACGTCAGGTTCCGGTATCCGAAGAATGACAGGACCAAAGAGGTTGTTAGTGGTGCAAATAAACCTGCACCACTGTGAAGCAGCCTCAACCGAACTGACAACCTTCCTCACCAGCACCCCAATGGACGTAGCCCTAATCCAAGAACCTTGGATTAATAAAAATAAGGTTTGCGGTTTAGGGGTTGCGGGATACACTCTGTTTGTCCCGTCCACGGGGGACAAGGTAAGAACGTGTATACTAGCGAGGAATGAATTGAATTTTCTCATATCTCATTCTTTCAGGTTCGGTGATTTAACCGTAGTAAATGGAGAAGCCAAAGGTAAGCGTACTCTTACACTGGCTTCGGTGTATTTGCCGTACGAGGCGTTGGACCCACCTGGAACGGAGGTGCGGGAACTGACGGCATATGCAAGGAGGAAGGGTGCAATCCTTGTATTGGGCTGCGATGCCAATGCTCATCATAGCCAATGGGGGAGTGCAGACATAAACAAAAGAGGTGAGTTAATGTTTGATTTTATAACTACTAACAATCTTATTATCTGTAATATGGGTAACGCGCCGACGTTCAGAAATAAAGATAGGCAGGCAGTGATAGATCTGACATTGGTGAACCGTGACGAACAACTTGTTGTTGATTGGAGGGTGGCAACGGACTGTACATTTTCAGACCATAGCCGTATTACCTTCACAGTGAATTTTGACCCACCTGGGGTTGCTCCATTTAGGAACCCTAGGGGGACAAAATGGGACTCCTTTAAGGAAAGAGTCCGTATTGGATTGGCGCAAAGGGCCTTGAGCGACTTGCTGCCGAATGATCTGGAGGGGGTTGTGAACAAGTTCACTCATCTTCTAAGGGAAAGCTATGAGCAGTCCTGCCCGGTTACATTCCCGGGTAGGCGTAAACAGCCCAAATGGTGGACCAGGGAACTTCACGTTCAAAGGTCTACGGTTAGGAGACTGTTTAATAGGGCCAAGCTTACCAGAGCACCAGAGGATTGGAACAATCACAGGGTGCAGTTCAACAAGTATAAGGCGGATCTAAAAAGAGCAAAGCGACTATCATGGAGGCAATTTTGTGCATCCATTGATAATGTCAACGAGTTGTCAAGATTCCGACGGATTTTATCCAAGGACCCTAAAGCCCTTGGTTACATCCAAAGGAATGACGGCTCATGGACTGAGTCTAGCTCTGAGACCCTAACCTTACTTATGGAGACGCACTTTCCCGGGTGCAAGGAAACCGGAGGTACGGAAGACGGTCAATGGGACGTGACGTCCATAACATCGGATTATGCTTCCGCCTGCATCGAGGAAATGGTCACAAGAGAGAAGCTGGCGTGGGCGGTCAATACTTTCGACCCATATAAATCACCGGGTCCGGACGGCATTTTTCCGGCCATGCTCTGCAACATTCCGGACGATGCATCACTTCTGCTGATGGATGTATTCAAGAAGTGCCTCAGTAGGAGGTATCTGCCTAGGGGGTGGAGAGAGGTCAGGGTGATTTTTATACCCAAGGCTGGTAAAGCGGGCCACTCGAAACCGGGGGATTTTAGACCTATTAGTCTGTCTTCATTTTTGTTGAAGACTCTTGAGAGGCTAATAGATTTCTATCTCAGGACCAATAGTGAGACCCGCCTTAGCAACGCTTAACATGCGTTTCTGGACATAGAAGGAGCCTTTAATAACATTAGGATTGAGGCGATTAGAGATTCGTTGTTGGAGTTGGGAGTGGAGGACTTTCTGGTGGAGTGGATAGTCTGCATGCTTGGCAGTAGGATTATAAACTCGGGCCTGGGGGATCATGTGATAAGGAGGAGGGTTACCAGGGGGACACCACAAGGGAGGTTCTATCACCTCTACTGTGGTTGCTTGCGGTCAACGGGATTCTTAGGTCATTTGATTCCATGGGCAGGAAAGTTGTTGCCTATGCGGACGACATAGTTCTGCTGGTCAGGGGAAAATTTTTGTCCGCGATCAGGGAAATTATGCAGGTGATGCTAGGCGAACTCTCGGCTTGGGCAAAGGATAGGGGACTGGGTGTTAACCCTGTGAAGACTGAGCTGGTGCCATTTACCAGAAGGTATAGGATAGAGGAATTTAGGAGGCCAGTGCTAGATGGCGTCGAGTTACCTCTATCGGACGGAGCAAAGTATTTGGGTAACTTTCTGGACTGCAAACTGTCTTGGAAGAGAAATACTCAGGAAAGGATGAAAAGGGGACTCAATGCATACTACACATGCAGGAACTCCATTGGTAAGAACTGGGGTCTAAGGCCGGATATGGTAAACTGGATTTACACATCGGTTGTTAGGCCTATACTTACCTATGGATGCACTGTTTGGTGGGGTGCGTTGGGAGTGGATAGCTATAGGAAGATGCTCAGCAAGGTTCAAAGAAGTGCATCTCTTGGCATCACAGGGGCAAGGAGAAGCACTCCGCAGGCAGCGCTGGACATCCTACTATATCTGTCACCTATTGAACAGTACGTAAGGAGTGTGGCCGCTAGGAACTTAATTAGACTTTACGAGTCTTCGTTAGTTAGACCTAGGCGGGATGATCACACGAGAATCTTGTACGAGATGGGTCTGCTTGATCAGGGTATTTCTCTCGGGAGAATTTCGGATCATATGACTATGACCCTGGACTTCGGTGCAACACCACCAGTAGAGTTCCCGGATAGGGAAGTTTGGAGTGGATCCAATGGACTGTTTGAGGGGTGGGCGGTATTTACGGATGGATCCAAGATGGAAACCGGCACTGGTGCCGGTGTATATATAGCGGACACCGAGGTGAAGAGATCATTCAGACTCCCCGATGAGTGCAGTGTCTTCCAGGCTGAGATCCTAGCGATCTGGAGGGCGACGGAGGTGATACTGGAACACATCGTGGGTGGATCTGAGGTGACAATTTACGTCGATAGTCAGGCGGCGCTTAGGGCATTGACGAATTATACGGTGCGATCGTGCCTGGTCGCTCGGTGTAGGAATGCTCTTGGTGGACTCATGGAGGCATTCAATGTGAGGCTGTGTTGGGTACCTGGACACTGCATGGTTGAGGGAAATGAGGTGGCGGACGAACTCGCGAGAGGGGGTTCGAGTATGGACTTAGTGGTAAGGGACAGGGGGGTAAAGCCTCCCCTATGTTACTACTATGGTGTGATACGGGAGAAATTCCGTGATGACGTTAACCGATCCTGGGGGGACAGAGTGGATTGCAGGGTGTCTAGGGCATTATGGCCCGGATTGGACGCGGTGGCAACCAGGGTTCTATTGGGATTGGATAGGAGTAGTCTTAGAACGCTTATAGGGTTCTTGACGGGTCATTGTCCGGTCAGGGCTTTTGTGGGCAGATGGGACAATGCCATACCGGACTTCTGCAGATTGTGCGAGGATTCGGAGGAGCTGGAGACGATCGAGCATGTACTTTGCCATTGTCCCAGGGTGCAGGGCCTCAGACAGAAGTGGCTAGGAAATAGGTTTCACGACGAACTGGGGTGCATCGCTGGATGTAGTCCAGCTGATCTACTGGGGTTTGTCAGGGAAATAGTGCGGTTGTTTCTGTTGAGGGGACAGTAGAGAGGGAATTTTGTTCTTCACATCACCTACTAACTTTCCTATATTCTATACTCTATCTACCTCATACTTCTTTTCTTAACCTTTCTCTTTTTCTATCTTCTTTATCTATTCTTCATCATGTTGAAGGGATTCACAATGGACCGTACTGGTCTTCGAGTGGAAGTGTGCCCTTGGGCACATAACCCTTCTGAACCTAACCTAACCTAACCTAGTAACCGATTTTAGATCAGGGATTAAGATCCTCAGGGAAAATAATGAAATTGAAAATAACACCCACAATTACTTTAAACCCAATAACCAAAGGAATCTGTCACGGAATAATGTACGCCCACAGATAAATGAATTTCGTTATTTTCAACCATCTTTCCAAAATCCACAAAATAATTTTCAACCACATCCCAGGAACAATTTCCGAAACCCTTCCCAAAATTTTCAAAATAGATTCCTAAATCCACAAAATAATTTTCAACCACATCCCAGAAACAATTTCCAAAACCCTTCCCAAAATAGATTCCTAAGTCGCAATTATCAAAAAAATTTTCAGAACCCTGATGGCAATTATCGAAATCCAAAAACGAATGAGGGAGCAAGATTCTAACCAGTCTAGGTTGCGAAGATTCGGAGTGCCAGTTCCGATGGAAGTAGAAAATATTCACTCCATTGCCTCCAATCACTTTCCTCCATCGCAATGAGAATTAATATCAAAAATTATAGATTTCTGATTGATACGGGATCGTCAATCAGCTTAATAAAACCTAAAAGATTTCCAAACTCCTGATAAAAGTAAATCCCATTTGCGTTAAAACTGCTACCGGAAATATAATTCTTGATCAAACACAGGAAATTTTTAGTCCCATAAAGAGTGCTACACTATATGTTTTGTTTTCGATTTTGGCAATAATTATGACGGCCTTTTCGGATTTGACAGTTTAAATAAATAAAATGCTTTAATAAATATCCCCATGGGGTTCGTAAGATTAAATAATATTAAATATTTCTTTTTGAATGAAAATCAAAAGGAAAAGGAAGATATTGAAAGTTATTCAGTTAATAAAAATGTTAGTTCTGATGTAAGGTTCGATCAAATAAAGAAACCTCAAATTGAAAGTGAAAGAACTAATATTCCGCAAATTGATAATCATAAATTGGTGAATTGCATTAATAGCAAGTACAATGAATCAATATTTAAATTGGAACACCTCAGTAGAGAGGAATTCACAAACTTAGAAAGATTATTAAAAAAGGACAACAATATTTTTTATAGAGAAGGCGATAAGTTAACCTTGACTAATGTTGTCAAGCATAAAATCAATACTGTCCACGAAGATCCAATATATTGAAGAACTTATCGTTACCCTCAAGTCCACAGAGAAGAGGTTAATAAACAAATTTAGGAAATGTTAGACCAAAATATTATATGCCATAGTCAATCAGCACCGATCTGGGTTGTACCCAAAAAACTAGATGCTTCTAATAGACAAAAATGGCGTATTGTAATTGATTATCGTAAGTTAAACGATGTAACCATTAACGATAAATATCCGATACCAATTATGGACGATATTTTAGATAAACTGGGTAGATGCTTATATTTTACTACCCTAGATCTTACTAAAGGGTTCCATCAAATCGAAATGGAACATTCTGATAGGAAAAAAACAGCATTTTCCACCCAAAGCGGGTATTACGAATTTCTAAAAATGCCATTCGGCCTTAAAAAGCCCCCTCAACCTTCCAACGATTGATGAATACAATTTTGGGAGATCTTGTAGGAAAATATCGTGTAGTCTACTTGGACGATATAATTATTTTCAGCACTTCTCTGAAAGAGCACATTATCTCAATAGAAAAGGTGTGTGAAAGGATCTCAGATGCCAACTTGAAAATACAGCTTGACAAAAGCGAATTTTTAAAGAGGGAAACAACCTTTTTGGGATATATTATCACACCTGATGGTATAAAACCAAACCCCAATAAGGTAAAAGCTATCCTCGAATATCCAATTCTTAAGAATGTAAGGGAAATTAAACAATTCTTGGGATTGGCAGGATTTTTTTTGAAAATTTATCCAACATTTTTCCAAAATAACAAAACCCTTAACTCAATGCCTTAAGAAGGGCAATAAAATAAATTCGTCAGACAATAGCTTTATTAATGCAGTAGACACAATTAAACTTTTAATTACTAATGAGCCAATCTTAGCTTCCCTGACTATAAGAAGCAATTTACTTTAACAACAGACGCTTCTAATATCGCCCTGGGCGCCGTCCTGAGTCAGAACAGACACCCAATCTGTTTCGCGAGCCGAACTCTTAATGAGCATGAATTAAATTATTCAGCTACGGGAAAAAGAGTTGCTTGCCATTGTGTGGGCGACTAAATATTTTCGCCTTTATTTATATGGCAGAAGATTCTTGATCAAAAGCGATCACAAACCATTACAATGGTTACAAAATCTTAAAGAGCCAAACCAAAAACTACAAAGGTGGAAAATAAAACTAAATGAATTCGATTTTGAGATAAAACATATTCCTTGAAGGGAAAATCATGTTGCAGATGCACTTTCTCGTATAAGGAGAGAAAACTGTAATTTCAATGAAGAGATTGAAGAAAATAACGAGTTTACTGATGAAGTAGATGAAACAGAGGAAATTTCTTCTGTAGCCGCAAAACTCACTCGGCTGACGAAGATAATTCCGCATATATATCAATAACTGAAAAGCCCTTAAATATATTTAAAAATCAAATCAAACTTATCAGAGGATATCAAAACAAAATCTTTATAAAAAAGATTTTTTCCAATAATGTTACCTCAATTGTATACAAGGATCTAAATACCGAATCAATGAAGGAAATAACTAAAACTTATTTATTAAATAAAAACATAACTCTTTATATGCCAAATGATAATGATTTTATCGAATTCCAAAGAATTTATGCCCAAATTATTTTAAACAGAAGAAATAGAGTCTTAAGATCGACCAGACTTTTAGAAAATTTATGTAACTACCCGGATTTTAAAAATCCATTTAAATGGATTGCATTAGGGTATAGAGAAAATGAAATATTATTTCCCAAACTATATAAAAGAAATATCCCGTATAATAAACGAGTGTGAACTTTGTAATCGTTGTAAAGTAGACCATATAGATGTTAAAATGTATACGAAACAAGAGAAAAATATGTAACAGACTTTTGGCAATGGGATAAAGAATACTATTTAACTTGTAAAGATTTGTATTCAAAATTCGCGACAATTGAACCAGTAAAATCATTGAATTGGATTGCAACTAAAAAGGCTCTTTTGAAAGTATTTAACACTATGAGCCCTCCAAAGGTTTTGAAGATAGATCAAGACCAGGAAATGAATAACATAAATATAAAAAAAATGTTGTGAGGAGTTAAAAATTAAATTAGAAATCACTACAGGCAAAACCGGAATAGGAGATATAGAGAGATTACACAAAACATTGAATGAGAAATTGAGAATCATAAACACGGCAAACGATAAGGAATTAGATTACTTGAAAATAGAACAAACATTATTTACTTATAATCACAATATAGAGCAATTCCATATGAAAACGATCAAAATTGGCAAATTTTTGGACGACCCCTCTCCGATTTTAAAATAAATAGTCTTAATCGATTGCCCAGCAAAAAATAATGTACCTACATATTTTTTTTTTTTTTATAGTGACTGGTTTAGTGGTGGTGTACACCACTGTCATGTGACAAAATTGAAGAATTCTTCATATGGGACCTCATTGAAAGTTGTTTTTAAAAAAAACTACTAAAGCGATCGCAACGAGTGAGAGCTCGTTGGAAAGGTATTGAATCAGGCTTTAATTGAAAAATAAAATTTTCCTAATTTTTCTTAGAAATTTACCTTTAAATTTTCCCATGAAAATTAAATTTTCCGATTTTCCACAGAAGCTCCTAAATTTTCCGGCTAATTTTTTTTTTGGATTCCTCATAATTTTTGCTTTAAGAATCAGCAATAAAAAAATGGGCCCGACTCCTTGTTTGGACAGGAGAAGAGCATTTAAGAGACCACCTTGTTAAAAATACATTTTAAAAATTATTTTACAGTTAAAAATACATTTATGAATAAAAAATCTTTCTTATTTTGCTGCTTATACTTAATTACAATATTTATTAAAAATGTAATGGCACACCAAACCCGACTGAGGCTACAGGTCATAAAATGTTTTGTAAATTTTTTAAATTTCCGGGTAATAAATATTTCGCCTAAAATGACACGTGCAGAAACAAGTCATAAAACACGGATTTTCCATAAATATGGCGAAATATTTATTACCTGGTAATTTAAAAAATTTGCAAAACATTTTATGACCTGGGGCGGCTTATTGGCAGTAACCAATTAAGTCCCTCTTTAAAAAACATTTTATGACAGTAGTTCACGCAAATTTTCCTATTAAAGAAAAGCAAATATCGCTTTTTTTTTTTACCTATTTTTTACCAAAAAATAAATGAAATACTTCACACACTCTGAGTCAAATTTCAGTTGAATACTAAACGTGAAAGTGTTAAAGTGTTTTTTTTTTTGTAAAGTAAAGAGTGAAGCTGTAAAGACAATTTAAAGTAAAATGAATAAATTTTGCTGCAATCCGTTTAACAAGAGTGGACATCGTTCGAAAAAGATAAAAGTATTAAAATTAACTAGTGTTTCGAAGCGATACATGAATGAATTAAATATACAATACGGTGAAAAAGCAGAATTCATTTGCCCCAAGTGTAAAATCGATTTGTCTCAACAAGCAAATGCATTGAAACAAATGCAGCCACAATCCGAGAGTGAAATGACAAGTGAACAAAATGTTTCATCTGATAGTGAGGCAGACATTCCGATGGTCAATATGTCTTTGAGTCCTTTGAATGAGGCTATTACCACTTTAGGTGAAACGCCTATTAGAAAAAGAAAGTTGCGAAGTGAAACATACAGGAAAGAGAAAAAAGGCAAGGTTATGAGTGTAATCGCGACAATATTTGATGAAGGCTCTGATAACGAATGCAGTCAAGCAGATGACGTTGATGACGGCAAACAAATGATTGAGCAGTTGAATAGAAAATTCAATTTAGCGACCACTTTTCCGGAGAAATATCTCATTTTATCTGTGCTGCCTCAATCATGGTCTATACGCAAGATTTCTGAACAGTTTCAAACATCTTTTTACATCGCGAGAAGAAGCAAAGAATAAGTTCGACAGAAGGGCATATTGGCGACTCCCACCAAGAAATTTGGCTCAAGGACCCTCAGCGAAGCAACGGTGAAATTGATTCAAGATTTTTACTGCAATGATGACAACAGCCGCGCCTGCCCAGGTACACGTGACTATGTTATCACACGTGAAGATGGAGAAAAAGTACACAAGCAGCGCAGATTATTATTATGTAATCTATCCGAAGCATACCATCAGTTCAATGAGAAATACCCAGCAGAAAAAGTGGGATTTTCTAAGTTTGCCATCCTACGACCAAAAGAATGCGTGCTGGCATTAGACAGGCACGGAACGCATTCAGTCTGCGTTTGCATGTTTCATCAAAACATCAAATTAATTTTCTTTCCATGCAAGAAATTGAAAGTATTTCACGGTGAAATTGAAACATATAGGGACCTACTGTCGAAGTCGTTGTGCGCATACCCCACGGAAAATTGACATCTGTCCAAATGCGACAATTGTCCGAAGATTGACGAGCTAGAGCAATATTTGGCGGAAAAGTTTGAACAGCTGTTAATTCAGGAGGTGCTTTTCAAACAGTGGATAATTAGCAGCGGCAGATGTTCCCTTGAGACCGTGGTAAAGCAGATTCCGGAATTCATCGAGGAATTCGGATTCAAGTTGAATGAACTGAAGGCGCACCATTTCATATCCGAGATGCAATCGAAATTTCTAAAGGAAGGTAAGGAGAAATTAGCCCAAAATGAATTCATTGTGATAAGCGACTTTGCCGAGAATTACACTTTTCTCGTTCAGGATGAAATTCAGGCTTATCACTGGGCAAACGACCAGTGCACGGTGCATCTTTTTTGCATTTATTTCAAAAACGAAGATAACGAACTACAGACCGTAAGCCTTGTTGTTGTTGCGGAGAGTTTAGCTCATAATTATGTGTCCGTTTATTTATTTCAAATGAAACTGTTTGAATTCTTAAGATCAAAATTCGATGCAATCGACAAAGTAACGTTTTTCTCAGACGGCGCGGCTTCTCAGTACAAGAATAAAAAAAATTTTTACAATCTTTGCATAATTGAAGAAGAACAAAACTGCAAGGTCGAGTGGCACTTTTTCGCGACGTCCCACGGTAAGGGCCCATGCGATGCGTTGGGGGGAACCCTAAAACGCATGGCGACTAAGGCAAGTTTGCAAAGGCCATATACTGACCAGATCTTAAATGTACAACATTTGTTTTCGTGGATTCAAAGCAAGGAAATTGCCATTAACACAGTTTTATGCACTCAAAAAGAACACGTTGCCATGGAGCGACGAATTCAAAACAGATATAATAATGTCAAAACTATAACTGGAACGCAAAAGTTTCATTGCTTCATACCAAATATGTCTGATATGTCAATTAATGTAAAGCGGTACTCTTCGTCTGCCGACGTGCTAAATTTAAAGTTACTTTAATTTTATAATGATGCCAAGACAATTGAAATTTTTAATAAATATTGTAATTAAGTATAAGCAGCAAAATAAGAAAGATTTTTTCTTCATAAATGTATTTTTAACTGTAAAATAATTTTTAAAATGTATTTTTAACAAGGTGGTCTCTTAAATGCTCTTCTCCTGTCCAAACAAGGAGTTATTGCTGATTCTTAAAGCAAAAATTATGAGGAATCCAAAAAAAAAAAAATTGGCCGGAAAATTTAGGAGCTTCTGTGGAAAATCGGAAAATTTAATTTTCATGGGAATATTTAAAGGTAAATTTCTAAGAAAAATTAGGAAAATTTTATTTTTCAATTAAAGCCTGATTCAATACTTTCCAACGAGCTATCACTCGTTGCGATCGCTTTAGTAGTTTTTTTTAAAACAACTTTCAATGAGGTCCCTTATGAAGAATTCTTCATAAACCACTAAACCAGTCACTATAAAAAAAAAAAAAAATGTAGGTACATTATTTTTTGCTGGGCAATCGATTGAGACTATTTATTTTAAAATCGGAGAGGGGTCGTCCAAAAGGTGATCGCTTTCATATGGAATTGCGCTATAGTTCATACCACCACTGGAGAAACACCTTATAATATTTTCTTTAACAAACTAAAACCTAAAACCAACCCACAGATGGACAAAGAGAAAAGAATAAATAAAATAAATAGATTAGAACGGAAAAACCCGTAGATACAAATTTTGTTAGTGCAGAAATTAAGAGGAAAAGATTAAACAAAATTGATAACCCTTTAAAAAAGCAGAAATGTTAGGAAATATAAAAATCAGTTCAAAAGAAAGAAGAAGTAACCAACTAGTTAAAATAAATTAATCTTACAATAAATCCGCAACAGCGAATTTAAACCGAATTATTTACATTATTTTGCCACCACCTGGATAACTATCTTGCCGCGATGTGGTGGCTTGAATGCTGGCTGTAGTGTATGCCTTGTAACTTGAATCGGTAAATTCTAGCCGGAACAAGTTGGAAGGCATATGCTTTAAGACCAGCATGACCAAGGGTTGTCCATCCATCCATCCATCCCCCTATCCCTTTACCTAAAATTCTTTCTATTCCCCCTTTAGTTCCCATATCCCCCACTTTTAAGGTCAAGGTGGTTGACAGCAGTGCCGAGGGCCTGAATGGCTAGTTAGTGGCTAAAGAAACTGGTCGCGAACAGCTTCCCTCTGACGCCGATGGCAAGGGTCAGTTGTAACTCTAGCCTAGTCCGTGCAAGCCATCACTGCGCGAGACGGTCCTTTTTAATACGGCTTACTCGTGGGACCAAAAAATATGGACAATTTGAAAAAAAAAAAAACAAAAAGGACGTGACTCTAGGAGTCGATGCAGGGGATGTCTCTGGCAACTCGGCAGTTTCGGTGTCAGATCCAGACGCCGATTGGCTGAGTATTCACAGGGATATTCTGCTGCAGGAAGGTCAGTTACTGACAGAACTGACAGAGACGGACGGGATGGAGCCACCGTTCGGTTCCCCGCCTCGAACAGGGGTCTCGGAAAGACTCGATGATCTTGCTCTGGGATCTGATGATGAGCACGAAATAACAATGATTTCGGCTCATGATCGGGACCATAGGGCTGGGTCATCGGCTCTGGAGGCCTCACTCGAGATAGGGAACGGTACAGCGGGTGTCTCCAAACCTATTGTTCGGCAGGATGCGACAGTACCGGTCACATCAGAAAGTCGAACGAGTCATGAAAAAGCCAAGAGTGGTGTAAGAGCCTCCTTAGCCTTTCTAGATAAGATAGCTAAGAAAGACTCCTTACTACACGATGGGCGGGATAGGCACTTGCTGAGGAAGCACCGAAAGAACGTAGCTAGATTCGAACGAATCCACGGATCTGTCGGTGATATCCTAGGCATTCCCTATCCTGCGGGATACACAGCAAGGGCTGCTGAGGGCTCAAATGTTGTCAGCAAAGACAACGAACCTTCAGCAACCTCAGCAGGTGTCCTCAAAAAATTGAATGAAAAAACAAAAGGAGGGTAATGATTCAACACCTGGTCCTCTTAACCCTGACAGTACGGTCACAGTTAAGGGAACTAAGCCTGTTGACGAATTACCCACTACTAGTCGCGCGATGAGGACTGGTAAGGTCTTGATAATCTCCGACAGACTCCCCCAAAAGGGAGTCACAAAAGGGGTTACTAAGACAAACCAGTCAACATCTGCAGGGAAATCGGGTGATCACCGACAAAACTCTGCTACAGCCCCCAATAGGGGAGTATTTAAGAGAGTTAGGTCTGGTGATGACCAGAAATCCCCTGCGGCTAAGAGGAAGGATCCCCGAAAGGAGATCATAAAGTGGACTGGCTCCAGAGAGGACCAACCCTCCACATCAAAGAAGCTAAGGGATTCGTCTGGTAAGGACGGTATTCTAGCGGCGGTCATTGATCGTATGGATCCCGATGGTAGGATCAGTGTCGAGAAATGGCAGATGCTAGAAGACAAACTACTCGACGAAATCTTTAGCGTTAAGGGAAGGCAGGACGAAGTATCGTTCAAAGGGGCTGACTTGGTAAGAGGTGTCAAAACTGTCAGTTGCGGCAACCAAAAAACCTTTGAGTTTTTAAAGGCTGCAATCGGCAGGTGTGGCATCGCTTGTCCTGAAGCCAGATTGGACGTCATACTCGCGTATGAGTTGCCATTAAGGCCAGTGGTCACGGTATGGATACCTCCACCTATAAAACCGGTGGAGGTCATACTGGGGTTACTGACCAACCAGAACAACGGGATCCTTAAAGACCAGTGGAAGATGATAGCTTCACTGGGTTGTAAGGAGAACCAAGAGAGAGACTTCCGGTTCGCAGTAGACCGAGAGTCTCTAAGTAAGCTGAAGTCAATGGAAGGGGTTGCTATATTCGGGTTAGGGTCTGTTAGATTTAGGTTTCCTAAAGATGTTAGACCCTAAGAGGCTAAAAGTGGTGCAGATAAACTTGCACAACAACGTGGACGTGGCCTTAATCCAAGAGCCCTGGATTAATAAAAACCAGGTAGTTGGATTAAAGGTCACGGAGTATACCTTGTTCGTATCCCGCTCGGAGGAGAAGGTACGAACTTGTATATTGGCAAGAACTGAGCACAAATTTATGTTCTCTCATTTTTTCAGTAACGGAGACCTCACGATTGTGACAGGGGAGGCCAGGGACAGATCAGTCCTGGCACTAGCATCAGCATACTTACCATATGAAGCTGCCGATCCACCTGGTGAAAAAGTACGAGAGTTGGTGGAGCACTCAGGCAGAAGCGGCTTGAGACTGGTACTGGGATGTGACGCCAATGCACACCACACCCTATGGGGTAGTGCCGACATCAACAAAAGAGGTGAGTCTATGTTTGATTTTATTATTGCCAGCAATCTTTTGGTCTGTAACAGGGGGAATACGCCGACGTTCAGAACTAGGGATAGGGAGGCAGTGATAGATATAACATTGACGAACTGTAGGGAATTAGTAGAGAACTGGAGGGTGGCTTTGGATTTCTCCTTCTCTGACCATAGTCGTTTGTCCTTTAAGCTAGTGTTTGAGAGGTCGAAAAGGTGTCCGTAAAGGAATCCGAGGACGGATTGGGATTCTTTTTCGGGTCTGGTGCAGAGTAACCTCAGAGTTACTCGGGATTGGGGGTCGACTCCGACCGGTGTGGAGCGGCTGGTGAGCATGTTCACGGGGGTGCTAACCAGTAGCTATGAGCGATCCTGTCCGCTTAATTTTCCGGGCAGACGTACACAGCCAAGATGGTGGACAGATGAGTTGAGGACTCTAAGGTCCACTGTCAGAAGGCTATTCAATAGAGCGAAGTATACGCGTAACGAAGAGGATTGGAGTAACTTAAGATTGAGTTACAGGAAGTATAAGGGGGATATAAGAAGGGCGAAAAGGGACTCGTGGATTAAGTTTAGCGAGTCAGTTGAGTCTGTCAATGAGATGTCTAGGTTCAGGAGAATTTTATCCAAGGACCCAGTAGTCCCTGGATTCTAAAATCTTTGGAAAAGGTTTCCTGATGAGCTGGCCTAAGCAACCAGTGAAATGCGCATAGAAGCTAGCTTTCCCTCAACAATAAATTTCAGTGTATTTATCAAATATGAAAAACTGGGAATTTAGCACGTCATACGGAAATCGTATTAATAATAATTTTGTATTCCCGAAAATAACTTTGATAATATACATACTTGCATGTGCCCGTACAAAAAACTGAATTGGCAAATTGGTTTTTTTTGTTGTTTTCTTACGAAGACAGTAGAATGAAGCAGTTTGTTTTTTAATTTTGTTTTTTCTTTTTACCCACTTACAACTACAATTCGAGTCGGAAAGAACCCAACCAATTGTAGGGGAATGTAAGAAAAGATAAACTCACTGTTTATTGTTGGTGTTTTGTTTTGGCTTTGATATTGTTACAAGTAAGACTTTGAGTGTTTACAATTCTTATTCGCTTTAGGGTTTTATTTGTATAATATTTGGACTATCGGATAGTGCTAAGTATCTGGGAGTATTTCTGGACAGCACGCTGTCTTGGGGAAGGAATGCTCAGGAGAGACTAAAGAGGGGTATCAATGCCTACTATGCTTGCAGATCATCAATAGGTAAGAGTTGGGGACTCTGGCCGTCAGTAGTGGGATGGCTGTACACTTCGGTGGTTAGACCCATTCTTACGTATGGATGCTGTGTTTGGTGGGTGTCATTGAGATTGACTAGTCGAAGGAACCTTTTGTCTAAGGCTCAGAGGTGTGCTTCAATTGGCATGACAGGTGCCATGAGAAGTACTCCTCAGGCGGGCCTGGATGTCATTCTGCATCTTCTGCCTATTGAGCAGTATGTGATGGGAATGGCAGCCAGGAGCCTTCTTAGGCTGAGGGAGTTAGGATTGATGGGGAATGTCACACAGGGTCACGCACGGATCCTTGGTGAGATTGAGGCTGGGGGCTACTGCCTGGGATCGCCCGGCTCTACTGATTACGTGAGCACCAGGGTGGATTTTGGGCGGGTGCCGGAGGTAATAATGCCTACTAGGAAGAGCTGGTCGGGTAGGAGCAGATTATTTGATGGATTTGCTATATTCACTGATGGCTCGAGGATGAGGGACACGGGTGCGGGGGTCTACATTGAGGATCTGAACATCAGAATGTCATATAGGCTTCCCGACGACTGCAGTGTTTTTCAGGCGGAGGTTCTAGGGGTCTTGAGGGCCGTGGGACTGATGAGGGACAACATTGACAGGGGCTCGGAGGTCACTATATATGTGGATAGCCAGGCAGCTCTTATGGCTGTGCGGGGCTGTTATGTGAAATCCAGGCTGCTTGATGATTGTAGGAGGGCTCTAGGGGGAGTCTTAGGGGAATATGCGTTGAGGCTATGCTGGGTGCAGGGTCACTTCAACATAATTGGCAATGAGGTGGCTGATGAGTTGGCGAGACGAGGCTCGGAGATGGAGGATCCTGACCGGGTGGAGGCAGTTAGGCCTCCAATTGGCTTCCTCTTTATAAGGATCACGGAATGGATTCTGGATGCGACCAACCGGGCCTGGGGGAGCCGAATGGACTGCCGGGTATCAAGGGCACTGTGGCCGGTACTTAGGAGGTCCGATTCGAAATCGCTGCTGGGCAAGAGAAGGGTCTGTGTTAGGACCTTGATAGGGGTTATCACGGGCCACTGTATGATAGGCAGGATGGCGGTGAGAATGGGATCAGACTTATCGGATGTGTGCGGGTTGTGTGAGGACCCGGAGGAGCTGGAGACGGTTGAGCATATTCTGTGCCACTGTCCTAGGCTCCAGAACAGCAGGCTGGGGTGGCTGGGCAGTAGATTCCTGGGCGAGTTAGGGGACGTCTCGGGGTGTGGACTGGAGGGTCTTATAGGATTCGTAATGGGGATGACCTGGCTGCGCAAGAGGAAACGGGGCGCTGTCCGCGCGTAGTGTGAATTTTGGTTTGGTCTTTGATTTATTTCTCTATCTATTTTCTGATTCTCGGGCTGTCATTCTCTATTTCATCTACCTTTTCTTTTTCACCTTGTCTATCCTAATTAAGGCGTCGTAATGGACCATATTGGTCTCTGGGTGAAGGTGTGAAGGAAACTTCACACCAGCCTTTCTACCTACCTACCTACCAATTTACAATTTCAGAATTAAATATAATTAGGAAACAAAGGCAATTGAGGGCCTTGGAATTATAATTTCTACAATGTTAATTTTGATTGCTACAGTCAACAGCCAAGGAATTGAAATAAACCCAATGGACAATGACATGGGTTATACGATAATAGAACAGGGAGTCGGAAATCAACTAACTTTAAATACCATGTACTAACCATTAATAAAACTTATTTGGACTTGACCTAGGATACGCTTCTGGAAAAATTTAACAAAAACAAATGCTATCAAACTAATATGATCAGGAATTATCTTTCGTTAGCAAACAAAGAGAAAAAAAATGTTTTTAACAGACACAAAAGAGGTCTTGCCAATTTTGTAGGAAATGGACTAAGGTTCTTGTTTGGTACTATGGACAACCAAGATAGAGCCGAAATACAGCTCCTAATAGAGGCTTTTAGGAAAGCTACAATTTCGACTAACGAGTTTAACGAAATCATTGACCTTATTAACAACGAAACAAAATTAATATCAAAATTTGAAGCTGAAACCCTTAAACTTCAAAATAAATTAACAGAAAAAATTCTGTCTGATCTTTTCCTTGACACGGTAAAATTGTATTTGGAACATGTTCAAGATATCCCATTAGTCATGCAACTGACACGAAAGGGAATAATAAATCCAAAATTAATAGACTTACCCACCATTACTACTCTCACCGACTTAGAGTTCGAAAATATTAGAGCTACGTTTTGGTTAGGTAAAAAAATTAAAATTATACCAATGCCAGAAAAAAATAGTGTTAAAAGATAGTGATTATGTTAGGAAAAATAATATGATATTTGAATTTAAAAATAATAAAATTGAATATACTAAAAATAACTGCATAAGAAACCTTTTAAACAGGGACCGTAACTGTTATGACCTTTATCAAAAAAATCAAGAAATAAGAGTTATTTTTGATTTTTATATTTTTAGATAGAAAATAAGAGTTATTTTTGATTTTTATTTTTTTAAATGAAAAATAAAAGTTATTTTTGATTTTTATATTTTTAAATGAAAAATAAGAGTTATTTTTGATTTTTATTTTTTTAAATCAAGAAATAAAAGTTATTTTTGATTTTTATATTTTTATATCAATAAGAAAAATCAATTCAAAACTCTTATTTATTTGTTGATGCCGTATGTATTATAACATGCTGCTTCATTCAAATTTCTATATGAATATAATATATTATGTGACTTATCCATTATCAGCTATAAAAACATGAATGCATAGAAATATCTTATAAGTTTTGGCTGCCACGCAAGTCAGTGTAGAAAGGTAATTTTCAGCACTCAGATTAATATTGGGAGATTTGAGATATAATTTATCTGAGGAACATTTAAAATCAATTATGATGGTATAATTGAACACCTGAAAACGACCTCTTAACACTGACTTGAATGGCAGCCAAAACTTATAAGCTATTTCTATGCATTCATGTTTTTATAGCTGGTAATGGATAAGTCACATAATATATTATATTCATATAGAAATTTGAATGAAGCAGCACATTAAAATACATACGGCAACAACAAAAAAATAAGAGTTTTGAATTAATTTTTATTATTGATATAAAAATATAAAAATCAAAAAAAAATTTTTATTTCTTGATTTAAAAAAATAAAAATCAAAAAAAAACTCTTATTTTTCATTTAAAAATATAAAAATAACTTTTATTTTTCATTTAAAAAAATAAAAATCAAAAATAACTCTTATTTTTGATTGTTAAAATAAAAATCAAAATTTTAAAAATCATGCAATATGTTGGATGCATTTCGCCTAAAAATCATGATGGTGTAATTAAAAGTTTTCTACGATGTTCATTTATGTATGATTTATTTCTTCAAAAATTGAAAAATAACTCTTATTTCCGGTCCCTGCTTTTAAATAATAATAAGACCGAGTGTCAATTCAAAAAGAACATTGAATCCTTTATAGGATTTGTTGAACCAAATATTATTGTAACAAAAAAATTTAGAATTAACACAAATAAAACAAAATTGTATCGAATTAAATGTAACAATTAAAAACAATAATATAATAAATTTAAATAATTGTAAAAATTAAAATAAGAGATTTTGAAGTTGAAGTGCTACAAGTTAACGAAAAATCCATCATATAACCTAGAGTTACGAATATTGAAAACATTGTAAAGCTAAATTTATCTCTGCCAATCTTAAAAAAGGAATATGTAAATAAAAAAATGTAAACTATTTAATTGGTCTTCTAATTTCAATTTTTCTATTTGCTAAAAATTGTAAAGGCAAGAGATTTGTAAAAAATAAAGAAAAAAACAATGAGGACATTGTGTCTTCTAAAGAAGGGAGGAGTGACATACACGAATCTCATGAATCTCATATTAACATTCCTTAAGACTGCACAAAGAATACAAACCAACAATATAAAATTAAATACAACAAAGGTTTCATATTCTGTCTTTTTGTGGTTTAATAAAAGTTTATTAAAAATCATATTGTTTAATTAAAAATTCATGTTTCATAAATTTATGTTTGTAATCATATTTCATAAAATTATATTTGTAATAGAATTAAGTAGAATAAGTTACTTGGAAATAAAGTAAAATCTGTTTAATATCAACTTCAAAAGTTGTCACTTACACAAATCTATACAAATTCTGAATATAAACTACATAAAGGTATATATATATATATATATATATGTCTCCTATGTTGTACGGGATCAAAGGCTTTCTCATATTTAATAAAGCACATTAACACATCCTTCTGAATAAAACACTAACAGCCGTATTCATTATGAAAATTTGGCATGAAGTTAGCAAAAAGTTCCACCACTATTATGGATAACAATCTTGAAGCGATGTGGTGGTTTAAGTCTTGGATGTGGTTCGTGCCTTCGCCCGGGTGTTTTGCCAGCAACTGGCGACTCCCGAGGTGAAGGCAATGAACTTAAGGGCCTTGGCGAAGAAAGGTTATCCATCCCCTAAACCGAGGTGTTATGCGACCCGTGCCTATCGGTTGGTTTGCAGTCAGGGGTTACCGACTGTATTGTCACGGAGCTTTGCTGATACCTGGGCACCTCAGTAAATAGACCACGCCCTTACCACGTTAATGGGGGCTATGATGTGTCGGACCTCTAAATTCCCCTACACTCGTGGGACCATTAAATGAAAAATTAAAGACAACAAAAACAATTAACGGAAACTGATGACGAACAGGCAAGAATAAGGCCAACGATTGACAGCGAGACGAATAAGCCAACGGCTGCAACAGCCCAGGCAACCAAGGAAGATCGGTCCAGGGCCCTATTCCACAAAACAACTTATCAACTTTTCACTTTGCACTTATCAAATTTCATTTTTTGGCAAAGTGATAAGTGTTTCTGTTCCACAACATTCTTTGCAAATCTCACTTTGTACTTAGCTAAAACTTTGCTCTCTTTGCACTCTTTGTAAATACTTTGCTCTCCTTGCAAAGTCTTTGCATTCTCTTGCAAAGTCTTTGCGTTCTCTTGTAAAGTGAGTCTGCAAAGTGTTCCACAAAGGATTTGATCGTCTTTGCAATTCTGTCTTATCACTTTTCACTTTGCATTGCTAAATATAAAGTGTTAAAATGAGCCGCAAAGTAAATATGGGAAAAAAACTTGCAGTATTAAATGTTATTAAAAAAAAAAAGATATTTTATTTGCTAGTTTTATGCATAATAAAGTAAGTATTTTTTCTAAAATTGTTGTTAATATTTAAAACATATTTAAGTTAACTTGGATTTGATTTAATCGAAAGCACTCTTTAAAATTAAAGTTTTGTAATTCGGTCTCTATAATTTCTTGATATAGCAACCTCTTCACTATCGTCGAACAAAAACTAACGTCTTAAAATTTTGAAAGCTTCACTAGTTTTAATAATATAAATTTGCAAAGAGATCGTTTACCTTGCAAATTTTTGGCAAACTTATCAAAATTTGCTTTGCAAAAATAGAATTTACAGTTTTTGTGGAACGCAATAGCATAATTACTTGCAAAGTCTTTGCAAATTTCACTTTGCAATAATAACTTTGCACTTTGCATAATAAAACGTACGTGGAACAGAAATTAAAAAGAGAATAAAAAAATTGCAATGACTTTGCAAATTTCACTTATCAATTTCAACTTATCACTTATCAAATTTAATAGTTCTGTGGAACATAAAGTTTTGCAAATTGACGAAAAATTTGATAAGTGCAAAGTGAAAAGTTGATAAGTTTTTTTGTGGAATAGGGCCCAGGTTGATCGGAATTGGTAAGGCAGCTCGACCAGAAGGCGGCTGCTCTAAAAACTGCGGCGAGGTACCCCTGAGCTTCGCTCCAAGTACCTCCAAAACAGCACAAGCCCTTTCCGTCATTGGAACGGATAAAACCCTTGCTTCGGGAGCTGCCAAGTTGAGTATGACAAAGTCGTCTAACAATGCAGCTTCCCATGTGTCCATTGTGCAAGGAGGGATGGCGATGATAACATCCAATCCCAAGGTTGCACCACCCCCCGCCAAACTCGGCGACCGTAGAAAGTGCCCTTTGCACAAAAAACCCTACAAAGAGGGCATCTATCACAAGGCATGCTGCCTTGCGTTTCATTGATCTTCTCGGCTCCAAGAAAGCGGAAGACCTTACCAATGAACAAAAAGCTTCATTGGCATGGGCAAGAGCCTACATAGCTGGACTGCCAAGTGCTACTCATCCAGTCCCTGGAAAGGTGACAATGCCTAAACGGCAACGTTCGGAGGAGGAAGCTGCAGCCGTGAAACAGCAACCAGGGACGAAACGTCCCAAAATTTCATGGAAACCGATGAACAAATCTTTTAGCGAGGTCACCTTGTACGAGCCATCATCGACAGGAGTGTTGATAATGGTGCCATTTCCCATACCAAGTGGGACCTGGTAAAATAGAAACTCATGAATGTGTTCTGGACGATCCTCAGGGAGAATCCGGGACCACCCCCTCAATGCGATGACGCTGGCTGGTACCAGGGTCACGTAAAGCTGATGGCGAACGTAGTCAAGGTTTCAGCTGCTGAAGGGTCCTCGAGGACGTCGATTGTGGTTATCAACCAGCAATCCTTGGAGATACTTAGGGAGAGGCAGGGCAAGCTCTACTATGGTTTTAGTACGATCTTGCTCAGTGTCTACCGAAGTGACAACAAGGGCAATCCGGCTCCATCGATAAGTGAGGCGAAGCAACCTAAGGAAAGCATAGCTTGCGACGATGCCGTGGGCTCAAGTGACAAAGAGGATACCTGTCTGTCTCAGGATTGGTGAGGTGACTTCTTTGATCACTTGGGTGATATGGTTGATGAGGACGTGCTGCTGGAGTCTGACCAGGAGGACGTCAACATCACAGTGGTCGCCAAAATGGATCATTGTGAAAGTGCTACAGATCAACCTCCACCACTCTAAAGCAGCATCTGCTGCACTGCTTCTCCGTGTGGTAGAAAGAGGGGAGGAGCTCGTGATGGTCCAAGAACCCTGGATTCAAAAGAATCGGGTTTGCGAACTTAACCTCAAAGGCTATAAGCTATTGTTTGCGAAAGGTACAGGTAACATAAGATCTTGTGTCTTAGCTAAAAACTCGTTGAATATCTTCATTCTTTCTGATTACAGTGACCAAGATACTACAACTGTTGCTCTTGAGACACAGGACGGTATAGTCTGGATGGTCTCGGCATACATGGCGCATGACCAAGGGCAGGACCCACCCAACGGGCTCATCCGTGATGCAGTTATAAAGGCCGCGAGCACTGGAACGCCGGTGATAATCTGTGCCGATGCTAATGCGCACCACACAATATGGGGTAGTACGGATACGAATGTAAGAGGTAAGTCACTATTCTCCTTTATTATTAATTATAATTTAGGAGTAGTAAATAGGGGCTGTGAGTCTATGGTAGTTTGTTGTTGCAAATAGGTGTGAGGTTCTTGATGTCACGCTAGTTAGTATAAACCACAACGATATGATCCAGAGCTGGATAGTGTCAAATGACTGTTCGCTCTCTGATCACAGATATGTGGAATTTAGGCTAGGGCTTACTCCTCTCCGGTCCCGTCTCTATCTGACCCGCCTGGGGTTGATGATACCGGGGGGATCGATGCGGCAGTGGATATGCTTTCGAACTCACTGCAGTTGGCGACTTCCTTGGCGTGTAAGCCAACGGTGCGTAGGGGTAGGCACCGGCCACAATGGTGGGATCCTGACATTGCGAGGGCGAGAAATGACTGTCGTAGGTTGTTCAATGTGGCAAAGCGCCATGGAAACTGGGCGGACTATAAGTCATCATTGAATAGGTTTAGAAACCTGGTTAGATCAGCGAAAAGGATTGCTTGGAGAAACTTCTCTAGCGGCGTGGAAGGATCCTCTGAGACGAACCGTTTACGTAAGGTAATGGCCTCGAGCCCGGTTGTCGCGACCTATGTCCGGAAATCGGATGGTAGTTGGACCACGAATAGTCAAGAAACACTGGAGCTGTTGATTGGTACTCATTTTCCTGGAAACTCCCAATGGGGTTTGCGGGATCAGGCGCGGGAGGCGACTCCCATTCCTTTGTCCATCCCATTGGACTATGATAGTATTAAGTGGGCTATCGATAGCTTTAGCCCATATAAATCTCCGGGTATGTATGGTATAATTCCGGTGGACCTGCAGAGGAATTCGACCCTGATAATACCCTGGTTGCTGGCCATATACAGGGGATGCGCTAGATTTTCGTATCTTCCTATGAAATGGACCCTGTGTAGGATGGTCTTTATACCCAAGGGGGGTAAGGCTTCTCACACCGAGCCGAAGGACTACAGACCGATAAGTCTTGCATCCTTTCTTCTTAAGACTCTTGAGAGGGTTATCGATATACACTTGAGAATGACCATCTCAAGGTGCTTACTCTCTGCCTCTCAACATGCCTACACAAGGGGCAGGTCTGTTGAGACGGCTCTTCACTCTCTGGTCGAAACTATTGAGAGATTGCTCAAATTCAAGGAGTACACACTTGTGGCCTCTCTCGATATTGAGGGGGCCTTCAACAATGTCAACCCGGACTCTATCGTGACGTTCATTAGGAGTCTGGGGATCGACGCTGGTGTGGTGTATGAAGTTGTCTGTATGTGTATATTTATGTTTTTATCTTTGTTTTCCCTAAAGCCCAATTTACTTTTATGCAATTGTAGGGTACCAACTCGATGATCAGGCGTTCTTGCGAACTGCCAAATTAAGAGACTGAAATAATTCAACTTGGCAACAAGTGCCACCTTAAGTTTTCAGTATTAGAGTCTGCTTTATTTGAGGGCTGCTGCCCTTTTTATACTAATTTCTACTTTGTTGCTTATTTATTCTAACTTATTGTACTATTTCTTAAACTCTATTCTTCGCTGTCAGTGCCATGTAATTATCAAGGTTTTCCATATTACAATTGCGTTAGCCAATCAGAATGCATGAGCGTGGAATGTACTCATTAACATTTGACACTCCATATTTATATTTATTTATTCTGATTGACCTGCTTTATCATTGATTCATGTTTAAACACATGTATTGAGTAAATGCTATTATCTGATATTAGTTAAAGGTATTCACCCTACTATTGTTGTGGTGGTATGTGTTTTAGATTAGTTGTTGGGTAGGCAGTGGACACTTATAAGGTACACTACAGCCTCACCGTTAAGAGAAAAATTAGGGGAGTAATTTTTCTTGATAGTTTCATAGCACTGTAAAAATTTTCTTATAACTATAATATGTTGTTTTAATTGATGATTCTTAAAATCTATTTACATAGTTAATGTCTATTCTGTTCATTAACAGCCCAATTATGTAAATCCTCACGGAATTTTTCCCTTTTAAAATTTGTTGCCGCCTAGGAAAAATCCTCCTATTCTATAAACTTGAGGATTTGGTAAATTAGAGGAAGGGAATTTAATAAACAGCTGATTTGCATTTTATTTTGTAATTGTGATTTTATTAGCAATTGTGAATTAGTTTACGGATGTAATTTTAATAAATTCCTAAATTTGTTTTTTCTAAAATTGTGTTTATTTTAAATAAATAATTAAAAATTAATAGTTGTATAGCTTTGCAAGTGCTAGCGGAGGAAATTTATCAAGAAAATGATGAAAAGCACATCCAAAGAATCGTTAGACGGAAGATGCGTGATGCATCCAATCCGCTTGAGTTGGAGCCATCATTGTAAGTAAAAAATAAAAAAAGATTTGATTGAGAGTAACAAATTTTTCTTCTATTAGGTTTAAAAAATGCTACAGATTTAACAAAACTGCCTTGACTTATTTATTAGAAGTGCTAACATCACATTATCAGCCTAACAAGAGACAATCTGGTGTTAGTCCTATTGTGAAACTGTGTGGTTGTTTGCGTTTTTTTCCCGAAGGCGGATACCAGACTGGGGTTGGAAACGATTTTGAAGAGTCGTTAGCTCAGCCAACTTTTAGCAAAGTTTTAAATGAAGTGGTTGACATTTTTGAAATGCATCTTTGCCCAACGTGGATAAAAATGCCTACAACAGAAGAAAAAAGAAAAATCGCCTTAGCTTTTTATCAAAAATATAAAATTCCAGGAGTTACCGGCTGCGTTGATGGGGCCCATATACAAATAATTGCTCCTGCTGAAAACAAACATTTGTTCTACAACAGAAAAGGAAAATACAGTTTAAATACTACCTTGGTAAGTATAGTTAAAAATTTCATATACCTACAGATGAAAACATTTTTAATATCTTAGATTTGCGATGATGAGCTAAAAATTTGTTACGTTGATGCATCTCATCCTGGCGCTTGTCATGATGCTTTTATATGGGCTACCAGCGATGTAAGGGCTCATTTAGAGCAAAAGTATCTGGAAGGTGTTCATAAGTTTTGGCTTTACGGTTAAACTTGCCATAAGATTGTAAGAAAATACCTTTATTAAAATGTCTACATAATAGGTGATGCTGGTTATCCTTTGGAGCCGTGGCTACTAACACCACATCGTGTTCCAGAGAAGGGTTCTCAAGAGATGAGGTTCAATGAGGTTCATTCAAAATGCCGCAACATTATTGAACGAACCAACGGTGTTTTGAAGAGCTTCATTACCGTCCAGAAAAGGCAGCTAAAATTATTAATGTATGCTGTGCCCTACACAATATATGCATACATTTTAAGGTAAGGGAAGAACAGCAAAATCCTTTGACAGAAATTGACAACGTAGAGGATCATAGTAATTTGGCAACTTCGACAACATATCTCAACGCAGCGCAATTAATTAGAAATAATATTGGAAACTTACTATAAAAACAATTTTCCATTAAATTCATTTATTTTATAACATATTTAAAAAAGAACAACATACTTATAAAATGAAAAACATACTTATAAAAACAAAAACATAAACAAAAATAAAAAAGGCACTTCTTGCAATTAATATATTTTTTATAAAAAACAGTCTTTAATTCAACTTGGGTTGTAGGTTAGATCGTTGAACTCAAGTTTTAATTTGTTTTTATCTAATTTATATTGGACTTCACTAGCCCTCATTTTTTCCATAAAAGAGTGATGACGCTGCATTTCTTGAAGCTTTTCTCTTTCAATTTTTTCCACTTGATGAAAATGTTTTTTTTTTAGGTCGTACATGTTGTCAAGAGATCTGTAAATTTTCTTTAAACTCTGCTGGTGCTCCCTAACATCGATTACCACTTCCATCAATGTATCCACCAACTCTCTTTGTATGGCAAGTTCAGCTAACAATATATCGGAAGAAGATTTTAACTTTTCTTTCGGAATATTTTCTTTATCATTGGAAACCAAATTTGGTATCCTAGTAGTCTTGCTGGATGCACTTTCAACTTTTTCGGTTAGTATTAATTCTTCCATAGAAACATCCACATGTTCACTGGTTGTGTCTTTGAAATTTTTTGGTGATTCCAAGCCAAAAATTTTTGCAGGGACACCTTCAATTGAAGTTTTCATTGCTATGAAATTGTATATACTTTCTTCAGTCGCAGAAAACTTATGTTTTTTATTAGGGCCTCCACCTGTACCCTTCTGTTGTTGTAAATTTTGTGCTGCCTTTTGCCGCACGTATTTTTTTTGTTCGCACCACACCTTTATACAAAAGAATTGTATTTATGTATAACTATGCATGTATAACTATTTTTGTGGACGAATAACATACCTTCTTCCATTCATTTATATTTTTACTTGGTGGACCTAGAGAGTTTAGCTCATCTTCTGCTCTTTGCCAGAAGCGTTGGAGTTCTTGACGATCTCCTTTAAAAAACCCACGTGCTACTGCAGGATTCTCCTCCATAAGGGTCAGTAAAAGTTGCAGCTGTTGTTTATTTGAGCTTTTGGACCTGAAATTGTGTTAAAACATTATTTTGTACAACATAAATTTTTTTGTTAATAAAATTTATTTATTTTTAGCAAAATACTTACATTTTTACTCTATCTCCTTTTAAAATTGTTTGGGAAAATAAAAGCGGGTTTCCCTGTTTTTAAAATTATAGAATACCTACTTTTTTCCCTGCACAAAAAAGGGAAAAATCCCCAAGTTATTTTATAACATAAAGGGTATTCATTTCAAATTTTTTTTGGTTGGAAAAATGTAAAAAAGAAAAATTACACTCTTATTGACGTGAACGGGTTTTTTTTATTTTTTTTTGTAAAAAGTACAAACTTTCAAAAAAAATCTGAAAAATAATTCGTGGAAGTAATTGATATTTTCAATATGTAAAGTGTAAAGTGAATTAATTACTTTATTTAATTGTCACATCATTAACTAAAATTGATAATATTTACGAAAATAAGGGTATGTAAAGATACATTTTCATGAAAACAATTCAATATAAACTTTGAAATATTAAATTGCAGAAATGGTTAGTTCCTTCATTTCATTTCTTTTTTTTAAATTCTTTTTTAATAACTTTTTTTATTGAACTCATTCTTAATATGTGTTTTTTCTTTTTGAAAGTTAAATGAGAAAGAAGTAATGTTTAAAATGTTGTAACTATAAAAAAAAATTTTTAAAATCAGAGTTGTACAATACAAGAGTTTATAAAAAGAGATGTAATTTTTCGTACTTTGTATTAAAAATTAGCAAATTTTTTATGAATGGCAACATCATTTCGTTTGTCGTTTATAGTGGAAAATTACATCTTTTTATCCTGACTTTTTTACACTTGGTTATAGTGTGATAAAAATGTAACTTTTGGTGGAATTTTTTTTCTTGTGGTTGTTGTAACCAAAATTACATTTTTCCACTTTTCCATTTTTCCAACATATAAAAAAACTGCAATGAATACCCTTATAATAGGAGGAATGCGGAAAGGGGAAAATTCCCTACGAAATTATTATACATAATTGGGCTGTAATTCTTTTTGTTTTTACATAGTTTTTTTTATTGATTAGTTCTTAATGCTATATATGGTTTTAATTGATTGTTATGGAATTCTTTTTCTATTCCGTTGTAATCTATTATTGTATTTACACCATTATTCCTAGTTATTCTATATGGTCCTTTGTACAGGCTTTGGTTTTTCTTTCTACTTGGTCAAGTCATAAATACTGGTACACGTTTTAACGCACTCATTACGAATGCAACACTGGGCGCATGCATTTTAAATTGACTGCTATTAGAAAGCTGGCGTTTATACTTCATTTTGACATTAAAAGTTTTTGAGATTAATTGTTTTCAATCATGGAATGGGGCGACATTGAAAATCGTATAGTTGTAGTTGGCTTACTAAAATGCAACATGGAAAAAGGAGATTATCTTTAAAACGTTGCGACCGCTTGGAATCACTCGCAATTTCGTGTATCGTACTGCGAAGTTATTTGAGGATACTGGTGGTGTACCAGACCGTCAAAGATCCGGCCGTCCGCGCACTGTGAGAACTCCGAAAGCGATCAAAGCAGTGAAGAAACGAATCGACCGAAAACCTCTGCGAAAACAGAAAATCTTGTCGCGTGAGATGCAAATTTCACAGAAATCAATGTCTCGCATTATCAAAGAAGACTTGGGACTCAGCGCGTACAAGCGACATACCGGACATCTGCTCACGGCGGCATTAAAGGAAAAACGCAAGCGAAAATCAAAATCGTTACTCAGCCGGTACACGAAAAATGCTCACAGGCAAATGCTGTTTACCGACGAGAAAATCTTCACCGTAGAAGAATCGTTCAATAAACAGAACGATCGTGTGTATGGTCGGTCATCCAGAGAAGCATCCCAACTCATCCCGAAGGTTGAAAGAGGCCACCATCCCGCGTCTGTAATGGTATGGTGGGGAGTGAGCTACGAGGGCGTTACCAAGCTCCATTTTTGCGAGAGAGGAGTAAAACCTTGGCCAATGTGTACCAATCGACCGTCTTGGAACCCATTGTGAAGCCTCTCAGCCAATCATTATTCAACAACAAGCCATGGACCTTCCTGCAAGACTCTGCTCCAGGTCACAAAGCAAAAACAACTCAAGACTGGCTTAAAAAAAACGTACCGGATTTCATATCAACTGTTGATTGGCCAGCTGGTAGTCCAGACCTCAACCCGTTGGATTACAAGTTGTGTGATGATTGGCCAAATCGTTTTAGGTCGTGCTGGAAGTCAAATGGAGGCCATTTCGAATAAGTTGTTCTAGGATTTGTAGCCAATAAATAACTCAATAAAAACATAAATAAAATTTTTTAAAATATTATTTCTTTTTCATTTGGGGTAGATTTTTCTGTGTACCAGTATTTATAACTTGACTAGGTATTTTTTCAATATATTATTATATCTATTGTCTAGTATTCTTTTTTTTTTGTCAGTTCTCTAGCTCTTTCTAAAGAAAATTTTAGTTTTTGTTTCAGCTCTTTTGCATAATCATCGTAATTATAGATTTTAATTTCCTCATTGTTACTGATTTCTGATGGTAAACATGGTAATTTACCATAAACTATTTCGAATGGCGTGTAACCAGTGTCTATGTGTGGTGCCGTGTTGTAGGCAAATGTAAAATAATTGATCCACTTATCCCATTCGTAATCATTTGCTGTAGTTAGCAAGAATTCATTGAGAACCCTGTGATTTCTTTCTACCGAACCTATTGTTTCATGATGGTAAGGGGTTGAAAATATTTGTTTAATATCAAGTAACTAGCATATGTTACGCATTAGTTCATTTTTAAATTCTGTCCCGTTGTGTGATTTGAGTACTTTGAATTTGCCGTATTTTAAAATTAATTGTTCTACTAGTGTTTTGGCAGTTGTATGTGCATCTTTTGTTGACATTGGGTGAGCAATAACGAATTTCGTTAGCTCGCACTGCATAGTCAATATGTATCGGTATTCGTTTGAAATGCGAAGTGTCAATTGATATTATTTCAAAACAGTTGCTTGGGGTGCTTGTTAAAGTAAGTGGTTCTTTAGTGTGTTTTGTTTGTTTGTTTATGTTACACTTGTCACGATATTTTACAAATTGTTTTACCATCTTATTCATGGTTTTCCAAATGTATCGTTGTTTCAATTTAATTACTGTTTTTCTAATTCCTAAGTGGCCTGCGTGTGTGGCATTATGGAATTCATCGATGAGTTTATATTTCAAAATGTCATCTGTTACTCTTTTTGGGGCATTTTGGGGCATTGTATTTGCTTGTGGTAAAAAAGTACTTATTGGATGTGTTTATAGACCTAATCGTCAAATTGATTTAAATATTTTTCAAGAGAAACTTGAAACACTTACTGTATCCTATGAGGATGTTATAATTTGTGGTGACTTTAATTCCAACTTACTATGTGAAGTTCATTTAATTGATTGCATGAAAACCTTTGGGTTAACTCCAACTAATAGCACAATACCAACTCATTATACGTCAACAATTGACTCACTGCTGGACATATTTTTCGTTAGCTGTAAGCACAAAGTCTTACTTTATGAACAACTATCGGTACCTTGCTTTTCAAAACACGATCTGATATATCTAACGTATGATTTTAAACTGCAAACAGTTAATGATATAGTAACATACTACGATTTTAAGCACATGGACTTTAATATAATTTCTAACGAATTTTATAAAATAGATTGGGATTCGATCTATTATATGCCACTTGTTGAAGATCAATTACAATTTTTTGAACACAATCTGTTGCACATTTTTAATATGTCTGTGCCTGTGAAAAAAATTAATAACAATTTTAAAAACAAACCATGGTTTAATATGGATATAAAACGGATGATTTCTCGCAGGGATTTCGCATACAAAAGCTGGAAGCGTTTTAAAACATCGTATTTACATGAAGAGTATTGTAAAATGAGAACAGAAGTCAACAAAAAGATACGATGTGCTAAAGCTGCGTATTATTACCATCGTTTTAATTCTGCTGTAGAATCGTCAAAAACTTGGAAGACTATTCGTGAAATAGGTGTTGGAAAAACTCAACCAAATACTTCAACTAAAATAGATGTGGAAATGCTTAACGAGTCGTTTATAAATACTCCTAATGTTCCCGCAAATTATAATTTCTATAATGACATTCACAATCCCACACCAGATGAAACCCGGTTTTACTTCAATTGCGTAACGCAGTTAGATGTACTCTCAAGCTGTTGTGCTGTAAAATCGAATGCTGTTGGATATGATGGATTGCATCCCAAATTTGTTAAAGCTATGTTGCCTGCAGTGTTACCTTATCTAACATATATTATTAACACAATAATTACGAAAAGTGACTTTCCAAAAAATTGGAAATATGCCAAAATTATTCCTATACCAAAGTCCAATAATGATTTCAGGTCTATTGCAATTCTACCATATTTATCGAAGGTGTGTGAAAAGCTGCTTCACCAACAAATGAACAAATACCTACATGATAATACTTTGCTAACTGATAGACAATCAGGATTTCGTAATAGGCACAGTTGCGTTACCGCCCTTATTGATGTGTCGGAAGATATACGTGAAAGTATTGATGATGGTGATATATGTTTTCTTGTTCTTTTAGATCACTCTAAAGCATTTGACACGGTCGACCACAATATTCAATGCACGAAACTATTAACAATGTTTAATTTTTCATCCTCGTCTACCAACCTAATTTCGTCTTACTTATCTGGACGTTACCAATCTGTGTTTTCTAATAACCAAAATTCACGTGCTTTGCCTGTGATTAAGGGTGTGCCTCAAGGCTCAATTCTGGGTCCACTTCTTTTTTCGATCTATATTAATGATCTAGTTAAACATCTATCATACTGCAGAATCATTTGTACGCTGACGACGTGCAGATATATATAAATAGTAAAATAGATAAAATTACTACTTGCGTGGATAAATTGAATGCAGATCTGGCTAATGTACACACTTGGGCAACAGCTAATGGACTCTGCATTAATCCCGTAAGTCAGTAAACTTGATTACTGAACCAACCGTATCTATTAATAATCAACCAATTCAAGTTGTAAACTCAACCAAAAACTTGGGTATCATACTTAATAATACTCTTTCTTGGTCTGATCATATTAATGCCGCAGCCGGAAAAACCTACTCCATGATACGTACACTTTGGACTACTCAATACCTTACCCCACTCAATATTCGTATTTTGCTTGCCAAAACCTATCTTATACCTTCTTTGTTGTATGGATGTGAAGTGTTTGCCAACCTTGATTCTACTACTAAGAAAAAACTTACCGTGACTTATAACTCCATATTAAGATATGTTTTCAACTTAAGAAAATATGATCATATCTCAGCATTTGAGAAACGTCTTTTTGGGGTTAACATTATTGATCTTTTGGAGATAAGAACTTTGTTACTTTTTCATAAAATTCTTTTCACATGTGAACCAAAATACTTATTTAACAGATTAGTCCCTACTCGATCTAGAAGATATAATGATATGATACAAATCAGATATAGAACCTCTTTCTCTGAACATCATTTTTATATTTTTGCTATACGTCTTTGGAACGAGCTACCGCCAAATCTAAAATTTATTAGTAACGCTTTGCAATTCAAAAAAGAAATTTTTAAACATTACAATTAACCATAATTGTTTTTGATTTGTTTTATAATTGTATAAAGTATGTATGCTTGTATTGCTCTTGCCAATGTATAATTTTTTTTTTTTTTTTTTTTTTTTTATGTTCCTTATTATAACATTATTTTAAATTATATAATATTTTTTTTATTGTAATAATTATGCTAATTAACATTGTAATAATTCTGTGCGATAATAATAAGATTCTAAATCTTGTAGCACAGAAACACAAATTATATAAATAAATAAATAAACGTTTTCAAATATTCTAAGTTGAGGACTTTTGTTTACTTTTATCTTTGCATATGCTTCTTTTAATTCTTTCATTGTATACATTTTAAATATTTATCATTCTAGCTAGCGCTAATTCTTTTATATTTTCTTTCTTCATTTTAGATATCAGTTCCCTCAGAATCGAATCTAGTTTCGCTGAGTCATTGCTGAATCTTGCATGCATATAATTATCATTTTGTACGTTTTTGGCATGTAACTTCATAATCGAATCTTGTTTCGATGAATTATCGTTACATCCTTTATTCACATATATTATTATTTTGGGTACGTGATTTCTTCATAATCGAATCTTGTTTCGATGACTTATCATCACGTCCTATGTGCACAATATTATCTTCAAGTGTTATGTCGATTTCCTCTGTATTTTTAAATTTATTAAACTGTAATTTCTTCATATTCTTGATCACATTTATGGATGTGCATTCCCATATTAGAAGTTGATCAGACTCCTGAGAGATGCATCTTCCCATATTACTTCCATTTGCGCGCTCTTCATTCATATCTATTTCTTTTTCTTCATTAATATTATTTGCCTCTTTAATTTTTTCTTCACTTTTATTTTTCATTGCCCTTGTGGTTATTAGTATTTTCTTTTCATTTTTGTCATTTTCTAACGGTATCATCTGTTTAAGTATTTACGAGTTTATTTCAATTCTTGACAGTGCGTCTGCATTGGTGTTTATTTTTCCTTTTTTATAGACAATTGTAAAATCGTAATCGCTTAGATCTAGTCTGATTCTTGTCATTTTTGATGATGGATTTTTGTGTGAGAACAGGGAAATTAATGGTCTGTGGTCTGTTACTGCTATGAATTTGCGACCGTATAAATATGGTTTAAAGAAATTTATTCCCCAATGAATTGCGAGCAATTCCTTTTCAATTATTGGTTTGTTCAAGTCGTATTTCTGTAGAGATTTACTGGCATAAGAAATTGGTAAGTCTTGGCCAATTTCACCTTGTGACAAGACAGCTCCCAGTGCGTAGTTTGGGGCGTTAGTCGTCAAAATAAAATGTTTTTCAAAATTTGGGTATTGCAAAATTGGGGGTTTCATGAGTTTTTCTTTTAAAGTGTCAAAAGCATTTTGGCAATCATTTGTCCATAGAAATATTTATCATTCTTTGCTAGCGCTAATTCTTTTATATTTTCTTTCTTCATTTTAGATATCAGTTCCCTCAGAATCGAATCTAGTTTCGCTGAGTCATTGCTGAATCTTGCATGCATATAATTATCATTTTGTACGTTTTTGGCATGACACTTCATAATCGAATCTTGTTTCGATGAATTATCGTTACATCCTTTATTCACATATATTATTATTTTGGGTACGTGATTTCTTCATAATCGAATCTTGTTTCGATGACTTATCATCACGTCCTATGTGCACAATATTATCTTCAAGTGTTATGTCGACTTCCTCTGTATTTTTAAATTTATTAAACTGGAATTTCTTCATATTCTTGACGACATTTATGGATGTGCATTCCCATATTAGAAGTTGATCAGACTCCTGAGAGATGCATCTTTCCATATTACTTCCATTTGCGCGCTCTTCATTCATATATATTTCTTTTTCTTCATTAATATTATTTGCCTCTTTAATTTTTCCTTCACTTTTCTTTTTCATTGCCCTTGTGGTTATTAGTATTTTCTTTTCATTTTTGTCATTTTCTAACGGTATCGTCTGTTTAAGTATTTCCGAGTTTATTTCAATTCTTGACAGTGCGTCTGCATTGGTGTTTATTTTTCCTTTTTTATAGACAATTGTAAAATCGTTATCGCTTAGATCTAGTCTGATTCTTGTCATTTTTGATGATGGATTTTTGTGTGAGAACAGGGAAATTAATGGTCTGTGGTCTGTTACTACTATGAATTTGCGACCGTATAAATATGGTTTAAAGAAATTTATTCCCCAATGAATTGCGAGCAATTCCTTTTCAATTATTGGTTTGTTCAAGTCGTATTTCTGTAGAGATTTACTGGCATAAGAAATTGGTAAGTCTTGGCCAATTTCACCTTGTGACAAGACAGCTACCAGTGCGTAGTTTGGGGCGTTAGTCGTCAAAATAAAATGTTTTTCAAAATTTGGTTATTGCAAAATTGGGGGTTTCATGAGTTTTTCTTTTAAAGTGTCAAAAGCATTTTGGCAATCATTTGTCCATAGAAATTTTACTGACTTTCTAATAACATATTTAAGTGTTTCGCAATGTCTGCAAAATTTGGAATGAATTTCCTATAATAATTGCAGAACGCAACAAATCGACGTACTTCGTCCGCGTTTCTTGGTATTGGATAGTTCTTTATTACTTCATACTTTGATGGGTCTGTTTTAACACCGTCTTTTGTTATCAAATGTCCTAAGTAAACTACTTCTGGTCTTAAAAAACAACATTTCTTTGGATTCAGTTTTAAATTGTATTTTTGCAGCCTATCGAGAACTTTTATTAGGTTTTGATTGTGATGATTTAAACTGCAACCGTATACAATTATATCATCTACATAGAGAAATGCTTCAGATTCTAGTCCGGATAATGCTATTGTAAGCATTCTTTGAAAACTGTTAGATGAAATTTTTAGTCCGAATGGAATTCTTTTAAATTGTAAATGTCCTTGTGGTGTTGAAAATGCAGTTAGTGGTCTGGAGTCTTTATTTTATTCGATTTGATGAAAAGAACTAGTCATATCGAGTGTAGAAAACCATTTTGCCCTACCTAATTTGTCCAAAATATCTTCTAGTCTAGTTAGAGGAAATTTGTCGTTAACGATTTTATCATTATCTACAACAAGTCTCCATTTCTTTTTATCTTCTTTTTTTTTTGGTACTAAAAGTAGTGGAGCATTGTATGGACTAATTGACGGTTCTATTATCTCGTCATCAAGCATTTTCTGAACCTGTTCGTTTATTATATCAATATGCGAATGTGGTAATCTATAGTTTTTTATGTACACTGCTGTATTGTCTGAGGTCGTGATTTTCAGTTCGTAAAAATTGTTGACACTTAATTTCTCGTCTTCTAAATAAAAAACGTTTTGATATTTTTTAAATATTTCTTTTAATTGCGTTTTTGCATAATCGTCATCATGGTCTAATTGTAAGTCATTAAAAATTTTGTGAAAACGTTCGTCGCTGTTTATATTGTTGTAATCTAATATGTCATAGTTTTTTAGTGGGTCAGTGTGTAGTTTAATGCCCTGTAAAGTTGTTGTCTCATTTGTTGTGTTTAAAATTTTGACGTGTGTCAGGCCGTTTTTAGGTGCTATTGAATTACTTAAAAAAACTCCGTCTTTTAATTCGGTATTAAATATGACGCAATCTTGAATGAGGTTCAATTTTAACGGTTGTATAATTTCTGTTCGTGGTGGTATAGTTATTTTTGAGGTGTCGAATGCTTTTGTTTTCATCGGAAGAATTATGGTTTCATTGTTTGTAAACAAAGAAATTGTAAATGTCTCGTAATCTATTTTGCATAAGTATTCTTTTAAAAAGTCTCTTCCTATTATTCCGTCTGTCTCTATTGTGAAATTATCATCTACTAAATGGAATCTGTATTTACATGTCTGGTCTGCTAGTGATAGTTCAAGTTCGCTTGTCCCTAATGAATGTATTTCTTCCTTAGTGATGCCTGTTTATTTGCATCTGTTAATGGTTCATCATCAAAAATTTCTCTAGTGCGACATAATGATACGTCGGGTCCTGTGTCGACAAGAAATGTTAATTGATTATTTTTGTATTTAGCGATTATGAAATTAGTATTGTTATTTGAAACTTTGTATATTTTTAATTTTGGCTGTCCGGAATATCTCTGTATTCCGAGCCTTCCTCGTTTCCCTCATCTTGTACCGTGCCTATATACCTTCTGTTGTTGTTGTTTCTGTTATAATTGCTATTGTTATTACTATTATTGTTGTTACTTCTATTGTTTTGGTAATTATTATTAAGTCTTTTAGAATTGTTATTTCTTGAGAAGTCTGTATTTCTTCGTGAATCATTATTATCATAATTACTGTTCCTAGCGTGGTTATTGTTATTAAAGCTGTGATTACTGTTGTAAATATTGCCTCTGTTAAAATTTGCATTGTTGCCATTATTTCTAGTATTAAAATTATTGTGTCTGCTAAAGTTTTGGTTGTTATATTGCCTGTTACTGTTGTGGTTAAAAAATGTGTTTTTATTTCTGTTGTAATTTTGAGGTTGATACCGTGGTTCCTCTCTTCTGACATGAAAAACCTCGTTATGCGTTGCCTTCTTTTCATTCTCAATTTCAATTGCAAGGTGTGATGCTTCTTGTAATGTAGTCAGACTTCAAACCTTCATTTAACACTTTCTTGAATTTATCCAAAGCAAGTTTATTATTTCAGGACTTAAATTGTTGTTCGGGTCGGCAGGATCGCCATGTGGTGTATGAAGTTGTCTGTATGTGTTACTTTTATGCAGCTGTAGGGTACCAGCTCGATGATCAGGCGTTCTTGCGAACTGCCAAATTAAGAGGCTGAAATAATTCAACTAGGCAACAAGTGCCACTTTAAGTTTTCAGTATTAGAGTCTGCTTTATTTGAGGGCTTCTGCCCTTTTTATACTAATTTCTACTTTGTTGCTTATTTATTCTAACTTATTGTACTATTTTTAAAACTCTATTCTTCCCTGTCAGTGCCATGTAATTATCAAGGTTTTCCAAATTACAATTGCGTTAGCCAATCAGAATGCATAAGCGTGGAATGTACTCATTAACATTTGACACTCCAAATTTATATCACTCACATTCTGATTGACCTGCTTTGTCATTGACTCATGTTAAAACATATGTATTGAGTAAATGCTGTTATCTGATATTAGTTAAAGGTATTCACCCTACTTTTGTTGGGGTGGTATGTATGTGTTTTAGATTAGTTGTTGGGTAGACAGTGGACACTTATAAGGTACACTACACTGGCATATGAAGATTTGTGGACAATCTACTACGGAATAGGGTCATTTGCTCTACGATAGGTGAAACCAGTGTTCAGAGGCTGGTGAACAGGGGTACTCCCCAAGGGGGAGTTCTATCCCCACTATTGTGGAACCTGACTATGAACACCATGTTGACAAGGATGGGCGACATGAGGATCAAAACGGTGGCGTATGCTGATGATGTTGCAGTGGCCATCACAGGGAGGCATTTGGGCGTAATTTCCCAGTGTATGGAGGCTGCTTTGAAGGTACTCAGTATCTGGAGTGCATCATGCGGTCTGGGTGTAAATCCGTCTAAGACGGAACTGGTACTCTTTACGAGGAGGTATAAGACCGAGGAGTTTAGGCTTCCGAGGTTAAACTGAGCTTCAGATATCTCACAGTGCTAAGTATCTGGGCGTGGTTCTGGATAGCAGGCTGTCATGGGGACTAAATGTCCGGATGAGAGTGTAAAAGGCAATAGTTGCCATATATGCCTGTAGGGGTGCAATCGGCAGAAACTGGGGTATGAGCCCGAGGTGTGTCAATTTGGATCTTTGAGGATGTGGTTAAGCCGACCCTGTACTATGGTGTCGTTGTATGGTGGACTGCATTGGATAAGGGCATACACCGCGCGATGCTTGAGAAAGTATACAGACTTGTCGCGTTGATGATTACGGGATCAATGCGATCTACTCCCACGAAGGCGCTGTTCACGATATTGAACTGGCTCCCGGTGGACATAATGGCCAGACAGTTGGCTCTTTGTTCGGCGACACGGCTGCACGCGGTGAACAGCTGGTCGACAAGTGACTATGGACACGCCGGGATAATCAAACGTACGATTGTCCCTGATGGAGTGGATTACTGCACCCCGGTGCCGTTCATTGGTGCGGGGTTCGTGACACAAGTGGCGCACGGCAGTGTGCTGTTGGATACTTTCCGTGAATCGACCCTAGGGTTTTATAATGTTGGATCGAGGAAAGGTGAGAGGATCGGCGGAGGTTTCTTCATAGAGGAACTATGTGAAGGTTTCTTTTGTCTGTCGGATGGATGTAGTGTCCTGCAGGCGGAAATCTCGGCTATAAGGCGGGCGGCAAACTGGCAGCAAGGCTTCCCTAGCGGGTGTCTACACATCTAGGTTAACTGTAGAATGTCGGATGTCTTTGGATGAGATTGCGAAGCATTCAAGGGTAACGCTAATATGGATACCGGGGCACACAGGGTGCCCGGGCAATCAGGTAGCAGTTGAGCTGGCCAAACAAGGTGGTCGCATGGATGATACATTCATTGACCAATTCATTGGCCTTCCAATGGCTCACTGTAAATCACTTATAGGGCGCGAGTCTTATAGAGTTGCGCAGACGCGGTGAACCTGTGAATCCACCTGCTGGATATCCAGGATCCTTTGGCCTGAATATGATGGACGGAGAACTAGCTCTCTACTTGGATTCAGCAGGGACCAGATTTGGACGGTGATATCGGTTGTAACTGGCCACTGGCCGGTGGGGACTCATGCTGGAAGAATGGGTCTGGAATTTAACGACTACTGTAGAAGTTGTCAAAACGAGGAGGAAGAGAAGACTGTGCTTAATTTTATTTGGCATTGCCCTGGATTGCGGGGCATTAGGGAGGGATACCCGGGGGAACCGGTGTTTGCCTGCTTGGAGGATCTATCTGGGATGGACCTAAAATCGCTCCTTCTCTTCACTAGGAAGACGAAGTGGTTGGGCTTTGCAGTGACGCCATCTGAGTAACTGCTCTAAGGGATGGGAATTTGCGCAGGGTATCACAAAGGGACCAATAAAGGACCCAAGTGAGCTGTCTATTGATGGCTGCCCATGGAACCTAACCTAACCAAGCAAAAAGTTTATTTATAATATACTTACCAAACTCTGGCTAACGATTTGCTAAACTCTTAACGAGCTGCCAAACGTTTGCCAACTTGTGAAAAACAGCTGTTAAATGACGGGAGTAAGGAGAAACATGTAAATCAATTAAATGGATAATCATTCAAGGCAAATTTTGATCTACCAAAGGTTAAATATAGTTTGGTTTAAAGATTAATGTTTGACTATTGACTGCCAGCAGTGTTAAACGGCAAAACATTCTGAAGCGATTGAGTGGTTGCAATTGAAACATGTAAGGGTAACTTGTCTGCAAAAGACCTGGTTCGAGCCCAGCGGCAGTCAAGAGTTTCACTTATCAGATAAATTTTAATTAATTTCATGTTGTAAAATTCCTTTTTTCATAAAAATAATCAAATGAAAATTAAATTTGATGAACTTTAGCCTAATTGAAATATCAAAATTTGGATTAAAACCCAGGAACAGTTGGACAAAATAACCACAATACTAATAACAGCTGTTAAATGTTAAACTATTTGGTTGGTTTTATTTAAATTACTTTATTATTTTATTTCTCTATATTTTTTTATTTAATTTTAATTTGAAAAAACTTTTTAAAATTGTTATATGTGGAGGAAAAAACATAAAAAAAATTACAAGCAAAAAAAACCTGCGATGATTAATGCAAGCGTGTTGAATTTTTGAGAAATATAATGTGGCATTATTAAAATTCACAGTTTATTTTTTAAAAGTTAGCAGATGGACAAAAGTTTGTTATGAATAAACTCTGTGTTTACAAGCTGCTAGACTTAATCGGCATTCTAGTTAGTAGCTCGTTGTATGTACCATCACTCAGCGTGTTGGTATTGGTCTCATTTGAAAGCGACACATCTCATGACGCCGGAACGTGTTGGTCAACCTTGAAAACGCGCGTAGGTCGTCCCAACCTCTTGTTTTGTGTAGTTGGTTTTTACTGTTCCCTTTACCTTTCTGGTCCCTTTCTCTATGCGCTGTCACATATATTATTCTGTGTATTATTCTATGAAATCATTTTAACGCATGGCACATTAGGCTATTAACTAATTACTGTATTCAGTTGTTGCATTATTTTTAATTGGTATTTGTGATAAATGTTGACTTAGTCTGGTTCACCGACGCACAGTAGCGCCCGTAGAGCAACCGAGGTTGCAAAAATCAAAATTTTCATGAGCGCCGACGAAGTTTTGAATAAACGTGTCTTATAGGAAACTTTTCAAGGATTTTAAATATGCCACTCTTAATAATATCACATTTTTAGTTTAGAAGATATAACCGTTCAAAGTTGACCGACTTTCGGTTTTCAAAAAAACACAACATTTTTAGTCAATTTGTGGCGATTTCAGGTGTAATATCACGAAAAATAGAAAACGAATCGCCTTATTTTTTGTTTGTATTGATTGATGTATTTATTAAATGTATAATGATAAAAAAAAATTAACTGTTTGCTTTGTGTTTCTCCTGGTAAATCACTATTTAAAAACTATCCGTTTTTTCACTATTTTTTAACTTTGACGGAAAATAAAAAAAATATATATTTTTTTTATATTTGCCATATTTGTAAAACCTGATCTTTGATTATTTCTTTACATAATTCAAAAGGTTTAATCTGCCCGTACGTGCCCGTTTGGCTTCTAGAGGTAAAAAAGGTTAAAAAGACATGGTTGCAGAAATTGTATGGCGTCCATCCCTCATATGTTTTGACTGACAGTAGTACGTGTGTGAAGATAAATATGAAAAGTTAAATTCGTTTTTAGAAAATATCGCATGCGATAAAAAATATTTTAAAAAAATATCGCATGTGTATTATAAAGAAAATACGACTATTTACGCGAAATTTTGCAATTTTTATTAAAAATAAATCATTTTTATTTAATATTTGACAATAATAAGATATTTTATAACAGCCTTATTCAAAAAAAAATGTTAATTTTGGTTTAAAGAACATATTAGTTAATAAGCACTTTACGCTTAATAACCTTATTGTAAAAATTTGTATACAAAAAACGTATATTAGTTAATAATGACTTTTAGAATTTTTTTAGTTTAAGACTGGTAACACCGGTTCATGCACTTATGTGTGTGAAGTTAAATTTTAAAATTTATAACCCTAGACACATTCTGTTATGTTTACAGAGCAATGTTAACCACTTAACAGAACTTATGTTAACGCTGTTATGATGCATGATTCCAGATTTCTGGAAAAGGAGTCAACGTGGGCGATAAAAAATGATTAGGATTTGTGGACAATACTATTCTCCATCGTTCTCCATCCCCAGAATTTGTAACAGAGCGAGTTGGAGTGACTTATGGCCAATTTACTCTTTTGAAGAGTCTAGGGGATGAGTCCAGATTTCTGGAAAAGGAGTCAACGTGGGCGATAAAAAATGATTAGGATTTGTGGACAATACTATTCTCCATCGTTCTCCATCCCCAGAATTTGTAACAGAGCGAGTTGGAGTGACTTATGGCCAATTTACTCTTTTGAAGTCTCTAGGGGATGAGTCCAGATTTCTGGAAAAGGAGTCAACTTGGGCGATAAAAAATGATTAGGATTTGTGGACAATACTATTCTCCATCGTTCTCCATCCCCAGAATTTTTAACAGAGCGAGTTGGAATGACTTATGGCCAATTTACTCTTTTGAAGTCTCTAGGGGATGAGTCCAGATTTCTGGAGAAGGAGTCACATGGGCGATAAAAAATGATAAGGATTTGTGGACAATACTATTCTCCATCGTTCTCCATCCCCAGAATTTTAAACAGAGCGAGTTGGAGTTACTTATGGCCAATTTACTCTTTTGAAGTCTCTAGGGGATGAGTCCAGATTTTTAGAAAAGGAGTCAACGTGGGCGGTAAAAAATGATTAGGATTTGTGGACAATACTATTCTCCATCGTTCTCCATCCCCAGAATTTTTAACAGAGCGAGTTGGAATGACTTATGGCCAATTTACTCTTTTGAAGTCTCTAGGGGATGAGTCCAGATTTCTGGAAAAGGAGTCACATGGGCGATAAAAAATGATTAGGATTTGTGGACAATACTATTCTCCATCGTTCTCCATCCCCAGAATTTTAAACAGAGCGAGTTGGAGTTACTTATGGCCAATTTACTCTTTTGAAGTCTCTAGGGGATGAGTCCAGATTTTTAGAAAAGGAGTCAACGTGGGCGATAAAAAATGATTAGGATTTGTGGACAATACTATTCTCCATCGTTCTCCATCCCCAGAATTTTTAACAGAGCGAGTTGGAATGACTTATGGCCAATTTACTCTTTTGAAGTCTCTAGGGGATGAGTCCAGATTTCTGGAAAAGGAGTCACATGGGCGATAAAAAATGATTAGGATTTGTGGACAATACTATTCTCCATCGTTCTCCATCCCCAGAATTTTAAACATTCGTTCTATAAAACTTAGTGTTTCCATTTTAAATACCAATATACTATTGTAAAATTTATATCAAGGACCATCTATCAGGTCTGCTTACTTGTATAAAAACAAAAAACGATTCTTTTTAGTTGTCAAAAATTTACTACCACATATACAAAGCAAAAGGAAAAAACGTGTATGTGTGGCATACCATAAACGTAAACAAACGTATACATGCACATGTAAGCAAAATGTAAACAACTTTTGACAACTAAAAAGAACATAAACAATGATCATCAGGCTTCTTGCGCAGACCTTTTCAATGGGCCTTGATTTATATTTTTATTATTTTGTTAGTTTTCTCAAAGTTTGTTGTGTTTGTAATATTATTAATTTTGGTTTAAAGTAGGGTTGAAGGTACTTTAAAATTCTTTCTTTTAATATTGAGTTACTAAACGTATTTTAGACTAATAATTGTTTTTGAATAATACTTTAACGATTTTTACTTAATAAGTCTTGGTAAACCTTTAGTAACTTTTTTTGAATAAGGCTGTTAGTCTTTTAATATTAAAATGTATGATTTTTCAAAAAATACGACTTAGAATGAAATTCTCATGAAAGTGCTGTGTGAGGGATATGGCCACTGTGTCCAAACCCTTCGACCTCAGGGAATCAAACATAATGGAAAATGAAGCTTATGGATAGGGCTACAATAACCTATAAGCACTTTTTCCAAATTGTATTTGTGAAAATTTTTATAAATTTTTGAAAATTTGACTTAGAGTGAAATACTCATGAAAGTGCTGTGTGAGGGATATGGCCACTGTGTCCAAACCCTTCGACCTCAGGGAATCAAACATAATGGAAAATGAAGCTTATGGACAGGGCTACAATAACCTATAAGCACTTTTTCCAAATTGTATTTGTGAAAATTTTTATACATTTTTGAAAATTTGACTTAGAGTGAAATTCTCATGAAAGTGCTGTGTGAGCGATATGGCCACTGTGTCCAAACCCTTCGACCTCAGGGAATCGAACATAATGGAAAATGAAGCTTATGGATAGGGCTACAATAACCTATAAGCACTTTTTCCAAAGCCCTATCCATAAGCTTCATTTTCCATTATGTTTGATTCCCTGAGGTCGAAGGGTTTGGACACAGTGGCCATATCCCTCACACAGCACTTTCATGAGAATTTCACTCTAAGTTAAATTTTCAAAAATGTATAAAAATTTTCACAAATACAATTTGGAAAAAGTGCTTATAGGTTATTGTAGCCCTATCCATAACCTTTATTTTCCATTATGTTCGATTCCCTGAGGTCGAAGGGTTTGGACACAGTGGCCATATCCCTCACACAGCACTTTCATGAGAATTTCACTCTAAGTCAAATTTTCAAAAATGTATAAAAATTTTCACAAATACAATTTGGAAAAAAAGCTTATAGGTTATTGTAGCCCTATCCATAAGCTTCATTTTCCATTATGTTTGATTCCCTGAGGTCGAAGGGTTTGGACACAGTGGCCATATCCCTCACTCAGCACTTTCATGAGAATTTCACTCTAAGTCAAATTTTCAAAAATGTATAAAAATTTTCACAAATACAATTTGGAAAATGTGCTTATAGGTTATTGTAGCCCTATCCATAAGTTTCATTTTCCATTATGTTTGATTCCCTGAGGTGGAAGGGTTTGGACACAGTGGCCATATCCCTCACACAGCACTTTCATGAGAATTTCACTCTAAGTCAAATTTTCAAAAATGTATAAAAATTTTCACAAATACAATTTGGAAAAAGTGCTTATAGGTTATTGTAGCCCTATCCATAAGCTTCATTTTCCATTATGTTTGATTCCCTGAGGTCGAAGGGTTTGGACACAGTGGCCATATCCCTCACACAGCACTTTCATGAGAATTTCACTTTAAGTCAAATTTTCAAAAATGTATAAAAATTTTCACAAATACAATTTGGAAAAAGTGCTTATAGGTTATTGTAGCCCTATCCATAAGCTTTATTTTCCATTATGTTTGATTCCCTGAGGTCGAAGGGTTTGGACACAGTGGCCATATCCCACACACAGCACTTTCATGAGAATTTCACTCTAAGTCAAATTTTCAAAAATGTATAAAAATTTTCACAAATACAATTTGGAAAAAGTGCTTATAGGTTATTGTAGCCCTATCCATAAGCTTCATTTTCCATTATGTCGAAGGGTTTGGACACAGTGGCCATATCCCTCACACAGCACTTTCATGAGAATTTCATTCTAAGTCGTATTTTTTGAAAAATCATACATTTTAATATTAAAAGACTAATAAAATATCTTATTATTGTTAAATATTAAATAAAAATTATTTATTTTTAATAAAAATTGCAAAATTTCGCGTAAATAGTCGTATTTTCTTTATACTACGCATGCGATATTTTTTTAAAATATTTTTTATCGCATGCGATATTTTTTAAAAACGAATTTAGCTTTTCATATTTATCTTCACACACGTGACAGTAGTTTGTTCTAATAGTTTGAAAAAAACTACTCATTGAAATTAACAGGTACGTACCTCACTTAAACAATACTTTGGCGTACAAATGGTCAAAAACAATATTGACTTATGGTCCCTACAAGTAGGCACAAATCTTATTTGGACACGTGCATAATATCAAAATTGCATTATTCAGCCTAAATCCATATGTATGCAGGGAACAGGTAAATTTTTAGGCATGGTAGCATAAGCCTATATATTGCAAAATAAGCATAATGCCTGGATTAGTCTACGACTGAAAGTTGGCGCAACAATTACTGAAACCATTAAACAATTTGGAGAGCTTTCTGAAGAAGCACAGGAGTCTCTTAACAAATTTTATAAAAAATATAGATTGCAGAACACATTCAAAGCATCAAGGGTAAGGCAAAATGAGGACCTCTTCAACATGTTGGCAGCATCTTGCGATCCACTTATTTCTTCCCTGCGGCATGTGAAGTCACGAATAGAGTTTGAAAATAATTATAGTTTAGAAATGGTTAGTCTTTTAGATATACCTTCTCTTACGAATTGTGATGAATATTTTACAGAAAATTGAAAAAATAAATTTAAAAAAAAAATAATTTTTTTTTTAATTTGTTGGGTAATAACACAGTACAACATTTTTCAGTTAATTGATTGCCAACTCAATTCTGTGAACTGTATGTGAAATTAGACCCAAAAAGAAGAATTTCTGCATCATTCGTTTTGTCTTCTTACCTGCGATTTGAAGTTAGTATCGATTTGAAGTTAGTACTATCGTATAGGGGAATTTATCACGTTTTAGGCCCTGTTGTTTGACATAGCTCGACAACCACAAGCCCAATTTAGTTGAAATAAATTTTAAAAAATTAAGAATTACAATTCCCTTAATCTGTTCATATATTGTACAAGTATACAAGTAACACTTTCGAAGTTAAAAATGAATGTATGAAGGGAAAAAATTATTTTTTGCCTAAAAATTAAATTTTTTTTTTTAAAAATACATAAAAAATCCAAAATGGAAAAAAGTTTCAAGTCTAGTTATTTTTTCGCAAAGTCACATAACCTATGAGACAAAGATCATAAAAATCGATGCACGCGTTTCGCTTTTATTCGCAATTGAGTAAAGGTATGAATTTCAAAAATCAGTTATAGCCACCACCCTTAAAATAAAAATATAAATTAAAAAATTATCATGCAAAAAAAAACTTTATTTATAAAAACTTAATGAAAATAAAATAATATGCAATTAATACGCAATTATAATATGCATAAAAACAAAATTTAGAACATTTTTCAGCAGTGTATACTTTTGTTTTCAATTGTTGTCTGTTTAATCCAGGACGAAAATTTATGCATGCATAGCACCTGGATTTATCATGTCCAGTTGTGTCTTCCACCCAAATTACTGGCTTCATAAAAGATAACTTTCTACTTTTTCCGTGAATCCATTTTAGAAGGGTAGTTAACAACTGTTGCAAACTGTGTTCGGCGTAAAATTTGCACCACTTAAATCTGCTTCATCGAAATAATTACAATACGCGGTTTTGAATTGCTCAGTAAACAAATTTTTTCGATCTTTTTTCTGTATTTTTCGGACGATATGACCACAAACGTAACAATATTCATCCAAATATGGGCACTTGTTGTTTTCCATATTGATATATTTTATGTTTTGTTGTTATTCACTTTTAAAAAACTGGAGAAAAATCACTTTTACTGTTCGCGTTCGTCGGCACTGGCTGAATGCCAAAAATCGATCAATGCACACCTATAAATACTACGTATTTTTGAATATTTTACTGCCAGGTACTTATAAATGGGCGCATATTTTAAGGGCGGCTGGCTACCTGATTCAGCACTTGTACGTTTCAAACTGCAAAACTTTCCAAATAATGACCACCCTTAAATGTGGGTGCAATTTCTGTAAAAAAATCATATAGGTAGCCACCGGAAAAACCCAAATAATAAAAAGGTCCACTTTCCGTTTAATTGTCCACGTACATTTATTACCGCAATCATAAAAATCAAATAACCTTTTGTTTATTCCTTTTTTTTTAATTCTCAGAATCATGAAAAAGGTGTCAATGTTTTCTCCAAATAATGTTGTGCATATCTCGAGCAAATTTTTGAAATTCATACATTTACTCAATTGCGAATAAAAGCGAAACGCGTGCATCGATTTTTATGATCTTTGTCTCATTTTGCTCATAGGTTATGTGACTTTGCGAAAAAATAACTAGACTTAAAACTTTTTTCCATTTTGGATTTTTTATGTATTTTAAAAAAAAAATTTAATTTTTAGGCAAAAAATAATTTTTTCCCTTCATACCTTCATTTTTAACTTCGAAAGTGTTACTTGTATACTTGTACAATATATGAACAGATTAAGGGAATTGTAATTCTTAATTTTTTAAAATTTATTTCAACTAAATTGGGCTAGTGGTTGTCGAGCTATGTCAAACAACAGGGCCTAAAACGTGATAAATTCCCCTATACGATAGTACTAACTTCAAATCGCAGGTAAGAAGACAAAACGAATGATGCAGAAATTTTTCTTTTTGGGTCTAATTTCACATACAGTTCACAGAATTGAGTTGGCAAATCATGTGTTGTAATGTGTAATTTAAAACATAAAACCCTAAAGAAAAAAAATAAAAACAATCTTAAAAATGTAAAAATAATTTTTTTTAGTTACCATAAAATTGATTTTTCTACTAATTTTAACTTTGATAACCCATAAGTAGGCCCCTACAAAGCGTAGCACCCTTTCCAAACGCTCATTTCATAGGCTGAACATCTATCATATGCTGTTTAAACTGTTCAATTATCTTATTCGGTTCAAAAGATATGATTTTTGCAACGAAAAAACTCGAATGGCGCCACTGTGCGACGCACACAGGGACAAATAGCCGAATTACGACGACAAAAATTTAATTATTTATTTTGTTAAACGCAACCACGTTTGCACTTAATATGTTCCATATACCCGTACGCAATCAAGTTATAAATATTTACTTTTTTACCGTATCACACTAGTTTAATATATTTTTAATTTAAATTCCAGTTATTATTAAAATAACAATTATATGTAGTGTAGGTATAATGTACTGTTTTTATTGTGAAATATTTTGACAAATTTACTTTAGCTAGAGCTAAAAAAAAAGATACAAACAGTTCCACGACTTTTCAATATAATAATAAAGTTTTAGTTCTAGTGCGATTAATCGGATTGTTAAAAAATTCAATACATTTACTAAAAGCAATTTCCCTAATTGTAGAGTTAGTAAATTTTCAAGTGCGCTTCGGCATAAGAAAAAAAAAACTTAAAAAATTTACTAAAGGCAATTTTCCTAATTGCAGAGTTAGTAAATTTTCAAGTGCGTTTCGGCTTAAGTATAAAAATAAAATAAATTTACATAAGGGCAATTCCTCCAATTGCGAGCTTAGTAAATTTGGAAGAAAAGTGCAAATAGTATCGGAGTAATCAAATGAAAAATAGCGGATAAGAATGATAAAGTTAAGTTTAATAGTTAGTGGAAGTTGAATTGGGTTCAAAAAATTTCATTATTTCCACGGTAGACTTAGAGATTACACTTTTGTTTAAAATTACATATGTATTTATTGTAGCAAAAATTAATAAAAAATAAAATTTTCATGAATCAAAAAATAAAATGTTTAGATTTAATTGTCTTTGAATCAATTAACGAAATTGAATGAAGAATTGTAGAGTTCAAGGGATTTAGATTTCCCCGGAATAAATAAAATTTTCTTAATTCGGGAAAAATTCAAATTTAATTTCCCAAATTAGTGCCGTTTCACACACGTCAAGTTTGACTCGTCAAGTCTTGAGTTTTTAGGAGAGAGGGGAAAAGAAATGGAATTCTCTTTTCCCTTCTCTCTTAAAAACTCAAGACTTGACTTGTGTGAACCGGCACTTAGTAAAAAATGCATATTCTTAAATTTAAATTTCCACCTAAATGAATAAAATTTAATATTCTTAAATTGAATATAATTCTTAAAAATTTAAATAAAATTTAATTTCCCTCGTAAATAAAAATTAATATTCTTAAACTGAATATAATTCTTAAAATTTTAAATAAAATTTAATTTCCCTCGTAGATAAAAATTAATATTCTTAACTTGAATATAATTCTTGAAAGTTTAAATAAATTTTAATTTCCCGCATAAAGAAAAAATTAATAGTCTTACTTTGAATACAAGTTCTTAAGATTTTTTTTTAAATATAAAATATAATTTTACTATAAAAATAGAATATTAATATTCTTAATGAATCAACATTTTAATTTAAATTTCCCGTATTAATATTTTTAAATTAAGTAAAGTCTAGAATTTTCAATGAATGTTAAGGTCGATGAAAACTGAAACTAAACTGAAGTTTAAATTTTCTACATCAATTCAAAATTAAACTGTCCTGAATTGGGAAAATTTAGGTAATCTATCGGTTGACTAAAGTTTGAATGGAGTTATGATCGCGGTAGGATTTAGTCAGTCGATGTCGGAGGAAACAGGAATTTGGTAAATTTGATACCACTTAAAAGATAGATGCAATTGTAACCCTTAGGTAACAATATCCACTTTTCTGATATATTTGTTTTTAACTATTTGTAGTTACCCAACCCCCTGATCAATACAGAAAGGTGGTATTTTTCTTTGTTGTTTCTTAGTTTGTCCACTAATAATCCCTAACTTGCAATCTGAACACTCGATTAGTGAGGCCAACTAAGCCCTACCCAAAGTTACCATTATTATATTTACTATTGCATCTATATAGGTGGCTATAACCCTGTAATTGCCAAATTGTTTAAAACGTTAAGAATCGAAAATAACTTTTATCGGAACGGTTTTTAGATTCCTATAACCTTCGAAAAGTTTCAGGGTTTAAAATACGTATAATCCAAAAGCTAATACTTAGGAACTTGGAACATTTATATATTGGTTGTATAAATTTTTTTGGTTGTATAAATTTTTTATTGCAACTATGCCGAATGCAACTGGAAGCTCTGATTTAACTTTTAACACCCTGTACAAGGAGCAGTTCTTGTTCGACTGTGAGAATATGCGCCAGTTTAGGGAAAGTTTTGATGTTATTACTATACAGGATCATAATGAGTCAACACTGAAGTTAATGTTAAGGGTGCTGGACGAAAAATAGGCGAAATTAGAGGACTCTTACAGAAAGGTCATGGTAACTCAGGATGCCTCAGTTGGAGTTGAATTCAAAACTTAAGCCAGGGACGAGTATGCCACTTGTTCAGGGTTATACAAACAGTGTTATTCCCAAATTAGTGAAAGTTTAAAGATTAGCCGAATAGAGTCGGTTCAAAACCCAGCATTCCAGTCAACGTCGTGATATGCCCACTCAGAACCTTACCTATTGCCCAATACTGCAGATAGTTTTCTAAAATTGCCTCCATGCGAAACAGAAATTTTCAAAGGCAATTATGAACAGTGGCCCTCATTTCGAGACATGTTCACTGCGGTGTATATAAATCATTCAAAACTATCCCCGGTTGTGAAATTGTATCACCTCAGAAATAAGACACGGGGTGAGGAAGGAGCGATAGTGAAAAGATATACTTTGTCCAATGAGAACTTCGCGCTTGCGTGGGATGCGCTTAAAACCCGCTATGAAAATAAGCGTGTACCGAGTGCCCCGGTAGGCTAGCTGGTAGTGAGCTAGTCTATCAGCGCCGGGGTTGCGGGTTTCTCACCTGGCAAGAAAAACACAGGAAAATCAAGTGAAAGAAAACCCAGGAAGTAGTAGTAGTGCCAACAGAAGTACAATGTACCAAAATCCAACGCACAACCAAAAAAGTGTGGATCACAATGGGACCCATTCGGAGAAGCCAAGCACTTCGACACAAGTTCAAGCGAATTGTTCAGCTAGCAATGAAAATATTTTGCTAAGGACTGCAATAATGCAGATAGAACACCTAGGTGAACATACTGTGCCACAGTGTATATTCGCTGCCAAACTGGGTCCCATACCACCTTTTCAAATTTATTGCTGGCGAAGTCTACACTAGCCCCTATACAAACTGTCTGTTTATAGCAGATTCGCGGCCAAGCTCAGGCCGAATATACCCCCAAGCACGCGGGATATAACTCTAAAGGAGATAAACCACGTCAAGGTGAGGTTGATTGCCTTGTCTCAAAAGGCAATTTTTCATGAGGAGTACCAATGCTTGCTAGAATCGCAAACAATAGCAAAAAAAAGCACTTTAAAAATCTTAAACCCATTTCTTGATGCAAATTCTGTTATAAGGGTAAATGGCAGACTGGCTCAATCGTCTCTGCCCTACAATGAAAAATATCCCGTGATACTGCCAGGCAACTCCCGATTTTGCCATCTGTATCTAACACATTTGCATGAGTTTCTCTACCATGCAGATGTGCCGAATCTTTTTCGACTCAAACCCCGAGTGAAAAAGGTAATACGGCACACACTGGGGATTTTTGTATGGAGGTGAGGAAAAAAGTATATTTTTCAAAAAATATAATGATTTCATTACAAATTTAGTTTTATTTATATAGTAATACACAAAAGTAATCAAAATAAAGAAAGTTAGAGAAATATATATCGTTACCTACAATGTAAAAAGCCCTAACTAACAAAAAAAATGTAAATGATTTTTTTAATTCATTATTTATTTTAAATCTATTTTAAATTTCATCACAAACTTAGTTTTATTTATATAGTTATATACAAAAGTAATCAAAATAAAGAAAGCTAGACAAATGTATATCGTTACCTACAATGTAAAAAGCCCTAACTAACAAAAAATTTAAATGATTTTTTTAATTTTTAATTTATTATTTATTTTAAATCTACTTTTTAATTTATTATTCTAAAAGAGCCTTAACTTCGTCGCTTATATCACTATGCTTTTTCTGGCTAAATGAAGGAGTCAAGTGTGAGATCATGGGATCTGATGTTACCATCATTCGGTGCATAATATCTTCGTTCGTGGCAATTCGACTGCATTTTCTGGAGTGTCTAAGGCGATATTTTTTATAGTCTTTGTTACGACTTTCCTGAGCCTCTTCGGATAATAAGCCTACAGGAAAAATACACTTTTCAATTATATATTTTCCATGAATCAGAATTTTGTGGAGTGTTGGTGGCATATTGTACCACTCGTACAGTGCAACAAACTTTTTTGCCGTCTCCAGACAAAAATCACCAAATTTTTTCGGATCTAGTGCCTCGGTAATGGTTATAGCTTCGAGAATTGTTGAAAACCTCTTGATTATGTCTTCATCTAGACCCGTGATTTCGGAAATTAAAGCAGGATTAGCAAAGAATCTTCGTGACGTATTTCCTGAATTTGTCGTACCAGAGCCTTGTTTAACAGTATCAACCTGTATTCCAATTTTCTCTTTAATTTCACGCTTTATCAAACATTTTCGGGCTTCTCTTATCGGACGAGTATTTGAGTCGGCTCTTCCACGTTTAAATTCAAGATTGTAAGCTACATGCAAAAGACACTCCATCAGCTTAATACGCGCATGAAGTGGTGACATACCAAATTGCAGTGCTTGTTCATTTACGGGCATAGCTTGAACTTCTTCGATTTTATTCATCTTAGATGTTGTTGCTCCACAAATAAAACAAGAAGATGCTGCTGGTGTCTCTGTTACTGATTGTGCTGTCTTGCCGTCAATCATTGTAAAATATAATTCATGTTTAACTTTAAAGTTACGATTATTTACTGTTAACTCAAATTCTTTTAGTTGAGATATCTCCTCATCGACTCTTCTCTTTTCTTCTCGTATAACTTGAGGTGTCTCTTTAACGTACGCAAACTGTAGTGTTCTACAATATTGTGTGGAAGAAGGTTTATTGTTGTTCCATACTAATTTATTTATGTCATCACTCAATGATAATTTTAGTGGTACAACTGATGTCATATATAAATGAGAATCAGAAATTTGATCATCTGAAAACCTCTGTTGATATTCGCTTTGACCAGATGCCCCATCACATCCCCATTTATAGTACATTGTTAGATTTCCGCTTTCAATATTATTTATTTCCTTTACAAAATACAAAAAAAAAAAAAAACTTAAGTCTCTGCAGATTTTTTTTTTCAATTTTAGTATACTGAAATATACTACTTTAAATAGAAAAAAAAGAAAAACGTTAGCTCACATAGTAAAATAATAAGTTGGTTCGGTAAAACACACAAGTTCTGAGTTTGAGACGGATATAAAAAAAACTGGCAGTCAGATCGGAGTAAATCTGTTTGATTTGATTGTACCATTTAGTCTAAAATTGCAACATATCACTGCATATTGCTTGAAGACTATGTTGACAATTTGACTTTTTTCCGCGAAATCCCCAGTGTGCGGCAGTGCAAAACTTGCATTATCTATAAGCAGCAAGCGTGTGTTCAGCTCATGGCACCTTTACCTCCAGAAAGGTGCAAATTATCTTTACCGTTTCAGGTTACCGGTATAGACTTTGCCCGCACGTTCGACCTCAAGTCTTCGGCATAACGCACTGCGGCTTTAACAAAAGGATATGTATCAGTTTTTGTCTGTTTCAGCACGAAGGCAGTCCATTTGGAACCATGCTCGGACTTGACTAAAGCAGCCTTCCGTGCCAAAGGAAATTGATTGCTGCCATCAAATCGATAGCAGAGGTACTGTGCACCGAGTAGGGGAGTCGAGCCAATGACCAGTCCGGGGAGCATGTACAATATACATTGTACACTCATGTTTTTTTTTATCGAAATACAAATTGAAATTTCATTTGAAATTAAAATAACGGTCAGTTTCAAACTTCTAACTTCAAATTAATTTTTAAATTATTATTTGAGCCACCTTGAACAAACTAATGATGCAGAAGTTTTGGGTCTTCTTTCATAAACAATTATCAGAATTGAGTCCCGAATCAATCACCCGAAAAATGTTGTACTGTGTAATGATCCTTTGGCTATAGAGACAAACATCCGTAGAAAGAAAACGTGTTTTCTCATTGAAACCTTCTTGATAAAATTAGAAAAAGGCTTTCAAACGATTCTGTAAATGCTTATTCTGAACTAAAATCCTATTGTTACATAAATATTTTGTAATAATTTGTTTGAAATTTGAATTAATTATGTGGCAATAAGTACTTTAGTCTATTTGTTTATTTTTATAGGAGAACAATTTAAAACTTTATAGGTAGCTTTTTGGAAATTTACTCGAAATTTAATATAATCATCAGTTCTCTGCGGTTATAAGTTTTTAAGGTTTTATTCCAAAAAAGATGAATGCATTTATAAACTTATTTAAGGAAATATAATTTCTTCAAATAAATAAAATTAAATAATATTTTGCATCGATTTGTATTGAGTGGGAATCCCCGGGATCCCTGGAAATTGAAAAATAAATCTCGCTTTCCCGGGAAATGAAAAATTCCGGGAAAAGAAAAACTCTAATATATACATATACTGAACAAAAACATTTAGTTTAAAATTCTTATTTTTGGTGTAATACAATAAATAATAAAAATAGAAAAGCACAGCAAAACGGTGAAAAACAAAAACAACTTTTTGCATGAGTAGTAACAATGTAACAACAATAAAACTAGATGAAAGAAATGCATACGTAACATTTTATGCTAAAGAATGCAATACTGAAAAAAACAAAACAATATTAACTACCTAACGGCTAAACCAATTGTTCGTACACGTTCCCTTTCGCCCTCTGTTTTTACAAAGACGGTTGATGCTGATACATTAAAAAATATTAGTAAAAAATGTTACCATGAATTCAAACACAGACGCAATGGGAAAATCACAAGTAAAAAGTTGTCAAAAGCCTCAAGTACAAGTTGGTATGGACAGGTACATAACAGTGCATAAACGGGGTCGCAGCCCTACCTCTGCAGCAGTTGCTTCGGTCTCAAAAGTACCATCTTTTGATAAGATAAATTCTCAAAATCGTTTTGCAGTTCTGGAGGATGAATCCTCTGAAGAACCAAACGTCATAAAATCGTCCAAGCCTCCCCCGATATATCTTAGGGAGCAAAACTCAAATGAGCTAATAAAGAGATTGATATCGGTGATAGGTGAAAATTCGTTTTACGTAGCTGCTATCAAGCGTGGTAGTATAAACGAGACTAAAATACAAATCAATCATGATAATGATTTTCGCAAAATAATAAACAAATTTGAAGCACTTAAAAAAACTTTTATACATACCAACTGAAAAGCAGTAAAGGTCTTCAGGTAGTTATTAAGGGAATTGACTCATGTGTGGACCCTGAAGAGGTAAAAACAGTCCTAGAAGAAAAAGGCTTCAAAATAAAACATGTAGTAAATATTAAAAATAGAGAAAAAAATCCCCAACCACATTTTCGAGTGGAGTTTGAACCCGGCGACGTAAAGCTTACAAAAACGAAAGGCATCCGATTTACAATTTGAAATATATTCTCTATAGAAGAATAACTATAGGAGAGCCACACAAAAGAAATGGTCCCGTTCAATGTTTAAACTGTCAAGAATGTGGTCATACTAAGGCATACTGCTATTTACCCCCTGTTTGTGTAGTATGTGGTGAATTACATGGTACAGTTCTCTGCGATAAGTCTAAAACCGACCTCAACGTAAAAAAATTTAGCAATTGTGGCGGTAACCACACTGCCAATTATAGAGGATGCCCTGTATATAATTTCGTCAAGCAGTCGGTTGGACCAAAAACTAATCCTCCCCAAATGCAGTTAATAAATCAAATGACATTAGAGTTGTGTCGTTCATGAACGAACTCGTTCAATTGAACGGATCAGTCAGATGAACGATGAACGGCCGTTCAGTTTCATCGGTCAATTTCGTTCAATGGTTCACTTGAGTCTTTTTAGTCAGTCGGTCACTTGTTTACCGAACAACTGGTTGAAAAGAAACAACAATACTATTGTGGTCTATTTGTAATGTCAGTAAAATATACTTATTTCATTGGTTGTTGTCAAGTTTTTTTGCGACCTAATATTCAATTTGGCGACATGGCGATTTTGAGATGAATAAGATAACAGATGATTAGGAAAAAACCCAACAAACAAATTTATATTTCCTTAAAGTATTAAAAATGGATAAAAATACTTTTATGAAGTTATCTGAAGATTGTTTTAAACATATTAATAATGAAATTGTGAAAATTTATGAATTATTTAAGGAAAAACATTAAGCAGAAATCGTGGTCGGTTATACACGTTCATGTTGGCTGATTCTACATTGTACTCAGTTTGAAGTGATTAACAAATAACTTCAAGGTATGGGTAATCATCTCGATTTTGATGTGATTAGAGCTTAATCATGTTCGAGTGCCTTTAACGCTTTTAAGAACCCGAGTGTGAACATAGTATAAGCCATGAATTTGCTTTGAGACTCGTAGATAATTTTACCCTTTATTTGGAAAGACTATTTCAATGGTATTCCATATAAGTTTAATCAGTTTTTGAAAAAAGTTTATTGCTATAAGTATACGTCCGGTAAAGTCTGTGTTGAAAGAGTTATTTTTAATAAATAACTCCACGAAAACTTGCCTTCAAAGTAGAGTGCAATACAAACTTCCATTATTACAACTATACTTTTACCTACCAGATAGGATTAACCTTAATTTACTTGAGCGATCACTTTAAGTTAAAGTAAAGTTTTAATAATGGATAAGGCCGTTTAAAGTCTACTTTCAGCTATCGGTTAGTTGTGAAAACGGGCCTAAGATTTATTAATTATATGAATGTAAATAGCACTTTTGTACCTTCACACGATATGTTGAATAAACTGAATCGTATACATTGTTAAAAAAAAACAGTAAGAACTGCCTTGCCGGTGATGTGTATAGCGTTTTAGATATATATCCAATATTTCTTTAATACTAACCACAAAAAAAAACGTTTTGCTGCTTTAATTAGACTATTGTAAACTATTGTACCTTTTTTGTATTCACTTACTTTAATTAAATATAATATGTATAACTGCGACTATATAGAAAATATTTTTAAATATATTTGATATTGTCAAAAACGCAAAAAATCTTTTGGCGATTTTTGACAATTAATTTGGCAAAACAGGGGTCTAATCACCGCATTCGATACTGTCGTATCGAATAAACTATCAAATGTTTTTGCATACGATAGACACTGACGTATCGAATGAAAACTCGAGAAATGTAATGTCGAGTTTCTCTTTATCGAATGCTACTTATTTCAAATGAAATAAATTTCATTCCATATCGAGAGTCGTGATACCAAAATAAATAATTTCGATCAATTTTGCTCCATATCGTATGCGGTGATTAGACCCCAGATCAAAATAAATCCGACAATTCTGGCTGCTTTTCACACTCTTCTACAATTTACATGAGCGATGCCAGTTGTTCGTAATATAAAACCCGCCAAATGAAAATTTTTTCATTTGAGCAGAAAATTTTATACATATTTATTTTATTTATTTATTTATAGCATTAGAAAATAATTACAAATTATAGACTAATACTACATTTACATTAGGCCGAAATCTTGTAGATTTGATTTAAAATCTTCTTCGAAATCTAGTGCGTTTACATTACACTTTTTTGACATTAGCGAGATTTTGTTTTTATAACAAAACAACTAACTAAAAGTCTTTTCGTTACACATACAAACACAAAAAGAAATATACATTAAAAAATTTGCATTGCCTTTTATTAATAATCAACGATATTTATTTTATCAATATTATTCGTCTTTTTTATTTTTTTTACACTTTTTTATTTATTTATTTTATAAAACTTTTTAATTTTTTTTCAACAATTTTTGTTTTTTTTTTAAATGTCATTTTTTCTTGTGCAGGGAAGTTTTTTTTAGTGCTATATTGAAAAAACCATAGTTGCATCATTAAGTACTACTAGATTTTGAGTAGATTTCGTCGAAATCTAGTCACGAAGTAGATTTTGTTTTGTATGGGAAATCTAGTCAAAAACAACTAGATTTGGCTCGAAAGTACTAGATTTTCCGTAGGTGTAAATGTAGTATAATGAATAACGAGGCCATGGCTACAAGGCCTTAGGCTCTTATTTTATTTATTATTTAAATAAATAACCAAATTCAATATTCGACAGCTTTATTTTTTAAAGCGTTGATGTGACTATTGAAATGTTTAAACTTAAATCTCGCGACAAGCTTTCATATAAAAAAAAAATTGCGTATTGACAAGCCACATGCTTTTATATGAAAATTTAAGTTCTAAAAACAGACAGTAAAAGTTTTTAAGTAATTTTGTTTTTAAGAAGGTTTTTTACTTCTAATTTTTATAAAATAAAAACAAAAAATAAAATGCATGTTATCATATCTTTTGAAAAAATAACACATATGAATAATAATAATTACATCTGCTATTTGTTCATGCTTTTTTACGATTGCTGTTATTTTTATTTTTTAGAGTCTTTTGTTCTTTAAATACCACATCCATTTTAAATTTTTTGTTATTTTCTTACATTATTTTTGTTTATATTTTGAAAAATTGCGCTCAGCATTTGCTGTAGGTAGGTATATATGGAAAAAACTTCGGACTTATGACAACGTCTTACTTTGAATAAGACCTCGCAAAAAATGTTGTTAAAAATTAGAACACCAAACAAGTATTAAAATAGCCGCGTTTAGCGAGAAATCACTACATATGGCAGCCCAGATTATACTATAAAAATTTTAAAACAATGTGGCAAATTGCCACTGGTAATGTGTTAAAAGAAACAAGTATAATATATTCGTATAACATAAACACTATAATAGTTTTGTTTCTTTTCAATCAGTTGTTTGGTAAACGAAAAACACAACTGCGAATTTGGGAACACTCAAAAAGTTTTACAGTAGCTGAGTGTAATTTACTAAAATTATTTTCTGTAAAGTTAAAAATTAATGAAAATTTTGTTATTTTATAATTAAACAAATTCTTCAACTGTTTCAACATGTTGTTCCAAAAACAAATATGTTCAGTTATTTTTTATACATAAAATAAAACTGAAATACTTAACTGCAAAGTTATCTTAAATTATTTTATTATTTACATACCTACATGCATGTGCACATAAATAATAAACAAAAATATTTCGCTTATTTGGTGCACTCACAATATTCTGTAAGTAAAATTAACTGAAATGATTTTATAAAATAAATAAAAATTCAGTTAAAAATGGTCTTCATACTTATTTTTCAATTATTTTTAACAAAAAGTTCATTTAATTTTTATTTTCAAAAATTCAACCCCATGTTTCGTAAAAACGAATGAATTTTCAGTTATTTTATATAAATTAACTATCAAAAAATTAACTACATATTCCGTAAAAAACAAAGGAATATTCAATTACCATAAAAAATTAACTATACATTCCGTAAAAACATTTTATATAATTTAGGTGTAGGTAATAATGACAGGGAAAAATACTGTTTTAGCTGGCTTAGTATGTAATTTAAATTGAGTTAAAATTAACTAAAAAGCCCTTTGAATGGATTTTTTGTAGTTTGTATATTTAAAATTAAAAATAACAGACAAATTAAGTCATTTTAATTAATGTCTTCATTTACAATTCCTTTGTTTTAAATGAAATTATCCGTTTAGTAATTAAATTTTCAGTTATTCAAACTTAATATTCTTTGGAATTTACCTACATAATATTTTGAGTGTAACATCACAAAAGTATGCTATTCTTGTTTCTTTTAACACATTGCCGTATTCAATCAATTGTGAATGAATGAACGAAAACCACAAAAGACCGACTGACACAAAAGATCAAGTGACCCAAAAGATTAACTGACCCAAAAAACCAAGTGACCTGAAATGAACGAACTCGTTCATTGTTTTGAATTGAACGATAATGACCGGTCACCTAAATGAACGATTAAGCCCAAGACTAAATGACATACAGGCTCCGCAGCCTGGTAATAACAGAACATCTTATGCTAACGTCCTAACATCAAACCATGTGCCAACGCAAGGTGCCTCGCCAAATAATGACGAAACTCCAGTTTCTAATTTAAGTCGTCTAGAAAAAACCATAGAAACATTAGTGCAAACAGTTAATAACTTCACGAACACAATGGGTAATTATGATGACGGAAATTCTTAGAATGCAATCGATGTTATTGCAAGCTATACTTAACAAGCCATGAACTGTTTAAAAATTTGATTTTGGAACGCAAACGGCATCCGCCAACATAAAAATGAATTATAATACTTTCTTAAAAATAAACAAATTGATGTCATGATGGTTTCTAAAACTCATTTGACCTCAAGAAATACGTTTAAAATCAATGGTTATATACTATATGATACCAAGAGCTTGTAAAGGTTCTGCCATTTTGATAAAAACAAGAGTCAAACACTACCTAATGTGTGATCATCGTGAAGATTACCTCCAAGCAACGAACATTTGCGTTGAGGAATTAAATAGAGGCCTAGTAATTTCACCTCCCCACCTAGGTACTTAATATCAGAAGGCCAATATTATAAATATTTTAAATCATTAGGACCCTGTTTTCTAGCCGCCGGCGATTATAACGCTAAACATACATTCTGGGGGTCACGACCTTTAACACCAAAGGGTCGTGTTTTATTTAACACAATTTCTAAAATGGATTTAAATGTGGTAGCGAGCGGACAACCAACATATTGGCCTACTGATCAGCAAAAAATTCCAGATGTCATCGATTTCGGAGTGGTTTAAAACATCCCCATAGAATCGATCCATGTTGAAGCTTCCTTAGAATTATCTTCCGACCACACACCTACAATTGTTACTCTAGTGAACCCCAATAGTATTGTATCTCCGACTGGTTACTTAGCGACGTCAGCTACACAAATTAATTGGTTAAAATATAAAAAATATCTCAGTACCCATTGCACAGAAAATATTCCGCTTAGTACACCGGAGAATGTAGATCGCTCTATAGTTAATTTTGACAGTTTTCCTAAAATAGCTGTTCAACATTCCAGTGCTGCCACCAAAAAAACAGATAAAAAATTAAAATATATTCCACAGATGTCGAGCGTCTCCTGTCTGAAAAAAGAAGAGTTCGAAGAGAGTGGCAATTGCACAGATCCCCGCAACTTAAGAATTTATTAAAAGAGTGCACAAAAAGGTTTAGAAACTTACTGCAGACCCAGAAAACTGCTTCTCTAGAAAAATATCTTAAGGAACTTGATGCAACTCCACAATCTGACTTCTCATTATGGCGTGCAGCTAGAAATCTAAAAAGACCAGTTATATCAAAGCCACCATTAAGAATATTGAATGGTAGTTGGGCAAGAAACGATATTGAAAAAGGAAATCTGTTTGTGAGTCACTTGAAAAACATATTTACACCAAATTTATCTAACGATATTGCGGTCGAGTTACCACTTGTTGCTGCTAGAGCAGCTATTCCCATAAGATTTGAAATAAAAGATATCGAAAAGGCTACTTGTGACTTAAACACTAAGAAGGCACCCGGTATTGATAAGATCAGTAATAAAATGCTTTTAGAGCTACCTCGCATAGCAAAGAAAATTATTCTTTTTATTTTTAATGCTATTTTACGGCTTGAATACTACCCTCAAGAATGGAAGGTTTCCTTAGTTACCATGATATCAACGGCAGGGAAAGATCATACAAAAGTTGAGTCATATAGGCCTATTAGCTTATTATCAAATATGTCAAATCTGTTTAAGAAATTTTAGTTTCAAAATTAACACCGATTTTAGATGACAATAGATGTATTCCAAACCATCAGTTTGGAATTAGAAAAACACAGCACAATTGAACAAACTCATCGAATAGTAAATGTCATAAGAAAAGCTTTTGAAGAAAAAAAATATTGCTCAGCACTCTTCATCGATGTTTCGCAAGCTTTTGATAAAGTCTGGCATGAAGGCTTATTACATAAATTGAAGCAAAATTTACCAGCAAACACACACAAGCTGTTAGAAATCTACTTAGTCGGCCGTCAATTTATTATTAAAGAAGGAGATTCCTTAAGTTCACCTCAGACAATTGGCGCTGGAGTTCCACAAGGCAGCATCCTGGGCCCTCTTTTATACTTATGGCGATTTCTTTTCTGAGAAATATGTTGCATAAATGTTACATGCTCTACACAAAAGAGATAGAGCATGTAACATTTATGCAACACATTTCTCAGAAAAGAAATCGCCATTAATTTATACTTCGGACATGCCAACAAACAACTACACCCAAACTTCAACATTTGCAGACGATACAGCTTTTCTAAGCGTACACGAAAACAGTTATGAAGCATCTCGTTATTTACAGGATAATATATTTCAACTAGAAATTGGGCTTGGACAATGGAGGATAATGGTAAATAAGCAAAAATGCGTACATATAACATTCACGTTGCGCCGGGAATCTTGCCCCCATATTACAATCAATAATCAAATAATTCCTCAACATTCGCATGTAAAATATCTCGGTTTACATCTGGATCGGCGATTAACGTGGAATTGCCATATAGAGGCAAAATTAACTCAAATGAAACTAAAAGCCATTCAAATTCATTGGCTTATTGGAAGAAATTCTGTCCTTAGTCGCGATTGCAAGCTTCTTCTTTACAACTCTATCTTAACGCCTATCTGGTGCTACGGTATTCAACTATGGGGCACCGCCTCGGTATAATCACAGCAGCTCCATGGTACGTTAAAAACTCAAACATTCATAAGGATCTCAATGTGCCATTAGTAGAAACTATGATTACAAAATATGCAGTAAAATATTTCAAAAGGCTTGAACAACACCCAAATCCACTAGCTCGAAATATTTCAAATCATGGCGGCCACACTCGCTTATGAAGAAGAGACACTGCAGCACTTACCCAACTAGAAGAGCGATAAGCACCTATGTATATATGTGAACAGAACCCGTGAAGAAGAAAAAATTTTGGTCTGGCACTGGCAGGACATAAATAAAGAATTAGGATAAGATTTGATTAATTATTGTTAGTTCATATTTAATATATGAAGATTCAATACAGAAAAAAAAAATATATAGATAAGGTGGCGAAGAGAGATCCTTCAACATTCACTGCGAGGGATAGGCACCTTCTGAGACGGCACTGGCAAAGCGTCGCTAAATTTGAAAGAACTTACGGCCCTGTCAGTACCGTGGTTGGATGGCCCTATCCTTAAAAAGCAGGTGTATGACGCCACCGACCCGGACACTGCTCAAGAGTAAAAAGCCGGTGGCTTCGTCAACCTGCCGTTGGGCAGGAAGAGAAGGAAGGTGTTGCCCCGATGACCAAGGCACTCATATATTCGGAACGAGCTGCGGAGGAAAAGGGGCGATACCCAAGACAGCAGGCAAAGTGGATAAGGCAGCGTATACGGGGAAGAAGACTAGTAATCCTCCGTCCGATTCCACTAGTGGCTCTCGTAGGGTGGCCAAAAATGGAAAAGCACTGCCGAAGTCGCCGAGCTCATTGAAGAGGTCTGCTACATCTCCGACCGAAGCTCCTAATGGCTCTAATAAGAAGACCATTAATAGGGTCAGATCTGGGGATGATCAGTCTTCTTCAACGAGCAAGAAAGTGAAGAAGTCGACCAGCCTGGAGGGTCATCTGCAGGTGGCTGTCATCGATCGGAATCTTCCGGATGGGAGGATCAGTGCCGAGCTGTGACAGTTAGTAGAGGCTAGGCTTATCGCCAAATTGGCTGTATTTAAAGGCAAAGAAGAGGATGTATCCTTCAATGGTGCAGACTGGGTTAAGGGAGTGAAAGTTCTCAACTGTGGTAACAAGAATTCATTGGAATTTTTAAGAACCACAATTGACAAATGTAACGACATTAACCAAGGAGACAGGTTTGAAGTTATACAAGCCTCTGATTTGCCAATTAGGTCCATAGGGACAGTATGGATTCCACTACCAGTACGCTCGGTGGAAACTATAGTGGTAGTATTGGGCAACCAAAACAGTATGCTTCTTAGCGACCAATGGAGGCTTGTGACCTCACTGGTGTGCAAGGAGAATACCGCTAAGGACTTCCGCATCGCTGTGGATCGGAAGGCCATGGACTTCTTGGAGGAGGTGCGAGGGGTGTTTGTTAAGTTAGGTTAAGGTAACGTCAGGTTTCGGTAACCGACACATGAAAGGACCAAGGAAGCTGTAAGTGGTGCAAAAAAAAACCTGCGCCATTGTGAAGCAGCTTCAACTGGCAAGCTTGCTCACCAGGGGACTAATTATTGCATTCGATATCGATCGAAATCCCATTTAAATTGTATTGTAATTTCGATCGATATCGAATGTCGTAATTTGGCCCCAGCACTCGAACGGGCGTAGCCCTTATCCAAGAACCATGGATAAATAAAAATAAGGTTTGCGGATTAAAGGTTGCGGGATACACTCTGTTTGTCCCGTCCACAGAGCACAAGGTAAGAACGTGTATATTAGCGAGGAATTGATCTTACATTAGTGAACCGTGACGAGAAACTTGTTGTTGATTGGAGGGTGGCAACGGCCTGTACTTTTTCACCATAGCCGTTCTATCTTTACACTGAATTTTGGCCTGCCTAGGGTTGCTCCGTTTAGTAACCCGAGAGGGACAATATGGGATTCCTTTAAAGAAAGGGTCTGAAATGGGTTGGCACAACAAGCCTTGGGCGACTTGCTGCCTACTGATATGGAAGGTGTTGTGAACAGGATCGCTAATCTGTTAAGAGAAAGCTATGAGCAATCCTGCCCGGTTACATTTCCGGGTAGGCGTAAACAGCCCAAATGGTGGACCAGGGAACTTCATGTTCAAAGGTCTACGGTTAGGAGACTGTATAATAGGGTCAAGCTTACAAGAGCACCAGTGGATTGGAACAATCACAGGGTTGCAATTCTGTGTATGCATCGATAATGTGAACGAGTTGTCCAGATTCCGACGGATATTAAGCCTGGGGGTCGATTCTGGTTCTGTGAAACTGTGAAATGAAAAAAAACTCATCATTTTCGTTTTCATGAGCACTTTTCACATTAGCACTTCACATTTACACAAAATGCGATTCCCGTTCTTTTAATGAAAAAGTGTTTCATTCCATTGTAGCTGTGAAACTTTTGTAACTATATTAATAAAATGTAAAAGTCAAATGCAGATATCAAAGCTTAGGATTTTGAAACGGCGCTAAGCCGCAAACGAGTTTTTTTAATGCTTGAGCTGCAAGCATTTATTTTTGCTAAAAGAGTTTTTTTGAAGAGAGAAAAAAATACAATTTTATGGCTCCTTTTGTTTTATACAATATAAATTTTTTCAGTAAAAGAGTTTTTGTTGTTTTTTATTTTCATACATATTTACATACATATGTACATGGTAAATGTTTTTAACTTAAAATAAATAAGGAGTAAACCGCAAATTCCAAATTTGTTGCATTTTGGTTTTTTTCATAAACGATATTGCATCTGAAAGACGTTGGCCCCAATGTCCTGCCCAATTGCGCGCAAGAAATAGGAAAGGAAACAATTTTACATAAAATGTGTTAATATATAAAAACAACAGCAATTTTTTAACGCAAAAAAATTTTTGTTCAAATAACAAGAGCAGTTTGAATGTAAAATCGATCAATCAATGAGTTGACAAATGAGTTTTTTGGGTTGATTGCCCCAAAATATTTATTGCAGTAAATAATTTTGGCATAAAACTGACATCTACGAAAATAATGTTATTAACTTATGTGAAAGTTTTTTTTAGGGTATTAAAATAAAAGCTTGTTTTTGAAAAAAGTTTTTTACTTTTAATTTATTTTTTAATATCAATCACATCAAGTTATTTAATTTACTTGTTTTTCTACACAAGTAAATTTCGCGACAAGTTTTTTTGTAATGACAATTGGCAAGATTTTATATCATAGTGCCGGTCCAGACCTGCAATTTTTGTTGCAGCAATTCTTGAGTTTATTTGTGAAAGTGGTGAGAAAATTTTGGAGCGGAACTCATTTCAGCAATATAATCATGAATTTCTGCAACAAAAATTCCAAATTTGGACAATGAATTATAAATAAGGTAATGCCTCTATTAGTTGCTAGTAAAATTTTCAAGTAAAAGTTACTGCCAGGCCCACGATGTCTACAAGAACATTTCTATCGCATATTTATATTGAAAACAATAATAGAAAACTAAAATTTGTTGTTGTTTTCAAAACAAATATACGAAAGAATTGTTCTTGTCGACATCGTGGGCCTGGGCCTTAATTTCTTTCGTTTAAGCTTTCGAGTTATTCTTAGCAAGCCTTTTCATTTGATACCTATATTATAAGATTGTATTAAAAATAGCTAGACCGCCATTTTGGCTGTGCTGCTATGTTTGATTTAGAATGACATTGTTATTTCATTGTTTACAACATGGTGAAATAAACATGCACTACGCCAGATGACGATTTTTTCCTCCTGCATTGTTTGTGTTGAAATAATTTGTTAAAAAATATTACTTGTTCATTATTTTACTTTGATAAATTTAATTATTTCAATTGAATATGTTTTGTATTTTTTGTTACTTAAATATTTTTCTATTTTATATAAAAAATAAAATTTTTCTTTATTCTTGAATTTGAATCAGCAAATAAAAGTCGTTTTTTGTCAAAAGGTTATGGGCCCAGATTACGTCGGTAAATTTAAACTATAATTTAAAGAAACAAATAATTATTAAACAATGGAGTCTGAAAGCAAGATTGAAAAATTGAATGACGCAAGTCAATGGTCAACATGGAAGTTTCAAGTTAAAATCACATTGATTGCTGCTGATGTTTATGAAGTAGTTACTGGGGATGAAGAATGTCCACTAAGTGATGATTGTAAGATTCGTGCGTGGCGAAAAAAGGATGCCAAGGCTCAACAAATTATAGGGATTTCGGTTGGAAATAAGCACATTATACATATTACTAATTGTGATTCTGCTAAAGCTATGTGGACTAAATTAAATGATGTTTTCGAAAGGAAAAATGAATCTAGTTTGTTGATGCTCCATCAACAGTTTTTTAATTTTACGAAAGACGCTGGTGAAAATATGATATCCTACATTGCAAGAATTGAAGAATTGGTTCAACGTTTAAGAGATTTAAAAGAAACAATATCAGAAGATATGGTAATAACAAAGATAATATTATCCCTACCTTCTGAATATGCATTTTTTAGTAGTGCATGGGAGTCGGCAAGTAAGACAGAACGCACATTGAATACCCTAAGATCAAGATTAGTTATTGAAGAAGAACGTTTAATATCTCGTGGACAAATTGAGCGAGTTGAAGCACTGACTGCATCAAAGGGTTTAAAAAATTATAGTAATAAAGGTGTTAAAAACGCAAAGAAAAGTGAAAATGACCACAATGGTGGCAATTTAAACAATTTCAAATCTAATAGCCGATGTTACATATGTGGTGAAGAAGGTCATTGGAAGCATAATTGTCCTGAACGCAACTCGACTAGAAATTTTACAGCTTTAAATTCCGATGCAAATGATTTCAAAGTTACAAATAAAAATTGGTTATTAGACTCTGGTGCAAGTCATCACATGACATCTAATCGTAGCTGGTTTCATTCTTATCATTCAGAAGTAAGAAATGTACAAATTGCAAGAGGCACTATTCAAGCACATGGAATTGGAACAATTTACGTAAGAATATTTGATGGTGTCAACTGGAGAAATGGAATTCTTAAAGATGTTCTTTTCGTTCCTCAAATTGAAACAAATTTATTTTCACAAAACCATGCTTTGGATCAGGGTTTAAATGTCGAAGGTAACAGCAATGAAATAAAATTTAAGCGAAAATCTGATCAAAAGGTTGTTGTTGTTGGACAACGTCATGGAAATTTAACTGTTATCTGTATAAAAGTATTAATGACTCAGGCTAATTTAGAATCAAACGAAAATTCAACACTACAACTATGGCACGAAAGATTAGCCCATCAAAATAATGAACAAATTCGAAAAATTTTGAAAGAAAATAATAACACTTACAAAGATGAAAATTTTGTGTGTGAAGCTTGCATGTATGGGAAACATCATAGAAGTAGTTTTAAAGCTCGTGAAATTGTATCAAATAAGTGTGGTCAAATTGTTCATGCTGACGTTTGTGGACCAATTCAAGTTGAATCTATTGGTGGCTCAAGGTATTTTCTTATTATAAAAGATGATTTTTCTCATTATCGTTTCGTTTTTTTTATGAAATATAAATCTGAGGTATATGATAAAGTAAAAATTTTTTTGAGACTAGCAAAAAATTCATATGGCCATAATATAAAAATTTTTCGTTCTGACAATGGAACGGAATTTGTAAATAATAAAATGAAAAGGCTATTTGAAAACGAAGGTGTTCGTCATCAAAGAACTGTCCCTTATACTCCACAGCAAAACGGTTCTGCAGAAAAGGAAATAAGAACTATAATGGAAGCTGCTCGTACAATGATTTATGCAAAAGACATTCCCTTAAAATTTTGGGCAGAAGCAGTTAACACAGCTGTATATGTAATTAATCGCTCAGGAACTAGTACTGTAGCAAAGAAAACTCCTTACGAACTCTGGATGAGTAAGAAGTGTAAAATAAATTGTTTTAAGCCATTTGGTAGTGAAATTTTTACTCACATACCAAAAGAAAAACGAAGTAAATTAAATGCTAAATCAGTAAAGTGCATATTTGTTGGTTATGATGAAAATGTAAAGGGATATCGTGTATGGAATCCTAACAAAAATATAATTGAATATTCAAGAGATGTAAAGTTATTAAATTCAGATTCAACTGTTAACAATGCCAAGAAAGAATCTTTAATAGAAAATGTTGTATTAGAACTAGGGAAGGAAAATACAGATATAGAAATGCATGGAAATGAAATTGATACCCACAATTCCGATAACGAAGATTTTGAAGATGCTTGCGAAAATTTAGTTGGCGATGTTGACCCAAGTGAACCACTTTTAGCATCAGAATTGGTTGAAAGTTCTAATAACAATGATGCCAATGATTTACAGCCAAATTTAATTAAAATAGAACAAAATCAAAACACTCAACGTCCTAAGAAAAACACTAGAGAGCTTTCTTACTTGAACGAGCATAATATATTAGAAAATCAGCTAAGAGAAAAATCGAAACGTGTAATAAATACTATGGATGCTAGTGGTTTTATGTCTTTGATTATGGAGGAACCTAAGAGTTTTAAACAAGCAATGAGCTCTCCAAATAAGGATAAATGGTTAACTGCCATGAATGATGAAGTAAAATCTTTAGAAGAAAATCAAACATGGACGTTAGTAGAATCTCCACCAGGTAAAAAAAATAATAGATAATAAATGGATATTTAAAATAAAGCATCGGTTAGATGGAAGTATAGAAAGATTTAAAGCTCGACTTGTTGCCCGTGGTTTTACCCAAGAATACGGAATCGATTACGAGGAAGTTTTTAGTCCTGTTGTAAAATTTACTTCGATTCGTATAGTTTTATCTCTAGTATCAATAAAGAATATGGCAATACAGCAATTTGATGTTAAGACTGCATTTCTTTATGGAGATTTAGATAAAGATGTGTATATGTATCAGCCTGAGGGTTTTAATGATGGTTCTGGTAAAGTCTGCAAATTACAAAAAAGTTTGTATGGACTTAAGCAAGCATCACGGTGCTGGAATCTGAAATTCACCACATTTATTAAAAAATACAAACTTAAACAATTGGAATCTGATCCATGTGTATTTGTGAATTTAGATAAAACTCTTATTTTGGCCTTGTATGTTGATGATGGATTAATTGCAGCGATGTCTAAAGAACAAATCAAAAGCGTAATTGCCTATTTACAAACTAATTTTGATGTAAAATTTTTTGAGGCTGAATGCTTCCTTGGCTTAGAGATAGGTCGCTATACTGATGGGTCTATATACTTATGCCAATCAAATTATACTAAAAAGATACTTAAAAGATTTAAGATGGATGATTGTAATGGAGTTTCAACACCAATAGATGCTAATAAAGTATTTGAAAAATTTGAGAATTCAAACAATTCTATTTTTCCATACCGTGAAGCTGTTGGAAGTTTACTTTATTTAGCAATTGCAACAAGACCTGATTTAAGTTTTGCAGTGGGAGTTGTAAGTCGTTTTATGGAAAATCCTAATGAGGCACAAGTGAATGCTGTAAAGCGTATTTTAAAGTATTTAAAGGCAACTACTAATTATGGACTTAATTTTAATACAAATACAAGTTTGAAGTTACTTGGGTACAGTGACGCAGATTATGCGGGCGACAAAGAAACTAGGAGATCAACATCTGGTTATGTGTTTCTTTTTGGTGAAAATGTTGTAAGCTGGGGTTCAGAAAGGCAAAAATCTGTTTCTTTATCAACAACAGAATCGGAGTATATAGCTGCAAGTACGGCCATAAAAGAATTAGTTTGGTTGCAACGTTTGATAAAGGACTTAATTTCTATCACTATTTCAACTGAATTTAATATGGATAATCAAAGTGCAATACGATTAATTAAGAATCCAGAATTTCATAAGCGCACAAAGCACATAGACGTGCGTTATCACTTTATTAGAGAAAAATATGAAGAAAATGTATTCTGTTTAAATTATGTTTCCTCTGATGAACAATTAGCGGATATTTTTACAAAAGCCCTCCCTAAGTCAAGATTTGAATTATTAAGACAATTAATTTATGTTAAAGAAAAATAGATGCTACATTTTTAACAAATTGTGGGAGTGTTGAAATAATTTGTTAAAAAATATTACTTGTTCATTATTTTACTTTGATAAATTTAATTATTTCAATTGAATATGTTTTGTATTTTTTGTTACTTAAATATTTTTCTATTTTATATAAAAAATAAAATTTTTCTTTATTCTTGAATTTGAATCAGCAAATAAAAGTCGTTTTTTGTCAAAAGTTTGTCTAGGTTTATGTCAAAGTTTTGTTTATGTTTACAAAATGTCCACGTTTTGTGATTATTGTATTTTAATAAAGTTTTTGATAATTTTAAATTAAAATAAATGAGATATTGACCATAATTAAATAAAAATTGGCTAAAAATTTATTTATTTCATCACGTTCAGCGGCACGCTTTGATTTTTGTTAAAAGTATTTTTTGACGCAAACGGTGATGTAATTTCCAATTTTGTTGTAATGTTGTATTTGTTGCCGTAACGATGACACCTACTTAATCCACCATGGTTTACAATGTATTGTCATCAAAACTGAACGTGTGTACATAATTTCAGCTCAGTCAATTGAACATATCTGCTTCAAATTGAGTTGCAAGGTTCCACCCAAACATACATTAATTGCAAGTTAAACAAAAGCTTTAAAAAAACGACCATAAGCCCAAAAAATTGTGAAATCATTAACAAATAAAAAGCCAAATAAAGATTTATTTAGTAATACATATGTATATTATTAAATATAAAACATAAACATGTTGTAGGCGGCTTTAAATTTACTTTAAGCCGTCGCTAAGCCTAAATTCTTCACCGCCGATGGTAATTACATATCTACTTTGTCATTTAATCAAGTGTTAAATTATACAAATACACAAAAAATAAAATTAATTTAAAAAATGTTAGGATTATTAGTTTTAATGGAATTATGGAAATAAATTCGGAATGGTTCAATGCACGAAAACATTATTAACGTTTTTCGTCAGTAATGTTTTTTATTTTATCAAAAATTGTTATTTTATATGAATACAGTAGTTTTGACTTAACTGCCTTTTGTTTACGTGCACTTTTGACTTAACTGCACAAAATTGATAATTTTTGGAATTATTCTTTCTAATTCCATACAAATTCCTTTTTTAAGTGCACTTTCTATACCTGCACATTTAAGATAAATGCACAAAATTTTTGGCATTTTAAAATTATTTTCATACAAAATATCAAAGTTAGCTGCACTTTGACTTAACTGCCCAAAATAAATATTTTCTGGATTTATTCTTCAAAATCCTTGTTTACGTGCATTTTGTATACCTGCACATTTTTCATATTTTTGGGCAGCTTTAAAATATTTTCATACAAAACATCAAAGTTAGCTGCACACATAAAACTATATGTTGGCCACTTTTTCACATAAATATCCAATTTAATCTGTTTATAAAAATATAAATCGCAATTATTTTGTTTTTTTATGTTTTATGTTCTTTGTGAATTCTCATTGTTATTGTTAATGCTTCTTTTATATTAAATAAACATACATTCATGTATAAAATGATCTGTTATTTCCCAGCTAGCATAGGCTGTTTGTTAGACGATTATGTTTAATATACAACTCCTAAAAGAATCTTCTGGTGATTATCTGACGAGCAACAAAAACATCTAAATCTTTTCTTAATTTATTTATTTTTTGACACGCTCGTCTGTAAATCTTGAAATGAACCTTTTGGGACTCTCTGTTTTTAATAAAACAAACCGGTCTAAGGATCTGCAAAAAAGGATTTTCCGACAGGATGGTATTGATTTCGCGACCTTAAGGTTTGTTTTATAGAAATTGTATGAAAATTAGAAGTTTTGGCATGAAAAATACGCCTGATGCCCTTATTTAGGTAGCTTAGTCATACGGCTGAGTATTTCACGGGTTGTAAAATAAAACCTACATGAGTCTCATACGACTCTTAGCATGCTTTTGAAAGACTCGGTAGATAAACCCAACATACATCATAAACGATTCCCTTTACGAATAATATTAGCGTTTTCGCTGCTTTATGGAAGAATCTCTCTTACGAATCAGCACGTGTAACAGTTTCCCCCGTGCTAGGAACCGTCTACAATTAAAAAATGATCTCGTCGACGATCAAAAAGACTCTTTGTGAGATTCCTAGTAAGCTCCTGGGTTGAAATAAAATTTTAATAAAATATAAAGTTATGTATTAAAAAAATAATTTTTTTATTCTACTTTTAAATCAAACACTTTACTTTAGCTGCACTTTTGTGCAGGTAACCACAATTGTGTACCTGCACATTAAGGCAGGTAAATGCATTTAAGATAGCTGCATTTTTGATTTACCTGCACAAAAAATCGTGCAAAGGAGATTGTGCAGCTAAGTCAAAACTACTGTATAATAAGTTAAAAATCTGTAAATATGAATCTTTTTAGAAGATTATAATTTTTATTTCTTTAAATTATTATTAATCGTTAGCAATGTCCATATTTTTCTCTAAATAATTTAATTAAAATTATTTTTCACCGTTTAAATGAATGTGTAAAAATATGACATAAATGAAAAGTTTGTGACACTTCTTTGCACTGTTACACAGAACAAGAATCACATTACTGTGAAAATGTGAAAACAATTTGTTTCATTCCACTTGTTCTTCTCATATGAAAACATTCGAATTTATTTATCATTTTTTCACTAAACGAGAATCAGAAACTCTATGAAAATGTGAAAAAAGTTTTCATTTCACAGTTTCACAGAACCAGAATCGACCCCCTGGTGATCTGTTCAACATTTCACGTGAAATGCCGTCAAAACGCATACGAAACAAACTTGTGCGGAATATCAATGAAATAATGTTGATACGAGTTGTACTCTGTTTATTTTGTGAAAAATTTCCAAAATGTTTCTGGAAACATTTCTTACAACTGCGAAATAATGTAAGCTGCACCTCTTTCACGTGGAATTTTAAGCAAAAGCAAAAAAGTATAAACTGATTATTAAATGAGAAATAATAAATTAAAATAACACAAACGGTTAGTTTTTTATCCATATTTACTTTCTTTTTTATAAAATTTTTTATTAAAAGAAATAATTTTTAGTCAAATACATGTGGGGTTTGTTTACATACGCAAAACAATGTACCATACTTTGCAGGAATAAAAACGTTTAATTTTATAAGCTCACATAATAGGTAACATTGATACATGTCAAAATTTTCGTGTGAAATAATAAATGTTGCTCAACATTTTTCATAAATTTGAACAGAGCCAAGGACCCTAAAGCCCTGTGTAACATCCAAAGGAATGACGGCAAATGTACTGAGTCTAGCTCTAAGACCCTAACCTTACTTATGGATACGCACTCTCCGGATGTATGGAAACCGGACGTGACATCGAATCATACTTCTGCTTGCGTCGAGGAAATGGTCACAATGGAGAGGCGAGCGTGGGCGGTCAATTCTTTCGACCCATATAAGGCCCTTATTACGGTTTACAATTCACCGAAATAGGGGCCTAAGTCACCGGATCCGGACGGTATTTTTCCGGACATGCTTTGCAACATCCCGGACGATGCATGATTTCTGCTGGTGAATATATTCTGAAAGTCCCTCAGTAGAAGGTATCTGTCTAGGGGGTGGAGAGGTTAGGGAAATTTTTATACCCAAGGCTGGTAAAGCAGGCCAGTCGAAGCCACGGAATTTTAGACCTATTATTCAGTTTTCATTATTGGTGAAAACTCTTGAGAGACTAATAGATTTCTACCTTAGAAGTAACATAGAGGCCCGCCTTACTAGTAACGCTAACATGCCTACCTTAAAGTTAAATCTGTTGAGTGCGCTACATGAGGTGGTGGGTTGTATTGAGCACTGTCTGAGCCATAAGGAATATACTCTCGCCGCGTTTCTGGCGATCAGGAATTCGTTGATGGAGTTTGGAGTTACAGATTTTCTGATGTAGTGGATAGTCTGCATGCTTAGCAGTAGAATTATAAACTCGAGCCTGGGGGATCATCTGATAAAGATGATGGTGCTATTTACCAAGAGGTATAGGATAGAGGGATTAAGGGGGCCAGTGCTAGATGGCGTCGATTTAACTCTATCGGACGGTGCTAAGTATTTGGGTAACATCCTCGACTGCAAACTGCCTTGGAAGATAAATTCTCAGGAGTGGGTAAGATGGGGACTCAATGCCTACTACACGTGCAGCTCCAACACTAAGAACTGGCGTCTGAGGCCGGATATGGTAAACTGGATTTACATATCGGTGGTTAGGTCTATACTTATCTATGGATGCTCTGTTTGGTAGGATGCGTTGAGCGTGGATACCTCTCGTACACGAGAGTTTTGTACGAGGTGGGTCAGCTAGATCGGGGTATTATTCTCGAGGGAATTTCGGATCATAGGAAAAAGACAATGGACTTCGGTGTAACATCACCAGTGGAGTTCCCAGATAGGGGAGTTTGGCTTGGATCCAATGGACTGTTTGAGGGGCAGTATTTACGGATGGATCCAAGATGGAAACCATCACTGGTACCGTTGTATATATCGCGGATACGACGTGAAAAGGCCATTCAGACTCTCTGATGAGGTCAGTGTCTTCCAGGCTGAGATCCTAGCGATCTAGAGCGGGACGGAAGTGATACTGGATCACATCGTGGGTGGATCTGTGGTGACAATTTACGTCGATAGTCAGGCGGCGCTTAGGGAATTGAAAAATTATACGGTGCGATCGTGCCTGGTCGCTCGGTGTAGGAATGGTCTTAGGGAACTCATAGAGGGATTCAATGTGAGGCTCTGTGGGAACCTGAACACTGTATGGCTGATGGATATGAGGTGGCGGACGAACTCTAGGGAGGGTTCGAATCTGGACTTAGTGGTAAGGGACAGGGGGTAAAGCCCTCCTATGGTACTACTATGGGGTAAGACGGGAAAGGTTCCGTCATGACGTTAACCGGTCCTGGAGGGATAGAAAGGATTGCAGGGTGTTTAGGGCACTATGGCCCGTATTGGACGCGGGCGCAACCAGGGTTCTACTGGGATTGGATAGGTGTGGTCTTAGGGCACTTATAGGGTTCTTGACGGGCATTATGCTGTTAGGGCTTTTACGGGCAAATGGGATAATATCATACGAGACTTCTGCAGACTGTCCGATGATTCTGAGGAGCTAGAGACGATTGAGCATGTACTGTGCCACTGGGTTGGTTAGGATACAGGTTCTCAGACAGAAATGGCTAGGAGATAGATTTCAAGACGAACTGGGGTATATCGCTTGATGTAATCCAGTTGATTTACTGGGGTTTGTGAAGGAAATAGTGCGCTTGTTTTTGTTGAGGGGACTGAAGAGGAAGTAATAGTTCTACGTGGTACCTACTAACTATCTTAATTCTACCTATCTCATATTTCTTTTCCTCACTTTTCTCTTTCTCTACCTTTTCATTGAAAGCATTCACAATGGACCGCATTGCTTTCCGAATGGAAGTGTGCTCTTGGACACATGACACTTCTTAACCTAACCTAACTGCCCACATTTGATGACACCGCCAGCACAGTTGCCAGACCTTAACGTTATAGAATATGTATGGTCATTATTATAAAAAAAACATAAGGAAACACGAAATTTCTAGCAAAAACGATTTAAAAAAAGCTTTTTTGATAGAGTGGACAGATATTACACAAAAACTGGTCGCTTCTATGCCAAATCGCGAATGGGTAGTCATCTTGCCGCGAGGCGAGGTCTTAAGTACAAGGACGTTTAGAGTCATGCTGGCAGTAGTGACGTCAGTCAAGAGCGGCAGGACCTTCCATGTCAGAAGGGTATAAACCGAGTACAAACCAAGAACTACCCCCTGTCTATTAGCGTCTGTTTCTCCTAGAGCGGCTAATGACTATTCGTCCGCTGGCCTTTTTCGGTAAACTGTCAAGCCTTCTGACGGTCGATCCGCAATAAAATTCATCAGCGGATGTTCCCAAGGAGTAAGCAACTTAAAGCGCACAAAATACACCTTATTGCCAGTCAGAGGTGGCACGATGAAAATACCTGTAAGGAAACAAGGAAAATCTGGCCCATCATAGATAAAAAAAAGGACACGACGGGCATTACAGATGTCCAAACATAACCTTCGAGACCTAATTGCGGCTATAACTGGCCACTAGCACATTGGGAGGCACGCAAAGAGGCTGGGGCTCCCTTATAACGACGGAACATCTCCTCTGTAATTGTCCGGCATTCGGAGATTTAAGACTTGAAATGTTTGATGTAAACGGGATCCACTCCTTTGTTGAATCGACCGGGTGGCTGCGTGGGAACACTAACAGTCAAATAACTGAGGACCTATGGGAGACGGTGTGACATGGTAGCACAGCGGTAACTAATTAATGGACCCACGTGAGCTGTGCTTGATCACGGCTGCCAATGGAACCTAACCTATGACAAATCGTCTTAAATCTGTTATAACGGGTCCGCCATCTAACGTTTTTTTTCAACTAGTGCTTATTTCTTGAATGGTAACACTTAGCTCATGTCTGATTTCACAGATAATTAGTTTTATCCTTCCGCTGAACGAATATGGTTGTGTATACGCTTGAACAACGCTGGGAAATATTTCGACATTACTTTGAAAATCATGGTAATGTTGCAGAATGTGTGCGAAAATTGGGTACGGATTTTGGATGAAGAGAAGCACCGTCAGCTCCGTATGTTCGTTATCTTGTGATAAAAGTGAAAGAAACTGGCATCCTCACCGATAAACCAAAGCGTGAAAAGCCAAAAACAGTGCGAACACCCGAGAATATTGCTGCTGTGGCAGAAAGTGTGCGTGAAGCGCCATGAACATCGATTCACCGTCGTTCTCAACAATTGGACATTTCGGAGACAACATTGAGACGAATTTTGCATAAAGACCTTGGTATGACGCCTTACAAAGTCCAATTGGTTCAGAAGTTGAAGGCAACTGACCATCCAATGCGTTTTCGCTTCGCGAAACTGCGGCCTGCGATCGACTTACAGAAGATGCCGATTTTCCCAAAAACAAATCATCATTTCAGATGAAGCTCATTTTGATCTTGGCGGGTATGTAAACAAGCAAAATTGTCGCAAAACGAGTCACCGTTTGGTGCGGATTTTGGTCCAGAGGCATAATTGGGCCATTTTTCTTCAAAAACGAGCAAGGAGTGGCCGTTACGGTCAATGGCGATCGTTATCGGCCATGTTGAACGAATTTTTGTTTACAAAAATTGAAGAGGAGGACATTGGCAACATTTGGTTTCAACAGGACGGCGCTACGTGCCACACAGCCGAAGCTACACTCGATGTTTTGCGCCCTGTTTTTTAAGATCGCATTATCAACCGCAGAGCTGATGTCGTTTACCCACCTCGGAGCTGCGATTTGACACCGTTGGACTATTATTTGTGGGGTGCCGTCAAAGATAAGTGTTACGCCGACAAGCCAGACAATTGACGCTTTAAAGGACAATGTTCGTGAAGCCATTGGTGAAATACAGCTGCACACAATCGATAATGTGATAATGTCAATGAAATTATTTTCCATTATTAACCGGATTGTACTTTCAAATTAAAAAAGAAATTTGAGAAAATATTCAGTAGTTTTTTTTTATAGCATTTTCAAAAAAAAAAAAGTTATTTGGCGGACCCTTTACATATATAATATAAGTTACCACACCAAATATTAAATTGGGTACTTTTCAGTTTTTTTTTAATCTACTGAATACCATAAGTGAGATGAAAAAGGAGTGTTTTAGTTGTAATATATTAAAATGTTCATTTTTGGGATAAAAGAAATTCCCAAGAAAAACTTTTTGATTTTTGGTAATAGGTGGTAGTTACTTCATACGTTACATAGTACGTAGTTGTCATTACAATTGTCATTATTCTGAAAACTATAGTAAATACTTAATGCTAGTGACCTCAGCAACTACTTATTTCTTCTGAACATTTTGGTTACTAATAATCAGCTCAATAACTGCTTATTAGTTGTGTGTTTTTCAGTACTGAATATTAACTTACTTGTAACGTACCCAATTACTACTTATTAGGTCTTTTAAAAACCGTTACACACTATCCCATAAAGTCTTACGTATTTTTCAAAAATGCTTCCCTGATCTTATTATTCTGTGATCATTTTTAAAAAACAATAACAATTTATCATGACAGGGTTTCATTTTCGTAAATTACTAAACAGGGGTGTGCTGGAAAACGCAAACGCAAAACGCAAGCATTTGGAAGTTGTTTTTAATAAGCTTTAAACCTAATTCTTATAATTTTTGGTTTAAAATTATGTTTAATAGGAAAATATGTATTTAATATCTGTCATAAAATTCTTTTATTACAGAAATCTTATTAAAAATCGACGTTTTAAATTCTTGCGTTTTACGTTTGCGATTTCCAGCACACCCCTGAAAGACTTTGTGGGATAGTGTAAAACGGCTTTAACTAGTGATTTTTTGGCTTCTGGAATGTATATTGTAAGAACTTACAATTCAACTTGCTCGTAGTTAAATAATAGCTAGATATTTTTTGACTTATAGTAAGTGTATTGTAAGTACTGAATTTTGTGGACACCTCGAACAAAAATAAGTAGTTAATCAGCCGAATAATAAGAACTGTTTATTATCTCCAATTACTTGCTAACTTACCAGGTAAGTAAAGTTTTTGCTGGGTTGTTTTGATAAATAATAAGGGGAATACAAATTTCCTGTGAGTTTTTCCCTATTCCCATTTTTACAATTGAAACTTCCGGGGAATTGTTATTAATAGTAGGGCTGATAAATAAACATTTGGCACATTTGGTTTTAATGCCGATATTTACCGTTATAAATTTTTTTTACCGGTGTAAAAAATAATTGTATACCGATAACGAAATATTAGTATTAGATAACAAAACTCGTTTCGGTTGCTAATCTTGCTATATATTTGTGGTTTTCACGAATAATCGCGTAAGTCGGTTTTTACCGAAATTGAGATAATGATGTAAAAGTGCTACATTTTGCATTAGGTTTTTATAAGTATTAAGCTTTTTAGAATATAATGTAGTATTATTAACTTTTTTCTGCTAAAAACAACTTAAGTTGACTGTTTAATAAAATATTTTGCTATTATAACGATTTATGTCGACATACATCGCCAAAAATTGTAAAATTGCTGAATATGTTGCCAAATAAAAAGCATATGTGATGTTATGTTGTTATTCGTGCAAAAAATATTTTTTTTTTTTTTTTTTTTGTTCATTGCATATTTATTGAATCTTCATATATTAAATATGAACTAACAATAATTAATCAAATCTTATCCTAATACTTTATTTATGTCCTGCCAGTGCCAGACAAAAATTTTCTTTATCACGGGTTCTGTTCACATATATAGGTGCTTATCGCTCTTCTAGTTGGGTAAGTGCTGCAGTGTCTCTTCTTCTTAATCGAGTGTGGCCGCCATGATTTAAAATATTTCGAGCTAGTGGATTTGGGTGTTGTTCAAGCCTTTTTAAATATTTTACTGCATATTTTGTAATCATAGTTTTTACTAATGGCACATTGAGATCCTTATGAATGTTTGAGTTTTTAACGTACCAGGGAGCTGCTGTGATTATTCGAAGAAGTTTATTTTGACGCCTTTGAATTTTTTCGATATTAGAGGCCGAGGCGGTTCCCCATAGTTGGATACCGCAGCACCAGATAGGCTTTAAGATTTTTTTTTTTTTTTTTTTTTTTTTTTTTTTTTCATTGTTTATTTATTGAATCTTCATATATTAAATATGAACTAACAATAATTAATCAAATCTTATTCTAATTCTTTATTTATGTCCTGCCAGTGCCAGACAAAAATTTTTTTCTTCACGGGTTCTGTTCACATATATGGGTGCTTATCGTTCTTCTAGTTGGGTAAGTGCTGCAGTGTCTCTTCTTCTTAAGCGAGTGTGGCCGGCATGATTTAGAATATTTCGAGCTAGTGGATTTGGGTGTTGTTCAAGCCTTTTTAAATATTTTACTGCATATTTTGTAATCATAGTTTTTACTAATGGCACATTGAGATCCTTATGAATGTTTGAATTTTTAACGTACCAGGGAGCGGCTGTGATTATTCGAAGAAGTTTATTTTGACGCCTTTGAATTTTTTCGATATTAGAGGCCGAGGCAGTGCCCCATAGTTGAATACCGTAGCACCAGATAGGCTTTAAGATAGAGTTGTAAAGTAGAAGCTTGCAATCGAGACTAAGGACAGAATTTCTTCCAATAAGCCAATGAATTTGAATGGCTTTTAGTTTCATTTGAGTTAATTTTGCCTCTATATGACATTTCCACGTTAATCGCCTATCCAGATGTAAACCGAGATATTTTACATGCGAATGTTGAGGAATTATTTGATTATAATAGGGGGCAAGATTCCCGGCGCAACGTGAATGTTATATGTACGCATTTTTGCTTATTTACCATTATCCTCCATTGTCCAAGCCCAATTTCTAGTTGAAATATATTATCCTGTAAATAACGAGATGCTTCATAACTGTTTTCGTGTACGCTTAGAAAAGCTGTATCGTCTGCAAATGTTGAAGTTTGTGTGTAGTTGTTTGTTGGCATGTCCGAAGTATAAATTAAGTATAAAAGAGGGCCAAGGATGCTGCCTTGTGGAACTCCAGCGCCAATTGGCTGAGGTAAACTTAAGAAATCTCCTTCTTTAATAATAAATTGACGGCCGACTAAGTAGCTTTCTAACAGTTTGTGAGTGTTTGCTGGTAAATTTTGCTTCAATTTATGTAGTAAGCCTTCTTGCCAGATTTTATCAAAAGCTTGCGAAACATCGATGAAGAGTGCTGAGCAATATTTTTTTTCTTCAAATGCTTTTCTTATGACATTTACTATTCGATGAGTTTGTTCAATTGTGCTGTGTTTTCTTCTAAATCCAAACTGATGGTTTGGAATATATCTATTGTCATTTAAAATTGGTGTTAATTTTGAAACTAATAATTTCTCAAACAGCTTTGACATATTTGATAATAAGCTAATAGGCCTATATGAATCAACTTTTGTATGATCTTTCCCTGGCTTTGGTATCATGGTAACTAAGGAAACCTTCCATTCTTGCGGGTAGTATTCAAGCCGTAAAATAGCATTAAAAATAAAAAGTATAATTTTCTTTGCTATGCGAGGTAGCTCTAAAAGCCTTTTATTACTGATCTTATCAATACCAGGTGCCTTCTTAGTGTTTAAGGCACAAATAGCCTTTTCGATTTCTCTTATTTCAAATCTTATGGGAATAGATGCTCTGGCAGCAATAGGTGGTAACTCGACCGCAATATCGTTAGATAAATTTGGTGTAAATACGTTTTTCAAGTGACTCACAAACAGATTTCCTTTTTCAATATCGTTTCTTGCCCAACTACTATTCAAGTTTCTTAATGGTGGCTTTGATATAACTGGCCTTTTTAGATTTCTAGCCGCACGCCATAATGAGTAGTCAGATTGTGGAGTTGCATCAAGTTCCTTAAGATATTTTTCTAGAGAAGCCGTTTTCTGGGTCTGCAGTAAGTTTCTAAGCCTTTTTGTGCACTCTTTTAATAAATTCTTAAGTTGCGGGGATCTGTAAAGTTGCCACTCCCTTCGAACTCTCCTTTTTTCAGTCAAGAGCCGCTCGACATCTGTGGAATATATTTTAATATTTTTTGTTTTTTTAGGGGCAGTACTAGAATGTTGAACAGCTAGTTTCAGATAACTGTAAAAATTCACAATAGAGCGATCTACATTCTCCGGTGTTCTAAGCGGAATATTTTCTGTGCAATGGGTACTGAGATATTTTTTAAATTTTAACCAATTAATTTGTGTGGCTGACGTCGCAAAATAACCAGTCGGAGATACAATTCTATTGGGGTTCATTATAATAATAACTGTAGGTGTGTGGTCGGAGGATAATTCTAAGGAAGCTTCAACATGAATAGTTTCTGTGGGGATGTTTTTAATCACGCCAAAATCTATAACATCTGGAATTTTTTGCTGATCAGTAGGCCAATATGTTGGTTGTCCGCTCGCGACAACATTTAAATCCATTTTAGAGATTGCATTAAACAAAACACGAACCTTTGGTGTTATAAGTCGTGACCCCCAGAAGGTATGTTTAGCATTATAATCACCAGCGGCCAGAAAACAGGGTCCTAGTGGTTTATAATATTCACAATATTGGCTTTCTGATATTGAAAATCTAGGTGGAGAGTATAAAGATGAAATTACTATGTTTCGATTTAGCTCTTTAACACAAACGTTTGTTGCTTGCAGATAGTCCTCACGATGATCACACATTAAGTAGTGTTTGACTCGAGTTTTTATCAAAATGGCAGAACCTCCACAAGCTCTATCTCGAGGGTCCTTGGTATCATACAGTATATAACCATTAATTTTAAAACTATTTCTTGAGGTCAAATGAGTTTCAGAAACCATCATGACATCAATTTGTTTACTTTTAAGAAAATATTCTAATTCATTTTTATGTTGGCGAATGTCGTTTGCGTTCCAAAAACAAATTTTTAAACAGTTCATGGCTTGTTAAGTACAGCTTGCAATAACATCGATTGCATTCTGAGAATTTCCTGCATCATATTACCCATTGTGTTAGTAAAATTATTTACTGTTTGCACTAATGTTTCCATGGTTTTTTCTAGACGACTTAAATTAGGAGTTTCTTCGTTACTTGGCGCAGCACCTTGCATTGAAACATGGTTTGATTTAAGGACGTTAGCGTAAGAGGTTCTGTTACTACCAGGCTGCGGAGCCTGAGTATCATTAGTGTTTACTTGATTTGTTACCTGCGTTTGAGGGGGATTAGGTTTCGGTCCAGACGACTGCTTGACGATAGTGTATACAGGGCATCCTCTATAATTGGCAGTGTGATTACCGCCACAGTTGCTGCATTTCTTTACGTTGGGGTCGGTTTTAGACTTATCGCAAAGAACTGTACCATGTAATTCACCACATACTACGCAAACAGGGGGTAAGTAGCAGTATGCCTTAGTATGACCAAATTCTTGGCAGTTTAAACACTAAACGGGTCCATTTCTTTGGTGCGGCTCCTCTATCGTGATTTTCCTGTACAGGATATATCTCAAACTGTATATAGGATGAGTTTCGTTTTTTTTTTAGCTTAACATCGCCGGGCTCTAACTCAACTCGAAATAGTGGTTGTGGATTTTTTTTTCCCTATTTTTGATATTTACAACATGTTTTATTTTGAAGCCTTTCTCTTTAAGGAATGTTTTTATTTCTTCAGGGTCCACATATGAGTCAATTCCCATAATCACTACTTGAAGACCTTTGCTGCTCTTCAGTTGGTATGTATAAAAACTTTTTTTTAATGTCTCAAATTGGTTAGTAATTTTGCGAAAGTCATTCTCATGATTTACTTGAATTTTTGTCTCGTTTATACTACCACGTTTGATTGCCGCTACGTAAAACGAATTTTCACCAATTAACGAAACTAAACTCTTTATAAGCTCGTTTGAGTTTTGCTCCCTAAGATATATAGGGGGAGACTTGGACGATCTTATGACATTTGGTACTTCATGTGATTCATCCTCCAGAATTGCAAAACGGTTTTGAGAATTTATCTTATCAAAAGATGGTACTTTTGAGGCCGAAGCAACTGCTGCAGAGGTAGGGCTGCGACCCCGTTTAAGCACTGTAATGTATTTGTCCATACCAACTTGTACTTGAGGCTTTTGACAACTAGTTACTTGTGATTTTTCCATTGCGTCTGTGTTTGAATTCATGGTAACATTTGTTACTAAAATTGTTTTTGCCGAAGCGGCAACACTTACAGGCACTAGCGAGAGATTAATATTTTTTTATGTCTCAGCATCAACCGTCTTTGTAAAAACAGAGGGCGAAAGGGAACGTGTACGAAAAATTGGTTTAGCCGTTAGGGAGTTAATATTGTTTTGTTTTGTTTTATTTGTTTGAGGATTGCACTCTTTAGCATTTACTGTTACGTATGCATTTCTTTCATCTAGTTTTATTGTTGTTACATTGTGACTACTCATGCAAAAAGTTGTTTTTGTTTTTTCACCGTTTTGCTGTGCTTTTTTATTTTTATTATTTATTGTATTACACCAAAAATAAGAATTTTAAGCTAAATGTTTTTGTTCAGTATATGTATACATACATATATTTTATTTATTTTTTTTATTAAATTTTTCGTTTTTGATAATTATTCACTTTTATTTTAAAAATTTATTTAAAAAAAAAATGCGTCCATTCGCTTAATTGTTATATTAAAATGTTATTAATAATTAAAATTTTATGCGGGGTTAAGAATACGCGTCTGTATCACAACAAGCCACAAAACTAACTGTGCAAAAAATATGAAAGTATTTTTTGAAAATTTTTCTATTAATAACAACTTATATGTACATGTGCGTTTATTGTTGACTTCTTTAGTTGCAACAACAGCAGATGAGCGGTTGTTTGCAATTTTAGGTCCCGTTTACTGCATACGTTGTGCTATCAGTATCAAAAACTCTGAATATGTCGCCAACTTGTGTGCTAAAAATAACAACGTAAGTCGTCATGTGTGATTAAAATGATAACATTTATTTTCACAAAAAAGAACTTATGTGGAGATATGATGTTATATTGCACACACTTAATGAGTCAATCAAACATATGCATTTTTAATCCTTTTACAGATTGTGATCCTGTGAGGATTTTTTCATGAAAACTATGTATAATACGTAGAAAGTCACTGGTAAGAGGATAGTAAAGAAAAAAGTTTAAAAAAGCATCTACAGAAGCCGCAATTGAAAAAAATAATTGTTTTTGCTCTCCTGAAAAGTTTGGTTTTATAACTTATGCGATTATTCGTGAAAACCACAGATATATCAGTGACACCGTTTGGTTACATTTGTTACATTTTTCGTAACTTTAGAAGGTCCGACGTAACATGTTTATTTTTGTTATATTTGGCCAAATTTTTTTTAACTTTTGGTACATGGTACTTAATTCATTATTAACGATAAGAACTGTCCGTCCATGAAAGCAGTTTTCAAACTCAATTACTTTTAACCTGTAGGAAAAAATTATCTAGAAATTTTAGCTCAAATGTTGATTTTAGATCTAAAACTAGTACCGGATGAAATTTAAATATTAAGAAAAAATTGTCAGTAATTTTATATTGAAGTTTTTAAACAAATGTGGCTCCAATTTTTGAAATCATTAAAACAGTATATCGTATCCAAACCTGATGGCATAAGCACGCACTTCTCAAACAATAATGTAAGAAAATTTGTTTATGTTTTTTATTTTAAATCTTACTCGAAATTTTGGTTTCATTTTCTAAAGCAGACAGTTATTCTAAGTTATGTTTTTGTTCAATAAGTGAATTTGTTTTCTTGTTAATGTCGCTGAAATTTGTAATAAAAATATGTATTCTAAATAAATCACAAAAATATACTATTTATTTAAGGAATATTTTAAAATGTAACTTTTGACGAAAAACGTCACATTTTTTTGAAAGATTTACGTAACTTTTTTTATTCTTCCCCTGGCAAAACTTATATAAATATATGTATAACTAAAAATTTTGATTAAATAAACAAATTAAAAAAAAAAAATACTGCGCAAGAAATAACTTGATTTCCTTGAACAACATTAAAATGTATACGTTGAAATTGGAATAAAATGTTTTATTAATATTAACAATATATGTATGTATATAAAAAACCCCCCTCCTGTGCAGTGCTGCCGACAACTGCATGTTATAAACTTTTCTATAGTTTACAGTATTACACATTGGTAGCCCTGGTGGTGTCCATTATAATTGTTTATTTAAAAGTAAAAGAGGAAAGTTTGTGCAAAAAGGCATGACATATGATACTATATTTTAGTTATTAGGTTTTTTTTTCTAAAACGACAAATTAATTAATTTACCTTAGGTTTTTTTTTATAAGGACAATTAAAAAAAATTAGACTAATTTTTTTTATTAAATAAACATTTTCTTCAAAATAAATATACAGTCATATCTGTGGCATTTTGACAAAACATCTTAAGTCGATATAAGACAGCAAAAAAGTTTTTAATAAAAACTCGGTGAAAAAATCATTTATATTAAATAATAAAATAAACCAAAATTTAAGAAAAATATCGTTGATAATACAAAATTATAAAAACGTAAACAAAAATGTTTTTTGAATGAAAATTCGTATGATTAACAAAAATTTTTAAAATTTGACTTAAGATGTTTTGTCAAAATGCCACATATATATAAATATATTTTATGGATGAGAAAAGGATTGTTTTTATTAATGTTTTATTTTTAATAAATAAAAATAAAAAAAGCTTAATCGTAAAGTTGTTTTTAGTCTTTGATTCAGTAGTGGCATGAAGTAGTTTTCAAACTACCCCTTTTTTCCACTCCATTCCATTGTGGCATGGAGTAGTTTAAAAACTAACACTATTAGTTAATCCATGGAGTAGTGACATGGAGTAGGTCTGAAACTACCCCTTTAGTGTACTCCATACTGTAGTGACATCGAGTACTTTTAAAACTAACCCACTTTAGTACTCCATGGAGTAGTTTAGTGACTAGTTTGGTGGGTTATATGGACCACCTTTTACCCATATATTTGGAGTAGTTTTGGACTACTCTTTACATGCATGTACGGACTAGTCTCGTTATCTGCAGGGTTATGCCAAAAAAAAATGTAAAATTGTTCAATTTAAAATTGATATTTCAAGCTTGAAATATTAAGTGTTGCTGAATCAGCGGTTTATTGGCAAATTCAGCGATTTACTGCTTATTGTTTTTAGGTTTCTCATAAACAAAAAGTTGGCAACATTTAATAAAATTAACAGTGCAGGGATGGCTAAGTTGTTTCAATTGTACTTTTTTGTTGATACTTTTTAAACTGGTGGTGTTTTTTAAGAACATAAATAAAATTAATTTCAACTAAAAAAATGGGTGCGTTCGTAAATGCATCACTGCGCTGCATCTGAAAAGCAAACTTTTTTTAAGCCAGTAAAAATATTATTATAATTTTTTTTTATTGTGTGACTGTTATTTTTGTGGAGTATTTCACAATTTTTTGGTCTACATTTACTTCTATTATAAATATATAATCATTTGATATCACTGATGCAGCGCAGTGATGCATTTACGAAAGCACCCAATCTTTTAGTACAATTAGGGTAAAAAATTCCAATTTTTAAAGGTTGTTGGTACAATTTTAAAAATTCTCAACGCCACCCCTGAAACAAAACCATAATGCTATAAACACATTCGAGACAGCAAGCTACCGACTTCAATATGTCAAAAATAGAATACATGTGTGTCTATGAAAATGATTATTTTCACGACGACACGGCTACATGGCCACAGAATATACAGAACTGACACGAGACGGAAGATTTTGCCTTTTTTTTTGTCTCTTTCTAAGAAAGCTGCCCTTTTGCATTTTTTGTTTTGATTACGCAATTCGTGTTGATAGTAGCGGCCTGTTTTTATACATTGCCACTTTACTACCAAAAAACATTTTCTTTCTCTTTCTTCGAAAGCTGCCCTCGCAACTGATTTGGGCCTTTTTCACACGTCACTTTTCACAGTTCTGTGTATTCTGTGACATGGCTGCAGGTTGTTGTCTGTGCTTATTTTGTCGTTGTAGTCAAATTAAACTAATTTCTATTTTTGTCCACTACAAAACAGAAAAAGTGCTGCTAATATAAAAAAATATTTTAAGAATAAGTGCTTAAAAAATTTTTTGTTTAACAGAAAAGAATACGCTTCAAATTGAAAAAAAACTTTTAAGAAGCTCTAAAGGAAGATGTTTTTCGCGCTTACGCTTTCCTAGTTTATGAGTTATAGGTCGTAAAAGATGCAAAATAATTTATCTATATGTCTTAAGTTTTAAAAAGAATCTATAAAATATGGGAATCATTTGAAAATTATTCAAAGTATTTTTCACATGGCGTTTAAAGCATACCGATGATTAACCAACTTAGAGCCAATTTAAAATATATATTCGTACTCCGTGGCTGACTTTTTTTTTACAAAATTAGCTTTTAAAATTAAAATTATATCGATATAGCAATTATTATCCAACCCTTAGACATTTGCTTAATACAGTTTTATTGTATTGCAGGTTTTTAGCCTTGCGGAACACTTATTAATTATGTACATATTACAATAATTAAATTTGTAACTAGTACATTAATTACTACCACATATATATTTCCAAGATATAATTTTTTAAACCTTAATAAATTTAAAATTTTAGATGATGGAGTTACTAATATGTAATATGTTTGATTAAATATTTTGGCAAAATTTCAAGTGTTGTTGAAAAATCTATCAAGAAATATTAATATTTGAAATTGGTTCTTAACGGGCAAATAAATCGGAATTTTTAATCCATCATGTGAAAGATATTTCGAAGTAGTTTCTTATAATACCAATACTTTTTAGATCCAGTTTTTCCTATAAAGTTATTGATAAGGGAAATGTTCGTAGATGCAATTGTTGGGTATCACTTGCGCAGAAGTAAAGTTTAATGTTCATAAAAGCATCACTTGTAAGAAACTTGGCATCACTCTCATATGTCAAAAGTTTCTTATGCAGCAAATTTTTTTCTGATGCAATAAATAAACTTTGACAAAAGAAATCGTTTTATTTTTCTTTTGTGATGCTTTTTCTTGTTATTTATAAGAACACTGTCACTTTTTGTTTCAATATTTTCAATAGAATTTGTCATCGTAATTGTTGATAACATTTTTATTATTATCTTATATTTGCCGACTAAACTCTTGAAATTTAGCTCGTGTTCAAAAATTCAAACTTTGCTCAGCTGTTTTGCAGTAAAAAAGAATTAATGCCCAACCATAATGTGCTTATGTTGGCTTAAGCAAATGTGCAAATACATGTAAATTAAATAAGGCAAACCATATTGAACTTAAGGAAACTTTTTGCTAAATTTAATGAAACTGTCATTTGCTTAAGCAAAGTGCGAATCTAATTGCACATTCTGTACGGAATCAAATGTTTTTTATCTTATTTTTGTTTTTTAAAGTACATTTGAAAGACTTTTTGTTAATTTTTGACAGTAGGTTAAGCAAGACTATGCATATTATTGTTGGGCCTTTAACATTACAACTGCAACTGGTAACCACGCATCAGCAACAGCTTTTTGCATCACTGCAGCAGTGATGCATAGCTTTTATATATTTACGTACGTACCCAACGTGTTCTGAAACTTTTATGACGTGCGATGACGGAACAAAATTTTTATTTTAAAAGCAGTATATATTTTTTTATTTAATCTGCTGTTAAAATTATATTGTTTATTAGTTCCAAAAAAAACAAAATTATGTATTTTAAATGATTTTTAATAAATTCATTTGTTTTTACGCTATAAAAAGTATTATAAATAAGTATTTATATATTTATTGGCTTAAATTAAGTTTGTTACGAGTCTTGAATTATGCATGTTTTTCCATTTCATAAAAGTTTAAAAAAATGATAGTGGCACCACTGAATTATAAATACACAATAAAAAAACAGCTGTTTTTAATTTTTCAATTGTAGCTGTCGTCTTCAAAATAATTTAGTAGCTGTCTACACGACTGTTATTGCACCCAGCAGCATTTGTAGTCGTGTGTTTGTGTATCCTGCTGTGGTGAATGTGTTTAATGCATAACAAGAGAAAAAAAACTTAAAAACTTTGTTTACATTTTTTATAGTTTATCTTTCTAGCATTTACTGTTTCTTTCTATCAATTCTATATCAAATAATGAATAAAAAATGAAGTGTAATAAGGGCTTTATCAAATAAGAATACAAATACAACTGTTGAAGCGACTTCAGTAATTTTTTAGTTATTTTTCTAATTTTCTTTAATTTTCAATTTTCTTTGTTATTTATTATTTTTTTTTTTTTCTCATATCTTGAATTTTAATTTCATTAATTTTTAATTTCTTTGAATTTGTAAAACGATTTCTCTCCGTGTAAAATAATCTTAAGTTTCCTTTACGTTCTGCGATAATTTTCTCTTGAGTTGTTTTTTTTTCTTTTTTGAGTTCTATTTTTTGTTACTATTTAATTTCAAGTTGTTAATATTTTTTTTTACTCTTCATCTAACCATCAACAAGGCAAGAAGCCAAAAATAAATTTGTTTTTTTAAATTTAAAAAGTAGAAACCTCCCGCGTTTCATTTGTTTGACTTGGAAGTTACTATTAAAAGGCTAGGAAGTTTCTAGCCCCAACATTTGGTCCTTCGATAAATCCTAGAGGAGCTAGGATTGGAATAGCCAGTGGCAAACCTGTCCACTGAAGGCCAACAACAGTTGTTCTATCGTAACAACTGCGGCAAATTTCCTCAAAGTGTTGTCAATAGTTGTTCCACCGCAACAACTACAACATCAGCAGCAGTTCCAATAAAGAGGTAAAAGTTCCCAATTGTGCCAAACATTCCAAGAAGGAAGAAAGGTCCACAAGACGGTTAATTTTCGAGAGGGAAAATCACCAAGGTAAACATTAAGTGTCATCAAAAGGATTAGATTGGGTGAGTACAGTGTTTTAATTATATTTAATGCGATTGTGTGATTTTTATTAGAAAAAGTGCAAAAAATTAATTAAAATTACTGCATAATCATATCCAGCAAGTAATCGAACATAACCTTAAAATTTAATAAAAGTGCCATCACTGATATAAAAAATCCCCAACGTACCAACACTGTTAAAAAGTACCACCACTGGTATATAAGAAAAAACAACGGAGTTTTTTACATGCGTACTGCTGTAAATTATAATGCCATACTCTTTACACTCACTAACAAGTGTTTCAATTCCACAAGTTTACCCAACTTTATGTACAAGTTGAACTTCACAGTATTGTTTAAAGCGCAAGAAAAGTAAATGTAAAACAAATAGTGGAAAATATTTAAATAAAAAATAAATATTCAAGTTAAAGGAAAAATATATTGGAACCTGTGCTATTATAAAGAAAACAGTGGCTAAAAAAAAAAAAACAAAAAAGAATAAAAAATAGCGCTGAATTTCTTCGTGAAAAAAAATTTTAATTACAAAATTAAATTAATGTGCATACAGGAAGAAAACCAAAGCAAAACAACAACGACAAAAAAAAAAACCTAAAGAAGCTGTCTCAAAACACAAGGGCTCACGGAACGAAGTTTTTTGCGGGGAAACGGTGAGTGTGAAATATAATTTTGTGAAGAATTTGGTACATTAAGGAAGACAGTGTTGTGGCATATTTATTTAAAAAATACAAATAACAAGATTGTTTTTAATGAAAAAATTTACACGGTGACCGTTCAAGTGGTACACAAACTTTTTTGAAGGCAATATAATTGAATATACAATTAAATGAAATTTTACTAAGGTTTAAAACTAAAAGGGTGAACCGAAAAGAGGTAAATTTAAATAAAAAATTTACAAGGTGACCCTACGAGTGGTACATATTTGAAGCATTATTTGATTAGAAAACTGAATGCTTATGAACAACCCGTTCTAAATTTTTTATGAAGTGTGTTCGATTATTTTTGAAAAATTGTTTGGAGAAAAGAGTGCGTAATTTTAGAAAAATTTAATTTAAAGCACAATTATAATAATTATATTGGGAATTTTGATGAGTAGATTTTTAAGGAAAAAATTTTACAGAATCTGAGTAAAATTGATTTGTGGCTGAATATTGAAAATGATTTTATGGTGGTAGAGAAAAAATTTAATAAAGAGAGGTTTTAATAAAATTAATTTAATTTTACATTGAAATATAAACAACTTGGGAAAATTTTTTGGCAATTTTGAGGCGAATATTTTTGAAATTTTTTTGGTGAAATTTAAAGCTGTTTTAAAACATTCTACATCGCTTTCATTCGTCGCGAATAATTTTAATATACCTTCGTATAAGGTTGAATTTCTTCACGATTGTTTTTTGTAAATTTTTTAATTTCTGCTGGAGAAATTGTTGAGGTATAAAATATTTAAGGCTTTTGAGCAAAAATTTTAAAAATGGTTTCGGAAAGAGCATGTAAATACGATATTCGACAAGTAGTGAATTTTTGTTCTACTTTTGAGAAGATTTCTTCAGAAGATTTGACGATTTCACTTTTAGAGGTAAAGCAGGCTGAACTTGAAAGAAGAGGGCTGAAGATGATAGCAACGTTTGAAGAATTCATCAGTGGCTATGAAAAGGTGAAAGAAGAAGAAGATTTTCCAGATGAAATTACTCTTAAATATGAGGATGCCTGTGAACAATACCAGATGCTAAAGGCTAAAATATTGGACTTGTTGAAGGCTAAGGCCCCACAACAAAAAGCGGCAGATACGACAGTACGTCAGTCATCCCTTAAGTTACCTGCGGTTGAAATTCAAACGTTTGAAGGAGGTTTCGACAAATGGCCAGCATTTAGGGATATGTTTAGGGCAGTGGTTGGAAATGAACCTTCAGTGGCGCCAGCGCACAAATTATATTATTTACTTGGCAAGACGAGGGGGGAGGCCTACCAACTCATAAAAGATTATGATTTGGTAGATGCTAATTTTGAGCTAGCTTGGCAGGCTTTGAAAAATCGCTACGAAAACAAGCGAATTTTAATCAATAATCAAATTAGAAAAATTTATGGCATCCAGGCCCCTCAGAATGAAACTTTGAAATTTTTAAGGCAACTTCAAAATACGGTCAGCGATGGTTTGTCGATTATTAGTTCGTTTCAAGTTGAGGTGGCTGATAATGACCCCTTTCTTATGCACATCTGCACTTCAAAGCTCCCAGAAGAAACTTCGCGTGCGTGGGAAGATTCTCTGACGAACCATAAGGAACTGCCTACCTGGCAACAACTTAACAAATTTCTGTCTGAGAGAATTGAAACATTAGAAACTTTTACAAATTTGAGGAAACCGCCCAGCCGAGACAATAATACCTCTAGATCTCAAGTTTTCTATTCTGATGCTGAAACTGATAAAGGTAAATTTAGCTGCAAGAAATGCCAACAGAATCATCCATTACGATTCTGCAAATATTTTAAGGGTTTGTCCGTCCATGATAGAATCAAATATGTTTATGCGAACAAATTTTGTGCGAATTGTTTTTCACCCACGCATTTCAAAACGAAATGTCAGAGCTCCAGTAGTTGCAACAGATGCAATCAGAGGCATCACACCATGTTGCATATTGAAGAAGATAAGGCGAAAAAGGTTCCCATTCAACGGGCTTCATCTCATCAGCAAGTTCGAGACAACGAAAGGCCATCAGGGTCGGGTACTCAGAGTAACACGAGACCATCCAGTTCTCAATCGGGACGATCTGGCACTACGGGTGCAAATGGGGAATCAGTTCAGGTGAATTTGTCTCAACACAGCGGAACTACAATTTTACCAACAGCTTTGGTTCATGTTGAGCATTTAGGCGAAAAATTTACTGTTCGCGCATTAATTGATACAGGGTCGACTAGAAGTTTTATCCTAAGGCGTGTTCAACAAAATTTAGCGATCCCCCTAGAACGCCATCATAGCGAAATATCAGGGTTTGGTGATACGGTGGTAGGTAGTTCGAAGGGAAGGTGCTATGTCACAGTTAAATCTCGAGTATCCGATTTTAAAATTAAAATCCGAGCGATTGTGGTACCAACATTGGCACATTTTATGCCTTCACGGCCGATCCCAATTCAAACGGTAAAAGATATACAAGGTTTGAAGCTTGCAGATCCATATTTTTACAAACCTGCTGCAATTGAAATGATTATCGGTAGTGATTATCTGCCTTTTATTAATTTGAGCGGCGTAAAAATGAATATCGGAAACAATCTTGAAGCCCGAGAATCCCACTTTGGCTGGTATTTGCTAGGCCCTGAACCAGAAACTAGAGTTCAATCATTCCATACTTTTGTTTCGCCTGGCAGCGATCTAGCCCTTCATGAGCAATTAAAAAAGTTTTGGGAAATAGAAGAGGCTGAAAAAACCGATTTTCAAGCTGAAAGTGACATTTATTGTGAAAATTATTTCAAACGTACCACAATTCGACAATCTGATGGACGTTACGTAGTTCGACTACCGTTCAAAGAACAGTTCCCGAAAGAGATTTTCTTAGGCCCCTCCCGAAATATGGCTCTTGCGCAGTACCATAGAATGGAAAAAATGCTCGATAAGACCCCAGATTTGAAGGCGCAGTACGCTGAAGTTCTCCAAGAATATCTGGACTTGGATCACATGGAACCAGTTGTACATTTTGAACCCAAAGCAGAAAAAGTTTCTTCATTTTTTCTACCCCACCACGCGGTAATCAAGCCCGAAAGTAAAACCACAAAAGTGCGAGTGGTATTTAACGCATCAATGAAAACAGGAAGCGGGTTTTCATTAAATGATGTACTATACCAGGGCCCAACGCTTCAAACGGATTTAATGCAACTTGTTTTACGTTGGCGAAATTATAAGTACGTATTCACTGGAGACATCCAGAAGATGTATAGGCAGATTTTGATGCATAAAGCAGATCGCCCTTATCAACAAATTTTATTTCGCAACAACACTGAGGGATACGTGAATTCATTTCAACTTAAGACCGTTACGTTTGGCGTAAATTGCGCCCCCTTTTTGGCGATTAGGACTCTACTTGAGCTAGGTCATGATTGCAGAAACCTGTATCCCAAAGCATCTATTGTTCTGAAGAACGAGGTCTACGTTGATGACATATTGTCCGGGGGACACACGCTTGAAGAGGCCAAGCAGAAGCAAGGGGAGCTTATTACAGCTTTGAAATCTGGCAGCTTTCCCCTTAAAAAGATGACAGCAAATCATCAGTTTCTACTCGAAAGTTTGCCCCGGGAGGATCTTCTAGACGAAGATTTCTTGAAGTTTGATGACTCCAGCTCTTTAAAAACATTGGGAATTCGCTGGAATGCGTTGGCGGATATATTTTACTATGCGGTAGAGCCAATTGAAATTACCCCATCCGCTACAAAACGAAAAATCTTGTCAGTAATAGCAAGATTATTTGACCCTCTAGGTTGGTTAGGCCCAGTCGTTATTGTTGCTAAGACTTTGATGCAAGAATTATGGGAAGCCAAGTCTGATTGGGACGAAGGGGTTCCTCCACACATACTCGTAAAATGGAATTTATTCTTAAAAAACTTGCCATTTATTTCGACACTTAAGATACCTAGATGGGTAGATTTCTCCCCAGGATATAAAATCCAAATACATGGCTTCTGTGACGCCTCAGAGAAGGCATATTGTGGTTCAGTGTATATTCGAACAGAAAACTCAGAAGGCCAACTAAATAGCCATTTGCTGGTAGCAAAAACAAAAGTTGCTCCGATTAAGCGGACAACCGTTCCGAAACTAGAATTGTGTGGAGCTTTGTTGGTGGCTAAACTCATTCGTAGTGTAGTCACAAATTGTCAGTTCCCCTATGAACTTTTTTTGTGGACAGACTCGTCCATTGTACTGGGTTGGTTGCAAAAACCTCCGTATGCGCTGAAAACGTTTGTTGCAAATCGTGTGACTCAGATCATCAGCATCGCCAGCACTCAACGCTGGAAACACGTTAAGACTGAAGAAAATCCTGCAGATCTGGGCACACGAGGCTGCTCCCCGCAGGAGCTTGCAGACAATCAACTCTGGTGGCATAGCCCCACCTGGCTGCAACTTCCCACACCATTATGGCCAGTACCTCGTACGTTTGACCCAGTCGACTTAGAGACAAAGAAGTCTATAATCAACTTTCATCTGGACGTAAATTGCACAGATATACTTGAAGAATTTTCATCTTTCCCAAGGGCGTTGCGAATTCTTTGCTATCGACTTAGATTTGTCAACCGAGTTCTCAAGAAACCATTTTCCACCGAAAAGTTTATTACAGCTCAAGAAATTAGCTCAATGAAAACTCGACTCATCTCGCTCGCTCAAAAGAGATATTTTTACCGTGAATACGATTGCCTTAAGGAAAAGAGACCGTTAAGCCGCAAAAGCAGACTGCTTAACTTAAATCCTTTTATTGATAAGGACGACCTTTTACGAGTTGGCGGCAGGCTTATTAATTCAGGTTTAAGCTACGAGGAACGTCATCCAGTTATTGTGCCAGAAGGGTCTCATTTCGCGAGGCTTCTAGTTAATTTCACCCATCGCATTATGCTCCACTCTGAGCACCATATAATGCTACGTGCGATTCGCCAAGGCTTTTATATCCCCAGATTAAAGAATCTTGTCCGAAAATGCATTAGAGAATGCAAGGCCTGTACTATTTACAAGCATAAGGTCCAGCACCAAATCATGGCCGCACTCCCCCCAGAACGTGTGAACTTTTCCCTGCCCTTCACATATACCGGAGTCGATTTCGCTGGTCCCTTCAATATTAAATCCTCGACGTTGAGAAATGCGAAGATTCTAAAAGGTTACGCTGCTGTGTTCGTATGTTTTTCTACCCGAGCCGTCCATTTAGAAGTCTGTTCAGACCTCTCAACCGATGCCTTTCTAGCCTGCTTTCACCGCTTTATTGGGCGCAGAGGACTCCCCAAGACCATGTTTTCCGACAACGGTCGAAATTTCGTCGGTGCAAGCTATGCTCTTCTTAAGGGCCACCACGAGTTCTTGAAATCTCTTGAAAAGACTTTAGTCGAAAAGTACTCCACCTTGGGCGTTACCTGGTCTTTTATACCGCCATATGCACCTCATATGGGTGGCCTCTGGGAGGCCGCGGTCAAGAGCATGAAGTCTCACCTGAAGAAAGTTACCAGCAACCTATCGTTCACGTTCGAAGAATTCAGCACGCTTCTAGTCCATATCGAAGCCATTTTAAATTCGCGCCCTCTATCGCCTCTTACCGAAAACCCGGGTGAGGTTCTACCACTAACCCCCGGCCATTTACTTAGAGGAGCTCCAATTACAGCACTACCAGAATCACCTGCTGAACCTCCGCTCGAAGAATTACATTTTCTTCAACGCTGGGAAAGATTAAAAGCGCTGCAACATATTTTTGCTCGACGGTGGAAGTCTGAATATATAACCGAGCTTCAACGCCGTTTTAAGTGGCAAAAAGAACGCGACAATTTAAAACCAGACGATATTGTTATAGTCAAAGAGGACTTACTCCCACCTACCGAGTGGCTCCTAGGTCGCGTTAATAACGTAATCTATGGTCGAGACAGCAAAGTACGAGTTGCTGAAGTAGTCACCAAAAAGGGCATAATTTTACGCCCAGTGGTAAAACTATGTTTGCTACCGACAGACAATAACATGACTAAACTCCCACCACAACCTACCAAATAGTCTACCAAATTCCTCAACAAAAATAGAAAATTAGAAAACTCAGTCGCATTAGGTATTTTTTAACACTGTATATACTTCTTTCTTTTCTTTTGCTACCAATACAGATGAAGAAGCGACCACGATGCCATATTTGCCAACTCAACCACCCTCTGCAATACTGCCTGAATTGCCTGGCCTACAATCATTTTCGAGACCATTGTACCTTAACCAGAGGATGTGCAGTTTTGGTCAACTGGGTGGCCTGTAATGCCTTTTACCACACTCGGCTACACCCGCAAGCTAAAAGATGTCCTCGCTGAACCTCAGCGCGAGGGACTTGTGTTAGCTAGAGCTCTGGCCAACAAACGCGGTGGCAACACTACAAGCCACAATCTCTCAAATGGATGACACCCAATTGGCAGCCGTGGCCAATAAACTTCATCTTGAAGAACCCTACAGTACCTCCAAGCAAGCATCCCTAGGGCCTGTAAGAAAAAGTGCTCCTGAATCCACAATACAGCCAGACCTGGACGCACCAATATCCCAATCATCTACCTTTGGCTGGATCAAATCCTAGACGTAAAGGGGGTGCTTTTGCCACTCTTCGGGGGGAGCATGTTGAAGCGACTTCAGTAATTTTTTAGTTATTTTTCTAATTTTCTTTAATTTTCAATTTTCTTTGTTATTTATTATTTTTTTTTTTTTTCTCATATCTTGAATTTTAATTTCATTAATTTTTAATTTCTTTGAATTTGTAAAACGATTTCTCTCCGTGTAAAATAATCTTAAGTTTCCTTTACGTTCTGCGATAATTTTCTCTTGAGTTGTTTTTTTTTCTTTTTTGAGTTCTATTTTTTGTTACTATTTAATTTCAAGTTGTTAATATTTTTTTTTACTCTTCATCTAACCATCAACAAGGCAAGAAGCCAAAAATAAATTTGTTTTTTTAAATTTAAAAAGTAGAAACCTCCCGCGTTTCATTTGTTTGACTTGGAAGTTACTATTAAAAGGCTAGGAAGTTTCTAGCCCCAACAACAACTATATATTTCTATCTTCCAGTAGATTTTTAAAAAAATTCAAACAATGTTTTCTTAGACATAAAATGATTAAAAAGTGTTCCATGCGGTATTTTAAGTTAGGAGTTTCGATACTGAGTACTGAAAAATCAGTATTTCGTATAAATAACATAAAATATCGGTTTATAAAAGTGAAAATTAATTATAACTTTATTTTTAAGTTATTACTTACTGTTAGAACTGAGATTTGTGATGTGAACATTAGACCATAGATGCGTTTTAAGAAGTTCAAGTACTTCAGCAAATCCAGCAGGTTCCTCGTTATTTATATTTACGCTTAAATCAATAACATTTAAATCGAATTTACACTTGCTCTTCACTTTGTCGTATGTTAACCCATGTAAACTTTTTTCATTTAAATTTCGTGTAATTAAAGTTGAAACTCCTATATCGTTATCTTTTACAAATTTTATTATGTGATCCAGTTCAGAAAGAAAATGCAGCTGAAATTTATTATTAACAATTAGTTAGCATGATTCACATATCGTCATTTTAAATGCAAAAAAAATATTGTTTTTAAACGTTTTCACAATTATTTGATTTCATTGATGTCAAAACAAATGAGGGGCTGAAAAGCAATAGGGTACAGTACAATATGCCAAAATAAAACTTCGGAGTTATTTAGCATTTAAGTTTTTTTTTTTTTGTTAAGTATATAAAAATATATACAAACTGCATGTTTTTGAAAAAACAATAACAAAACTAAAATTTGTTTTTGTTTTCAATATAAATTCCCAAACGAAATTTTTTATTTTGTTTTTTTATATTCTTAATCCCGCATTCGATTTGAATTATTAATTAAATACATTTGATTTTGTAATATAAATCTTAAGCGAATGAATGCAAGAAAATAAATAATATTTATTTAAATTATTTAACATAAAAGGGAACAGTTATTAAAAACGAAAAAAATAATTTAAAGAAAAAATATATGTATGTATGTATACATATACTGAGCAAAAACATTTTAGTTTAAAAATCTTTTTTTTTTTTGCGTTTTTGTAAATATAAAAAATAATAAAGATTTTAAAAGCACAGCAAAACGGGGAAAAAACAACTTTTTGTATATGTACACAGAGCTAAAAAAGGCGTTAAAAAATGTCAACCAATGGCAATAAATTGATTACAAAGTGTTGTCAATATTTTGACAACATTTGCTGTCAAATTTTCAACAAAATGTTGTCAAATTGGGCCGAAAGATAAAAAACGTACCATTGTTGTCAAATTGGCAACACCTTGTTGTCAAATATGTATCGCACTTTCATTATTAATAGCGTATATACAAAGTATAAAGCGCAAATCTTTTAAGTGAAATAAAATGAGTGAGAAATAAAATTATTACACTAAAAAGTGAAAAAAACATTATAAGCAGTGAAGAAAAAAGCATTATGTTCCTTGGATATGAAGGAGAACCTTAAAAAAAATATAAATGAGGTATATACAAACAACGCAAGTGCAAACGATTAATGACGATAAAGGGGCCAAACAATTGAAAAAATGTATATTAAATCTAATATTTAACAATGAAGTTTCTGTATTTTAAAAATTTGTATTGTACATTTTATTAAAATTAAACAGGTGAATTTTTTTAATTTTTGTTTTAAAAATTTCAAATAAAGAAATAAAACTGCATTATATATTTTTATTGATTATGTTCAGAATGGGTTGTTTATTACTATACTCAGAACAATGTGTAATCGAAATGACAACCGAATGTGGTCAATATACCAACGATGTGTTGTCAAAAATGGCAACAGCATGTTGTCGAAATGACACCATTATGGTTATAATATATTAACATTTTGTTGACAGAATGAGACCAAAAGGTGACAAAATCACAACGTGGTGGTTAAAAAATATTGACACCATCTGTTATAAAATTGAACACGAACGTGGCTCACTTTTAACAACGAATGGTGTTAATTTTGTTATTTTTATACCGGATTTTTCCCTATGTGTAAATACAATGAATGCCATGCTGAAATAAATAAAACAAAAGAAAATAAGAGTAGCTACCTAACGGCTCAGCCAATTATTCGCACACGTTCCCTTTCACCCTCGGGTTTACAAAAGCGGTTGATTGTGATACATTAAAAAATATTACTGCCTGTTTTGAGAAAACGTAAACAAGTATGTGAGTGAGAAATTATATTGAAAACAAAAACAAATTTTCGTTCTCACTAGTACCACCTGCAAGTGTTGCCACGACGGCAAAAACACTCTTAGTAAGAAATGATACCATAAACTCAGATCCAAGCCACACCTGATATATCTTAGAGAGCAAAGCTCAAATGAGTTAATAAAGAGTTTGATAGGTGAAAATTCCTCTTATGTACTGCAACAAAGAAAGATAGTATTAACGAGAAATACCGGTGAATCACGTGGAAGATTTTCGAACAGTAATTACAAGATTTGAAGCTTTTAATAAAAACTTTTACCAACTGAGAGCAGTAAAGGTCTTCAGGTATTGATCAAAGGCATAGACTAATGCGTGGACCCAGAAGAAATAAAAACATTTTTGGAACACGCAGAGAAAAAACATGTTTAATAAGTAGTCACTACGACCATTTTTGTTCATATTTGCCTAATATGTTTACCCTAATAAATTTTTTGTCCGTAACATTTTTAAAATCACTATAATAATATTATATGGTGTTTTACATCTTAAAAGTTACTCTGATCTAGCTAAACATATTAAATTATGTAAAATGTTTGCAACTAAAATATTTTTAGAATTGTGGTTATTTTTTTTTTTTTGGACTATTTATGGTTTTTAATCCAAATTTTTAATATTTTTAATCAGACTTAAGTTCATCAAATTTAATTTTCATTAAATTATTTTTATGAAGAAAGGAATTTTACAACATGAAAATTAATTAAAATTGTTATTGATAATCATTCATTCTTGACTGGCCTGAGATTCGAACCCAGGCGGCTGGTTACCATGACATGTTTCGATCGCAACCACTCGATCTCCTCAGATGGATTTGCCGTCTTACACTCGCAGCCATCGACGGCTGCTGACGTCAATAGTCAAATATCAATCCTTAAACCAAATTGTATTTTTAACCTTTGGTAGATCGAAATTTGCTTTTTTGAATGATTATCCATTTTTTAATCGATTTTACATTTTTTTCCTAACTTCTGTTTTTTCGTACTTATGTCAAGAATTCTTCTTGAAGTCCAAAGTACATGTTTTTGTTTTTTTCATTTTGTCTTTCTTTTTCTTGTTGACCTTTTTTCAGCACAACTTGAAGGACAAATGTACACATAGAGCTCGTGCCTTAGCTTTAACAATAATTAGAATTGTGGTTGAACTATTTATGGTTTTTAATCCAAATTTTTAATATTTTTAATCAGGCTTAAGTTCATCAAATTTAATTTTCATTAAATTATTTTTATGAAGAAAGGAATTTTACAACATGAAAATTAATTAAAATTGTTTTTATTTACATTAATACATTAGGCCCAATTAGATTAACAAAAACTTATATATAATAATATCTAAACAACTTGGCCAAAAAAATAACAAACATACTTTAGAACAATATCGGAGAGCTTGGCGAAACAAATTTATTTAAACATTTCTTAATAACATCAACACCAACAAATATAGCGCCAGCATCAGAAGTAAAACATAATCATGAAGGGTTATTTTAAACACATTGAAATTACGTATAATAAGGAAACACAACGGACAATGAAAGACTATTGTAACGAATCGAAAAAACTAATACAACAACAACAGGGTCTCAAGTTTTTACTTTCATGTAGAAACTATGGAATAATACCAAAACACACCATAAATACAACAACTAAGGTAAAGGATCTTTTCAAATGCAACACAATCAAGAGAAAGTTAGGAAATATTGAAAACAATTTTCACAAAAAAATTTTAAATTTAGAAATTTCACAAATTAACACGAATATTAAATTGATCAAACGCAAAATGTATAACATAAAAATATGCTAATAGAAGAAGACTACACAAATTTTATTCACAAACAAATGCAAAGAGCAAAACAGATAACAAAGAATATAAAGGAAAAACAAATAAGAAAATTACATACACTGAAAGAAAATCAATTTAAATTACATGGCCTTATTTTCAATGAAAGTTGGTTTGAAAATAAAACCAATTTAGAAATTCCAATGGAAAGTATGTGGATGTTGTCCCTGGGAAAAAAATTCGCCTTACCAATTGATAAACACAGTTTTTCGGCATTGCATGTTATTGCTGATATTGAGCAATGCATTCAGGCCATTGATGATAATGAAAACCAGGTTAAAGAAATCGCTAGGACAAAATTAGCTAACAAAATTACAGGTTTTAAAAGAAAATTTAAAAATATCCCAAAGGAGAAATTTATTCTTACAGTTTTTGAGAAAACAAAGAAATTTTTGAAAAACACGACGACGTTATTACTATACAAGCGGACAAGGGGAATAAAACGGTTTTAATGTGTAAGAAGGATTACGATAATAAAATGAAAAAACTGCTAGAAGACAAAAGTACATACAGAACAATACGAACAGACCCAACGTCAAAACTTCAAAAGGAAAATAATAACATAGTTTCAGAGATATTCAAAGATGAGTGTATAGATCAATGGCAAAAAAAACAACTATTATGCAGCGCAGCCATTGCTCCGAGAATTTACGGTCTCCCAAAAATTCACAAAACAAATACTCCCCTTAGACCAATTGTATCGTCGATGAATGTCCCATGTTACCAACTCTCCAAATATATTGGCCAAATTCTCAAACATATAATTTCCAAAAAATATAATATTAAAAACTCTGCAGAACTTAAAAAACATATACAACATACACTTATCGCGGACAATGAAGTTCTCATATAATTTGATGTCGTGTCATTATTTACGAACATCCCTGTGCATACTGCCATAAAAAACATAATGGGAAAATAGGAAACTATTAAAAAACAAACAAAAATCTCGACGTCCACTTTTTTGAAAATACTTAAATGTTGTCTCACGGATAACAAAATTATTTCGTCTACGAAAATAAAATCTATAGCCAGATTTTTGGAATGCCAATGGGGAACCCCTTTCTCCTACTATAGCTGATATAATACTAGACAGTTTACTCGACGAAGCAATAGCCGAATTAAAAAAGAAAAATATAAATTTAAAATACATATTGAAATATGTAGATGACATATTAGCTATAGTTAAACGGGACGACAAAGAAGAGATCCTGAATGCTTTCAACGCATACCATCCAAAAATCCAGTTTACTACGGAAATTGAAGAGAATTTTAAAATTGCATATTTGGATACATACATATATCGACATAATAGTTTTATTAAATTTGACTGGTATTCAAAAAAAATATTATCTGGTAGACTGATGAATTTTAATGCAACTCAACCAAAATACCAAATAATAAATACGGCAAAAAATTTCATTTTTAGGGTACTATGTATATATTAGTGATGAAGAATTCCATGTTAAAAACATAAAGAAAATTACAGCAATATTAATAAATAATAGCTTTCCAATTAAACTTATACACCAACTAATTGAAGAAACACAAAGAATATTAAAAAACAACACAACTTCAAACAACACTGAAAATAATGACAAAGTTTTTTACAGTGTAAAGTTTATTCCTGGACAACAGAAATATTAAAACAACGATAGACACACAAAACATACGTTACGCCTACAAACCACATACTACACTCAACTCTATTTTTTCCAATATTAAAATGAATGTAGAAAAACAACAACAAAACAACGTTGTGTACGAAATAGCATGTAAGGGAAATGACGAACAAAAATGTCATTTAATTTATATTGTCACAACAAAGAGAAATTTACAAACAAGAATGTGTGAACACAAAAAGGACATAGAAAAATATATGGAATCAACAGCTTTGTCAAAACATATGTTTTGCAAAAGGCATAAACCTGACTTTGACAGAATAAGAATATTGGACGTAGAAGCGAAACAGAAAAAACGTTTCACAACAAAATATTGACAGAACAATGAATTTAAAGGAAGACACAAATAATATAAGTTTTAGCTACAGAGTTGCAATACAATAGAAAAGATAAGCTGTGATATTAATTTAAGTTGTGTGTTTAATTTGATTATATGTTAAATGTTTTATGTAAGCTGTGTAACATTCAATGTATAATTTAATGTGAAAAACTACTTAGTAATTGTAAGTTTATTTATTTATTTTGTTGTTTTCTAATTTTGTAATAATATATTGTTATTTATTATATGAAAAAAATTTTAAGAAAATATTAAATAGACAACCCCTGAAGATGTCAACAAATAATTGACGAAACGTAGGGAGAAACATGTAAAAAAAGGTTTTTATTTACATTAATACATTAGGCCCAATTAGCTTAACAAAATATCTTAATATCTAAACAACTTGGCCAAAAAAATAACAAACATACTTTAGAACACTGTGTGTAATTTTTTATGTCATGGCAAAATAACCATATACGGACAATAAATAGCCATAAAGGACCAAAAAAAAGACCCGTGTCTCCCAGTTTTGCCGAAAGTCATGCATTTTTGCAAAAAAGTGATCATTTTCTCAGGCTCATATCTTGCAAACCGTTCGGAATTTTGATTAACCCTCTGAGACAAAGTGGTATAAAATATATAAAATCAAAAAAACTTCATCTTCAAGATCAAAATCGCAAAAAACTTCAGGTCCATAGGTAGCAAACCGTTCAAAATTCAAAAAAACAATCAACCACAAAAATGTACCTAAGATTTCAATAAACAACTTTCTAGAGCATATAAACTTCCTAAGAATTTTTTTTTTGGTCCTTTATGGTTATTTAGTATCCGTATATGGCTATTTTGCCATGACTTAAAAAATTACGCACAGTGTTATTGATTATAATAGGGGAATGATTTCCGGCGCAAGCTGAATGTTTTTGCTCATTGACCATTATCCTCCATTAGTTGAAATATATGATCCTGTAAAAAACTAGATGCTTCATGGCGGATTTCGTGCATGCTTAGTTGCTTGTTGGCATATCCGAATTATAAATTAAGTATAATGCTGCCTTGTGGGACGCCAGCGCCAATTGGCTGAGGTGAACTTAAAAAATTTCCTTCTTTAATAATATATTGACGACCGAATAAGAAGATTTCTAACAGCTTGTGTGTGTTTGTTGGTAATTTTTGCTTCAATTTATGTAATAAGCCTTCATGCCAGACTTTATCAAAAGCTTGCGAAACACCGATGAAGAGTGCTGAGCAATAGTTTTTTCTTCAAATGCTTTTTATATGACATTTTATATGACTATTCGATGAGTTTTTTCAATTATGCTGTCTTTTCTTCTAAATCCGAATTGATAGTATGGAAATGCACTATTTTTATCTAAAATAGGTGGTAAAATAATAAAATCTAAAATAGCTTTGACATATGATCTTTACCTGGCTTTGGTACCATGGTAACTAAGGAAACCATAAATTTTCAAGTCGTAGAATAGCATTAAAAATTAAAAGAATAATTTTCTTTGCTACGCGAGGTAGCTCCAAAAGCATTTTATTACTGATCTTATCAACACCAGGTGCCTTCTAAGTGTTTAAGTCATAAATAGCGTTTTCTTATCTCAAATCTTAAGGGAATAGCTGCTCTAACATTAACAGACGGTAACTAGACTGCTATATCGTGAGCTATATTTGGGGTAAATACGTTTTTCAAGTGACTAACAAACAGATTTACTTTTGCAATATCGCTTCTTGCCCAACTACCATTCAAGTTTCTTTATGGTGCCTTAGAAAAAACTGGCCATTTTTGATTTCCAGCTGCACGCCATAATGAGTAGTCTGATTTTGGAGATGCATTAAGTTCATTAAGAAATTTTTCCTGGGAAGACTTCAGAGTCTGCAGTAACTTTCTTAGCCTTTTTGCACGATTTTAACACACTCTTAAGTTGCGGGGATCTATACAGTTGCCACTTTCTTCGAACTCCTTTTTCAATCAAGACCCGCTCGAAATCTATAGAATATACTTTATTATTTTTAATTTTTTAGGGGTAACGCTGGAATGTTGAACAGCTAGTTTAAGATAACTGTCAAAACAATAGAGTGTCCACATTCTTCGGAATATTTTCTGTGCAATGGGTACTGACAATTTTTTTTATATTTTAACCAATTTATTTGTGTGGCTGACGTCGCTAAGTTGCCAGACGGAGATACAATTCTATTTGGGTGCAATATAGTAACAATTGTAGGTGTGTGATCAGAAGATAATTCTAAGGAAGCTTAAACATGAATCGTTTCTGTGGGGATGTTTTTTGGAATCGTTTGCTGATCAGTAGGCCAATATGTTGGTTGTCCGCTCGCGACCACATTTAAATCAATTTTAGAGTTTGTATTAAACAAGACACGACCCTTTGGTGTTTTAAGTCGTGGCTCCCAGTAGGTATGTTTAGCGCCGTAATAGCTAGCGGCTATGAAAAAGGGTTCTAAGTATTTAAAATATTTGGGGTATTCACAAGGTGTGCTATCATGTTATATTATCATAAATGTTCTAACATTTTACAATAGTCTAAGAATATTGTTGTTGCTTTGTAAACAAAAATTGTCTTAAATAAATAGAACTTTGCTTGCTATGTTTATTGCAATCCAAAGTGACCTGTGCTGAATGGCTGAGCCGAGCCACATTAGTTTTTGTAAGCCGTCGCCGTTGATGGTAAAATTTATCTGGCTAACATCCAAATTTTACCTGCTACTAGCAATTTTTGCACTAAATCACTTGGGGCGCCAAATAAGATCGGCTTAGAACTCTGCTGTTTGGTAAACAACCAAAATTAAATTTATTTCTGACTTGTGTCTGAAAAATAGAAAATAGTCAGGTAAGATCTTATTTAATTTATAAATTCATGGATTAGAATTAAAAAGTATTTTTATTTTTGGTAAATATTTATTCTTTATATTTGTTTTAAATCAGCTGATTTAATTTCAAAATATCACATTGAATAATGAGGGGTTGTTCACAACAGTCGTATTATTGTCATGTATTTTATCATGTTGCTTGCAGATAATCCTCACAATGATCACACATTAATTAGTGTTTGATTCGGACTTTTATCAAAACGGCAGAACCTCCACAAATTGTCGAGGGTCCTTGGTATCATTTAACATATAACCATTAATTTTAAACGTATTTCTTGAGGTCAGATGAGTTTCAGAAACGATCATAACATCAATTTGTTTATTTTTAAGAAAGCGTTACAGTTTATTTTTATGTTGGCTGATACCGTTTTGCGTTCCAAAACCAAATCCGTTCATGGCTTGTTAACTACAGCTTGCAATAACATCGATTGTATTCTAAGAATTTCCTGCATCATATTACCCATTGTGTTCGTAAAATTATTTACTGTTTGCACTAATGTTTCCATAGTTTCTTCTAGACGACTTTAATTAGAAACTCGACTTTCATTATTAATTGGCGAAGCACCTTGCATTGGTACATGGTTTGATTTTAGGACGTTAGCATAGGAGGTTCTGATATTACTAGGCAAAGGGGGGTAAGTTTGCCGTCCAACCGACTGCTTGACGATAGTGTACACAGGACATCCTCTGTAATTGGCAGTGTGATTACCGCCACAGTTGCTATATTTGTTACGTTGGGGACGTTTTTAGACTTGTCGCTAATCAAAATTCCGAACGGTTTGCAAGATATGAGCCTGAGAAAATGAGCATTTTTTTGTAAAAATGACACCGAGGCCCTAAATTTTTAAGGGCCCATAAATAAAAAAGTGCATGACTTTTGGCAAAACTGGGAGACACGGGTCTTTTTTTATGGTTATTTAGTGTCCGTATATGGTTATTTTTTCGTGTTGCACTGTGTAATCAAATAAAATATCTCGGTATACATCTGGATCGTAGATTAAAGTGAAAATGCCATATATAGGCAAAATTAACTCAAATGAAACTAAATGCCATTCAAATTCATTGGCTTATTGGAAGAAATTCTGCCCTTAAGCCTAGTACTCTGTTCAAATTTGTAAAAAATGTTGAACAACATTGATTATTTCACACGAAAATTTTAACATGTATTAATCAGGGGTGTGCTGGAAATCGAAAACCAAGAATTTAAAAAGTCGTTTTTGAATAAGTTTTCATTAATAAAAGAATTTTATGGCCAATATTATACAAATATTTCCCTATTCAACAATATTGTATAACAAAAATTATAAAAATTTGATTAAAAGTGTATGAAAGACACCTTCCAAATTCTTGCGATTTACGTTTTCGATTTCTAGCACACCCCTGAATGATAGCTATCTTGCTACAGTAGTTTTCGCTTATAGTCCACTACTATAGTTGCACAACTTTTGTGGACTATAAGCGAATTTGGACTATAACCGATTTTTTTTATAAGCCATTTTATGGATAAAAGGTGAAACCTAGTATAATCCACATTTTGGACTATATAAAAATTATTTTCTTCAATAAAACCACTATATTTTTAAACAAAATAAAAGTTTATTTTAAACATAACCTAATATTGATTTAATTTAAATAAATAGTTAAAACAAAAATCTTTTTAATTAGTTAATTCAAATGCTTTAAAAGATTTCAATAAAAACAAATGCGTATGAGATTCATTTTAATTCTTTGGATGACGAAATCAAACACAACATAAATATCAATTTCATAGGATCTTTACATGGGGTCTCCACCTGACAGTTTTTTGTTATACCAAACGTCAAAGTCTATATAAAAAAAACTCTTTTAATTTTATTAGCGTTTTTTTATGAAGTTGGACGTTTATTTAACAAAAAATTGTCAGACGATGACACCATGTCATGAAATATAAACTGCGAAATTTGGCATTTATAATACAGTAGACGCTCAGAAATTCGAACTCTCAGAATCAACTTGATGTTGTTAGTGTTTAAAACTCAGTTTTTTTGGTGTTTGTATTACTGTAGTGTAATGTAGTACCTAAGTAAAACAATGTAATTATTTTCTTTTTTTGTCCATGCAAATCTACACCACCCTAATGTATTATTGATTATTGGAAATGTAGCGGAGGTGTAGTTTGCATGCAACAACTATTTTATTGCTAAATGTAGTTTTAAGTTCCCGTTATATTTGTATAAAAGAGAAACTTGAAAACAAATAAAGGATCATTAAAATACTGCCTTTAATCCTGGCACATTCTTTTATTTTGAGGCATATAAAACTGCCAATAAAAACGAAACAGGGCATATCAAGCTGCCTTGTGTAATACTTTACCAGTGGCGTTTATTAGCGCCGGTAAACAACAGAAAACACCAAACTTATTTAGTCTCAGTTAAATACAAAAATAAAAATACACACCCGTAACCTTTACATGGCGATCCTGCCAAACATTTCTAAAGCAGAAATAGAGGAAAAAGTTCCTAGGGTACACAGCGTACCGGTGCATATCAAAGAGGGACCACAGCCAATTTCTATAGAGGAATACCAAAAGAGGCTGTCGAAGAGTAAAGAAGAAAGACTTACCCAAATTCCAAAGGTTCACCTGCCACGACATAGAAGGGGCGGAAGGTTGGTTAAGCTACGTCGCGAGTTGGCCGCATTGAGGAATGTCGTAAACGCTGATCCACCACCATCTTGGCAAACAGCGTCCGAAGTTTGGCAGCAGATTGGAGCTCTGGAAGCCCAAATGGAGCAGTACAAAAGCAAGAAACTAAAGTAAACACGGCTGCTTTTGGTTATATTTTTTTTTTACTGCCTATTTAAGTATTAATAGAAGTATGAACACTTGAACAACAAAAATTTAGTTTTTTTACTTGAGTTTAATAAAATATGAAAATTTAATCAACAAAATTTAGTTTGTTATTGAAATTGAAAAAAAAAAAACAAAACAAACTGCAATCACTTAGCTATTTAAGTATAACAAAATATTGGAAGTAAATAAGAAAGTGGAATGTCAGATTTAATTAGTGCTGCCAAGTATACGTATAATTAGTGCTGCAACACACAGCTGTTTATAAAAAAGGGAAAAAGTAGTAACTGTTTAGGGTTGCCGGATTGTAATATTTTATATACGTTATTTTTATGAATTAAAATTTTAAATTTGAAGAGCAATTTAATGAATTTACTTATTGGTTGTATTATATGATTAGAGAAATTTTATTATAGTGTTGTATTATATTATATTTTTTTATTGATGGAACAGATTGAGGAGTTTATTGAAGAGTTACGAAAATTCGATGTAAATATAAAGAAACAGAAAAACAGAGTTTACTCTTTGCAGTATAAAGCTGAGAGGTTGGTTAGATTAGAATTGATAAAAGAGGAGTTAGATAAGTATTCTGAGGCTTTAGAGAGCGAGGAATGCAAATCGCTGGTTGTAGAGTTGCAAAAATTGTATGATAACGCCGTTGTATTGGTGCACAGTTTGAATATAAAAGATAGTAAGGAACAGGTCAGGGATACAGAAGCTGGTCTGGTGGAGGGCGATATGGCGCATTTCGACATAACAGTGGTAGGCAAAAATCTACAGGATTTTAAAGGATCATATGAGGCTTTGGAGGATTTTTTGGTTCAGACAGAGCTTCTACACGATCTTTTAAGAACTGAGGATAGAGAGATATTCATTAAATATGTGTTTAATTTTAAGTTGACGGCACAGGTTAGGAGCGTTATAGGGCGTGCTAACAGGCCTGTAACTTTTTCTGATTTGAAGGGTGCATTGACTACGGCGTATCCGAACCCTAACACTTTGCAACAGGTTTTGTCGGAATTTGGTACTTTGCGGCAGGGCAACGCCGACATAGCAACGTTTAGGGAGAAAATATCTCTTTTGTCAGACCAGTTGACTAAGTTTGAAATACAATCCCTTGAAAACCCTACGCAAAAGGAAAAGGATGTTGTGTATAAAATGAGTGAGAACATGGCCCTTAACGTTTTTATGAAAGGGGTGAATCAGGAGTTTCAGGACCTTTTAGTAGCGAGCGGCCCAAAAACATTGAATGAAGCGGTGGAAAAGTGTATAACTTCTGAAAGGAACAGGGCAACCAATAACATTTTTAGGATTGGGAATCCGATGATTAGAGGCAATAGCCGTGGCAACAACCAACATGGTTACCACAATTATCGGGGTTATAATAATGATGACAGAGACAATTATCGGAATTACAATAATGAAAGTAGAGACAACAACCCGCGCAGCTATCGTGGTGGTAATCGTGACTATCGAGGTCACTACGACAATATTAACCGCGGTTATCGAGGTCACACGCATGATAGCCGGGAAAATAACCAGCGCAATTATAGCCAGAACAGTGGTAGATACCAAAACAGCGGTAGTAACAACAACACCCACAGTGGTGGTAATGGTTACCGGAATGATAGGTATAGAGAAGGTGGGGATAATTTCAACCGCGGTAGAAATGATGTCGTTAGTAACACGGAGGTAGAGGCTGGTAGGAGTAGGCAGGGAAACTAGTAGGGCTGGATAACAGAAGCTGTTATCCAGGGCCTAAATTGTACGCTTTTTGCGCTAGTAATAGTAACCCGCTTACCATAACGTGTAGGGGTATAAAGGGGAACTTGAGCTTTTTAATAGATACAGGGGCAGACATATCAATCTGCAAAAAAGGGGAATTTAATATAACAGATAGATCGGTCATTTCAACTTTGAGTGGTATTACTTTAGATACAATCGAAAGCATTGGCACTACAGATTTAGACTTACACTTTGAGAATCGTCATATAAGGCATAGATTTCATATAGTGCCTAATGATTTACCAATACCAACTGATGGGATCATTGGTAGGGATATTTTAGAAAAGTTCAAATGCAAGATCGATTTTGAAACTTATACTACAACTTTTAATTTGTCAGATGAGGAGTTGGTAATACCAATTACACCCAAATGCATATACCATGCTAACATTTGTATACCGGCACGTTCAGAATCAATAATACCCATAAGCATACGTACGAACAAAGAGAGCATAATTATGAATAAGGAAATAACCCCAGGGGTTTTTATTGCAAGTTGCATTATACCGGCGGTGGGGGCGCAGCATATAAAGGTACTGAACACCACAAGTGACGATGTTCACGTGGAGAACGTAGAATTGGATAGGAGAGACTTGGATGATTACCAAGTATATGGCTATGGAGGGCATAGTGCCACGAAGAATGTTGATAGGATAAAAAGGGTCTCAGAAGAGCTAAATATTGAGTCGATAGAGCCTGTGGCTAGACAGTCGTTATTGGATATAATCACTGAGTATAATGAAATTTTTCATATTGAAGGTGAGAAACTCACTGTTAATAATTTTTATACGCAACGTATACAAACAACGGATAATACGCCGGTTTATATTAAACCATACAGATTACCAGAATCGCAGATGAAAGAGATAAACGATCAGGTGAACAAAATGTTGAAAGATGGGATCGTTGAGCATTCGGTAAGCCCCCATAATTCACCACTATTGGTAGTGCCTAAGAAATCAGCTGATGGCAAGCGCAAGTGGCGTCTGGTTATAGATTTTCGTAATTTAAACGAGAAGATAGTGAACGACAAGTTCCCTTTGACTAGAATAGAAGACGTGCTTGATAAATTAGGGAGAGCGAAATATTTTTCTACATTAGATATGAGCAGTTCGTTCCACCAGATCAATCTAGATGAAGATTCTAGGCCTTTGACGTCCTTTTCTACAAGGAATGGGCATTTTCAGTTTACACGATTGCCATTTGGTCTTAAGATATCGTCTAACAGTTTCCAACGCATGCTGACAATAGCGTTGAGCGGCTTAAGCGCGGAAGCATTTATATATGTCGACGACATAATCGTTTTCGGGTGTAGTGTACAGCATCACCACGATAACTTAATAAGAGTCTTTGAGCGTTTGAGGCAGTATAACCTGAAACTGAACACAAGCAAATGTTGTTTTTTAAAAACCGAAGTGGTTTATTTAGGCCACCTAATAACTGATAAGGGGATACGTACAGACCCAAACAAGGATAATGTGATAAAGAATTATCCAGTGCCAAAGAATGCGGATGAAGTCAGACGATTCATTGCGTTCTGTAATTATTACAGGCGATTTGTTAAGGACTTTGCGCAGATAGCGAGAAATTTAAATCAATTATTGAAGAAGGGTAAACCTTTTGTATGGGATGAAGATTGCCGTAAATCGTTTGAGACGCTGAAATCAAAGCTGTTGAACCCGCCAATTCTACAATACCCGGACTTTGAAAAGCCCTTTGTTTTAACCACGGATGCATCTAATTTTGCACTGGGGGCAGTCCTCTCGCAGGGGGAGATTGGCTCTGATTTACCCATATCGTATGCAAGCAAATCGTTATCAAAGCATGATTTAAATAAGTCAGTCATTGAGAAGGAGCTTCTGGCCATACATTGGTCGATTAACTTCTTTCGTCCGTATCTTTACGGTAGGAAATTTTATGTAGTTACGGATCACAGACCGTTAGTGTCATTGTTTACACATAAAAATCCATCATCCAAGATGACTAGGATTAGGCTTGACTTATGTGATTATGATTTCGAGATATCGTACAAAAAGGGCAAAATGAACGCCAACGCAGATGCGTTGTCAAGAATTGTTATAGACACCAACACGTTAAAAACTATGATTCCCACTGAGACAGAACCCGGCAAACATAATATATTGGCGATAACCCGTAGTATGAATAGTAGATTAAATCAACAGGTAAACAAAGATGGCAGATGTATTTCTGATGAGGGTCTTCGTGGACTTTTTGCATGGGAATGCACGTCAATTTCAGATATAAAGGATATGATGAAACTAAGGTTTGAAATGAATAATGAATTAGGAGAACCTCATATAATGGTTACTGATATGGAGGTAGTGATAAGGTGCTGCGATAATCCGGTGAACACTAAGTTGTCTCTGGAGAAACTTCTACCGATAACGCTATCCAAAGGTATACAGGAACTTGCTTTGAGCGCGGCTGATGATATTTTTAAAATAGTAGGTATTGAGGAATTTAAGAACATTTTTAATAAAATATGCAGGAAAGAGGGTGAAAATTTGAAAGTCTTGATATACAAAGCACCAATACGTATAACTGACAGGAAATTGCAGAACGAGTTAGTAGCTGAATACCATGATTCGGCTATAGGCGGTCACTTAGGTATAAGAAAAACCACTCTAAAGCTGAAACAGAGATATATATGGAAAAATATGAGTAGAATGATTAAAGCGCACGTGTCCAAATGCGAGGAATGTAGAGTCAACAAACAAACCAAACACACTAGGGAAAGGTTAGTTGTCACTGATACACCGGGAGGTAGTTTTGAGGTAATTTCAATAGACACAGTGGGTCCGCTTAGGTATTCGAACCAATTCAGATACATCCTTACTATGCAGGATGACCTTACCAAGTACATTGTGGCGTGTCCTCTTGAGTCCAAAGATGCAAAAACGGTTGCAAAGGCTATAGTTAATAATCTAATTTTGGTATACGGCCATTTTAAGATACTCAAATCAGATAGGGGTACAGAGTTTTTGAATGCTTTAATGTCTGAAATATGCATTTTACTAAAAATTAAACAAGTTTTTAGCACGCCCTATCACCATGAAACGCTCGGCTCGATAGAAAGAAACCACAGGGTGTTAAACGAATTTATGTTGAATTTTTGCAAAGACAATGAATGGGACCAATGGGTACCGTACTTCTGTTTTGCTTATAACACAACACCCCATATAGATACAACTTATACGCCATACGAACTGTTGTTTGGAAGACTGCCAAGCTTTCCCGATGACAGTGTTCTTGACTCAAAGCCTGTTTACAATACTGACAATTATGCCCAGGAGCTAAAGGCGCGATTGCGATTCTCTTTAAATAAAGCAAAAGAATATTTAGAAAACTCAAAGAAGAAAAGAGTAGATCAGTGTGTGGATACTAATCCTCTAAAGTTAGAAAAAGATGATATGGTTCTTGTCCGCAATTTTAATAGAAAGAAAAACCAACCACCATATCATGGTCCATATAAAGTAGTTGAAACAAAAGGAGTAAACTCTGTTCTAGACTTAGGGGATACAATTAAGGAATTTCATAATAATAATTTAAAGAAGTACTAGACACAATATGAAGATGTGTATTTATGAGAATGTATATATCTATAAAAAAATATGTATGTATGTATATATCTAAAAATTTTTAATTTTTTTGCTAAAATGTAAAATTTTTCTTAAGGGTTAGGGTGTAGTGTAATGTAGTACCTAAGTAAAACAATGTAATTATTTTCTTTTTTTGTCCATGCAAATCTACACCACCCTAATGTATTATTGATTATTGGAAATGTAGCGGAGGTGTAGTTTGCATGCAACAACTATTTTATTGCTAAATGTAGTTTTAAGTTCCCGTTATATTTGTATAAAAGAGAAACTTGAAAACAAATAAAGGATCATTAAAATACTGCCTTTAATCCTGGCACATTCTTTTATTTTGAGGCATATAAAACTGCCAATAAAAACGAAACAGGGCATATCAAGCTGCCTTGTGTAATACTTTACCAGTGGCGTTTATTAGCGCCGGTAAACAACAGAAAACACCAAACTTATTTAGTCTCAGTTAAATACAAAAATAAAAATACACACCCGTAACCTTTACATTACACATACTAAATAAAGTCAAATGAACTGAATTGTTATTTTTTATATTTCGTTAAGTTTTTTCTAGTTTTTATGTTAAATAAACTAAAATTAAAAAAAATATATAGTTTTGCATATCTTTATGGTCAAATTTATCTAAATTTTTGTAAAAAAAACCGTCCAGAAATTCGAATAATTCGGAAACTCGAATCGCCCTAAAAACAAAGTGGATCGAATTTCCGAGCGTCTGCTGTAATTGCGAGAAAGGTAAATTAAAACATGTTGCCAGTTGATTAAAAATATATAAAAAACAGAGTGGACTATAAGCGAACATTTTTGCATGAAGAATTATATACCCATGTTAAGAAAAGGTGGCTTTTAAACGAAAATGGACTACAAGCGAAATGGACCTTAGAACAAATAATTTGTATGAAATTCGAAAAAATCTGCATGTGAATATGACAGTTTTGGCTTATATCCGTTTTTGGCCTTTAAGCGGAATGGACTATAAGCGAAAAGTACTGTAGTTTGTACAATTTGACATTTTTATTCCTTCAAAGTATTCAACATAGTTTTGCATATTTAAGCAAACCCTACATGTATTTTACTAAAAATTATTTTTATACCCTCCACAACAATTAGTTGCGAAGAGGGTATACAAAGTTTGTCATTCCGTGTGAAACTTTATTATAAGTCATCTCAGATCCCATAAAGTACTTATATTCTGGCTCCCTGAGTAATTCTAAAGGTAGAAGTACATAACACGCGTTCATTCGTCGGCGTTTGTCGTGCGTTTAAAAATAAAAAATTGCAAGTTACACAACACGCGTTACAAAAGCTGTTCCTGTCAGCTGTTTTTTTTTATTTGGTTACTTATTTGTGCATTGAAAATGGATTCGAAAGTATTTCAAGATTTATTTTATTGAATTTATTCTTTTTATATAAATATAGTATGTTTTTGAAGTTGTCAAAAAACACAACGCGTTTAAAAGTTCAAAGTTAACCAACTTTCTGGCGCTAACACGTCAAAAGATTTTGCATGTAGCTTGTTCTATTAAGATACACTAGTTTAACTTTTTTTGACAGATGTCTACAGAGCGCGCGTGCACTAACGCGTGTTATGTACTTCTACCTTAAGTCGATTTAGCCATGTCCTTCTGTTGAAAAAACGCTCACTGTCGAAAAACTCAAAAGAAATAAACAAACTTAGTGTCAAATTGCTTGTACTTATCTTAAGCAGTTTGGGAATGAAACCCAGCGCAATTGGTCTAGTTGTAGTGTACACTGTACACCCTGCGCTTTTCTCGACATAAAATAAAAAAAAATCGAAATAAACTTTTTATTTGGCTATTTCTGGGTAGATCCAAATCATGCATTTTAAATGTAGATCTAGATTTTTTGTTTTAAACTTCCAGCCCAATGGGGTAACTTAAATATCGCTATGTTCGATTCTTTACAATTTGTTTCTACCAGTCATAGGGATTTTATGAAGTTTTCTCTAGAAATTAAATGCGTTTCTGTGTATATTACTTAAGTTATAAAATTTAATGTAATAAGTTAGTTAAAATCTATATATTATTTATATATGTTGTTAACATTCTATTTAGGTAGACAAATTTTTACATTATTTACTTTAATATCTTTATATACATTATTCGAGTTGCATAAGTAAAACTTTCTACTGATGACTGTAAATACAGTGGTAACTCTAAAACCAAACACCGATAACATTAATTAAGTAAAAATGATAAGTGCTACCGATGCATTTACCTACATAAGCTCAGATTTTTTTACGCAACCATCAAATCGTTCTTTTTGCTGCTAGATTTCGACAAAGTAAGTCACATTAAAATTAAAGTTCAGTAAAGTCCAACAGTTTGCATAAAGTGAGATTAAGTTTTTTTTGAGAATTTCTACTATAAAATATTATTTTGTAAACTAAATTGTTACAAACAACAGCATATACCACATTTCACAAAAGAAAAAGGGAATAGTCCTATCTACACAAGTGATTATCGTTCATACCTTTATTAAGAAAGTGAGTTCCTAAGCCACACTGGAGGGAGTACTTCTAAGATTAGCAATTTCCCCCAAAGAAATGATTCGTACTGCAGTATCCCTCAGAGAAAAAAGGTTAACCTAGGAACTCAATTAATTTCTAAAAATTTTGGAAATCTTTCCCCATATTCCAACACCACAATTGATAAAGGAATACATAATTCAGAATTTGTACATATTAAAATATAAAATGCGTAAAATCAGGTTTGTGACGTCACCGATGTGAATATGGATACTGCAATCAAGTCAGCAGAAGTAAAAGCTATTTTTAGAACAACCAAAAATAAGGAATTCGATCAAAAGAATACGTGAAAAAAAACAAATAAACCTACACCCAACAAAGTATTTACAGCATGCAATTATAACCTACATATCACCTTACTAACTAAATAACAATAATTTTAAATATAAAAGCTACTTTAACTTACCTAGTATTTAACAACCCTACAGCTAAACAAAAATCGGCCTCAATAGAGGTAATCTTCAAGCCTAATTTTCTTCCAAAATCCTTAAAATTATCAATTTAACCTATTTTACTTATTTTAATTAACAATGCTCTTTTAACTTAAATCGAAATATCCTAACGCTATTCTAATCCTAACATAAATTTCAGAAATTCGATACAAAAATTTAAAAAAAAACAAAGAAATAAACTATCCAACTCCTAATTACATCCTAAGACTTATTAAATTTACTACTAAAGTTCCAATCCCAATTGGATACGTATTAACTTCATTTTTAGACTAACCCTCATGTTCTTTAATGTTTTAACAACAATTAAATAGTCACTTACCTTCGTATATAGATTATAAGTAAGGTATATATACATTCAAATTTATCTATATGTATAAGTGTTAATCAATAAATTTTTGTTTAGAAAATATGCAACATCACTCTTTAAAAACAAAACAAAAACTTACTATTACCCATCTATAGTATGCAGAATGTTCGAAGAGGCCTCCGAGACATCATACGCAACATTTTTTTTCTTGTGGTAAATCATCATTAATTTTGGTGAGTGATCAAACTTATATATATTTGTAGTATTTCTATATGTTTGCATATTTCTATACAAATAATAAAAGAAGCAACAACAACTGTAGTAATGAATTAATGTAAAAGAGTCTAAGTTTCTCTTAAATGTTTAGCAACATTTCTTATTTTGTTTTTGCTTCATATCATATGTTTATTTAAATTTAAGCTTTACAAATTTACTTTTTTTTTGTATTTTTTTATTTTTCTAATTTTTCATTCATAATATTATTATGGGAAGTCTCCCAAGCAAAATAGATTTGAGTCGTTATTCAGAGAAACCCGAGTTTGTTTAAATTCGTTGAACAAGCTTTAATTTTTGTACCTAGTATTTCTAAGTAACATGAATTTTAAAAAATGAATAAATTTTGTGCACCAAAAATGAATCTTTAAATTTTAATAATTTCTTACGGATGTAGAATGAGTTAGGGTGGGAACATTTAGGGTTTCTGTAAAATTTACGCCACTGAAACATACGGTAGGGAGGGTTATGAGGCATTGGCCCCAGCAAGATCTTGGCTGCCCTACACTTGGAAAAATTGATGTTACCGTAGAAATATTCTCATATTTTCTTAGATGTCGTCAGTCATATCTTTGAATTATTCTGTTTGTTAAAGTATCACTCTATAACAGAGGCAAGGGAGTTTTATTTTATTATGTATAAAAGTACAAGTTGTTTATGTGCGATAAAAGATATAAGCAGGCAAGAACCCACCCGACCAGACTGTTAGCTAGCAGTTTAATAGCTCCCAATCGCCATAGCTATATATTTTTAAAAGTGGTTTTATTTCGTTAAACATGTGCACATATCCTGGCACCAAGGTCAATAAGGATTTTTAACTAATCGGAAATGGCTTATGGGAAATTGAAAAATGACAATACAAATGTTTTTCCACTTGTACATTACATAATTGGCGCCCAACGTGGGGCCCAGGTTATTTACTAAATGGGTCCAACCCCTAGCTACCTCCCATCTATTTTTTTTAGCAAAGTTTAAAGTTGTGATATTGGTTGAAGCTGTTTATAAAATAAACTTTTTAAATTTTCTGGATTTTCGTTATTTGACGACAGAAGATCAAATAAAACGACCGAATATTCACTTAAAGTTCCTTTTTGTAGGTAGATCAAATTAATATCGTAATTTTTCTTCTTTGCTTAAAGTTTTCAAGTAAAATTTGTGTTTTTTTTTAATTGTGGCTTAACATCTGCATGCTAATTAAGCAAGGAAATTATATAAATGTCGCAAAGTGCATATTTATATCCACCTAGTTAGTTTTTAAAGAAAAAGGACATATGTATTAACGCAGGTTTGACTAATTTTTTAAAAAAACTTCAAGGGTTACTTAGGAACATAATAGATGCATTTTTTTATTAACATCAATTTTTCTATTAAAAAAATATATTTTCTACTCATCCTTCTCACTTTGCATCCAATATGTAAGAAATTTGTATCTAATTTAATTAAAACGAAATTGTTGGAATTTCCGGCAAATTTTATTTGTATATTGTATATATATTGATCCGGTTTTAAATTTGTGTATTTTTTTCCTTTGTGAAAACAATATACCTTTATACGTTATCAATATAAATTTTAGTCCATTAAAACGTAACTATCATCAGTTTTCTATATTGAACATACATGTTCTAAGTTTACCTGAATACATAAATTTTTTTTTGTCTATCTGGGGAAAATTAGTCTATATAAAATAGAAATTTATGCTCTGTTATTACATTTTTTCTGTATATGTAATTTTTAATTAATTAACAACAAAATGTCTTTGGAACATACTCCGCTCCCAGCTCTGAGTACAGTGTCTGGTTTTATTAGTACGCAATGTATCGTTTGTAACGAGCCTATTTCAGAACAAAATGAATGTCTAATAATCATGAACTGTAGTCATGTATTTCATAAAGAGTGTATTGAGAAACACCTTTCACAATCAGCAGCATGTCCCGATTGCCAAAAAGCATGTGATCTCGTAGATCTTAAAAAGTTTAACATTCAAAGAAATGTACGGCAAAATCCTGCACACCAAGTTGACACTGGTGCTCGTGGTAAAGGGCGAGGTGCAATGGCTAAAAGGTACCATACCAGAAATGTTTCCAAAAATCTGTTTAACGAGAACGCAGCTTCCTCTTTAGATTTTGGTCAAAATACGAATCAAAATGATAATAATGACAATACCCTAAATTTTACTTCTACGCGGAATTCTCCTAATATTCAAAGGGAAGTAATAATTAATCCCACACAGTTATCTCATATAATAGAAACAAGCGTTTCACGTATTTTACAAAACATGAATTTCGTCGCTAACAATTCACAGCGAGCTAATCAATCTTAACGAGCTTATAATTCACAACCTCAGACTTTTGCACAAAGAAATAATAATATCATCAATCCTACATCTCCTTTATCTAGTGTTTATGATAATTTTAGTGTCCGATCGGACAAAGTAACTTCAGTGATCCAAAATTGGAACCTTAAGTTTGATGGGTCAGCGAACGGCTTAAATGTCGAAGAATTTTTATATAGAATACGGTCTCTGACCGCTGACAATTTTCAAAATGATTTTTCCGTTATTTGCAAAAACTTGCATATACTGTTGTCTGGTAAAGCCCGTGAATGGTATTGGCGTTACCACAAGCAGGTGGAGAATATTCAATGGAATGAGTTCTGTGCCGCAATTAAATGTCAGTATAAGGACTTTGAGACCAATTTTGATTTAATGGAGGAACTCAGAAATCGCAAAATGAGAACAGGAGAATCATTTGATTCATTTTTTGAGGCAATATCCTCCATTTTAGATCGCTTAGATAGACCTATACCCGAAAATGAGCTTATAGAAATTTTAACAAAAAATCTTCGCTTAGATATTCGTCACAAACTATTATATGTCCCAATTTATTCAATCGCTCATTTAAGGAAACCAGTGCAAATGCGCGAAAACCTGATGACGGATGAATTTTTCAGAAAGAATTCCCAAAGCAAAATGTCTTCAACTAATTACCTAAGGCGTAATGTTGCAGAACTCGATTGTTCTGAAAATCTTAATATAGTTACACCTAATGATGATTTTAATGTAGAAAGTATAGAGCAAAAATCTATTAGTGCCAAGTGCTGGAACTGTGATGAGGAAGGTCATAATTGGCAGGACTGTCTTGGTACTAGAACCATATTCTGCTATGGGTGTGGCGAAAAAAATACATATCGACCACAGTGCCCGAAATGTACTTCTAAAAGAGTTTCCAACTCAAAAAACTTAACAGCTCCGTCACACACGCAAAAATTTCACTAAATTCTAACACAACAACAACCCATTCTGAGTTAACTGAGAAATTGGTTGTTAAAAACAACACTGACTTGAAATCCTATCAAGATTTGAACAGCTTTGCTAAATTACCTGATATGTCGAATACCAACTCTGTCAAAGATTTGAAAGTTCTTGAGCGATTTCAAACACCAAATAAGGATAGAATTTTGTTTCCAATAAGACCTTATCATCAGCGAATGCAAGAATATATTGCTAAACGTAATTTAATTTTTTTAAACTCATCCCTCTTTTTCTGTCCGAAAAAGAGACCAAAACGTTCCACCGTTCGACTACGAACATATTTCAAGAAGCGAAGAATTACTTCTAAGTTAATTGTTTCTACTGTCTTAAAAAACACGGTCGATAGAAGGTTTTATGCAAATGTAAGGTTTTTAAACTTTTCACCGTTAGGTCTGCTTGACACAGGTGCAAATATTAGTTACATTGGTGGTAAACTTGCTCAGGAAAATTTTTCGGGTTCAGAACCATTTCACAAAATGAATGCTAACGTAAAAACGGCTGATGGCAAGTTACAAAAGGTTTTAGGGTATCTCGACGTTTATGTTTCTTTTAGAAATCAGTCACATAGAATGAAATTGTGGCTTGTACCCTCGTTGTCACAAGATTTGATTTTGGGCTTAGACTTTTGAAGGTTATTTGCGTTAGCTTCAGATTTATTCGAATCTGCAATTATTAGCTGTCCTTCTGATTTGTCCGATATTAAAAACCCGTCCGAAGTTTTGTCCGTAAATTTAGAAAAATCTGATTTAGTCTCGGATGAAAGAAAATTTCCTCTAACTGCAAGCCACATTCACAGTTAGAGGCTATTATAGCTTTATTTCCTAATTTTGAGAAAAACGGCTTAGGCAGAACCAGCTTAATTAAGCATGATATAGACGTTGGCAACGCCTCGCCTATAAAACAAAGGTTCTATCCAGTTTCTCCGGCCGTGGAGGAGCTGATGTATAAAGAAGTAGATCGAATGCTGGCATTAGGGGTGATTGAAGAGTCAACATCCTCATGGAGTTCTCCCATGCGCTTAGTGGTTAAGCCACATAAAGTCCGCCTGTGCTTAGATGCCAGAAAGGTCAATCAAGTGACCATTAAAGACGCCTTTCCGCTTCCAAGTATTGAAGGTATATTTGCGAGACTTCCCAGAGCTAACCTGATTTCAAAACTGGATTTAAAAGATGCGTATTGGCAGATCGGCCTAGGCGATCAGGCCAAAGCTCTTTCTGCGTTCACAATCCCAGGTAGACCCCTCTATCAGTTCAAGGTCATGCCGTTTGGGCTTTCTAACGCCCCAAAAACGATGTGCCGTTTAATGGATTCGTTAATACCACCTGAACTAAAACATTGTGTTTTCGGTTACTTAGATGACCTTGTGATTGTTTCCGAAGATTTTGAAACCCATTTGTCGGTCTTAGTGCGTATTGCTGATCAATTAAGAAAAGCTAATTTAACCCTTAATATTAGTAAATCACGTTTCTGCGTTACTGAAACGAAATACCTCGGCTACGTAATCGGAAATGGGGGGATTAAAACGGATCCCGAAAAAATTGAATCGATACTTTCCTGGCCTGTTCCTAAAAGCATCAAACAAGTTCGTGGATTCCTTGGTCTTGCGGGATGGTATCGACGATTTATTGCAAATTTTTCTACTGTAGTCTTTCCGATTACAGAAGTGTTGTCTTCGAAACGGAAGTTCAATTGGACAGAAGATGCGCAAAAGGCATTTTTAGAGATAAAAACTTTACTTACCACAGCTCCCGTTCTCGCTAATCCTGACTTCAACAGAAAGTTTTATATACATTGTGATGCAAGGATTTCGGTATTGGCGCGGTTTTGGTTCAGCTGGATGACGACGGAAACGAAAAACCTATAGCGGTTATGTCAAAAAAGCTCAACACCGCTCAACGCAATTATAGTGTAACCGAAAGAGAGGGTCTAGCAGCAATTGAGGCCATCAACCGCTTTCGGTGCTACATAGAAATGCAACAATTTGAGGTAATTACGGACCACTCGAGCTTGGTGTGGCTGATGAGGCAATCTAATTTATCTGGCAAACTTGCCAGATGGGTATATAAACTCCAAGGCTATACATTCACGATCAGTCTTTGAAAAGGTAAGGAGCATATTGTGCCAGATTCTCTCTCCCGGTTGTTAACATTCTATTTAGGTAGACAAATTTTTACATTATTTACTTTAATATCTTTATATACATTATTCGAGTTGCATAAGTAAAACTTTCTACTGATGACTGTAAATACAGTGGTAACTCTAAAACCAAACACCGATAACATTAATTAAGTAAAAATGATAAGTGCTACCGATGCATTTACCTACACTAACATAAGCTCAGATTTTTTTTACGCAACCATCAAATCGTTCTTTTTGCTGCTAGATTTCGACAAAGTAAGTCACATTAAAATTAAAGTTCAGTAAAGTCCAACAGTTTGCATAAAGTGAGATTAAGTTTTTTTTGAGAATTTCTACTATAAAATATTATTTTGTAAACTAAATTGTTACAAACAACAGCATATACCACATTTCACAAAAGAAAAAGGGAATAGTCCTATCTACACAAGTGATTATCGTTCATACCTTTATTAAGAAAGTGAGTTCCTAAGCCACACTGGAGGGAGTACTTCTAAGATTAGCAATTTCCCCCAAAGAAATGATTCGTACTGCAGTATCCCTCAGAGAAAAAAGGTTAACCTAGGAACTCAATTAATTTCTAAAAATTTTGGAAATCTTTCCCCATATTCCAACACCACAATTGATAAAGGAATACATAATTCAGAATTTGTACATATTAAAATATAAAATGCGTAAAATCAGGTTTGTGACGTCACCGATGTGAATATGGATACTGCAATCAAGTCAGCAGAAGTAAAAGCTATTTTTAGAACAACCAAAAATAAGGAATTCGATCAAAAGAATACGTGAAAAAAAAACAAATAAACCTACACCCAACAAAGTATTTACAGCATGCAATTATAACCTACATATCACCTTACTAACTAAATAACAATAATTTTAAATATAAAAGCTACTTTAACTTACCTAGTATTTAACAACCCTACAGCTAAACAAAAATCGGCCTCAATAGAGGTAATCTTCAAGCCTAATTTTCTTCCAAAATCCTTAAAATTATCAATTTAACCTATTTTACTTATTTTAATTAACAATGCTCTTTTAACTTAAATCGAAATATCCTAACGCTATTCTAATCCTAACATAAATTTCAGAAATTCGATACAAAAATTTAAAAAAAAACAAAGAAATAAACTATCCAACTCCTAATTACATCCTAAGACTTATTAAATTTACTACTAAAGTTCCAATCCCAATTGAATACGTATTAACTTCATTTTTAGACTAACCCTCATGTTCTTTAATGTTTTAACAACAATTAAATAGTCACTTACCTTCGTATATAGATTATAAGTTTAATTAAAATTTATCTATATGTATAAGTGTTAATCAATAAATTTTTGTTTAGAAAATATGCAACATCACTCTTTAAAAACAAAACAAAAACTTACTATTACCCATCTATAGTATGCAGAATGTTCGAAGAGGCCTCCGAGACATCATACGCAACATTTTTTTTCTTGTGGTAAATCATCATTAATTTTGGTGAGTGATCAAACTTATATATATTTGTAGTATTTCTATATGTTTGCATATTTCTATACAAATAATAAAAGAAGCAACAACAACTGTAGTAATGAATTAATGTAAAAGAGTCTAAGTTTCTCTTAAATGTTTAGCAACATTTCTTATTTTGTTTTTGCTTCATATCATATGTTTATTTAAATTTAAGCTTTACAAATTTACTTTTTTTTTGTATTTTTTTATTTTTCTAATTTTTCATTCATAATATTATTATGGGAAGTCTCCCAAGCAAAATAGATTTGAGTCGTTATTCAGAGAAACCCGAGTTTGTTTAAATTCGTTGAACAAGCTTTAATTTTTGTACCTAGTATTTCTAAGTAACATGAATTTTAAAAAATGAATAAATTTTGTGCACCAAAAATGAATCTTTAAATTTTAATAATTTCTTACGGATGTAGAATGAGTTAGGGTGGGAACATTTAGGGTTTCTGTAAAATTTACGCCACTGAAACATACGGTAGGGAGGGTTATGAGGCATTGGCCCCAGCAAGATCTTGGGTGCCCTACACTTGGAAAAATTGATGTTACCGTAGAAATATTCTCATATTTTCTTAGATGTCGTCAGTCATATCTTTGAATTATTCTGTTTGTTAAGGTATCACTCTATAACAGAGGCAAGGGAGTTTTATTTTATTATGTATAAAAGTACAAGTTGTTTATGTGCGATAAAAGATATAAGCAGGCAAGAACCCACCCGACCAGACTGTTAGCTAGCAGTTTAATAGCTCCCAATCGCCATAGCTATATATTTTTAAAAGTGGTTTTATTTCGTTAAACATGTGCACATATCCTGGCACCAAGGTCAATAAGGATTTTTAACTAATCGGAAATGGCTTATGGGAAATTGAAAAATGACAATACAAATGTTTTTCCACTTGTACATTACATAATTGGCGCCCAACGTGGGGCCCAGGTTATTTACTAAATGGGTCCAACCCCTAGCTACCTCCCATCTATTTTTTTTAGCAAAGTTTAAAGTTGTGATATTGGTTGAAGCTGTTTATAAAATAAACTTTTTAAATTTTCTGGATTTTCGTTATTTGACGACAGAAGATCAAATAAAACGACCGAATATTCACTTAAAGTTCCTTTTTGTAGGTAGATCAAATTAATATCGTAATTTTTCTTCTTTGCTTAAAGTTTTCAAGTAAAATTTGTGTTTTTTTTTAATTGTGGCTTAACATCTGCATGCTAATTAAGCAAGGAAATTATATAAATGTCGCAAAGTGCATATTTATATCCACCTAGTTAGTTTTTAAAGAAAAAGGACATATGTATTAACGCAGGTTTGACTAATTTTTTAAAAAAAACTTCAAGGGTTACTTAGGAACATAATAGATGCATTTTTTTATTAACATCAATTTTTCTATTAAAAAAATATATTTTCTACTCATCCTTCTCACTTTGCATCCAATATGTAAGAAATTTGTTTCTAATTTAATTAAAACGAAATTGTTGGAATTTCCGGCAAATTTTATTTGTATATTGTATATATATTGATCCGGTTTTAAATTTGTGTATTTTTTTCCTTTGTGAAAACAATATACCTTTATACGTTATCAATATAAATTTTAGTCCATTAAAACGTAACTATCATCAGTTTTCTATATTGAACATACATGTTCTAAGTTTACCTGAATACATAAATTTTTTTTTGTCTATCTGGGGAAAATAAGTCTATATAAAATAGAAATTTATGCTCTGTTTTTACATTTTTTCTGTATATGTAATTTTTAATTAATTAACAACAAAATGTCTTTGGAACATACTCCGCTCCCAGCTCTGAGTACAGTGTCTGGTTTTATTAGTACGCAATGTATCGTTTGTAACGAGCCTATTTCAGAACAAAATGAATGTCTAATAATCATGAACTGTAGTCATGTATTTCATAAAGAGTGTATTGAGAAACACCTTTCACAATCAGCAGCATGTCCCGATTGCCAAAAAGCATGTGATCTCGTAGATCTTAAAAAGTTTAACATTCAAAGAAATGTACGGCAAAATCCTGCACACCAAGTTGACACTGGTGCTCGTGGTAAAGGGCGAGGTGCAATGGCTAAAAGGTACCATACCAGAAATGTTTCCAAAAATCTGTTTAACGAGAACGCAGCTTCCTCTTTAGATTTTGGTCAAAATACGAATCAAAATGATAATAATGACAATACCCTAAATTTTACTTCTACGCGGAATTCTCCTAATATTCAAAGGGAAGTAATAATTAATCCCACACAGTTATCTCATATAATAGAAACAAGCGTTTCACGTATTTTACAAAACATGAATTTCGTCGCTAACAATTCACAGCGAGCTAATCAATCCCAACGAGCTTATAATTCACAACCTCAGACTTTTGCACAAAGAAATAATAATATCATCAATCCTACATCTCCTTTATCTAGTGTTTATGATAATTTTAGTGTCCGATCGGACAAAGTAACTTCAGTGATCCAAAATTGGAACCTTAAGTTTGATGGGTCAGCGAACGGCTTAAATGTCGAAGAATTTTTATATAGAATACGGTCTCTGACCGCTGACAATTTTCAAAATGATTTTTCCGTTATTTGCAAAAACTTGCATATACTGTTGTCTGGTAAAGCCCGTGAATGGTATTGGCGTTACCACAAGCAGGTGGAGAATATTCAATGGAATGAGTTCTGTGCCGCAATTAAATGTCAGTATAAGGACTTTGAGACCAATTTTGATTTAATGGAGGAACTCAGAAATCGCAAAATGAGAACAGGAGAATCATTTGATTCATTTTTTGAGGCAATATCCTCCATTTTAGATCGCTTAGATAGACCTATACCCGAAAATGAGCTTATAGAAATTTAAAAAAAAAATCTTCGCTTAGATATTCGTCACAAACTATTATATGTCCCAATTTATTCAATCGCTCATTTAAGGAAACCAGTGCAAATGCGCGAAAACCTGATGACGGATGAATTTTTCAGAAAGAATTCCCAAAGCAAAATGTCTTCAACTAATTACCTAAGGCGTAATGTTGCAGAACTCGATTGTTCTGAAAATCTTAATATAGTTACACCTAATGATGATTTTAATGTAGAAAGTATAGAGCAAAAATCTATTAGTGCCAAGTGCTGGAACTGTGATGAGGAAGGTCATAATTGGCAGGACTGTCTTGGTACTAGAACCATATTCTGCTATGGGTGTGGCGAAAAAAATACATATCGACCACAGTGCCCGAAATGTACTTCTAAAAGAGTTTCCAACTCAAAAAACTTAACAGCTCCGTCACACACGCAAAAATTTCACTAAATTCTAACACAACAACAACCCATTCTGAGTTAACTGATAAATTGGTTGTTAAAAACAACACTGACTTGAAATCCTATCAAGATTTGAACAGCTTTGCTAAATTACCTGATATGTCGAATACCAACTCTGTTAAAGATTTGAAAGTTCTTGAGCGATTTCAAACACCAAATAAGGATAGAATTTTGTTTCCAATAAGACCCTATCATCAGCGAATGCAAGAATATATTGCTAAACGTAATTTAATTTTTTTAAACTCATCCCTCTTTTTCTGTCCGAAAAAAGACCAAAACGTTCCACCGTTCGACTACGAACATATTTCAAGAAGCGAAGAATTACTTCTAAGTTTATTGTTTCTACTGTCTTAAAAAACACGGTCGATAGAAGGTTTTATGCAAATGTAAGGTTTTTAAACTTTTCACCGTTAGGTCTGCTTGACACAGGTGCAAATATTAGTTGCATTGGTGGTAAACTTGCTCAGGAAAATTTTTCGGGTTCAGAACCATTTCACAAAATGAATGCTAACGTAAAAACGGCTGATGGCAAGTTACAAAAGGTTTTAGGGTATCTCGACGTTTATGTTTCTTTTAGAAATCAGTCACATAGAATGAAATTGTGGCTTGTACCCTCGTTGTCACAAGATTTGATTTTGGGCTTAGACTTTTGAAGGTTATTTGCGTTAGCTTCAGATTTATTCGAATCTGCAATTATTAGCTGTCCTTCTGATTTGTCCGATATTAAAAACCCGTCCGAAGTTTTGTCCGTAAATTTAGAAAAATCTGATTTAGTCTCGGATGAAAGAAAATTTCCTCTAACTGCAAGCCACATTCACAGTTAGAGGCTATTATAGCTTTATTTCCTAATTTTGAGAAAAACGGCTTAGGCAGAACCAGCTTAATTAAGCATGATATAGACGTTGGCAACGCCTCGCCTATAAAACAAAGGTTCTATCCAGTTTCTCCGGCCGTGGAGGAGCTGATGTATAAAGAAGTAGATCGAATGCTGGCATTAGGGGTGATTGAAGAGTCAACATCCTCATGGAGTTCTCCCATGCGCTTAGTGGTTAAGCCACATAAAGTCCGCCTGTGCTTAGATGCCAGAAAGGTCAATCAAGTGACCATTAAAGACGCCTTTCCGCTTCCAAGTATTGAAGGTATATTTGCGAGACTTCCCAGAGCTAACCTGATTTCAAAACTGGATTTAAAAGATGCGTATTGGCAGATCGGCCTAGGCGATCAGGCCAAAGCTCTTTCTGCGTTCACAATCCCAGGTAGACCCCTCTATCAGTTCAAGGTCATGCCGTTTGGGCTTTCTAACGCCCCAAAAACGATGTGCCGTTTAATGGATTCGTTAATACCACCTGAACTAAAACATTGTGTTTTCGGTTACTTAGATGACCTTGTGATTGTTTCCGAAGATTTTGAAACCCATTTGTCGGTCTTAGTGCGTATTGCTGATCAATTAAGAAAAGCTAATTTAACCCTTAATATTAGTAAATCACGTTTCTGCGTTACTGAAACGAAATACCTCGGCTACGTAATCGGAAATGGGGAGATTAAAACGGATCCCGAAAAAATTGAATCGATACTTTCCTGGCCTGTTCCTAAAAGCATCAAACAAGTTCGTGGATTCCTTGGTCTTGCGGGATGGTATCGACGATTTATTGCAAATTTTTCTACTGTAGTCTTTCCGATTACAGAAGTGTTGTCTTCGAAACGGAAGTTCAATTGGACAGAAGATGCGCAAAAGGCATTTTTAGAGATAAAAACTTTACTTACCACAGCTCCCGTTCTCGCTAATCCTGACTTCAACAGAAAGTTTTATATACATTGTGATGCAAGGATTTCGGTATTGGCGCGGTTTTGGTTCAGCTGGATGACGACGGAAACGAAAAACCTATAGCGGTTATGTCAAAAAAGCTCAACACCGCTCAACGCAATTATAGTGTAACCGAAAGAGAGGGTCTAGCAGCAATTGAGGCCATCAACCGCTTCCGGTGCTACATAGAAATGCAACAATTTGAGGTAATTACGGACCACTCGAGCTTGGTGTGGCTGATGAGGCAATCTAATTTATCTGGCAAACTTGCCAGATGGGTATATAAACTCCAAGGCTATACATTCACGATCAGTCTTAGAAAAGGTAAGGAGCATATTGTGCCAGATTCTCTCTCCCGGTTGCCTTGTGATGAAGTTTCCGCAGTCGAGCTGGCTGATCCCGAAATCGACTTGAGTTCCAAACATTTTTCTGACCAGGATTATGAGGAGCTAAAAACTAAAATCACTGACATGCCTACGAAATACCCGGATTTGAAGATTGTTGATAGGTATGTGTATATTCGGACCGACCACTATACGGGAAATGAACAGGAAGAACACAATGCGTGGAAACTCTGGGTTCCTAGAAAACTACGAGATAGTGTTCTAACCCGAGCTCATGATTTGCCTATTTCATCACACGGGGGAATGTTTAAAACTTAAGACCTAATTCGCAGAAATTTTTATTGGCCAGGTATGGTTAGGGATGTCCGCGACTATATTAGAAAATGTGAGGTTTGTAAAACTACCAAGGCACCGAATTTTGTGACCAAGCCCGAAATGGGAAAGCAGGCAGTATCAATCCGCCCCTTTCAGCGTCTGTACATAGACCTACTAGGACCTTGGAGACAAGCGGTGAGTACCGTAGGGAATCTGAATGCGTAATATAGCTGGTCAGTTTGTGACTGCGGTAGCCAACTTCAGGTTCCAATGATCGTCCATGCGTGATCAAATATCACATCCTGCCCGAGGTGTCTCTGCTTTAAGCTGAACATGGCGGATCTAGAGTGGACGCTCGATAAAAACCCGCAATCCCCGATGTTATCCGAACCGTGTCCCTGGGATGAATGGCACTGCGTGAGTGTGTCTTTTAACGGGGGCCTCCGGACACTGGCAATGTCTCGGTTGTAAGTTGTGCCCACCTATGGCATGGGGCTCTGTCATATGGTGTACTACCAAAACCCCCATTCTAAAGAAAGCAACTAATGGATGATTTAGAAACTAAAAATAATATCGTAAGTGTCCCTATGGACACAAATGAACCTGTGTTAGGGTCTTTGGATCCTAACGCTCGCGCAGCGGAGAAATCCGTGAGCGAATCTTTGGATGATATCCTTGTGCAGGGGGATGCTGGTCCCAACGCCACTGAGATATCTATCCCAACGGATGAAGAGGATGCGCTCCTGGAATCAGTGCCAAACACGCAACAATCCTCCTCAGCCGAAACTAACCAGGGTGCGGAAGGTAGGATAAAATTGCCTGGTTCTGCACGTAGGCGTCTAAAGCTCTACCTGAAAGAGGGTATGAGCCTTGAAAAGGCACGAGAGCTATGCCAAAAACCTATGAGGGAAGTCCGCAATGAGTTGTGTGACCTAAAAATTCCCAGGAAGAGGGTACGTTCGGACGGTTCCTCGCCGGACAAACCAAATCCTCCCAAGCGGGCTACAGGCAGCATGGCGACTGGCGCGACTACCGCCAATAGTGCCAGTACAAAAGCCTCAGGGACAGGAAACCAAAATACGGTGAAATGGTCGATGTCATCAGGTTGGGAGTAATCCCACCAGACTTTCCGACGAGTGTATGGACAGAGGATAAGCTGAAGCTTATCCAAACTGCGGTCCTGGACAAGATTGTGGAGCTCAAAAAGGGTAGCGTAAAACCACAGTTTGCAGGCTGCAGTTTTAAACCAGGTTGGCTCACTTTCAACTGCAAGGGAGAAAAGTCAGCCGATTGGGTAAGGGAACATGTTCCCTTAATAAAACCCTGGAAGGATGCAGTTTTGAAGGTCGTATCTGAGGAAGAGGTACCAAGGGCTGAAATATTCATTGGATATTTCCCTGAGAAGCCCGACACACCCACCAGCAGGATTCTGTCTCTTGTGGAAGGACAGAATGACGATCTCTCCGTCGAATTATGGAGAGTGCTGAATCGGGTCAGTAAAGGTAGCATTGTTGAGTTAACCTTTGCAATTGACCCAAACTCGGCATCCATAATTAGGCGGAAAAATCACCACATTGGCTATGGGTACGGAACAGTCCACATTAGGCCCACCAACCGTCAACACGGGGCAGTGCACGACGTACCCAGGAGGACTGAGCTAGGTGACAAGGCCGGCCGGATAAAGGCCGCCACGGCTAAAGCTAGCAGTTCAGGGGAGAGTTCGGTCAAACCGTCCACCTCTGCCTCGGCTGGGAATCCTGCCAATACTGGAAGGGTCAAATCGGGCCCAACGGGTAAGGATCGCCCGGCACGTATGTCAGGAAATGACAACAGAGCTGGCGAGGTCCCATCGGGCTCGAGGGGGCATGCTCCGACCATCAGGAGAAAAACCTCCACGAGCACTTCCACGACCTCGTATAGCAGACCGCGAAAGGGCCACGGTACAACCGCTGAGGAAGCGGCATTATTAGGCACCAACCGCGGCAGGAAGATGGCGGGTAGAAACAGGAGGAAGTAATGTACCCAATCGCCAGTAAGCTAAATAAGGGTACCAGGCATCTGAAGTGCCTTCAGGTGAACCTACACCACGCCAAGGCAGCGTCGTATTTGCTATGTCGTAGGTTCACCAAAAACCTCCTGGATATCTGCTTCATCCAGGAACCATGGGTTAACTCTGGGGCTATTCAGGGGCTCCACAACGATCAAGGTAAGATTATTTATAACTCTGCAGCTTCGAGGCCGAGAGCGGCTCTCCTAGTCAGGAAGGATTTAATCTATTTACCTATTTCAGAATTCCTGCACGGGGATCTGGTGGCGATCAGGGCGAAGATCCCATCCATTGCGGGCGAACATGAGGTCGTTATCGCCTCTGCCTACTTGCCAGGGGATGCTGATAGTGCTCCTACTCCCGAGGTCACTGAGCTGGTATCATATTGCCAAATGCGCGGCCTTGGGTGGATTATAGGCTGTGATGCAAACGCCCACCACACTGTATGGGGTAGCACCGATATCAACAAACGGGGTGAGTGTTTACTTGAGTATATTTGTGTAAACAATATATTTGTAGCAAATAGGGGCGATGAGCCCACTTTTAGGAACGTTATTAGACAGGAGGTCTTGGATCTCACACTTACTAGTAGCAATCTTTCATATGCCATTAAAAACTGGGACGTTTCGAGTGACATTTCGTTGTCGGATCATCAGTATCTGTTGTTCGACATCGAATGCTCTTCGACGTTTGTTCAAACGTATCGCAACCCTAGAAACGCGAACTGGGACATTTTTCGCCATCACTTGGCTCTTACTGAGAACATGTCGGGGGATTTGATTACAAGCCCAGTGGACATTGATTTTGAATCCGATACACTTTGTACGAATATCCGGGAGGCCTTCGAAGGGAGCTGCCGGCTCCGGATCCGCAGGCCTAAAAGGGATGTTCCATGGTGGAATGAACATCTGGAGAGTCTGAGGGCTGAAGCCAGACGTTTATTCAACAAAGCTAAGGAAACTGGTGCGTGGAGCATATATAGGGCTGCGCTCACTAGATATAATAGGGAAATCAGGAAGTCCAAGAGGTCAACCTGGCGTGAATATTGCGGCAGGATTGACAGTCTTCCTGAATCACTCAGGCTGCAAAAGGCGCTTTCGCAGGACCACACTAATGGAATTAGCACACTTAAGCGGCCAGATGGTACATTTACTGAGTCGCCAAAGGAGACCTGTGAGCTCCTACTAGCGACCCACTTTCCAGATTCTCTACCCTTCTTGTCACCAAGAGTGTCCACATGGTCGCCCTCCGCGTCCAAAGGAAATATGAAGTTGGCGGGTAGAATCTTTGTTGTGAAACGAGTGGCATGGGCTTTATCCAAATTCAGTCCATTCAAATCACCGGGACGGGATGGTATCCTTCCATGCTGCCTTCAGCAGGGGGGGAGTGCTATCAATTCCAAAATGACTAGGATCTTCAGATCCAGTTTACTGGCGTGCCACGTACCAGAACCATGGAGAGAGGTTAAAGTGGTCTTTATACCCAAGGTTGGGGGCAAGTCCGAACATCTGCCCAAGTCCTACAGACCAATAAGCCCCAGTTCGTTTTTCCTGAAGACCATGGAAAAACTAATAGATAGATTTATAAGGGATGAATATCTATCGGATAACCCGATACATCGCTTTCAGTTTGCCTATCAATCGGGCAGATCTACGGTGACCGCAATCCATCACGTCGTGGGTACGATTGAGAGGGCACTGGGGGCAAGGCAAATAGCTCTGTGTGCGTTCGTCGACATTCAGGGAGCCTTTGACAACACTTCCTATGATGCAATTGACTTTGCTCTAACAAGGAAGGGTATTCCAGTTCTCATAAGGAATTGGATAAAGGAGATGCTAGCATCTAGGGTGATTAAGTTGGATCTGGGTGGTTCGTCGATGACCATTGAAGCAACCAAAGGCTGCCCACAGGGTGGCGTTTTATCGCCTCTATTGTGGACCTTGGTTATCGACGAGCTATTGGAAAAACTTAATAACCTGTTCTTGCGAACCTATGGATATGCTGACGATCTGGTTATATCTGTGGCCGGTTTTGATGATGCGACGATTTCAGGGGCCATGCAGCGGGCCCTGGACTTGACACTTAGCTGGTGCAGGGAGAGGGGACTTAACATTAATCCCGCGAAAACTACCTTGATACCATTCACCAGACGGAGAATTCTGAGGCTGAAAGAACCGACCCTTAACGGGGCGGTTATCGGTTTCTCTAATGAGGTGAAATACCTGGGGATCATTCTGGACAAATCCCTCAACTGGAACGCTCAGTTGGTACATGTCACTAGAAGAGCGTCTAGGGCAATATATGCCTGTCAAAGACTCTTCGGAAAGACATGGGGGCTGAAACCCCGGATGATCCACTGGTCTTTTGTTGTTATTATTAGACCAATATTGTGCTACGCCGCCCTGGTGTGGTGGACTAAGACCGAACAGGTCAAGGCTAGAGTGATGCTTGATAAGGTCTACCGCCTGATCTGCATATCGATCACGGGTGCCATGAGGACCTGCCCCACTCTGGCTTTGGGGGCTATCCTGCACATTCCTTCGCTGCCCATTTCTATTAGGGAAGAAGCCTGCAGGGGTGCTAGCAGGATGCCGCGCATTGCTGAATATAGAGCAGGGGACCTGGTGGGTCACATGCGGATCCTGGAAATTATTAGGGATGATCCATCCATTATGGTGGGTGATCATATGCTGCCTACTTTGGCATTAGATAGGAATTTTAATGTCCTTATACCTGACAGGGACCAATGGGCGAACCAATCCTGGTGGAGTGCATGCGCGGACCAGGTCTGGTTCACGGATGGTTCGAAACAGGTAAACGGTGATACTGGTGCGGGCATCATGGGCCCGGGTTTCCAAAGGGGCTTGCCAATGGGCAAACAGCCGTCTATATTTCAGGCGGAACTCTACGCCATCATTGAATGTGCTGGGGAATGTCTAAGGAGGAGGGCAAGGGGCTTGAGACTTTATGTAATGTCAGATAGCCAGGCCGCTCTTAGGGCACTTTCTTCTTTGGAGATAAAGTCAAGGTTGGTCTTGGACTGTTTTGCGTCTCTGAATGAGCTTGGGAAACACAATGAATTGAATTTGTGCTGGGTTCCCGGCCATGAGGGCCATGCGGGCAATGAAAGGGCTGATTGCTTGGCAAACAGGGGCGCTCGTCGTCCATTTATAGGTCCTGAGCCTTTCTTCGGCGTCCCTGTGGGTCACATCAGGGGGACGCTACAAAAATGGTCCGAGCGTGAATTCCTTCACGCATGGACGTCCACTTCTGGATTGAGACAGTCCAAAAGATTTGTAACGCTGTCCCGGCACAGGGCAGGAAGGTTTCTGCTGCTTGAAAAAGCGGAACTTCGACTGCTCGTTGGCCTATTCACGGGGCACTGTGGTCTCAGGTACCACCAGTTTAAGTTGGGTAATTCACCTACCAAAATGTGCAGATTCTGCGGGTTGGATGATGAAACGTCGGAACATCTGCTCTGCTGCTGTCCCGCCTTAGGGACTTTTAGGCGGAAATTTTTCGGGGGGCATACAATGGGCTCGACCGACATCTATGATCTTCCACCGGGCAGGGTAATGGGCTTTATACGCGGCCTAAACTTGACCTGGTGAGACATATAGGCTGCACAAAAGATCCTTTGGGTCGGGGTGCACATGGCCTTACGTGTATATACTACTACTACTACTACTACTACTACTACTACTACTACTACTACTAGGACCTTACCCGAGAAGTAAGCGTGGCCACATAGGGCTGCTGATTGTTGTTGACCACTTAACGAAATTTCATTGGGTATGTGCGCAAATTTACCCTGCTGCCATACAAACGTTTTTATTGGAGCAAATCTTTCATGTGTACGGAGTCCCCGAACATATTGTGAGCGACAATGGCTCACAATTTAAAGCCAATGAACTCAATGCATTTTTTACAAAATTGGGAATTAATCATATATACACGGCCTTGTATTCGCCGCAATCTAACGCCTCCGAAAGGGTTAATCGGTCGTTAATTGCCGGTATTCGTTCGTATTTGAAGAAGGACCAAACGTTATGGCACGAACACCTTAGCTCAATATGCTGCTCCCTAAGGAACTCATTTCATACATCAATACGTATTTCGCCGTATCATGCAGTCTTTGGACTTAATATGATAACTCAAGGTTCTTCGTATAAATTATTAGAAATGGTACAAATGCTTGGTGAAAATGTCAGTCCGTTAGGCAGGGACGATTCTTTAGCTTAATACGTCACAACTTACGAAAAAGTATTACAGATGCATATCATAATCACCAACATCAATACAATCTTAGAACTAGACCTATATCTTTCTCTGTGGGTCAAATTGTTTTCAGGAAAAATTTTGCACAGAGTAGCTTTGAGAAAAAGTTTAATTCTAAACTTGCACCACTTTATCTTAGGGCTAAAATCCGAAATAAAATGGGACAAAATTATTACCAATTGGAAGATCTTAATGGTAAACTCATAGGAACCTTTCATGCCAAAGATATAAGATCCTAGAATCGGTTTCCTCCTAATACTTTGGCGAAAATCGCAAGTATTATGTGGTTTGTAGTGTACACTGTACACCCTGCGCTTTTCTCGACATAAAATAAAAAAAAAAATCGAAATAAACTTTTTATTTGGCTATTTCTGGGTAGATCCAAATCATGCATTTTAAATGTAGATCTAGATTTTTTGTTTTAAACTTCCAGCCCAATGGGGTAACTTAAATATCGCTATGTTCGATTCTTTACAATTTGTTTCTACCAGTCAAAGGGATTTTATGAAGTTTTCTCTAGAAATTAAATGCGTTTCTGTGTATATTACTTAAGTTATAAAATTTAATGTAATAAGTTAGTTAAAATCTATATATTATTTATATATGTTGTTAACATTCTATTTAGGTAGACAAATTTTTACATTATTTACTTTAATATCTTTATATACATTATTCGAGTTGCATAAGTAAAACTTTCTACTGATGACTGTAAATACAATGGTAACTCTAAAACCAAACACCGATAACATTAATTAAGTAAAAATGATAAGTGCTACCGATGCATTTACCTACACTAACATAAGCTCAGATTTTTTTTACGCAACCATCAAATCGTTCTTTTTGCTGCTAAATTTCGACAAAGTAAGTCACATTAAAATTAAAGTTCAGTAAAGTTCAACAGTTTGCATAAAGTGAGATTAAGTTTTTTTTGAGAATTTCTACTATAAAATATTATTTTGTAAACTAAATTGTTACAAACAACAGCATATACCACATTATACAAAAGAAAAAGGGAATAGTCCTATCTACACAAGTGATTATCGTTCATACCTTTATTAATAAAGTGAGTTTCTAAGCCACACTGGAGGGAGTACTTCTAAGATTAGCAATTTCCCCCAAAGAAATGATTCGTACTGCAGTATCCCTCAGAGAAAAAAGGTTAACCTAGGAACTCAATTAATTTCTAATAATTTTGGAAATCTTTCCCCATATTCCAACACCACAATTTATAAAGGAATACATAATTCAGAATTTGTACATATTAAAATATAAAATGCGTAAAATCAGGTTTGTGACGTCACCGATGTGAATATGGATACTGCAATCAAGTCAGCAGAAGTAAAAGCTATTTTTAGAACAACCAAAAATATTCAAAAGAATACGTGAAAAAAAAAACAAATAAACCTACACCCAACAAAGTATTTACAGCATGCAATTATAACCTACATATCACCTTACTAACTAAATAACAATAATTTTAAATATAAAAGCTACTTTAACTTACCTAGTATTTAACAACCCTGCAGCTAAACAAAAATAGGCCTCAATAGAGGTAATCTTCAAGCCTAATTTTCTTCCAAAATCCTTAAAATTATCAATTTAACCTATTTTACTAATTTTAATTAACAGTGCTCTTTTAACTTAAATCGAAATATCCTAACGCTATTCTAATCCTAACATAAATTTCAGAAATTCGATACAAAAATTTAAAAAAAAACAAAGAAATAAACTATCCAACTCCTAATTACATCCTAAGACTTATTAAATTTACTACTAAAGTTCCAATCCCAATTGAATACGTATTAACTTCATTTTTAGACTAACCCTCATGTTCTTTAATGTTTTAACAACAATTAAATAGTCACTTACCTTCGTATATAGATTATAAGTAAGGTATATATACATTCAAATTTATCTATATGTATAAGTGTTAATCAATAAATTTTTGTTTAGAAAATATGCAACATCACTCTTTAAAAACAAAACAAAAACTTACTATTACCCATCTATAGTATGCAGAATGTTCGAAGAGGCCTCCGAGACATCATACGCAACATTTTTTTTCTTGTGGTAAATCATCATTAATTTTGGTGAGTGATCAAACTTATATATATTTGTAGTATTTCTATATGTTTGCATATTTCTATACAAATAATAAAAGAAGCAACAACAACTGTAGTAATGAATTAATGTAAAAGAGTCTAAGTTTCTCTTAAATGTTTAGCAACATTTCTTATTTTGTTTTTGCTTCATATCATATGTTTATTTAAATTTAAGCTTTACAAATTTACTTTTTTTTTGTATTTTTTATTTTTCTAATTTTTCATTCATAATATTATTATGGGAAGTCTCCCAAGCAAAATAGATTTGAGTCGTTATTCAGAGAAACCCGAGTTTGTTTAAATTCGTTGAACAAGCTTTAATTTTTGTACCTAGTATTTCTAAGTAACATGAATTTTAAAAAATGAATAAATTTTGTGCACCAAAAATGAATCTTTAAATTTTAATAATTTCTTACGGATGTAGAATGAGTTAGGGTGGGAACATTTAGGGTTTCTGTAAAATTTACGCCACTGAAACATACGGTAGGGAGGGTTATGAGGCATTGGCCCCAGCAAGATCTTGGGTGCCCTACACTTGGAAAGATTGATGTTACCGTAGAAATATTCTCATATTTTCTTAGATGTCGTCAGTCATATCTTTGAATTATTCTGTTTGTTAAGGTATCACTCTATAACAGAGGCAAGGGAGTTTTATTTTATTATGTTTAAAAGTACAAGTTGTTTATGTGCGATAAAAGATATAAGCAGGCAAGAACCCACCCGACCAGACTGTTAGCTAGCAGTTTAATAGCTCCCAATCGCCATAGCTATATATTTTTAAAAGTGGTTTTATTTCGTTAAACATGTGCACATATCCTGGCACCAAGGTCAATAAGGATTTTCAACTAATCGGAAATGGCTTATGGGAAATTGAAAAATGACAATACAAATGTTTTTCCACTTATACATTACACAGTAGGACCAGAGCTATAAATCAAAATGTTGAACCACCACCTTAAAAAATTGATAATTTTGTTGCAAAAACAAACATAAATAGTGGAACAATGCACGGATTGATATAAGATTTTGCAAAAATTCGTTTAATTCGACTGGAAATTTCGTGAAGATCCGTCCACAATTTACCCTAGGCCCCATATAAACCCTACTACCGCAAATCGGTTTAGTACGCCTAAAACCGTAATAAATAATGCTATCATTACAAAATTTGGCACGTCACAGTTTTATTGTATGTACTAGAAATGACACTATGCAATTTCGTGAGGATCGGTCCATAATTTAGAAAGGCCCCATATAAAGCCCACTCTAGTAAATTAATTAAATACACCTAAAACCATAGCAGATATATTTATTGTGGTTACTTTTCTTCCAACTTAGTTTCATATGATAAGAAAATATTGTATTTTATGATATGGGCATTTCCAGCGAAAAGTCTACTTTTTGTAACGTAACGCCAGAGTTATTTCAAATTGTTTCACAAAAAATTTTATTTGTATAGTTTACTTTTTTATATTTTGTTGTAAAGCGCAACTAGCTCTACAAATAGTAACAAAAGGGATAACGATTGAACAACATGGTCCGAAAATACAACCATATTTGCAATCTGGCGTTACATTAAAAAAAGGAGACTTACCGCTGAAAATGCCCATATTTACCTTAAAACGAGCAAAGATTTATAAATTTTATGGCTTGAAAAATAAATCTGTATTAGTCCAAAGTTTACTAAAAAGGGTTTTATACAAAACATCTTGTTATATTTGCAGTCTTATTCAGTTTTGTAATGCAAGTCAAGATCCACTTCCGTTTTTTTAACGTCACGCCAGCGCAGATTTTTGCTTATATCTGCAAATCCTTAGCGCCGATAACTATAATGTTTTTTCTGAATATAGTGCTACTTCATTACTTTGAATATATAAAAACCCTTTTTACAAATTTGACTTTTTCATTTAATTTTTTTACATTTTGTTGTAAAAATATCACGACACGTCAAAATGGAAATGCCCATATACGGTCCATAATTTACCCTTCATTTCTTATTTAGCAGCCTTCTGAAATTCACTGTAAACGACAAAACTTATTTCACCGCTGTATTGAAATTTATGTTTTTAATACCAGATATCACTCTGCAGAATTTGGGTTCATAACTTGCCATGGGTTCAATATTATTTTCCTCCTGAAAATCATTTAAGTTCGGCTATAAATAGCATAAAACCGCAACCAATTTTAATGCTGACGTCTTTTTTTATAAAGAATAACTAATAATAAAAAGATATCATATAGATATAACTCCTGAAATATTCGAACTGTCGGTGGAGGGTATAAAAGATTCGGCACAGCCGAATATAGCACATAAACCGTGATGATGAAATTTTATCTGGCACTGGCTGGACATAAAATAATGTATAATGGTTTTGTGGTACTTTATTCTCTAAAAAAAAACGACTTGATCGATTACAACTCGTTGCGAAAAAAACGTATTAACATCTTATTTTGTAAACAGCTTAGTTCAGCAGACCTCTCAGTCGCAAGGGAGGAGATAAGCTTTTTGATTGCCTCGTAATGTATTCCACATGACAGAGATGCCCCTCCAGACGAAGTACGGGCCCTCCTATTCTCTTTAGGCGCCAAAGAAGGCATCATCCTAGGATGTGATGCCAACGCTAGGCACACCATCTAGGGCAGTTTATCATCTTTTCTGTTTAAAACTCTGGTAAGATTCCTTGATTCACATATAAGGCATCGACTGGAGGGTGCATCACGACTCTCATGCAGTCAACATGCCTACCTTAAGGGTCGCTCTACAAAACGGCGCTACACGAAGTAGCACGATTACTGGCATATAAACAATATACCATGGCCGCCTTTCTGGATATCGAGGGCAAGCTTTAACTGATCTGAATATTCCGGGGGATTACCGCGTATTTCGATTCGAAAGAAATAATTTACGAGTTTGAACAATTTGTACTGAGTATTAAGATTTTCGTACTATTTGTTTCGAATGAACGGAAGTTGTTTATACCTTTTCGAAAACAAAAAGTCCCTTTCGTAACGGCAACTCTTTATAACGAACAATAAAAATCTCTTTCGTAACTCCAACTCTGTACTACGAAAACAAGCGTCAGTATGTAAAAAGCGTTAGGAAATTGTTCGAAAGCTATTTTGTTAGTGACAAAGTGCAAATGACAAAGTTCAACCTATATATAAATCGGCTAAGACAAAACAGTTAAGAACACTTTTGCCCTCTGTTTGCCCAGCGACTAGAATAAATAATACACTATTTCAAAGGTATTTACTGGCAGAAGTGCACAATATATATTTTATTAAAACCTGTTGAAAATTTTCGGAGTAATAAGCGTTGAAATTTGCTACTAACACATACATATATACATATACAAAATTTGTTTTTTTCAATTATCAAATAATAAAAAATAGGGTGGTCGATTATTCGATATTTTTAAGGAACCGGGTTTCGAATATGTATTTCGATATTATAGGTGCTATTCATCCTATATATTATATAAATATAAAATTATACGTTAAACTGGGTGAATAACAACATGTAAGGGGAGCTTTTTGGTAATTTTTCGTTAAACATCTGGTACATACTTTGATTAATTTTCATTAATATTAGAGATTGAAAAATAAAATTAAACATGCAATGCCCTGAGTGGATGACAATCTATAAAGGAGAACTTACAAAATTTAATAAACTAACGTGGAAGATGTAATATAAACCGGAGGTTGGTCCCTCGTCAAATCGATCCACTAATATGGAAAAAATAAATGCTCGAAACATGCAAATTCATATACACTTAGATGTATATAAAAATGTATGGTAAATTTTTACCATAAACCTAAAAATATGAGATTTTATATAAAACAAATCTTTACTTTTCCAATAAAAATACACGGTAGCCCCACAGGAGTACATCATTAGATGGTAAGTGATCATGTTGAGGACAATGACTGTTAAATCATGTATTTGTAACAGCGTGAGGTCAAGGAGTGTTAGCAAGGCTACACAGCAAGGCGGGGAGATCACTGTTCTACTCTGGCTCATTAGTATTAACTCGATGCTAACCAGCCTGGATAAAAAGGCTATCAAGGCGATAGCCTTCGCGAATGGCGTGGTGTTATTAGTATAGGGTGCGTTTCTGAATGTAATGGGTGACATTATGTCCAGTGCTTTGGAGCCCTCAGTAACTGGGCCGCGGAGTGCGGGCTTGAAGTGAACCCGAACAAAACGGAACTGGTACAGTTCACCAGATGGACGAAATTTCCGGATTTCAAACTTCCCCTGTCGAGCAACGCAAAATACCTGGGAATTATCCTGGACTTAAAATTATTATGGAGATTGAATACTCAACACAGAGTCAGGAAAGTTTCGGTTTGCTGTACCTGTTGTAGAATGTTTGGCGTCAGGTGGGGCTTTAATCCTAGACTGGTCAAATGGCTGAACACGGCAATAGTGCAGCCCATTCTTACATATGGATCTTTGGTATAGTCGACAGCGACGTACAGGAAATACGTCATGGATCAGCTGTGCAGAGTTCAAAAATCAGCCTGTTTCGGAATAACAGGCGCTTTACGCACTAATCCTTCAGAAGCGCTGAATACTATACTGCACCTTAGTCTAATAGAATTACCTAATGGCCATATCAGCCAACAGCGTGGTCAGAATCTCTGCATCGGGACGTTGGAAGGCAATGACGTACGCTCATGCAAGAATCTTGCAGAAGCAACCCACATTTCTGAAACTACCAACGGATTATATGATACCCCATACAGACTTTGAGAAGAACTTCAAGGTAATATTTCCGTCAAGGTGGGAACGGAGTAGGGGAATCCTAACTGGCTTAACAGAGCTAGAGAAGGCAGGCCTGAGTGAGAGTCGAGCACGAGGATTAACATATATGGGTCAAAGATGACCTGTGGTGTTGGCTCTGCGGTTTTCTCGGAGGAACTGCAAGTGAATCTCTCCCAATGGGGCAGGTGTATATCAGGTTGAAATACTGGCGATAAGAGAGACATGTAAAACACTGCACAGTAGGAACATGACCGGCAATATTGGCATTTTCGTCAATTGACAGGAGGCTCTGATGTCACTTAAGTCACATAAAACCAGGTCAATTCACGTTAAGCAGTGTAAGGAAGAACTATCCAGTCTGTGCAACCTATCTGACATTGTCTTAGTTTGGATCCCTGCGCATAGGGACCACTACGGTAATGAACAGGTAGATGGGCTAGCCAAGACTGGAGCTGCTCCTGATATTTCACAGGGTGTGCCAGTCGCAATACCCGTAGGAACTGCCAGGAGCGAAATCTTCAGACACTATCTGGATATGGCTAACGATAAATGGAAGAAACTGGATGGCTGCAAGTCTACCAAAGAAACGTGGCCTTCATACGACTTAAACGCTCTGAGCGACTTCTCAGCCTCAATCGCAGGGACATATCGAGACTGGTATACTTACTTACTGGTCATTGGATCGGTAAAAACGTTATGAGACTCTTATGGCCATTTTCTCAATGTACCGACAAACTGTCTGTTACCTAATGTCAACATAAATTGTTTCAAGTTGGCAGCACAATTCAAAATACATGTAAAAGATGAGAGTCAGCTGATTTAATTTATCTGTACGGCAAATAAAAGGAAAATAAATAATTGGCAGATAAGTGCTGGTTAGCTTTGCAACAGAATAGAAGCAAATGAGACATTGAGAAAACCAAATTTCTTTAATGTGCAGTTTTTCGTTGGGAAAAAGATAATCGTGTAATGAGAAAACGTCCATTAGCCTTTGTCTCCCTTTTAATGAATGAACTGAGGAGAGAGTATTTCATCTACTATGTGATTGCCCAGTGTTTAATTCATCACGACATGAATTATTTGGGAATTACCTTCTATAGGGACTCTCTGAGAAATCGCGGGTGAATATCGGAAACTTGGTGAAATATCTTAACGCAACAGGCTGATTTTAGCCACATCAATATTGCTCTGGGTCACGTTTGATCAGTGGTTTATATTCTTGATGAGTTAGGTGGTGTCAAAACGGAGCCACTGTCGACTCTACTTGCAGAACGTCTAGTTCTGGGCGTTTTACCACGTTAACCAACCAACCCACCTTAAAGTACACCGATCGACTCGGAAAGTGATTCCGGCTAATTGGCTGGCTGTCAAAGTAGAGTTCGCAATTTTAGAGATAATTTCATGAAATTTGGCAGATATGTTCTAATTGGCACACGGACCAATCCTATTGAAAATGAGGTGACTTGGTTTAAAATTTCACGTAGCCTCCATTCCAGCTTATTTCCGGAATACTATGTTGGAATTTTATTGCAATCTAAATCATCTTACAAAATTGTATTGAAATCGCATAAAAATACTAATACCGAAAATTGCTTTTAATCCCATAACTTCCTAATAAATGTTATTATTTATATAAAAATTGGCGACACTGACTTTTACGATAGCTACTATGACATGACAGAATGTTGTGCTAATGGGTCCAAAATTAACCATAGGTCCCTTATAAAACCCCTTCCTAAAAGCACTTAAAGGCAAACAAATTGTATAAAGATTTATTTATCTAAATACTCAGCCTTATTACAGTTGTCATTGTCGTAAACGACTGTGCCGTATTTTGTAACAGCTTAAAGAAACACACAACCTGTGTTCTTTAATCTGTAACAAAACGCGACGGCTTACATCTAGTTTACCGAAGATGCTCCAAATAAAAAAAAACAATTGCCTAGGATGATATAAAATTGAAAAATAATAAAAAAAATATGCAGATAATCTTTAGTTGGCGAAGCCAATGTTTGTTATACCATATAGGAGAAAATCTTTGCGCCCGTCGGAAGGCCTGCAATCCACAGAAGCTTTAGTTAGCGAAGCTGTTGTTTGTTATTTGATAAATTTGTTTACACTTTTATTCGAATAACCTACACAAGTATTAACCTAGCGCACATCCGTAATAATTTGATGTAAAAACTGTAATGCGAGTTGAACATAGTGATATTTTTTTTCTTTATATTTTCTTCTTATTTTTAAATTTGTATCACCCTAGATACTTCTTATTTTATTTGGAGTTGCGTCGGTAAGCTAGATTTGTTCCAAAACTACTGAGGGCTAATAAGTAGTTCAACTATTTTTTTTTTCAACTCAACTCAGTTGAGTTGTAATTAAGACAACTGGTTGTGGTCAGTTGAAATTTTTGCTATGTTTTTGTACACCAAAATATAGCACAGTTGTAAACCATAATACAAAAATTAAGAAATTACAACTCAACTGAGTTGAGTTGTAAACCATAATAGGGGCCTAAAAACACATCTCTAGTTTATTTTACTTTTTATGGATGTTTTTGGACGCAGTATAAATGGATGCAAGTGGCAAATGTTATAAAGCAAGTTTATTATTTACAAAATTGTAAGAGTATTTAGAGTTTTCTGTCTTTTAAAGTAACACACATTTTGTGCCAAACGTATTTCAAACGTATTTTGTTGGAAGACTATAGAGATAGGGAGGATATAAGCTGCAGACTTATTTTTTCACCCCACTATCCAAACCACAGAATGAAAATATAATGCTGCACAGATAGGCACAAGAAACTCTGTTAAACGTTGCTTCGGGGTTTGAAAGCAACGATTTCGGTGCTTGTTAGATGGATTGACGGTTTATCTGGCAAAAGGAAAACATTGATTATCGCCCTAGCAGTACTTCACAATATTGTTATTGAAGAAAATTATATTGTTCCAGGTAAAAACATTTGAACCTAAAATATTTTGGCAGTTATATGTGACTAAAAATGTTTTGTTAAAACCTAGGAGGTTTTACATTCAAAACATCTGCGTATTGTAAAATAAAAATTGGTTAAATTATTCATTAAACCTAAAGCTGTATAATCTCTTTTAGAACCTACAGAGCCTGAGCAGTAAAAATTTGATTTTGGTAATAAATGATTTACGTATTTCCCTTGTACAGTCGAACTTCCCTATAATGAATCTCCACGGGGACAGACAATTATTTCACTATGTAGAAACTTCATTATAAAGAAATTTTGTTTTTTTGTTTTTTATTTATTTAAAATAATCAGGTATTTCTGTTTGAACTACATACATATAACTGACTTGTTTTTTAAAATGTTTGATAATGTACTGGGAAGAATTCCAAACTCTTTAGCTATATCTTTTTTCTTTGGTGTCCCTTCTTTAACTTTATTAATTACTAATAATTTTTTTCAAGAAATTGCTACTCCGGTGCGTCATTTTTGTTCACTGAACTCGGGCGACTGGTGTTAAAAGTCAAATCATTAACTTTTTTGTTTTCGTTTACGGTACATTTCTTATTTTCTTAATAAATAGTGTTGCTAACAAGTGTAAAATAAAGCTGTAAAAAATAGTTCACTATATGGAGGCAAAAACACACGTAAAATGTATTTTTGGTTCCAAAATTTTGTTCATTGTAAAGAAAAATTCACTGTATGGAAATTCGTTATACGGAGATCAAAATACATTGAAAGTGGAACGAAAAAGTTGTGTTCTTGATTTAAGTTCATAATAAGGATAACTTCATTGTATAGAAGTTCACTATAAGGAAGTTCGACTGTATTTCAATAATATGTATTTTATTAATAAACAAAAAAAAAATTAAATTATTTAAAATATTACGTTTTAAAAAACAGAAATTCATTTTAAATTGAAAACAAAACAGAAATTCACTTAAAATTCGTTCGTTGTATAATACTTGTATTTACTCGTATCGTTTCATCCCTAGTTGTATGCATCACTATTACAAAAATTACAATTAAAATAACATGTTGTTGCCAACATAAAAATACAAAAGTAATATAAACGTTTAATTGTTATTCCACTCCTATTAAGCGTTTATAAATCACACTTTTTATTAATGGTTTATAAAACAAAAAATGTTTGATAACTATTGTAAGCACTAAAGCTGAAACAAGAAATTTTTATGAATTAGACCGCTAATCTCTCAGAAACTACTAAAAATTTCACGAAACAGGTTTTGGATTTAGAAAGAGGGTAAAAAATATATTCCTCATACCTAACTAATTTTTATAAATGGTCGGTAGGGCAAACCAATAATGAGCTGACGATAAATACATCAGAATCCCGATAATTCGTAATCGCAAGGGGCCGGCCATTTCTTACGAATTATAGGGGTTTTCGATTTAACGGGGTTAAAATAAAATAAATACGAATTAACGGGGTTTTTCAATTTATCTACTAAAACGATAAAAAATAACATAAAAAACAATTGTTAAAAATAAAATATGTATATAAAAATTATTCATGTAACAAACTGATCTTAAGAAAATAAGCACACACACAAGCAAAAACCCACGCAAAAAATAGCGGTGAACAAAAAAATCATTCTTTCCATGTTTCTATTGTTTTTATTACGAATTATAAGTGGTAGTTAGCAAACAATTACGACTTATAAGAGGCAAAGAAGATTTTATTTGAAAAAAATTACGAATTAGCGAGGGGACCAAAATTTATGGAAATTTTACGAATTAACGAGATTTTTTCAAGGGACCGACAGTTTGTTACGAATTATCGGGATTTGACTGTATCCCTAAATGAAAAAACTTTGAGATACTTACGTTATTTGAATCAAAATAGAATATGGCTCCCTCTATTTTACTTTTAACAGCCTTTGTTAACGAATTTATGTCGCCGCATTCAAAGAGTAGAACTTCATTTGTATAGTATTTAGTAGAAATACACAATTTGTATGCATTTACATTTATCGTATCAAAACATATACTCATAGGTTCCACAACACTATCGCCATTAACTCTTAACAGTTCTAAAAGCAAAGAAAATTTAATATTATTATTGTACAAGATGTTTATACATATATATATATATATATACATATATATATATATATATATAAATATATATTATGGTGGTTAAATTTTAAGGGCCGATGTTGATTTTGAATAAAACACAAATTATTTAGGAAACTATTGTCATTTCTTTTTATTATGATAATATTGGTATGGTTCAATTATGTATGGAACAAAATATCGACAGCGCGTTTATTAGTGAAGTTGGCAGCTATTAATAATAAATAATGACAATTTAGCTATTTTTTGTTAATCTAGCGGGTTTTTCTCTTATTTTTATTTTTATTATATTGGTTTTATTAAACAAGAAAGTTAACACTACTGTTTGTGGCACAACGTTGACGCTCTTGTTTCGGTATGGCATTTAATGTTCAAAGACAGTGTGCCAGGTGGTTCTGGCAAGAGGTGTTTCGATTTCTTTCACACATTTGATAACTTTTTGAAGACCGCATGGATGAATCGAGTCATAGTATTTAATGCGTTCCCAAAGATTCTTATGAAGGACATGTTTTTAAACATTTTACAACATATTTTGTTATCATAATTTTACTAATGGCACATTGAGATCCTTATGAATGTTTGAATTTTTAACGTACCAGGGAGCGGCTGTGATTATTCGAAGAAGTTTATTTTGACGCCTTTGAATTTTTTCGATATTAGAGGCCGAGGCAGTGCCCCATAGTTGAATACCGTAGCACCAGATAGGCTTTAAGATAGAGTTGTATAGTAGAATCTTGATATCGAGAGTAAGGACAGAATTTCTTCTAATAAGCCAATGAATTTGAATGGTATCATTTGAGTTACTTTTGCCTCTATATGGCATTTCCACGTTAATCGCCGATCCAGATGTATACCGAGATATTTTACATGATTATTGATTGTAATAGAGGGGCAAGATTCCCGGCGCAAGGTGAATGTTATATGTACGCATTTTTGCTCATTTACCATTATCCTCCATTGTCTTTCTAGTTGAAATATATGATCCTGTAAGTAATGAGATGCTTCATAACGGTTTTCATGGACGCTTAGAAAAGCTGTATCGTCTGCAAATGTTGAAGTTTGGGTGTAGTTGTTTGTTGGCATGTCCGAAGTATAAATTAAGTACAATAGAGGGCCCAGGATGCTGCCTTGTGGAACTCTAGTTCCAATTGGCTGAGGTGAACTTAAGAAATTTTCTTCTTTAATAATTTATTGACGACCGACTTTGTAGCTTTCTAACAGCTTGTGTGTGTTTGCTGGTAAATTTTGCGTCAATTTATGGAATAAGCCTTCATGCCAGACTTTATCAAAAGCTTGCGAAACATCGATGAAGAGTGCTGAGCAATATTTTTTTTCTTCAAATGCTTTTCTTATGACGTTTACTATTCGATGAGTTTGTTCAATTGTGCTGTGTTTTCTTCTAAATCCAAACTGATGGTTTGGAATATATCTATTGTCATTTAAAATTGGTGTTAATTTTGAAACTAATAATTTCTCAAAAAGCTTTGACATATTTGACATATGCGAGGTATCTCTAAAAGCATTTTATTACTGATCTTATCAATACCAGGTGCCTTCTTAGTGTTTAAGTCACAAATATCCTTTCGATATCTTTTAAATCAAATCTTATGGGAATAGCTGCTCTAGCAACAACAGATGGTAACTCGACAGCAATATCGTTAGATATATTTGGTGTAAATACGTTTTTCAAGTGACTCACGAACAGATTTCCTTTTTCCATATCGTTTCTTGTCCAACTGCCATCCAAGTTTCTTAATGGTGGCTTTGATACAACTGGTCTTTTGAGATTTATGCTGCACGCCATAATGAGTGTTCTGATTGTGGAGTTGCATCAATTTCCTTAAGATATTTTTCTATAGAAGCCATTTTCTGAGTCTGTAGTAACTTTCTAAGCCTTTTTTTACACTCTTTTAGTAATTTCTTAAGTTGAGGGGATCTGTGCAATTGCCACTCTCTTCGAACTCTCCTTTTTTCAGTCAAGAGTCGCTCGACATCTGTGGAATATATTTTAATATTTTTTGTTTTTTTGGGGGCAGTACTAGAATGTTGATCATCTATTTAAGGAAACCTGTCAAAATTAACAATAGAGCGATCTACATTCTCCGGCGTTCTAAGCGGAATATTTTCTGTGCAATGGGTACTGAGATATTTTTTAAATTTTAACCAATTAACTTGTGTGGCTGAAGTCGCAAAATAACCAGTCGGAGATACAATTCTATTGGGGTTCATTATAGTAACAACTGTAAGTGTGTCGTCGGAGGATAATTCTGAGGAAGCTACAACATGAATCGTTTCTGTGGGGATGTTTTTAACCACGCCAAAATCTATAACATCTGGTTGTCCGCTCGCGACTATATTTAAATCCATTTTAGAGATTGCATTAAGCAAAACACGACCCTTTTGAGTTATAAGTCGTGACCCCAGAAGGTATGTTTAGCATTATAATCGCCAGCGGCCAGAAAACAGGGTCCTAGTGATTTATAATATTCACAATATTGGCTTTCTGATACTGAAAATCTAGGTGGAGAGTATAAAGATGAAGTAACCATGTTTCGATTGAGCTCTTCAACACAAACTTTTGTTGCTTGCAGATAATCCTTACGATGATCACACATTAAGTAGTGTTTGACTTGAGTTTTTATCAAAATGGCAGAACCTCAACAAGCTCCATCTCGAGGATCCTTGGTATCATACAGTATATAACCATTAAATTTCAAAGTATTTCTTGAGGTCAAATGAGTTTCAGAAACCATCATGACATCAATTTGTTTACTTTTAAGAAAATATTCTAATGCATTTTTATGTTTGCGGATGCCGTTTGCGTTCCAAAAACAAATTTTTAAACAGTTCGTGGCTTGTTAAGTACTGCTTGCAATAACATCGATTGCATTCTAAGAATTTCCTGCATCATATTACCCATTGTGTTCGTAAAATTATTTACTGTTTGCACTACTGTTTTCTAAACGACTTAAATTTGAAACTGGAGTTTCATCATTACTTGACGAAGCACCTTGCATTGGCACATGGTTTGATTTTAAGACGTTAGCATAAGAGGTTCTGTTATTACTAGCGTGCATAGCCTGAATGTCATTAGTATTTACTTCATTTGTATACCTGCGTTTGAGGGGGATTAGTTTTCGGTCCAGACGACTGCTTGATAGTGTATACAGGGCATCCTCTATAATTGGCAGTGTGATTACCGCCACAGTTGCTGCATTTCTTTACGTTGGGGTTTTAGACTTATCGCAAAGAACTGTACCATGCAATTCACCACTTCTACGCAAACAGGGGGTAAGTAGCAGTATGCCTTAGTATGTGATTTTCCTGTACGGGATATATTTCAAACTGTAAATAGGATGAGTTTCGTTTTTTTTAGCTTAACATTGCCGGGCTCTAACTCCACTCGAAATAGTGGTTGTGGATTTTTTCTGATATTTACAACATGTTTTATTCCTTTCTCTTCAAGGAATGTTTTTATTTCTTCAGGGTCCACACATGAGTCAATTCCCTTAATAACTACTTGAAGACCTTTGCTGCTCTTCAGCTGGTATGTATAACAATTTAGTGCCTCAAATTGGTTAGTAATTTTGCGAAAATCATTCTCATGATTAACTTCAATTTTTGTCTCGTTTATACTACTTCGCTTGAATGCCGCTATGTATGTTCTAGGTTTAGACTCGAATTGAAAACGAAAAATTTTTTGAATCCGCATAAGTCATAAATTGGTGTTCTCAAATCCGCATGTTTTTGTGTATTCGAAGTTTTTGTTCGAAAAATCATTTGTAAAACAAAAGATAGCTAATTTGCTATCCGCAGCATGATAGCAATGTCTAATATTTTTTAAAAATCGTGAAAGCTGTAAAGAATCACAAAAAAAATCGCTAACATGGCTAAAATTCTCGAAAAATTACAAACTTTTAAACAAACACTAAAATTTATTTGAAATCTCTAAATGGGTTAAAAGAACAAAATGTCGGAAAATAACAAAAAAATTGCAAAAATAGCGAAAATTCGCGAAAATTTTCAATATTTCAAACCAGCCCTAAAATTGATTTAAAGTCCCTAAAACTATAAGGAAAGGCAAAAAATCGGTAAAAATTGCTAAATTCAAGGAAATTCGCAAAAATTTGCTAACAGCGGCATGATAGCAAAGTTTACTGTTTATTATTAATCGCTAAAGCTGTAAAGAATCAGAAAACTTACACGACCAAATCGCTTATATCGCGAAAAATTGCAAAATTTTAAACAAACCCAAAAACAAAGAGATCGCTAAATCGATTAAAGAATCAAATTATCTGAAAATAACATAAAAATCGTTAAAAAAAAAATTTGGTATAATTACATCAAAATCAATGAAAAAGCCGACTTTAAATTTAGGGTTAGTAAGGGCCTTTTGCGTTTTAGATAACGATATATTTTTGATTAAATTGGATTAAGAAGATTTTAAGCTAAAAGCAATATTAATTTTTTTGTTAAAAATGTTATCACATATTACAATAAAAGTTGATTCGGTTTACTTTCACCAACCCATATCTACTCTAATTGAAAACGAATAAAAACATGTGGATGTGAAATGCAGAACACCAATAATGCTAAAGTAATCCACTTTCGAGTGGATTCGGATTCTAGAACACACCCGAAGATGGTACTTTTGAGGCCGAAGTAACAGCTGAAGAGGTAGGGCTGCGACCCATTTAAGCACTGTTATATACCTGTCCATACCAACTTGCAATTGAGGCTTTTGACAACTTCTTACAATAGCGTTTTCCATTGTATCTGTGTTTGAGTTCATGGAACCATTTCCTACTAAAATTGTTTTTGCCGTCGCGGCGATACTTGCGGGGTCAGAAACCTTTGCAGTCTCGGCAACACTTGTTACCAGATCTAGCTTTATATTTTTTAATGAATCACTATCCACAGTTTTTGTAAAGACCGAGGGTGAAAGGGAACGTGTGCGAATAATTGGTTTAGCCGTTAGGAAGTTAATATTGTTTTATTTTGTTTTATTTATTTCAGCATAATTTTCGTTTGTGTGAACTGTTACATACACATTTCTTTCATTTAGCTTTATTGTTGTTTCATTGTTCTTACTCATACAATATGTTGTTTTTGTTTTTCACCGTTTTGCTGTGCTTCAAATATTTTAATTGTTTGTTGTTCTTCACAACAACAACAAAAATAAGAATTTTAAACTAAAATGTTTTTGCAAGAATATGTATACATGCATAAGTATGTGCATTCATACATTTTTTTTTTTTAATTTGTCTCTATTTAATTTTTTGTTTATGATAATTGTTCACTTTTATGTTAAAAGATTTATTAAAATATCATATGCTTAGCGTCCATTCGCTGAATATTTACTTAAAAAAAAATCAAATGTAATTAATTCACAATTCAAATTGTATGCGGGGTTAAGAATACACGTCTGTTCCACAGCAAAGCCAAACCGAACTGGCATTCAATGTAAGGTTTTTCTGAAATTAAAATCTGGTTACCGTAGTTCTAAGCTAGATTTTTCATTTAGCGATGGACTCGAAACGTATTTTATGCTACGTGTTTGGTAAGATTAACTCAATTTTGTTAGAATGAAGGAGTATTTGTCATTCGGTAAGCCAGTTGAATAGAGGAATCCAATTGATCATATGACTGCTATTTCTTCATAACCAAAGTGCAAGCCGGAAAAAAGTCAATGTTATATATTTCGAAATAAAATCAATTGCTACCCATTTCGGTTTGTGCTTTGTTGCGATACAGACGCGTATTCTTAATCCCGCATACAATTGAATTATTAATTACATTTGATATTTTAATATAACAAATTAGCGAATGGACGCATTTTTTTTTTAAATAAATCTTTAACATAAAAGTGAACAATAATCAAAAACGAAAAATTTAATAAAAAAAATATATGTATAAATGTACATACATATGTACACATATACGAACAAAAACATTTTGTTTAAAATTCTTTTTTGGTGTGATACAATAAATAATAAAAATAAAAAAAGCACAGTAAAACAGTGAAAAACAAAAACAACTTTTTGCATGAGTAGTCACAATGAAACAACAATAAAACTAGATGAAAGAAATGCATACGTAACAGTTAATGCTAAAGAATGCAATACTGAAATAAATAAAACAAAACAAAACAATATTAACTACCTAACGGCTAAACCAATTGTTCGTACACGTTCCCTTTCGCCCTCTGTTTTTACAAAGACGGTTGATGCTGAGACATTAAAAAATATTAATCTCTCGCTAGTGCCTGCAAGTGTTGCCGCTTCGGCAAAAACAATTTTAGTAACAAATGTTGCCATGAATTCAAACACAGACGCAATGGAAAAATCTCAAGTAAAAAGTTGTCAAAAGCCTCAAGTACAAGTTGGTATGGACAGGTACATAACAGTGCTTAAACGTGGTCTCAGCCCTACCTCTGCAGCAGTTGCTTCGGCCTCAAAAGTACCATCTTTTGATAAAATAAATTCTCAAAATCGTTTTGCAATTCTGGAGGATGAATCCTCTGAAGCACCAAACGTCATAAAATCGTCCAAGCCTCCCCCGATATATCTTAGGGAGCAAAACTCAAATGAGCTTATAAAGAGTTTAATTTCGTTGATTGGAGAAAATTCGTTTTACGTAGCTGCTATCAAGCGTGGTAGTATAAACGAGACTAAAATACAAGTCAATCATGAGAATGATTTTCGCAAAATAATAACCAAATTTGAAGCACTTAAAAAAAACTTTTATACATACCAACTGAAGAGCAGTAAAGGTCTTCAGGTAGTGATTAAGGGAATTGACTCATGTGTGGACCCTGAAGAGGTAAAAACATTCCTAGAAGAAAAAGGCTTCAAAATAAAACATGTAGTAAATATTAAAAATAGAGAAAAAAAATCCCCAACCACTTTTTCGAGTGGAGTTTGAACGTAAAGCGTAAAAAAAACGAAACGCATCCTATTTACAATCTGAAATATATTCTTTATAGAAGAATAACTATAGAAGAGCCATACAAAAGAAATGGTCCCGTTCAATGTTTAAACTGTCAAGAATATGGTCATACTAAGGCATACTGCTATTTGCCCCCTGTTTGTGTAGTATGTGGTGAATTACATGGTACAGTTCTCTGCGATAAGTCTAAAACCGACCCCAACGTAAAAAAATGTAGTAACTGTGGCGGCAATCACACTGACAATTATAGAAGATGCCCTGTAATACTATCGTCAAGCAGTCGGCTGGACCGAAAACTAATCCCCCTCAAATGCAGGTACCAAATCAAGTAAACACAAATGCAATTCAAGCCCCCAGCCTGGTAATAACAGAACCTCTTACGCTAACGTGCTAAAATCAAACCATGTGCCAATGCAAGGTGCCTCGCCAGGTAATGATGAAACTCCAGTTTCTAATTTAAGTCGTTTAGAAAAAACCATGGAAACATTAGTGCAAACAGTTTTATTTTACAAACACAATGGGTAATATGATGCAGGAGATTCTTAGAATGCAATCGATGTTATTGCAAGCTGTACTTAACAAACCATGAACTGTTTAAAAATTTGTTTTTGGAACGCAAACGGCATCCGCCAACATAAAAATGAATTAGAATACTTTCTTAAAAATTAACAAATTGATGTCATGATGGTTTCTGAAACTCATTTGCCCTCAAGAAATACGTTTAAAATTAATGGTTATACACTATATGATACCAAGGACCCTCGAGATAGAGCTTGTGGAGGTTCTGCCATTTTAATAAAAACCAGAGCCAAACACTACCTCATGAGTGATCATTGTGAAGATTATCTTCAAGCAACAAACATTTGAGTTGAAGAATTAAATAGAAACGTAGTAATCTCATCGTTATACTCCCCACCTAGGTATTCAATATCTGAAGGCCAATATTATAATTATTTTAAATCATTAGGACCTTGTTTCCTGGCCGCTGGCGATTATAACGCTAAACATACCTTCTGGGGGTCCCGACTTATAACACCAAAGGGTCGTGTTCTATTTAATACTATTTTTAAAATGGATTTGGACAACCAACATATTGGTCTACTGATCAGCAAAAAATACCAGATGTCATCGATTTTGGCGTGGTTAAAAACATTCCCTTAGAAACGATTTATGTTGAAGCTTCCTTAGAATTATCTTCCGATCACACACCAACAATTGTTACTTTAATGAACCCCAATAGAATTGTATCTCCAACTGGTTACTTAGCGACGCCAGCTACACAAATCAATTGGCTAAAATATAAAAAATATCTCAGCACCCATTGCACAGAAAATATTCTGCTTAGTACACCGGAATACGTAGATCGCGCTATTCTTAATTTTGACAGTTTTCTAAAGCTAGCTGTGCAACATTCCAGTAGTACCCCAAAAAAAACTAAAAATATTAAAATTTATTCCACAGATGTTGAGCGTCTCCTGACTGAAAAAAGAAGAGCTCGAAGAGAGTGGCAATTGCACAGATCCCCTCAACTAAAGAGTTTATTAAAAGATTGTACAAAAAGGCTAAGAAAGTTACTACAGACTCAAAAAACGGCTTCAAAGGTCACCTTGTTCGAGCCATCATCGACAGGAGTGTCGACAATGGTGCCATTTCTCATACCAAGTGGGATCTGGTAAAACAAAAACTCATGGGTGTGTTCTGGACGATCCTCAGGGAGAATCCAGGACCACCCCCTCAATGCGATGACGCCGGCTGGTACCAGGGTCACGTGAAGCTGATGGCTTGCGCAGATGAGCGCTCAGCGCTGCTTCTTGAGCAGGCCATCCAACTACTAGGAGAGGTTTGGGAAGGTGCCAGGCTTGACGTGGTGTTAGTAGGAGAGATACCACGGAGGCCAAGATCAATCGCCACCATCCCCGCCGAACCATCTGAGCCTGAGGAGATCTTGAAGATCATTCAGTGCTGCAACCACACAAGACTGGAAAGTAGTGAAGGTTTCAGCTGCTGAAGGGTCCTCGAGGACGGCGATTATGGTTATTAACCAGCAATCCTTGGAGCCACTGAGGGAGAGGCAGGGCAAGCTCTACTATGGTTTTAGTACGATCTTGCTCCGTGTCTACCGAAGTGACAACAAGGGCAATCCGGCTCTATCGGTAAGTGAGGCCAAGCAACCTGTAGAAAGCATGGCTTGCGACGATGCCGTGGGCTCAAGCGACAAAGAGGATACCCAGTCTCTCTCAGGATTGGTGGGTGACTTCTTTGATCACTTGGGTGATATGGTTGATGAGGACGTGCTGCTGGAGTCTGACCAGGAGGACGTCAACATCACAGTGGTCGCCAAAATGGATCATGGTGAAGGTGCTGCAGATAAACCTCCACCACTCTAAAGCAGCATCTGCTGCACTGCTTCTCCGTGTGGTAGAAAGAAGGGAGGAGCTCGTGATGGTCCAAGAACCCTGGATCCACAAGAATCGGGTTTGCGGACTTAACCTCAAAGGCTACAAGCTTTTGTTTGCGAAAGGTACAGGTAACACAAGATCTTGTGTCTTAGCTAAAAACTCGTTGAATATCTTCATTCTTTCTGATTACAGTGACGAAGATACCACAACTGTTGCCCTTGAGACACCGGACGGTATAGTCTGGATGGTCTCGGCGTATATGGCGCATGACCACGGGCAGGACCCACCCAACGGGCTCATCCGTGATGCAGTTTTGAAGGCCGCGAGCACTGGAACACCGGTGATAATCTGTGCCGATGCTAATGCGCACCACACTATATGGGGCAGTACGGATACAAATGTAAGAGGTGAGTCACTATTCTCCTTTATTATTAATCATAATTTAGGAGTAGTAAATAGGGGCTGTGAGCCTACGTTTGTTGTTGCAAATAGGTGTGAGGTTCTTGATGTCACGCTAGTTAGTATAGACCACACCGATATGATCGAGTGCTGGATGGTGTCGAATGACTGTTCGCTCTCTGATCACAGATATGTGGAATTTAGGCTAGGGCTTAGGTCTTCAGGATCGATGGTTATTATTAAACAGGAGACGTACGAACTGGGGAGTTCAATACTCCTCTCTGGTCCGGTCTCTATCTGACCCTCCTGGGGTTGATGATATCGGGGGGATCGATGCAGCAGTGGATCTGCTTTCGAACTCACTGCAGTTGGCGACTTCCTTGGCATGTAGGCCAAGGGTGCGCAGGGGTAGGAACCGACCACCATGGTGGGATCCTGACATTGCGCAGGCAAGAATTGACTGTCGTAGGTTGTTCAATGTGGCAAAGCGCCATGGAAACTGGGCGGACTATAAGTCATCATTGAATAGGTTCAGAAATCTGGTTAGATCGGCGAAAAGGGTTGCTTGGAGGAACTTCTGTAGCGTCGTGGAAGGATCCTCTGAGACGAACCGTTTACGTAAGGTAATGGCCTCGAGCCCGGTTGTCCCGACGTACGTCCGGAAATCGGATGGTAGTTGGACCACGAATAGTCAGGAAACACTGGAAGTGTTGATTGATACTCACTTTCCTGGAAACTCCCAATGGGGTTTGCGGGATCGGTCGCGGGAGGCGACTCCTATTCCTATGTCCATACCACTGGACTACGATAGGATTAAGTGGGCTATCGATAGCTTTAGCCCATACAAATCTCCGGGTATGGACGGTATAATTCCTGCGGACCTGCAGAGGAATTCGACCCTGATAATACCCTGGTTGTTGGCCATATACAGGGGATGCGCTAGATTTTCGTATCTTCCCGTGAAATGGACCCTGTGCAGGGTGGTCTTTATACCCAAAGGGGGTAAGGCTTCTCACACCGAGCCGAAGGATTACAGACCGATTAGTCTTTCATCCTTTCTTCTTAAGACTCTTGAGAGGGTTATCGATATACACTTGAGGATGACCATCCCAAGGGACTTACTCTCTGCCTCTCACCATGCCTACACAAGGGGCAGGTCTGTTGAGACGGCTCTTCACTCTCTGGTCGGAACCATTGAGAGATCGCTCGAATTTAGGGAGTACACACTTGTGGCCTTTCTCGACATAGAGGGGGCCTTCAACAATTTCAACCCGGACTCTATCGTGATGTCCATGAGGAGTCTGGGGATCGACGCTGGCATATGTAGATTTGTGGACAATCTACTACGGAATAGGGTCATTTGTTCTACGATAGGTGAAACCAGTGTTCAGAGGCTGGTGAACAGGGGTACTCCCCAAGGGGGAGTTCTATCCCCACTATTGTGGAACCTGACTATGAACACCATGTTAACAAGGATGGACGACATGAGGATCAAAACGGTGGCGTATGCTGATGATGTTGCAGTGGCCATCTCAGGGAGGCATTTGGGCGTAATGTCCCAGTGTATGGAGGCTGCTTTGAAGATACTCAGTACCTGGAGTGCATCATGCGGTCTGGGTGTAAATCCGTCTAAGACGGAACTGGTACTCTTCACGAGGAGGTATAAGACCGAGGACTTTAGGCTTCCGAGGTTGAATGGAATTGAGCTTCGGATATCTCAAAGTGCGAAATATCTGGGCGTGGTTCTGGATAGCAGGCTGTCATGGGGACTAAATGTCCGGATGAGAGTGGAAAAGGCAATAGTTGCCATATATGCGTGTAGGGGTGCAATCGGCAGGAACTGGGTATGAGCCCGAGGTGTGTCAATTGGATCTTTGAGGCTGTGGTAAAGCCGACCCTGTACTATGGGGTCGTTGTGTGGTGGACTGCATTGGATAAGGGCGTACACCATGCGATGCTTGAGAAAGTATACAGACTTGTCGCGTTGATGATTACGGGATCATTGCGGTCTACTCCAACGAGGGCGCTGTTCACGATACTGAACTGGCTCCCGGTGGATATAATGGCCAGACAGTTGGCTCTTTGTTCGGCGACGCGGCTGCACGCGGTGAATAGCTGGTCAACACGTGACTTTGGACACGCCGGGATAATCAAACGTACGATTGTCCCTGATGTAGTGGATTACTGCACCCCGGTGCCATTCTTTGGTGCGGGGTTCGTGGTGCAAATGGCGCACAGCAGTGTGCTGTTGGATACTTTCCGTGAACCGACCCTAGGGGTCTACACTGATGGTTCGAGGAAAGGTGAGAGGGTCGGCGGAGGTTTCTTCATAGAGGAACTGGATGTGAAGGTTTCCTTTCGCCTGCCGGATGGATGTAGTGTCCTGCAGGCGGAAATCTCGGCTATAAGGCGGGCGGCAAACTGGCTGAGGTATCATCGCATATCGGGAGATATACGTATATTTACTCATTAAACTCTTTTTTAAAAAAATGAATTTTTGAGAGTTATTTTCTAGAAGCAATTCAATTCATTTTTTTTTTATTCATTAATTCTTTCTTAAATTTGACTGAATTTAGCGACCTCTGGCGGAGTCTAGGAGAGTCACACGAAATCAATTCCAAAAAATTTTTATGAGTTGTGTTGTTATCTATCGATCAATATATCTTTTATCACATTTTGAGACTAAAATTTTTTTTTGATTTTTGTCTTTGGGACAAAGCACCGTGCGTCGCCAGCCCACCGAAGTTTGAGAAAATCCTTAATTTTTGGCTAAAATTTCTAAAATTAAATTATACTTTAATAAATATTTACTTCTTTATTCATAACAAATATTTTTGGTTTGCTTATAGCTTTTTGACATAACCTGCATAAACATATCGTCACCCAAAAAGCAAAACGCCCTAACTAACAAAAATATCAATATTGATATTTTAACTTACTCATCAAGAAAACTCGTTATTATCGGATATTAATAAATTTAAATTCAACTTGTTTATTTTTATTTTACTAAATATTATAATTTTGTTTTCATGCTAGTTTGTTATAGGTTTTTTAATACATTGGATATTTGCGTCTATAATCTTGGACAACTTTTAGTACATATTGTTTTTGCTCTTCATTTTTTATGAGTAATGAATTATATTCTTCCATTTGTTTGACTCCTCTTTCCGCAGTGTCGTTGACTACCCTTAATTGCCCAATAATTTCTTTGTCTTTAACAAAAGAAGCAATCCCGTCCCAATCTTCAGTGTTTGATTTTAAGAACTCTTGATCTATAAGGAATCTTTCGAAAAAAAAGTTTTGTTAAATACTTTAAAAATAGTGTGCGTTTTGCCAGAACAAAAAATCATTATAGGGGGCATGAATTGGTAAGTTACATGAAAACCAAGCTTCAACGTGTATTGTGACTATAAACATGCAAATTTTTCGCAAGTCATTTTCTTCTTGTTTTGGCAATTTATACTCTTCGCGAAGCAAAAACATTTTTAAGCTGTAAATAGCTTTTGACATCCACCTAGCGTGATGAACTGCACCCGGTGCTCGAAACATTACGGTATTGGGGTTTTTTGATGTTTCCCCTAAAAATATTAAAGTGAGTTATAGTGAAGTTCCTTATAATCGTCCCTTGGCTGTTTTTCTGCTAGCATTTTCTGAACAAAACTTACAACGCGACTGCTGGAATTTTTTAACAGACGAAGTGCTGTTTTGTCTTGAATACCAGAACGAAAGTTTTGTAAATTAAATTTTGGCCATGCAGTCTTAAATTGTTCGAAAATGGCCACATTTTGACTTCCTTTTTTTACATACTTCTCTTCAAAAGCACTTCTCAAAATTATTTCATAGATATGGTGTCGTCTACATGGTAACCATAAAATTGATTTTTCTAAAAAATGTTCAATGATAGCACAGGTTCCATTTATACGACCGGTATTGACGGATGTTGTCAAATGCCATGGCTTTTATGTGGTCCTGAAGGTTCCATTCTTGAATGACATTGCAAACCGCTAATTCTTGTTGTTTTCCGGTTCGCCTTTCTAAGGAAGGAACTTGAAGCAACTGCTCATAGCATCCGCTTGAAATAATTATAGGCAGCCTGTCAATTTTATCGTTTCAAGTTAAAGCGGGTAATAGCTTTCCATCATAGCTTTGAATTGCTCTTTCAGAACTAAAACGTGCTCTTTTCGCATTTTTTGTCTTGCATTTCGGACGGAACTTCTATTTATAATATAATTTTGTGGATCTAGTTCTAACGCTTCAACTGTCGCAATAAGAATATGCACTGCTTTTCTGTTGCTTATCATGCAAGCATCTAAAGCTGCTGCAAGTTTTTGGGTAACAACTTCTATTAAGCCTCGTTTATTTGGATTAGCTGGAGTATTCGTTACTGATATTTCTTCTGTAAGCTATGAGAAAATATTGTATATGCAAATTTTGTCGTAAACTTCTTGAGCTCAGTTTGAAACGTTCACCACCACTTTAAATATTCAAATGATTTGCAAACACAAATTCTTAATACACAAGATAAACTAAACTTCTATCAAAGCATACCTATAACGGTGAATTTTTTTACATTCCTTGTTAAAGTTAGTATATTTAGACCCGTTTTCACAACTTAGCGATAGCGAAAAGTAGACTTTAACCGGCCTTATAAAAAGTATTCCATTATTAAAACTTTACTTAACACTAAAGTGAGCGATAAACTAAATTAAGGTTAATCCTAGCTGGAAGGTTTAAGTAAAGTTGTAATAATGCAACACTTTTTATACGACAGATAAAATCATACCTTAAGCTATCGGTAAGTTGTGAAAACGGGCCTAACATTATTAGTTGCTAAGAGATCGGAGTGCAGATCAACATATTAACCGCACACATATACACTTAATTTTAAAAGTGACTAAAACATGCATTCATATACATTCTTTCATATGTATGGCCTCATGAAAATCTAAAGAACACTGTTTGTGAAGCAAATGGGCATTTTATGAACATGTTAATATAAAGTAAAGGGCTTTTTTTCGACAATTTGTAGTTTATTTTCTAAAAATACGATTTACAGAAAAGTCGTTAAGAGCTATGTTGTTACCAACATCACGGACAATAACTTTTTGAAGTAATTATTTTTAATAAAATTAATATTTTTTAAATTATGAGACATAAATAAAAAAAAATGTTTCAAACATTGGAGGGCGTGGCGACATGTCTTAATCTAAACTGATTCGTCTGAAATTTTTTTAGGATAGTTTTTCCCTAATACCAATCGATTTGGGATACGAGAGTATGAAAAAATCTAGAAAAAAATTGTTCGATATAGCTAATAACCACCCTAGTGACCATATTAGCTTTTTTCGAGCTAAATTTAGCTTTATTTTTTCATGTTTACCCGACGTTTCCACATGCAAGTAATTACTTGCAAGTAGTGTATACGTATTATCAACGAAAAATCGAGGAAACAGCCGATTGGCTGCAAATACAAAAATTGTGTGAATGTTAGTGAAAAAGTGTGAGTGTATTGAGTTTTTCGAACTTGTACTTGCATGTGGAAACGGGGGGTTAACTTTAGATATTTCATTTAGCTTTAAGCTTTTTTTCGGCTTTTTTCAACAATGCATTTAGCTTTTTTAGCCTCTTTTTAATTTTAATTTCGTTTTATTTATATTTCAAAATAAAATAAACAGTTTATCCAAATAAACTTATTTGTGATTTAGTTAAAAGAGTGAGTAATAGTGTGCAAGTGCAGAAGTAATCGCTTTTGCAGATTTGAACTACATACATACATAACAGTGCTGCAGGGCAAGAATAAAAAAGTTACGCTATTTTTCAAAAAAAGTTAAAAATTTTTGTCAAAAGTTACAATTCAAAATATTTCTTGAATAAATAGTAAGTTTATATGATTTGTTAAAACCTATTTCTATTCAATATTTCAGTGATAATAGCAAGACTATCAATTATGAATAGAACAAAAGCATAGCAAAGAGTAAGTTTCAAGCATATGCCCACTGCATGAGAATTAAAAAAAGGTTTAAGCATACAGTACTTTACGTTTCAAGTCCCAACTTTAGCGATTGAAATTTATCTGTTTTGCTGTCGTTGTAAGTAAATTTAATATAAGATTTACATGATAGTCCATTAAGGGATGTAAGCATATTTGCCATATATTCCATCTATAAGCGGCCAGCAAAGGCAAAAGTAAATCTAATTATGTTCATTATAGTCACATTAGCAAAACGTTCTACCATAAAAAAAAACTAAAATTAAATCGTTTAATTTTTGTCATCACCACTCATCTTGAAAAAAATTAGTTTTTGGTTTAGGTATCAGGGTAAAAATATACTTATGTGTTTTACATTGTCGCTGTCGGGATTTTGAAATCAACAACATTTTAAACGACTCAACTGTTTTTTTTTAAATTTATTGAAAACATCTGATAGTTAAATTTTTTCCAGCAAGAATTATTTAATCTGTTTCATATTTTTATTTAAAAAAATTATTTTCAAAATTTTTAAATTAAAATAAAATATTTATTTTCCTAATATTTAATAATTACATATATTCTTCGGCAAATGGTTTAAAACAATTAAATTAATTACGATATAGTCTCTTTTATTACATCTGAATAGTGTCGATATGACCAACTTGCTATTTTTTGTGGTAAAGCGTTCATTTACTTTTTTAATTTTTTGAGTAAATGGGAGAACATTTTGTAAATTCTGCTAGTAAATGAACACATCTATTTTATGTCTACGTTAAAGTTGATAAGTAAGTTTTGGAGTTATTCTTAGCTACATACATATAATTAAAAAAATGTTTGTAAGAACTTTAACCACCGTTTTTACAACTTACCGATAGCTAAAGGTAGGATTTTATCGGCCGTATAAAAGGTTATCCATTAGTACAACTAAACATTAACCTACAAGGTAGGATAAACCTGCCATTAACTTATCGCTCACTTAAGGTTAAAGTTAAGTTGTGCCAATGGAGCACGTTTTATACGGAATTTTCAAAATAATATCTGACTTGCAATATTTAATTGTCTAAAATACGTTATAATCGACTTATTTTCATTTAAAAATTAAAATTTTTCATATACAATAGCATTTAAGTACAAATGTAGTATTTTTTTAAAGAAATCCTATACTATGAGTCCTAATCCATGTATTAAAACCATGTTTCCAAATACCGTCACCTAAAATGCAAAAGGCCGTAACTATACTTTATGGTTTTTTACAGGAGAAGGAATAAACGTTATAAATTAAAGATTACTTAAAACTTAATATCCAAATTTTAGATTCAAGCTTAGAAAACAAAGACGGATTTGTTTCTAAAAAAGAAATAATGGAAAAAAGTACTTTTTAAGAAATGTTAGTTACGGCCTTTTATACTCTATTTTTCTGAAACCAAAAAGCCGTAACTACAAGAATAAAATTGTGCATAAAATAAAACAAATGGTTAAGATAAGAAAATAGTGCTTTAAGGACGTAACTAAAAAAGTTTTTAGGCAAGTGATGTCTTTTTGTATCTATTTATTGTAAGTATTTTAAAACAAAACACAAAATTCCTCATAACTATTAAAAAAAATTTATTTAATTTATAAATTTAATTCGAGAAAATAAAATTAAATTTAAGTGGTTAAGAAAAATAATAACGCAATAACACACATTGAAAGAGAATCAAAGGCAACTTTGTTTTGATTTTTTTCTTGTTTTTTTTTTTGGAAAACTGTAGTTACGGCTTTTTGGTTTATGAAATTGTTAACGTTGCAGTTACGGCCTTTTGTTTTTTGGAAATAAAGTCGTTATTTTTGGACGTATACATGTAAGATTTTCTGTGTAGATGTGATTCGGTTAAGTATGTCATAATCAATCAAAAAGTCAAATTGGAATTTTTGAGTAGTTACGGCCTTTTGCATTTTGTATGAAATTATGGGGCGACATTTATTCGCATTTGCGAACTTTTCTCTTATTTTTGCTATTTGCATTCGCACTCACATTCGCTAAAATGAATGCGAATATTAAAAGCGAATATATAATAATTCAAATTTATACATAGAAATTTATTTAATTAAAAAAACAATTACACCATCTAAGGTAAGAAAAATGAAAATATACAATTTCGAATTTTTAATGAAAACTTTTAAGGACAACGAAGGATTATATTTTATAAGGAAATTTTGTTTATATTTTTCTTCATGGAAACTGAAGAAAATATTTGTTTTAAATTTTACAGAGCCTTCTCTTTTATTAGGCACCAAGTTTTCTAAAAATTATTAGATAGTTATACATCTTTTAAAAGTACAAAAGATGAGGAAATAAAAAATCAAATACGAAGTTTGACTATGTGTTGTCTCTAGGTTAAAGGATATATAGAGGCGTTTCTGCCAAAAAGAAAAAAAGTAAATTTGTCACACAATGTTATTTTTAAATAAATTTGTATAAGTGTGTAAATGACATTTAAATATTTATTTTGGTTTTTTTTTCTTGGTGTTAATAAAAAATTTAATAACCCCATTCATTAACTGAGACACATTGGTCTGAAATCACACCTGTTTCAATGATTTTATTATTATTATTATTATTTATTAATAGATATATTAAATTGTATGTACATTTTCATATTATTTACAATATTTTAAGATCTATAATTGGCTCTAACATATTTGTTGTGAGCCAGATTGGCAGATTACTTGATTTATTACTATAAATATAATTAATATTTCAATATGTTTCATTTTTATTTTAAATTAAGCTAAATTTATTCAGTTTAATAAGTATGCAATTGAAAAAAGCAAACTAAGTTTCAAATTCATTTATTATTAATTTTCTATATTTTAAGGAGATTTCTACGTATTTATACATGTTGTTGAAATCAGAGCCATTTAGAATATTTAGTACTTTAGTTATTCCAAGTTGAGCTTTTCCAAAGTATTGTAGTCTAAAACCATTATATATTGGACAAACGCCCAAAAAGTGGTAAGTATTTTCTGCTATCTCTAAGTTGCATAATGCGCATGTCGAAATTGAGTTGATACGGAACGCTCTGGCATTTAAATCGAGCATACCTCCTCTCGCCTTGATAATTAAGCTAGTAATACGGGACGAATAATTACTAGCAAGAAGTGGTGTAACACTATAATTAAGTTGGGAATAAAGATCGTGGTGTTGTGAGGTTGTTGCTTTGAGTACATTATTTTCACGTTCCTTATTAATTAACAAGGCTATTATTGGTTTCCAATCAGAACAAAGAGGTTGGTTTGAATTAGAAGCAGTAAAATTAAGAATCTGTTGAAGATTGGTCCACTCCTTTGCCCAGAACTCGTTTTTGGCAATGATTGTTTCAGCTAAGATACGTGGTAATCGATTTCGATTCATATTTAGAGCTTTATTAATGTAACAAAAGTGTAGTCGCAGAGTTGAAATGTAAAGAGGGTCTAACCCGGTTTCAAGATGTAACATGTAATTAGGTGTCGTTGTAGGTAGATATAACATTTTTTTAATACAAAATCTAAATAACTTCTCTACTTCATCGTATTTTTGATAGCCCCATACTTGAGCAGCGTACAGCATAATTGATCTAGAAGCAGCGTGAAATATTCTGAGTTTATTGTGTTTAGATATTTTTGGGTGATTAATGTATTTAGACCAGGTGGAGTTGATTGCCAGTTTCGAAGCAGCTAATTTATTTTGCAGATGTTTTTTAAAGGACAAGTTATATGTAATATCAATGCCTAGATATTTGTAGCTATTGACGATATCGATGCAGTCATCGCCAAACTTCCAGTTCAAATTTGACGAAATTCTCGGCCCAGAACGAAATACAACTATTTTGGATTTATTTAAATTAACTTTCAAGCACCACATCGTACAGTAGGAAAACAGAGCATCAATCATTTGTTGTAGTTTAGCTTGTGAATCCGATAAGATGACAATATCGTCCGCATAAAGTAATATATTTACATTTATATCAGCAACATTTACACCATGCGGTAGTGCATCTGCTAGGTCATTAACATACAACGAAAATAATATAGGACTTAATATGCACCCCTGTTTTACGCCGAGATTGACAGAAAAGGGATCAGAAAAGGAGGTACCATCCCAGATACGTGATTCAGTTTTTTCATAAGCCAACTGTAAAATTCTGATCAATTTGGAAGACAGACCTAGGCAGGAAAGTTTGTAAAATAAGCAATTTCTTGGTATCGTATCAAAAGCACATGAGAAATCTACGAAGAATGCATAAGTAAATTTATTATTTAAACTGTTTAGGTTGACAATATTTACTAGATTAAAGATATTGTCTACCGTTGAGTAGTGTTTTCTAAATCCAGCTTGGAATTCGTTCAGAACTTTATTGTACTCGATCCATTCCGTTAGTCTATTTAGCAATAAGGTATTGAAGATTTTACATAAAGTATCCATGAGTGATAGTCCCCGGTAATTTGATGGTTGGCTTACATCACCTTTCTTGAATAGCGGAATCAGTATAGATTTTTGAAAACTCGAAGGTATTTTTTCTTGTAAAAAAATTTTGTTGAAAACTGACAATATTTCATTAATAAAACTATCGGGTGCAAATCTATAAAATTCATAGCTGATGCCATCTTGCCCTGGAGCTTTGTTAAGTTTTAGAGATTTAATTACAGATGAAATTTCACAATATTCAATAGGTGAATCAAGTACGGAATCAGTTAAATATGGCATTGCCCAGCTAATTGAAGGGATATTATCAGTATTGTTTAATAAAGCACTAAAATGCGATTTAAAATCATTTGCTATTAAGTTACCCTTTACCGTGTGTGAACGTGACTTCAAGGAGTTTGACAGCTGCCACCAATCGCTACTGCATTTTACTTTATTTAATTGATCTAGGTTTTTGTTATAAAATTCTAATTTTTTGTTATCACATATTTTAAGAAATTTGGCTCTGGCTGTTGAATAGCGCAGTTTGTTTACAAATGTGTGTTCTTTCCTGTATATACGTAGGTTACGCAACATGGCTGTACGATAACGTGCACACTTCCAATCAAACCATTTTTTCTTAGGTTCAAAAAATTTTTTATTGGGTCTTGTCTCATAAGCTTGTTTAACTTTATTTGTTAATATGGAGGCCAATTCATCTACAGACACATCAGTATGAAGATCGATACTAGAAGCAAGCATACTAAGCTTTTCTACATATGTTCCAGCAAATTTGTTGTTCCAGTGTAATCTTTGTAAAGCAGGTTTGTCATTACGATCAACATCAGAATAAAAAGTTTTTATTTTGAGACACAGTGGCATATGGTCGGAGTAGGGTTTGGATGCTATAGCGAAATCATCAACATATTGTAGCAAACTATACGAACAAATACAATAATCAATAACTGAGCTACCCATAGAGCCACAAAAGCTATATTCCCCTTGAACATCCTTTCCAGTCCTTCCATTGAGCACAATGCCACCAAATTGTTCTATCAACTCTATTAGTTTTTTACCTTGGTTGTTGATAACTTTGTCTTTCGAGCATCTTGATTTACGTATATTAGGCAGTTGTATTAAAAAATTAGTATCCAACACTTGCACATCTGAGATTCTAGCATTTAAATCACCAACTATGCAATAATTTGTGGGATTTAGTTCCAGCAAAAAATCTTCAAATTTGGCTAATTCTGTATTCCAATTTGTGCAGTTCAGATATCTCGGGATTAGGTTAAACAATATACCTTCAAGTTTAAGAGTTAATACAATGGGCACGTTCATAAGTCGTAACAGTTGTGTAACCGTTTAGTGTTTGTCTTAGAAACGCATAGTTGAGCACTTCCGCTCAACACAACAGTTGGGTATTTGAAGCCATTTAATCCATCATAAAATTTTTTAGCTACCTAAAGTCAACATGTTGTGGTCAACCTCAACAGCTGAAAATCAGATATAAATTCTGTATTATCCATACTTTTTAGCTAAACTAATAAATTTTATTATCACTTTTATTTTTTTTCAATTGTTTATATTTATCAGCTGTTAATTTTTTATTATACATATAATGCCGTTTCTAAGACGAAAGTGTTCGGCTCAACAGTTGTCAACAGTTTTGTAGCAGTTGAGCTCAACAGCTACGTCTTATGAACGTGCCCAATATTATCGCTTATATTTAAAAATTTGAAACCATATTTTTTCTGTACCTCCTTCTTAAATCCAAACAGATATCCACCACTTGCACGGCCAGATCTATGTATTTTCTTTGCAGCAATCCATTGCATGGTATAATTTTGTAAGAATGATGCAAATTGATTTTGCTTATCTTCTACTACGTGCGTCTCAAATAAAAGAAATACATCAAATTTGTTTAAATAGTAGGGTGATCGATTATTCGACTTTTTTCAATAACCGGTTTTCGAATATTCCGAATAGTTGCTATTTTAAAAAACCGGGTTTCAGTTAATCATTTTTAAAATAACCGGTTAACCGGTTTCTATTCGAATACATAAAAATACAAAAATCAAATTAGTTTTTGTAATAAAAAGTTAATTAGAATAAAAACAAAACAATTCACGAAGGTAAGGAACCAAAAAGCATGAGCAACGGGCCTCAATTCATAGATATGACTTACGGTATGTTCAGACCATACATATTTGACGATAAAATCAAAAAAAGCGTGACCAGTAAATTGATAAAACTAAAGCATTATTTTTAATAATTTCTTGTTATTTGCTAAACTTTATGTCTAAGATGATAATTGCATTTATGTATAATGTAGTTACGAAACCCTTAAATAATGTTTGCTCTAGCCAAACGTTTTGCAAAAGCAAACAATTCTTTACGTTAGGAGTTAAACATTTAATAGGTGTGAACATAGCTTTAGAATTTTTTAAAAACATTGGTTTTAAAAATATAGGAATGCTATAAATTTATTATTTGACATATTTTCCCAAATTTATTGTAAATGAGTTTTAATTTGGTGCTGGTTAAGCATGTCTATATGAAGCAGTAAACTTCACCAATACTTTTGAAAAGTGGCAAACAAAACCTCTTATCCAGGATTATATATTTAAATTTTTTTGTTTCAGCATTATAGAAACAAAAGTAATATGAACATGCTTTTTGTATGAAATATCTGTCAATTCGTCGATCACACAATTTAAACCCTTCCAGGACATTTTTGATTCCTTCAATTTTATTTTAAGTTCTTGGTGTTTTAATATTTATAACTGATGAATTTTCCCATAACGTTGATTTCGCCGGTATGACTAATTAAAAATGATTAATAAGTCGTGACGTTAGAGAACCTTTGCAACTTATCATTTTAGGGCCGATTAAGCACAATTTTCTTTTAAGTCAGTTCGAAATGTCACCAGAGATGACATCTTTAGAAAGATATAACTATATAGTATTTATAATACTGTCGAATTACTAATTACTTTTTAAGCTGACCTTTTTTTTGGTAGTATTTTGAATTGTTTTCTGTTTTTGTTACAAGAACACACGCGAATATAAGCGATTTGTATTTACATTGCTCATAATGTTTTTTTGAGTTTTGTTTCATTTTGTTTTGACATTTTTTATAAAAAGTTTAAGTTTGCCAAATATTCAATTAGAAAAATACTTAAATTACGGGTACATTTATAACAAAAGTAAGGAAAACGTATATAAATTAAAGATTTCTTAAATAACCGGGTAATTTTACTAAAATAACCGGTTTATTCGATATTCGAAAAATGGACATTTTAAAATATTCGACTTGGGCAAAACTAAAATAACCGGTTAAAACCGGTCGAATACTATTCGATCGATCACCCTATTAAATAGGTAATGAAGTCTCCAAATTTTATTGAACTTGCAAAGTTAGCTACATTATAAGATAATAAATGAAGTGAATTAAATTGCTATTGTGAGGTATTGTTTTCTAAATTTGCGACAGTATTTTGTCGTCCTCCGTTAATGCACACATCAGCCGGATAGTTACACTCGGTTAGTAAGTTATTTAAAAAAGCAGCATCAGCACTAGTAATTGCCATAATTTTACCCATGGACCAAGTATATTTAATATCTATATATATAAAAATGAAAAATGTTTGTATGTTTGTGTGTTTGTTTGTTTGTTGGCTTATAGACTCCGAAACTACTGAACCGATTTTCTTGAAATTTTTACAGTAACATCACGTGAGCCCTAAAAATAAAATAGGCTACTTATTTTTTCGATAGGGGCAGGGGAATTGGTACCCCCCATAGGATGCCAATATTTATTATCGCATATCTTAAGAGCCGCTGGACGCATTTTGCTGAACTTTTTGTAGTAGGATCTTCTGAGCCCCCAAAATTGCAATAAAATAGCAGCGGGGGAAGTGGTTCCCCCCATAGGTCGCCAATACTTAATATCGCGTATCTTATGAACTGTTATAGTGAGAATGTTCAAACTTTGTGGAAGTCACTCTTATGGTATACTACGCTTTTGAAAGTAAAAATAAAGCGGGTAGGCGCAGGGGGGAAAAACCTCCCATAGGATGCATATATTAAATATCGCTTAACTAAAGAACTATTAAAGGGGGAGTTTTTATACGTGGTAAAGCAACTACTATGGCAAACTAAAAATTTCAGTATAAAAATGGGCGGGGTAAACAGGGGAGGAGCAGTACCCCTCATAGATAGAAATATAAATAAGAGCCACTGCACGCATTTTGTTAAACTTTTGGTAGTAGGATCTTCTGAGCCCCAAAATTGAAATAAAATAGCAGCGGGGGAAGTGGTTCCCCCCATAGGACGCCAATGCGTAATATCGCATATCTTATGAACTGTTATAGTGAGAATGTTCAAACTTTGTGGAAGTCACTCTTATGGTATACTACACTTTTGAAAATAAAAATAAAGCGGATAGGCGCAGGGGGGAAAACCCTCCCATAGGATGCATATATGAAATATCGCTTTACTGAAGAACTATTAAAGGGGGAGTCTTCAAATGTGGTTAAAGCTACTACTATGGCAAACTATAAATTTTAGTATAAAAATGGGCGGGGTAAACAGGGGAGGAGCAGTACCCCTCATAGATAGAAATATAAATAAGAGCCACTGCACGCATTTTGTTGAACTTTTGGTAGTAGGATCTTCTGAGACCCAAAATTGAAATAAAATAGCAGCGGGGAAAGTGTTACCCCCCGTAGGACGCTAATGTTTAATATCGGATATCTTTAAAACTGTTATAGTGAGAAAGTTCAAACTTTGTAGAAGTCACTCTTATGGTATACTTCACTTTTTAAATAAAAATAAAGCGGGTAGGCGCAGGGGGGAACTACCTTCCATAGGATGCATATAATAAATATCGCTCAACTGAAGAACCATTCAAGGGAGAGTCTTCAAAAGTGGTTAAAGCTACTATGAGGGTTAACTATAAATTTCAGTATACAAATGGGCGGGGTAGACAGGGGAGGAGCAGTACCCCTCATAGATAGAAATATAAATAAGAGCCACTGCATGCATTTTGTTGAACTTTTGGTAGTAGGATCTTCTGAGCCCCAAAATTAAAATCAAATAGCAGCGGGGGAAGTGGTGTCCACCATAGGACGCCAATGTTTAATATCGCATATCTTAAGAACTGTTATAGTGAGAATGTTCAAACTTTGTAGAAGTCAGTCTTATGGTATACTACACTTTTGAAAATAGAAATAAAGCGGGTAGGCGTAGGAGGGGAAATACCTCCCATAGGATCGATATATTAAATATCGCTCAACTGAAGAACAATTAAAGGGATAGTCTTCAAACGTAGTTAAAGCTACTATTATGATAAACTATGAATTTCAATATAGAAATGGGCGGGGTAGCCAGAGGAGGAGCAGTACCCCTCATAGATAGAAATATTAATAAGAGCCGCTGCAAGCAATTTGTTGAACTTTTGGAAGTAGGATCTTCTGAGCCCCAAAATTGAAATAAAATAGCAGCGGGGGAAGTGTTACCCCCCATAGGACGCCAATGTTTAATATCGGATATCTTAAAAACTGTTATAGTGAGAAAATAAAAATATAGAGGGTAGGCGCAGGGGGGAACTACCTTCCATAGGATGCATATATTAAATATCTCTCAACCGATAAAGTGGTTAAAGCAGTGTAGCGAAGCGCACCGGGTTAAGCTAGTTATTAATAAAAATGCAGAATTCTCCGAGTCGTACTTTTACTGTTTGCTTGCTTTTTGAGATACCTTTGCTTAGTTGTCGTAGGTTGTACCGCACATTTTGTTCGCCTTCAGTATAATCTTTTTGTATGAATATAGTTTTTCCCTTCAATTTATTTTTGGCCGATGTTACGTTAAGGGCTTGCATACTTGACTCTAAAGTGAAACAAGCTTTACCCAAAGAAATCATACGCGCTGACATAATATTTATGTTCACGTTTAGTACCTCTACACATAATTTTGAAAATTCGACTTTGGCAGCATTAATTTTTTCGCTTTGTAGTCCAGACACAATAACGTTAGACGATCTTGACCTGCGATCTATCAATTCGAGACGGGTTGTTAATTTTTTTACATCACTTTTTAATTGTAAATTTTCCTTCTTCAATTCATCAATATCAGCTTTAAGGTCAACTAAATCAGCTTTTCTAGTAACGTCTTTTAATTTTTCATCTAAAAGACTGCATAATTTTCCCCATGAGAAAACATCTTCGGCCATGTTCTGGAAATCGAAACCACGTGAAAGTGAAATCGAACAAATTTTGAAAAATTTCCGTGTTCAAGGTTCGTAAAAATATTTATTTTTAAATACGTCATAGTTTTAGGACCACTTTTCTCTACCTAAAGAACTTTTGAAATCAGGAAAAGCTATGTTCATTTTTACAAAAATTCAATTAAAAATCTTCATCGATTTCACTTTCACGTGGTTTCGATTTCCAGAACATGGCCGCTTGTGATGAGTTGTTTTGTTCAGCCATATTTCGATCTGGCAAAAGTTTTTTTTTTGAATTATATTTGTCAGTGTACTCTGGTGATGTTAAATGTAGTGATGATTTTATTATAATATTTACAAAATGTGGCAAAAATAAAAAATATGCTACCCGATTCAGAATAAAAAAAGAAAAAAAATAAAAATTAAAATTTAAGGGGGCTGACGCGCGCCCACTTAGTGGAATGTGTGAGTACTCAAATTAAAGGTAATTTACTCAGGATTGCAAATATGTACTATTTTGTTTTTGTGTTCGCATATTATTTTCCTCTCTAGGTTAATTTAAGTATCTTTTAGCTTTTTTGGTCCAGAGGGCCCCAAGGGCCTTAGCCCCCTTAAATTTTAATTATGGGTTTTTTCTTTTTTTATTCTGAATAGGGTAGCATATTTTTTTTATTTTTTTTTCGTACGCCCCGTAAAGTGCACTTCAGCCCAAAATGTTTACAAAATAAATATTTGTTTGCCTGTTGATAAAAATAATAGATTTTGTAAGTAGGGAAAAGTGTAGGGAATTTTTTTTTTTTGTTTTTAGGGAAAAAGGGATTTTTTGTTGAGACACGTAGGGAATTTCTTAAATTTCTCCTGGCATCACTGGTCGCGCGTTTATCCTTCAGCACGCAATATTGGGTTTTCGGGCATAAAAACTACCTACATACATATGTATATAATTTACGATTGAAAAATTAGACGAAAACGATTCAATAATGATTATAAAAACTAACAGTAAAATGATCACAAAGGAATCAGAAAATTGAATCACAAATGAATCTTTCAGGTGATTCATCGGTAGGGTCCAATTTTCTCACAACGACAGTATCATTACGTATTTTACTCCTGAAGCTGATTCCTAAATAATTACATACAATCATGATACAAAATGCTAGCTGGATATGTATGTATGTATGTATAAATGTTAGTATGTACATATATAAAAAGTATAGAACCTACAGACCCCATGCAACCAACTCGTATTTCAGGATGAAATCAAAAAGGTAACCTTTCTTTACATTTATCGCAAAAAGATTTAATTTAATATGATTTCCGTTCATTTGATTGTATAAATACCTTTAATAATATCAGCACCTTTTTCGTTGCCAAATGATTTTATTAAAACTAAAGGATACATATTTAAAATATTTAACAAAATTCACTAAGCATTGATTGACTAATCAAACAAAACCTTCACACTTAATTAAGGCACTCATCAAAATATATGTATGTTAGTATTTGATGGAAATAAATTCAGTTTTTTAACACTCCAAACTAAAACAACATGCAATGTGTTAATTAGGAATGGGCAAAAAATATCGAAATATCAAAATAACGATATTTTTAAAAAAATCGATATATTTTGCCGATATTTCAAATACCGATATATTAATATATCGATATTTTTAAAGTCAGTCCTACAAGAAGACTACCGGGCAGCGCTGCCAGAAGTAAGATTTTACCTTATTTTTTAAGATTTTTTAACCGAAAAGAGATTTTAAGATTTTTTCGCCAAAAACAAGATTTTTTGTTTTGTCTAGACGAAGGTTAGGTCCAATTATAAAAAACCTTCTTTGTTCCCATTTAAACAATTTTAAAACTAAATAATACAATATAGTATAAGAAATTAAATTTGTTGTTGTTTATTTTTTTTATTTTATGTATTAAATAAAATATGAATTGTTTTTTTTATTTATAATTAAAAAAAACTACTTTTTTCCAAAAATAAGATTTTTTCTTTAAAAATAAGATTTTTTTTTGTTGAAATTAAGATTTTTTGCTGAAAATTTCTGGCAGCCCTGCTACTGGGTATTGTAATATTTATATCACAGATACTGGTGACCGTTATATTAGTGAAAGTTTCTATTAGTTTATTAAGAGCAAAATGAAAAAACTTAGTCCCAATTTACACTAGGGACATTTCTTGCCGGACAGACGTAGTTTGACGGCGAGGGGTCGAAAAGGTAGAGTGTGTAGTACATGACTGACTGTACTAGACATTTTTTCATTTCTCTTTCTTACTTTTCGTAGTTTACATACAAATATTAATTTCTGTCTGACTTCTAATGTTTCATATGTAAAAAAATGTCCGGCAAGAAATGTCCCTAGTGTAAATTGGGACTTGCCGAAACTCAGGTGTAAATGTGATTTTGCCTCTCTTTCAACTAATGAATTCCACTCGACTACGGAACATATAACTGTTCTGCTTACTCTGCTGCTTTTAATTAGTCAATGATAACGTAAATATTCGTTATTACTACCTTTTTGAAATAATAATTTTTTTTAAGTCCTAAATTAAATTTTTTATTAAAAAAATAGAATCGAATTTCATTCATACATAACATTACATTACATTACTTCAGAAAAGTAAATATCACGTACTATTATTTCTGTGGCTGTCGTATAACGTTCCACTTCTTGCATGGGTCTGTTAACAACTTGTGTCCAAAAAATGAAATACAAACTTGAAAAGTCACCATCAAATCTTAAACGATAATCCTGGCCAAAGCCTCTACCTGCATGACCGCTAGCTGTTAAACGAACACTCCTTTCATAACGACCACTTTGCACATGACATCTGTTGTTTCCAAAGAATCCACCACCACGTCCTATGAAGCCGCCATTAGTATGCCCTCCTTTACCACTAGCATTCTGTAGCCCGTTTCTGTATTTTTCGCATCGTAAAATTTTCCGCATGAAACCAGTGAATCGGGACAGAAACAGTGCAAAATGAAACAAAAAATGGTTTTTCTCGCACAAGTGTTTCTGTATCTTTCCGTTGCGAGAATTATCTGTCATTTTAATAATTTTCCAGCAATTATTGGAAGGATGCGAGAAAAAGTGTTTCTATAACAATATTTTGCAAAAGGTTTTTTCAAGAACTGTCAAAATACATAAGTCACATTTGAAATTGGTGGCGAGAAAAACAAAATGTAGATATTTTGAATTTAAAATATGTTTATATACTATTATTAATGATAAATGCATAATTTATATGATGAAAATAAACAAAAAACAATTGTTATATATTGTTAGTTTAAATTTTTGTTAGCCTTTTCTTGTTTTGGTTTTAATCAGTGCTGCCAGATAAATTTGTGTCAAAATCGTCAATTTCCTGAGAAAAAAATAAAAAAAATCGTGCAATTTAAAATCAATTTTAAACAAATTTGTTTCGACTTTTATTAAAAAATAATCAAACAAAAACATAGTTAAAGCTCATGGGTATTTAATAATTATTATTTAATAATTGAGATATAAATCTTTAATTTACCTATTCCTATAATCTTTTTCTTTTTTACCTGAAATAGACTTAGTAGAATACCTTGTAGTTAAAATTAAAAAAATTGGTTCATAAATAAACGGGTTAAAGACCCAGTAAAACTTTCGCCTACAAAATAATATGTTAAGTAATCAGAAACACATAAAAGCACTACATACAATTCTACTGAAAAACTAATGAATTTTACAAGGGTTGTGCCAAAAAGAACAAATTCAAAAGTAAGTCATTTTTTTTATCTTAATACATCCAGAAAAAAGTAGTTATCGAAGTTCTTATGGAAGATAGCTACTTAATAACGAGTTAAAGAAGTTATCAATTTTGAAAAAGTTTTTACTGGGAGACAAACAAATTTCTTTCTTGCCGGAATAATGGTTTTGGCACAAAAGTGTACATATAAGATAAGAATATCAAATATCAATCATATTTTGTATATGTATATAAGAAGTATTAAATGTTCAAAATAAGCCAAGTCGGTCCATTACTTTCCCTCGAAATTTTGCTTTTGCTGATACATTTTTTAGGGAAGAAACAAACAATTTCGAGGACAATTTTCACAATAGGGATAAATATAAAAATTTAAGCAGCCTTGTTTCTAAAGATATCTTTTTTTCTAATAAACAAACATATACAAATATTTACAATTATCTTATTTCGAAGACTAATGCCCGTAATTTCAACAAACAGATATCTGGTCGTGTTTTACCTAACAGTTATCTTTACCAATCCGGTAAAAGTAGTTGGTTAATTTCAACGTTTATTTTGCCTACGTGTTTTTTCCTTTAAGTTTTCTTTTAAAATATGGCAGCATTTGTATTTTTATTAATATTTTTAATTAACTGTCAAAAATCGATGGTGTAAACTACACTACAGTTCAACCAGTAGGTAAGACAAACATGTTAAAATTATCAAAAATTCGTTACACCATAGATAACTATACACAGCTAGATATCTGTTTATAGAAATTACGGGCATAAGGGGCTTATAGTGTAAAACACAACGCCAACAATTTCATTAAAAGCAAAAATAAAATCAAATATATTTTATAAATTTGTTGTGGCTTTCTACAGACATTCATATTATTTTTTTTTTCAATTTTCAACGCCACAAAATAGAAGTGTTTGTAATTTAAAAATTCAAGATGAATTTCTATAGAAAGTAACAACAAAATTATAAAATATTTTTGATTTTGTTTTTGCTTTCGTCACTTTTTTAGAAACAATCATCAAAACGTCACTTTGTTAATATCGGAACAAAAAATCGTCAAGATGACGATAACTCGTCAAATCTGGCAGCACTGTTTTTATTATATTTATTTCTTTTGTTGACGTTTCGCTTTTATTTGACACTTAATTACTGGAAATATTCCAGTACAAAATGTATTAACAAAGTGACCTCAGTACTACAACAATGAAACAATAGAAAAAACAACAGGCATTTTGTTGCTAGAATTGAGACGGCAAATGTCAAAATACCTTTATAAAATATGTAAAAAAACAAAAAAATTACCACAAACGTCACACACGAACAAAATCACTGCAAACAGCTGCGCTTGTGAGGCCACTTAACAGAATTTGTTGTGTCTGTTTTCGCATCCAAATACAGAAACACTTTTATCTCACAAATCGAGAAACGATGGAATTTTTTGTTTCATGCTATAAACACATTCGAGACAGCAAGCTACCGACTTCAATATGTCAAACATAGAATACATGTGTGTATATGGAAATGATTATTTTCAAGACGACACGGCTACATGGCTGCGGGTTGTTGTCTGTGCTTATTTTGTCGTTGTAGTCAAATTAAACTAATTTCTATTTTTGTCCACTGCAAAACAGAAAAAGTGTTGCTAATATTAAAAAATATTTAAGGAATAAGTGTTTGAAAATATTTTTTTTGTTTAACAGAAAAAAATACGCTTGAAATTGAAAAAATTACATAACTTTTTAGTATCCTTGAAAGTAGTTCTATAGGAAGATTTTTTCGTGCTTACGCTTTCTTCGTTTAGGAGTTTTAGGACTTAAAAGTTGTAAAATACTTATCTATATCTCTTTATCTTTAAAAAGAATCTATAAAATATGGAAATCATTGGAAAATTATTCAAAGTATTTTTCACATGGCGTTTAAAGCATACCGATTAACCAATTAAGAGCCAATTTAATATCTATATTTGTACTCCGTGGCTGATTTTTTATTTACAAAATAAGCTTTTAAAATTATATCGATATGGCAATTATTATCTAACCCTTATACTACATTTACATTAGGCCGAAATCTTGTAGATTTGATTTAAAATCTTCTTCGAAATCTAGTGCGTTTACATTACACTTTTTTGACATTAGCGAGATTTTGTTTTTATAACAAAACAACTAACTGAAAGACTTTCCGTAACACATACAAACACAAAAAGATATATACATTAAAAAATTTGCATTGCCTTTTATTAATAATCAACGATATTTATTATATCAATATTATTCGTCTTATTTATTTTTTTACAATTTTTTATTTATTTATTTTATAAAACTTTTTAATTTTTTTAACAATTTTTGTTTTGTTTTTTTTAAATGTCATTTTTTCTTGTGCAGGGAAGTATTTTTTAGTGCTTTATTGAAAAAACCATAGTTGCATCATTAAGTACTACTAGATTTTGAGTAGATTTCGTCGAAATCTAGTCACGAAGTAGATTTGGTTTTGTATGGGAAATCTAGTCAAAAACAACTAGATTTGGCTCGAAATCTCGTAAGAACTAGATTTTGCGTAGGTGTAAATGTAGTATTAGATATTTGCTTAATAAAGTTTTTCTGTATTGCGGGTTTTCAGCGTTGCGGAACACTTATTAATTATGTACATATTACAATAATTAAATTTGTAACTAATACATTAATTACTACCACATATATATTTCCAAGATATAATTTTTTAAACCTTAATAAATTTAAAATTTTAGATGATGGAGTTACTAATATGTAATATGTTTGATTAAATATTTTGACAAAATTTCAAGTGTTGTTGAAAAATCTATCAAGAAATATTAATATTTGAAATTGGTTCTTAACGGGCTAATAAATCGGAATTTTTAATCCATCAGTGAAAGATATTTTGAAGTAGTTTCTCATAAAACCAATACTTTTTAAATCCAGTTTTTAAGGTAATTGATAAGGTGAACGTTCGTAAGTCTAGGTTCACACTATGAAAGTTTTCTTTCAGAAAGTGTGAGTTTATTGGTGAGAGGGGAGAGAATAACAGCATGTTCTCTTCCTCTCCCACCAATAAACTTAGCCTTTCTGAAAGAAACAGTGGCCAACACTGTTTTAAGTTTCCAGATGCCATGATATATTGCATTCGTCCTTATTATTTTTCCCCCCAACACCTGAAAAAATAATAACTGAAAATACAAACAAGTATGGCAAGGTAAACTCTAGAAACTTCTACTTTGCGTGCATTAATTTCTTTACTAACTCTTGCAGGAGTTTTCAGCGAAAAAACAAAAATCTGCATGGTTGATTTGATACACGTTTTTGTCGTCCTATTTTCCGAGCAATAATGATATGATTAGAAGTTCTTTTCGCTTTGACAGTACATATTATTGCTCTACAGTGACAAAGTGATGATAAATAAGTTCGCACCTATTCAAAATTCGTGAAAACTTTTGGAAGCTAACCTTCCAATGTTTTCCAATTGTCACGTCAATGAGACTATGGATGAACAGTTGGTGGCTTTTAGTGGTCGTTGTCATTTAAGGCAATATATGCCATCAAAACATGCTTAGTTTGGTCTTAAATTTTGACTGGCAGTTGACTCAAAGTCAGGATATGTATGGAAAAACAAACCATACCTTGGAAAACTATAAAATTAACAGCCTGAAAAAACCAGGGGAGCGGGTCGTATTGATTGATGTCAATAATTTAGGCTTGAAGGAACATAATATCACAGCTGATAACTTTTTTTCAAGTTTTGAATTAGGTAAAAAGCTTTAAAAAAAATAAAACATTTATTTTTCCTCTACGTTTACTTTCAATGAAATTTTTAAAAGCCATACAAATAAATACATAACCCAAAAGAGGCCGATAGCAGCGTTCAAAACTAAAATCCAGAAATAGTTTCCTGTTATAACCCTATAAAGGTTTATTTAGCGTGTAGAAGCGTTGACAACGCCGACCAAATGATTGGCTACTATAGTACAAAGCGAAAAATAAATGAATGCCAAATGTTTTATTGTTCAATATGATTGATATATCCGCATTGAATGCATTGTTTTCTGAAATTTATGTTTCGTGGGCGCCAATGGATAAAAATCGTAAGAGAGCAGAATTTTAACGACAGTTACCTCTATCTTTAGCCCAACACTATATAACCCAAAAATGGATAAAAATCGTAAGAGAGCAGAATTTTAACCCAACACTATATAACCCAAAGATCTAAGCTTCCTACAAATAAATTATCAGCTTCGTTTTTTACCGAAATAATAACATTATCTTCTGCTTATAGAGCATATACTAGCGGTTTACCAAATATAAATGGTGCTAGAAAACGAGGAACCTGCAGCTGCTTCAAGTCCATGTCCAATAGAAAATGCATCACATAGCAACAAATTTATAATCAAGTTGCCGCGGAAGATAATTTCCTCATGAGAAAATATGATTTTTTTATATCAATAAATAGATATGCAAGAACGGACCAAAATTGTCCTAAACCTAAGATTCGTAATTTTTAATTTTCTTTACATCATTTATAATAAAAAATTTTGCAGAAGTAATAAAATATAAAAACACCACATTAGCTAACGTTTTAAGTTGATATTTTCAACCGTTTCCTAGTCAAAGCGAAAAGAAAAGAAAAATTGACCAAAATGGTCCAAACCTAACAGCAGGGTTAAAAAAAGTTTTTAAACATACCAACTCAAGAGCAGTTTGTGAGGCACCGGTTTTTTTTTACTCAGTTAAATAAATTTAATTTTAATATCATATAATTTTTTTTTTTTTAATTGAGTTGGCTTTGAAAACTGTGTGACATTTGTTAATATTTTCGAAATTTTTCATTACTGATTTAGAATTTGGTTTAAAAACTTCTGTTTTTTTTATTATTTTTGTGCTACATAAATAATAATTGGTTTCATACAATTATATTCGTTTGTGGATAATTGTGTAAAAAGGAGGGAGCCTATAAATTGCTCTTAAAGAAATTGTTCCTTAAATTTAGGCTGGAAAGGACAATTGTGTTGGTAAGTTTTGTTGCGGATGGTTCGTTCTTCCGTGGTATTGATTTTGAAAAATTTTCTTTTGTGCAGAAATTTTTGTGGCTACACAGGCCACTTGTGGCGGGAAACGGCGGTAATCTGCGGATTACTCTTCATACTGTGGGTATCTTGTCTATTGATTGGAATTACAATCGGATCAAGTTTTAATTTGTGTGACCATAAACCTAATTTAAAGTGCATACGTGTGTCTTTCGACCACCTCGACTATAAGGAGCACTGTTGAGCTCATAACTAGAGCAAAATTGCAACAAAAAAAAACCCTAGAAATTACATATTTCGCAGTGTAGTATTCTAAGCTTAATTAACTCGTGCGTTTTTTGACTTCGTTTCTTGTTTATTTAAACAAGGAAACTATCTGGATTTTTTTAACTTTTCAGAGTTGGGAGGTTTTAACTGAAGTATTTTTAGTAGATTTTATTCAATAATACTCACAGTTTTTAACATTATGTTTTTTTTGGGAAATGTTCTTTTTAGTTTCTTTGCATTTTACAAAATTTTACTTTGAGATGCTGTGTGGTTGAGATTTCTGCATTTGGATATATCTGATTACCTACTCTCATACTAATCTCATTAATAATTTGTTTTTTTTTATCAGTATAGTATTTTGAGGATTGATTCTTACAATGAATGTATAAAGTTTATTGTATGCGTTCTCTGAATATTTTTTTTTTATCTGATCTATTTAATTATTATTTTTTTTTTTTTTGGAGAAAGGTTTAGTAGATTAATTTGTTTTTATTTAGCTTTTCTACATATAATTCTGACCCTAACTGAGTAGTGAAATTTTGTTATTTGTTTTCTTTTAACTTTTGAAAAATGCCTGTGACGAGAAGTCATGATAATTTATTAAACTTGGACGTACCAACAAACTGTAGTTTTACCATTTCAATGGAAGACTCCAACACAAATCCAACGCAATCTACGTCCCAAGGACGTTCCAAAGGAAATCCGGTTCCGACCAGAAATGATGGTGCGGATAATGAATCTGGTAACCATAATAGAATTAAACAAATTGTTTCCAACTCGATGATACAATTTCGCGGTGAGATGACGGAATTTGTTAGAAATGAGCTTAGGTCAATGCTAAGTGAAATTAATTTTGATAGTAATTCTGAAACTCGTAACGTGGTATCTTCCAATAATAACGCATCCGAAAGTCTTCGGACACCAAATTTTTCTCGGGAACCTTTCGTAGGTGAAAAGGTTTCCAATATAATACGCAACTGGCGTATTAAATTTACTGGCAGTGACGACCAAATGACGGTGGACGATTTCATATATAGGATAAATATACTTACAACGAACAGTTTAGACGGGGACTTTAGGCTTTTGGGCAAACATGCTCACGGACTATTTGACGGCAAAGCTTTGGACTGGTATTGGCGATACCATCGACATGACAATGAACTAGACTGGTTTAGTTTGACGAGAGCTTTGCGTGAACAATACAAAGGGGACTACAACGATTATGACGTGTTGCAGGACATACGCAGACGCAAACGACGGACAAATGAAAACTTTGATGACTTTTATGACTCCATTTCGGTGATGACGGTGTTCTATTGTAATTCGTAATCTCAGAAATGAAATCAGACATGAACTGATACACTTAGACATATTGACAGTAGCTCAACTTCGTCGTGAAGTTAAACGACACGAGAAGTTTGTTAAGGACATTCGCAATTGGGATTCGCGGAAAACTTTCAGAGGACATGTAACGGAAATAAGTGACACGAATTTCGGTAATGATTCAACTACGGATTTATCACCAGAGATTTGTGCAATTCGTGACGAAAGTAAGTGTTGGAATTGCGACAAGACTGGGCACAATTACTATGACTGCTTGGACAAAAGACGCATATTTTGCTTTGGATGTGGTGCAAAAGACACCTACAGACCTTCATGTCCTAACTGTGGTGTAAAATCGCAGGGAAATGGACAGAAGGATGTCCGCAGGATCTAACGCGGGCATCCAAGACATGTGATTTTAATAACTTTGATTTGACAAATTTTAATCTTGACAATGTTACAAGGACTGAGACAGAATTTGGTAACCAACATCCATTAATGAGACCATACCACGTGCGTTTGTTAGAATACCGGAAAGCTCGTGATAGAATTTTCGGATCTACGGATAATATATTAAAATCCAAACGCTCATCATTACGTATACGCAACTTTTATAAAAACTTAAAATCTCTACGATTCATTACCATTTCGCCTATCATTTCGCAGGATGATGACAGTAGACCTTTCATACAGTTGAAAATTGGAAACAGAAGAGTTTTGGCTTTATTAGATAGTGGGGCCAATAGGAGCGTGATCGGTGGTACATTAATTTCAGACGTAAGGAATATGGAGGGTTTTTGGAAGTGTAACGGAAACGTAAGAACTGCGGATGGACAAAGACAGAATATTTCGGGGACAGTGACATTGATTGTGACCTTTCAAAACCAAACGAAAACAATAGACTTTTTAATAGTTCCAACTATCCAACAGGATATTATATGCGGGTTCGATTTTTGGACCGCTTTTGGTTTGAAAATTTCTGTTCCGGAAATTGGGGTGATTGAATATAATGAACCTGATAAATTGGTTTTGTCACCTTTAGAGAAACAAAAACTTGAAAAGGTAATTTTAGCATTTCCTAATTCGGAGACTGAGGGATTAGGGTGTACAAATTTAGTTGAACACCAAATAGATACGGGTGACGCCAAGCCAATCAAGCAGAGATATCATCCTATATCTCCTGCAGTTGAGAAGCAGTTGTGTTCGGAACTAGACCGAATGTTATCGCTTGGTGTCATTGAAGAAGCCCCTAGTTCTCCGTGGTCATCTCCAACTGTGGTTGTAATAAAACCGGATAAAGTGAGAATGTGTGTGGACAGTAGAAAACTTAACTCAGTGACAGTGAAAGACGCTTACCCAATACCAAACATTGACGGACTTATATCGAGACTTCCTTCAGTTTATTGCATTTCAAAAATTGATTTGAAAGATGCCTTCTGGCAAATTAAACTGGAGGAAAGCTCAAGACAAAAGACAGCTTTTACAGTTCCTAATAGGCCATTGTATCAGTTTACAAGAATGCCGTTTGGACTGTGTAATGCACCGCAGACGTTGTGCCGACTGATGGACATGGTGATTCCGTATCAATTGAAAACACATGTTTTTGTGTACTTGGACGACTTATTAATTGTTTCGGCGAACTTAGACGAACACTTGACACATTTGTTGGAGGTGGCTACGCAATTAAGGAAAGCGGGTTTGACGATTAATGTAAAAAAGAGCAGTTTTGCTCTCAATAAGGTAAAATATCTTGGATATGTTGTAGGAAACGGGACATTACAAGTGGACGATGACAATGTTAAGGCAATACGAGACTTTCCGGTACCACAATCGATTAAACATTTACGACGGTTTTTGGGAATGACAGGGTGGTATCGACGTTTCATTCAGGACTATTCAACATTAACTTTCCCACTGACAGAACTATTGACGAAAAAGAAGACTTTCAAGTGGACTAACGAAGCACAAGCTGCTTTCGATATTTTAAAAACTAGACTGACTACTGCGCCCTTACTTGTTCATCCCGATTATAGGAAACCATTTATTTTACAGTGTGATGCAAGCACGTATGGTATAGGTGCAGTGTTGGCGCAAAAGGACGACAACGGACTTGAAAACCCTATTGCGTTCATGTCCCAAAAATTAAACAAAGCTCAGCGTAATTATACAATTACAGAGCTAGAGTGCCTGGCGGTGGTAATGGCAATTACGAAATTTAGACCGTACATAGAGGGGCAAGAATTTAAGGTAGTTACCGATCACGCGAGTCTTAAATGGCTTATGAATCAGCGAGATCTATCTGGTAGGTTAGCACGGTGGTCCTTGAAGTTACAAGGGTTTCACTTTTCTATAGAGCATAGAAGTGGCAAGGATAATATTGTGCCAGATACGCTTTCACGTATCCATGAGGGTGAAGTGTTTGTTGACTCTATTGAAATTGAGTGCTTGCCTTCTATTAATTTAGAATCAGCTGCTTTTGATAGTGCTGAATACAGCGAATTGCGTGATAGATTTTCTTTATCTCAGTTGCCAGATTTTAAGGTCATTGACAAATTTATATATAAACGCGTGGACTTTTCGTCAGGTGACTTAGACGAATCAGACTCTTGGAGGCTTTTTGTGCCTTATGACTTACGACATGGAGTAATTTATTCCGCTCATGACACGCCCAATACTGCGCATAGTGGCATTGCCAAGACTTTGGAAAGAATCAGACGATACTTCTTTTGGCCAGGACTGGTGACTGACGTAAAGACTTACATATTGAATTGTGATATGTGTAAGACTTCAAAGACTCCGACATCGACTTTAAGACCACCGTTGGGTAGGATGGTATCGACCGAAAGACCGTTTCAGCGTTTATATATTGATTTAATTGGACCGTTACCCCGGACTAAATCGGGACATATCGGTATTTTAATTATTTTGGACCATTTTTCTAAATTTACTTTTTTGAAGCCACTAAAAAAGTTCGTTTCGAAACACATTATTGATTACTTGCGGACGGAAATTTTTTGCTGCTACGGTGTCCCTGAAACAATAGTATCTGACAACGGATCCCAATTCAGGAGCAAAGATTTTGAGAAGTTTTTGGAGAAATATGGTATTGAGCATGTGTTGAAAGCTGTATTCAGTCCCTAAGCCAACGCTAGTGAACGGGTAAATCGCTCAATAAACGAGGCTTTAAGGAGTTATGTAAGGACAATATGGATGGTTAAATTTTAGATTTTTTTTTATTTCACGAAAAGTTAAGGACAGGTAGAAAGTAGGGCAGATTTGGGCTATCTGGGAATATGAAGCATAGATAGCATGGTTGGGAGGGTTAAGACATTTTGAAGGGGGACTTACACCTTAACCTCTTCAACTAGTTTGCCTCACTCCATTTTCTTTAGATACTCTTTTATGTTTTTTTTTTTTTGTTTTCTTTCTCTTTCTTCTGGTCGGTTTTATATAAAAGCTACCTAATTTTAAATTGTTTGTAGTGAACCGTAATTTAACTCAATAGGAGCAAGAACCATCCCAATTTCCATGAGCACGGCCGGTATTATTAGGTAGCAAAGCACCTTGAGAGTTAGGCCTTTACGGTGGTTCGTTACATATATATAATTTAAATGTTTTTTTTTTTTTCATATTGCACAATAAAAATCAAATTGTTTTATTTTTTCATATTAAAAAAAATAAATAATAATTATAAAAGAATTGACTATTTTAAATGTATGATGTATACTCTAGTCTAATAAAATAAAGGTACAATTTAAACACAACAAAAAAAAAACAAATTGACACTAGTGAATAATATATAAAATTCGTAAATGCTGTCCTGTTTATGTATAATCGTAAAGACAAAATTTTGGACATTAAATCTGTTATTATGGTTAACATATCAAGAAAATGTTAATTTTTAAAAAAAAAAATTATTATCGGTATTTAAAAAAAAAAAAAAAAAATTATTAAAGTGATGCACTAAATAAAAAAAACTATGTTTGCAACCAAAACATTTTGATTCGGAATTCCAAAATATTATGTTTAATTTTAACTAAACAAAAAAAAATGAACAATAAAAAAATATGGATTTAAACAATTAACCATTTATGAAACAAACATCAATTATTTTAAAATTCGTATTTTATATTTATTGTTGTCAGAGTGATAATTCAAATATAATTAATAGTGACTCACCAATTTTAAATCCCACGAAGACTTCAGGCCTGCTGTCTCTTGGAAGTTTGAGTTCTTGCTTTAATAACGTTAATTAGTTCAAATAATCACTCGAAGTTTTAGATAGGGATAGCATGGTTGGGTGGGTAGAGAAAATTCAAGAGGATTTTTACACCTTTTCCTCTTCTGCTACTTTTCTCCATTATTTACCTTTCATTGGTTCTTGCTCCTATTGAGTTAAATTACGGTTCACTACAAACAATTTAAAATTAGGTAGCTTTTATAAGTTAAGGTCTGCAGGTGGTTATTAAGGGAATTTATTCATGCGTAGACCCAGAGGAAATTAAAACTTTCTTGGAAGAAAAAGGTTTCAAGATAAAACATGTGGTAAAAATTAGAAATAGGGAAAAAAATCCTCAATCACTTTTTCGTGTAGAATTAGAGCCCGGCGACATTAAGTTAAAAAAACGAAACGCATCCCATTTATAGTTTAAAATATATTCTATACAGAAAAATCACAATTTAGGAGCCGCACAAAAAAAAATGGACCTGTTCAGTACTTAAACTGCCAAGAATTTGGCCATACCAAGGCATACTGCTACTTACCCCCTGTTTGCGTAGTATGTGGTGAACTACACGGTACAGTTTCTTGCGATAAGTCTAAAACCGACCCCAACGTAAAAAAATGTAGCAACTGTGGCGGTAATCACACTGCCAATTATACAGGATGCCCTGTATATAATATCGTCAAGCAGACGGTTGGACCGAAAACAAATACCCCTCAAATGCAGGTTGCAAATCAAGTAAACACAAATGCAATTCAAGCCCCCCATCCTGGTAATAACAGATCCTCTTACGCTTACGTCCTAAAATCAAACCATGTGCCAATGCAAGGTGCCTCGCCAAGTAATGATGAAACTCCAGTTTCTAATTTAAGTCGTTTAGAAAAAACCATTGGAAACATTAGTGCAAACAGTAAATAATTTTACGAACACAATGGCTAATATGATGCAGGAAATTCTAAGAATGCAATCAATGTTATTGCAAGCTGCTCTTAACAAGCCATGAACTGTTTAAAAATTTGTTTTTGGAACGCAAACGGCATCCGCCAACATAAAAATGAATTAGAATATTTTCTTAAAAGTAAACAAATTGATGTCATGATGGTTTTTGAAACTCATTTGACCTCAAGAAATACGTTTAAAATTAATGGTTATATACTGTATGATACCAAGGACCCTCGAGATAGAGCTTGTGGAGGTTCTGCCATTTTATTTAAAACCAGAGTCAAACACTACCTCATAGTTGATCATCTTAAAGATTATCTGCAAGCAACAAACATTTGCGTTGAAGAATTAAATAGAAACGTAGTAATCTCATCGTTATACTCCCCACCTAGATATTCAATATCAGAAGGCCAATATTATAATTTTTTTAAATCATTAGGACCTTGTTTCCTGGCCGCTGGCGATTATAACGTTAAACATACCTTCTGGGGGTCCCGACTTATAACACCAAAGGGTCGTGTTCTATTTAATACTATTTCTAAAATGGATTTGAATGTGATACCGAGCGGAAAACCAACATATTGGCCTACTGATCAGCAAAAAATACCAGATGTCATCGATTTTGGCGTGGTTAAAAACATCCCCTTAGAAACGATTTATGTTGAAGCTTCCTTAGAATTATCTTCCGACCACACACAAACAATTGTTACTTTAATGAACCGCAATAGAATTGTGTCTCCGACTAGTTACTTACAATTGGCTAAAATATAAAAAATAAATCAGCACCCATTGCACAGAAAATATTCCGCTTAGTACACCGGAATACGTAGATCGCGCTATTCTTAATTTTGACAGTTTTCAGAAGCTAGCTGTGCAACATTCCAGTATGACCCCAAAAAAAACTAAAAATATTAAAATTTATTCCACAGATGTTGAGCGTCTCCTGTCTGAAAAAAGAAGAGCTCGAAGACAATGGCAATTGCACAGATCCCCTCAACTAAAGATTGTACAAAAAGGCTAAGAAAGTTACTACAGACTCAGAAAACGGCTTCTCTGCAAAAATATCTTAAGGAACTTGATGCAACTCCACAATCAGACTACTCATTATGGCGTGCAGCTAAAAATCTAAAAAGGCCAGTCGCCTCTAAGCCACCATTAAGAAACTTGAACGGTAGTTGGGGAAGAAATGATAACGAAAAGGGAAATTTGTTTGTTAATCACTTGAAAAACGTATTTACCCCAAATATATCTCACGATACTGCGGTCGTGTTACCACCTGTTCCTGCTAGAGCGGCTGTTCCCCTAAGATTTGAGATAAGAGAAATCGAAAAGATGTATTCCTAACCACCAATTCGGCTTTAGAAGAGAACACAGCACAATTGAACAAACCCATCGTATAGTAAACGCCATAAGAAAAGCCTTTGAAGAAAGGAAATATTGTTCCGCTCTCTTCATCGATGAAGGATTATTACATAAATTGAAGCAAAATTTTCCAGCAAACACAAGCTGCTAGAAAGCTACTTAGTCGGTCGTCAATTTATTATAACAGAAGGAAATTTCTTTAGTTCACCTCAGCCAATTAGCGCTAGAGTCCCACAGGGCAGCATTCTGGGGCCTCTACTATACTTAATTAATACTTCGGACATGCCAACGAGCAACTACACACAAACTTCAACATTTTCAGACGATACAGCTTTTCTAAGCGTCCACGAAAACAGTTATGAAGCATCTCGTTACTTACAGGATCATATATTTCAACTAGAAATATGGTTAAAACAATGGAGGATAAAAGTCAATGAGCAAAAATGAGTACATATAACATTCACCTTGCGGCGGGAATCATGCCACCCTATTAAAATCAATAATCAAATAATACCTCAAAATGCGCATGTAAAATATCTCGGTATAAATTTAGATCGCCGTTTGACGTGGAAAAGCCATATAGAGGCAAAATTATCTCAAATGAAACTAAAAGCCATACAAATTCATTGGCTTATTGGAAGAAACTCTGTTCTTAGTCTCGACTGCAAACTCCTACTTTACAACTCTATCTTAAAGCCTATCTGGTGCTACGGTATTCAGTTATGGGGCACTGCCTCGGCTTCTAATATCGAAAAAATTTAAAGGCGCCAAAATAAACTTCTTCAATTAATCACAGCTGCCCCTTGGTATGTTAAAAATTCAAATATTCACAAGGATCTCAATGTTCCATTAGTTAAAACTGTGATTACGAAATATGCAGTAAAATACTTAAAAAGGCTCGAATTGCATCCGAACCCACTAGCTTGAAATATTTTAAATGATAGCGGCCACACTCGCTTAAGAAGAAGAGACACTGCAGCACTTGTCCAATTAGATGCGCGATAAGCACCTTGATAAGTGAACATCCACGCTTGACATAACTGGATAATTTTTTTTTAATTCTCGAAATACAAGGCTCCGTTTTGAACAGTGGGTTCAACTCGACAGAAGACATCTGGATGGCATACTCTTTTTTTAAAGCATTAGGTAATAGTTAATTGTTTTGCTTTGTTATTTTTGACATTAAAAATATGTTTTATTGTGTTTAAAACAGTAATTTTAGTTTGCCGTTTTTTTTTAATATAAGTTCCGATTTGGTTTTGAAAATATGCCGATTTCTTACCAAAACCATCTGGCACCCCTGGTTGAGATCGTATACAAGTTTTTATAAACATTCTTATTTTCATCAACTCGCCAACAATAATTTAATATACAACAGATAACCACAGATATTGTAGAACAAAGATGCCCAAGGTGGTAGTATTGGTGAGAGTGAGTGAAATAACACTGGAAGAAAACAATTTGCTATTCATTTTATATAGAGGTCAACGAGATTGCGACGAAAGCACATGTGTGGCGGGTGTTGTCATGTTTTTTTAAATGTCTTATGACAAATAAGACATTGCATGTCATCAAAAGCATTTTGTAACATAAAATACTTTTCGGCTGACATCATTAATATATCGCAATTTATGTGTTTACTGACAGCAGTCTCGATGACGATTACAATGTAAAATAAGACACAGAAGGTCTGCAAGTGTAGTTTGTCTCTCCCACTCAACATGCTGATTTCCTATTGGTTGATTGAAGATCATACAAAAGAGCTTAAGTATACGTGTGAGTTTAATTTGCTGATATAAGCCACTACTGGGCATCTTTGATTCAAGCAAACAATTGTTTAGAAGCCCCACCCCTTTGTTTTTTACGGTAATTAATTTAGTTGCACATGTACGGAAGCTGTGTTGATCTTAAGCTGGCGGACCACACCACGCGTTACTCGCTTTTTCGCCGCATACGCAGCTGTCAAAAAAGTAGAATCTGTGTAGTTATACGTAGTAAGTTACATGCACAGAAGCGTAGATGCCTTGAGGAGAAAAGTAGGTTTACTTTCTACTTTTGTAAGCGTCACAAGCAGCGTTCGAACAAATCAGCTGATTTTGACAAATTAAATGTTATTTTTACTTGTGCTGCTTAGGGGTGGAATAGTGTTATATGGAAATCCTTAGCAACAAGAATTGGATACGCTAGAACCCCCAATTTTGTGAGGTTTATAAAAAAAATGCATGAGCCAAAAAATTATTCGGGTGTGATAGGGCTAAATGGCTCCTCATTGGGGTCAAAGCTAGGGGAAAACGAGACAGAATCTAAGAAAAGCTTCACAACTGTCCCTGAGTCGCTCCTAGAATGGTAAAATGTAAGACTGACCCCCACTAATATTCCCCCCCTACATTTTTTATTAACATGCTAACCCCCTATCTGCCCTCCTTAAGGGGGCTCCCATACTAAATATTATTTTTTATACAATTACCCGCCACCGCACTAACTAGCCCCAGAGTGCCCCTAGAGAAAACATATTTTTATAATTAAATTAATTCATTTTTACTATGAGAGGGATATTTTTTTCTATTTTCAGCAACAACCTGAAGCAAAAATATTTTTTCTTCTTCATTACGGCATAATACGTTGTTATATTCTTCTATCAACTTCACGCCTCTTTCTGCAGCGTCATTCACAACATGTATTTTACGCAAAATTTCTTTCGCTTGCTGGTAGTCATCGCGTTCTTCCCATATTTCTGCAATTTTGACAGACATGCACAATTACATGTGACTTGAAAAATTGACAAGTCAGATGTAAAAAACATGTAGTCTACATGCACCATAAATTAAGACATACATTAATAAAACTCTTAAAACCGGAATTTTATTCAGCCATCAAAAACTAAAACTCATTGACACCCAAAGCTTGGCGCTGGTAATTTCACTAAAATTTGTAAAACAGTGTTATCTAATCAGCTTACACTGCAATTAAACTAATCGTCATAAAAAAGAAGAAAAACAAAATGATTGTTATTTTAGAAGTAAAAATATAAATATGTATATGGTGACAAATTTATATTTTTAGATACGATTATTTCAAAAAGTAATAAACGGTACGGAGGGAGGGTGGCGCCGTTGGAATTATTGATTGTGCGGATTTGTCAATCACGATGTCGCGTGTGAGTTCAGTTTGTGCTTTGTTGTGATACAGACGTGTATTATTAAACCCGCATACAATTTGAATTAATTAAATTTGATTTTTTTATTTAAAATAAACATTCAGCGAATGAACGCAAAATAAATGATTTTTAAATAAATTATTTAGCATAAAAGTGATCAATTATTAAAACCGAAAAATTAAATAAAGTAAAATAAAAAATATAAGTGAATATCTTGCAAAAACATTTTAATTTTGTAAAGTACAAAAAAAAAATAACAAAAATATTAAAAGCACAAAATTACGGTGAAAAACAAAAACAATGAGACAACAATAAAACTCAACACCCTCGGTATTTACACAAACAGTGGATAGTGACTCATTAAAAAAACTAAAACTAGACCTGGTGACAAGTGTTGCCAGGCCAGCAAGTATTGCCGCGACGTCAAAAACAAATTTAGTGGGAAATGATACCATGAACTTAAACACAAATGCAATGGAAAACCCCCCTGTAAAAAGTTGTCAAAAGCCTCAAGTCCAAGTTGGTATGGACAGGGTCGCAGCCCTACATCTTCAGCTGTTGCTTTGCAATTCTGGATGATGAATCCTCTGAAGCACCAAATGTAATAAAATCGTCCAAGCCTCCCTCGATATATCTTAGGGAGCATAACTCAAATGATCTAATAAAGAGTTTAATTTCGTTGATTGGTGAAAATTCTTTATATGTAGCCGCAATAAAACGAGGTAGTAGAAATGAAACGAAAATTCAAGTAAATCATGAAAATGATTTTCGCAAAATAATTTACAAATTTAAAGCACTTAACCCTGCTGTTAGGTCAAGAAAAACTTACGAATCTTAGGTATAGGACCATTTTGGTCCATACTAGTTTTTTTTTAATAATTACAGAATTTTGTTTGCTTTTTTTAATAGTCTGCAGTCAAATAGAGATAATATTAATATCTTCTAGTCTTACTTCAGTTTATATTCAGTGTTTGACTAATGTAGTGTGTTTGTCTAACCACATCACACTTACCTAAAAAATAATAATAATCACAATCACCTAAAAACAATATGTAGCGTGTAACACAACAACAAAGTTCTTTGTGAAAATTATTGTATACTAAAACCACTTGGCACACTTTTGTGAGACCACATATAAAACAATGTTTATGTGTACAAGCAAAAGGCATTGCAATTGAAATTTTGTCAATGCAAGCAATTCGACTAAAAATATTGCATTTGAAATATTTTAAGGGATAATATTTCAAAACACAATGTGTAATTGCAAGCAGACAGAAAATAAGCCAATGCACTTGAAATAAAGTAATGAGTTAAAAGATTGAATAAAAATAGGAAATAATTAAAAATAAGAAATTGAGTGAAAATTGGGTTAAAACACTGACCAATCAAAATCTAGTGTTTTGAATCAATAAATCTCACCATAGGTTAGAAGAGTAGAATAGAACATAGAATTAAGAATTGTAAATAGTATAAATAAGAAAGATTTTTAAATAAAAATTCAGAATACTTTTGAAAGTCAAACTTGTTCTCACCTTCTAGCCGGGCACCTTAAACAGTGCTCAGAAGAAGTAAAACGTGCTGTGGCTAAGCATAGCATTATAAACAACTTAGCAAAACCACACTACACGTTTACACTTACACTATAAATATTTAATCCTTTATATGGCGATCCTGCACACCACGATCCTGCCAAGATTTACATTTTTGAACATTTAAAAAAAAAATTTTAATTTTTTATGTCGCTCGAAGAAATTCCCTCGCAGGAGGAGATAGATAAGATCTTCGCTAAATACAGTATAGAGCAGTATATTCCAGAAGGTCAGACGGAGCATTGTCCTAAATATATACCGACTCCAAAGACTGCCGGTCCAAGAGCCATCACTTTGGAACAGTACAAGGCAAGGAATATAAAAGAAGACCCAAAGAAGACAATAAAGAAACCGAACAGAGGAGGCAAAAAGAGAAGGGAACAAAAAGAAAAGAAGGAGCTGATCAGGTTAATGGGCATAACTTCAGGTGAAGAAAAGAGGAAGTTATATATTCAGCTAAAGAAATATAAATAATGGGAGGACAAGAATCTAAAGAACAGAAGTCTGCAACAGTTAATGAGAACATAAAAATAGAAAACAACAACGGAGGAAACCAACAAAACCAACAGAATATTGACTTCAGTGGCACCATCAAATTTGACATCGTCTTCATAATATGTATTGCTTTAATAATAGTTCTAGTTTATAAAATAAACAAATATTTTAAGGATTATGTCAACAAAAAAGCCGTTGTGCAAGTTTAGAAATAAAAAATATATTATATACTAGATGGAAAGTATAATTGATAAGATAGAGAAAATAATTATAAATTTTAAAAAGACAGGAGCTGGGGGATATCAAAAATCCACAATACTTATAAAATTACAGGAAATAGACTTGTTAAGAAAAGAATTCATTAATTTAATAGAAGTAAAGGTTATAACTAGTGACATAAAGGCTAATACTGAAAAATTTGACAAATACTACAACAAAGCAAAAACTCTTCTAGAACAAGCATTAGATATTTATTTAGATATTCAAAACCCCAACAGTCAAATACAAAGTTCAATAAATATGGCTACACAAAATTTCAACTTAGAACTGGCTTTGAAAACAATTCCAGAATTCACAGGGAATTATAAAGATCTTAATTCATTCATTGCAATAGTTGAATTGATCAACAATGGTTTGGCAGAAGACCAGAAAATCATATTACTAAATTTCGTATATAACGTAAAATTATCAACAGTATTAAGAACTGCCATAGGTACGTCAGCACCAACAACAGTTAATGATTTGAAAACCATACTTACAAATAGGTATAAAAATACCAAAACAATAGCTCAGATACAATCCACACTAAGTAATTTTTCTCAAAAAAGTATGAATATACATGCTTATCATGAAAAATTATTGAATTTAATAGCAGAACTCAATGAACTACAGATTAGGGAAATACAAAATTGTAGTACAACTCAATCAGAAACTATTAAATTAATAAATGAAAACTACGCCTTGAACATTTTTAAAGCTGGGTTAAATGCAGAACTTAAACCAACAATTTTTGGATCAAGACCTAATAATCTCAATGAAGCCCTACAATTAGCTTTAGAACTAGAAAAAGAATTTTCTAGCAGCAATGAACATGTGCTATAGTTTTCGGGTTATAGAAATAGAAAAGACAACAGAAGAAATACAAATAATACCAATAACAATAATTATGAAAACAGAAGAAATAATTGTAGACCCAACAACAACCGCTATAGCAATTACAGAGTGAATAATACTAATAATAATAACAGACCATTTAACAGCAACAACAGACGAACAAATAATTACAATAACAATACAAATAGGAATAACGGATGGAACAATTTTTATAATAATAACAACGGAACAAATCAGAGAAATACGGATGCTAGTAACAGAATTAATAATTATAATAACAATAATAGAAATAACAATCAAAATACCCGTAGAAATGTAAACATCGTACAGGAAAACTACCAAATTCCGGATGTGAGTCAAGGAACTGCACAAACCCACCATCCGGAGGACCAACAAGAAGATTAAATAATGTTTTTCAAATATCAAACAATTTCACTAATTTCATAAACTTAAACTTAGGCAAAAATATAATACTAACTTTCCTAATAGACACAGGAGCAGACATCTCTTTGTGTAAACTAAACAAATTAAATGAGGATTCGATAAACATAGACAGGGAACAATCAAGTAGTTTTACAGGAATAACATCAGAAAAAATCAAATCTATAGGAACATCAGAACTAGGTTTTATTATAAATAACATAAGCGAAAAGCATAAATTTCACATCATTGATGAAAATTTTCCTATACCAACAGACGGAATTTTAGGAAGAGATTTCTTTACGAAATTCTTATGAAAGATCGACTATGAAACATTCACAATAACGCTTACTTTGGAAAATGAAGAAATTACAATACCTATGAAATCATGGATAAACAGAAATTATTGCATAGAGGTAGAGAAACGGTCAGAAAGTATTCATCCTATAAATTTGGATATTAAAGAAGATAGCATAATTTTAAACAAAGAAATTCAACCAGGAATATTCGTTAGTAACACAATAGTACCAGGAAACGGAAATCATCATGTAAAAATACTAAACACAACAGATAACGATGTAGTTTTAGAAAACATTAATTTTGAAATAGAACCATTAAAAAATTACATTTTGGTAACACAATCATACAGAACAAACAAAAGAAATATTAATACGGAAAGATTTAAAAAGTTACTTGATATTTTAAAAATTGACATTAATGACGAAAAAGCAAAAAAGGAATTAATACAAATATTTGAAAATTACCAAGACATTTTTCATTTAGAGGGAGAGACACTTACTTCAAATAACTTTTATACACAAGATTTAAAAGTTTCCGACAATACACCAGTATACATTAAAAATTATAGATTACCACACACACAATATGATGAAATAAATGCGCAAGTACAAAAATTGTTAGATGATGATGTAATAGAACCGTCAAATAGTGCATACAATTCACCTTTATTGGTAGTACCAAAAAAGAGCGAAAACGGAAAAGAAAAATGGAGACTAGTTGTAGATTTTCGACAACTTAACAAAAAGATAGTGAATGATGAATTTCCATTAACAAGATTAGAAGATGTTTTAGATCGTCTGTGAAGAGCTAAATATTTTTCCACTTTAGATATGACTAGCTCATTCCATCAAATAAATTTAGACGAAGATTCAAGAAATTTGACTGCATTTTCAACTAGTAATGGTCATTATCAATTTAAAAGACTACCATTTGGTTTAAAAATTTCATCCAATAGTTTCCAAAGAATGTTAACAATAGCACTTAGTGGGCTAGATTCCAAAGCATTTTTATACGTAGACGATATTATTGTATTTGGTTGTAGTTTAAAACACCACAATGAAAATCTTATTAGAGTCTTTGAACGCTTGTCAAAATACAGTTTAAAATTAAATGCATCAAAATGTGTATTTCTAAAATCAGAGGTAATTTATTTAGGTCACCAAATAACTAAAGACGGTATACGGACAGATCCTTCAAAACATAAAGCTATTAAACAATACCCAATCCCAAAAGACAAAGACGAAGTTAAAAGATTTGTAGCATTCTGTAATTATTACAGACGCTTCATAAAAAATCAGACTAAAAAAGGAAAGGAATTTGAATGGACAGAAGAATGTCAACAAGCTTTTAACATACTAAAGACAAAATTAATTAACGCACCAATATTAAGATATCCTGACTTTGAACAACCATTTATTTTGACTACTGATGCATCAAACTATGCATTAGGAGCTATATTATCACAAGGGAAAATAGGAGAGGATTTACCGATTTCATATGCAAGCAAAACATTAGGGAAACATGATTTAAATAAACCAGTAATTGAGAAAGAACTTCTTGCTATACATTGGGGTATAGAGTTCTTTAGACCTTATTTATTTGGTAGAAAATTTAGTGTAGTGACAGACCATAGACCACTTGTTTCACTTTTTTCTCATAAAAACCCTTCATCTAAATTAACTCGCATAAGAATAGATTTGTCAGACTTTGATTTTGAAATTATTTATAAAAAAGGAAAACTAAATACTAACGCGGATGCCTTATCCAGAATAAAATTAGATTCTGATATGTTAAAAAATATGATTCCTGTAGAAGATGATAATAGTAAACCATCAAAAATTTTAGTAACAACACGTGGAATGAAAGCAAAGGAAATTTCTAGTAATGAGGTAATAAATAATGATAGTAACATATCCCAAGGCCAACATAAAAATCATATGTGGGAATGTACATCTTTACAAGATATAAAGAATATTCGCGAATTAAAATTTAATATTATTAAAACCGATACAAAAGATATATGAAATGGACCTAAAGATAGCACCATAGAAAATAAAGATAACAGCTTTGTAATGAATATTAATGAAGATCTAGCAAAATACGTTTTGTCTCTAGAGAAATTGATTATTTATATGCATAAGCAGAATATAAAAAATCTCGCTTTATCATGCGAAGATGACATTTTTGAGCTCATATCAATTGAATATTTGAATAAAACTTATAATGAGGTGTACCAAAGAATATTGGTTACAGATACATACTTACGCTACAATGCGAATTAACTAAATATGTAATAGCACACCCAATTGAAACAAAAGATGCTAGAAGTATTGCAAAAACATTAGTTGAACAATTTATCTTGAAGCATGGATGTTTTAAAATTTTAAAGTCTGATAGAGGTACTGAGTTTAACAATGAATTGTTGAAAGAAGTTTGTAATTTACTTAACATAAACCAAAAATTTTCAGCACCATATCACCACCAATCCATAGGTTCTATAGAACGCAATCATCGTGTATTAAATGAATATTTATTAAATTTTGTAGATGACTATGAGTGGGACAAATGGATACCATACTATACATTTGCTTATAACACCACACCACATGTTAACACTAACTATTCACCTTTTGAATTAATTTACGGTAAACTAGCAACATTACCTACAGACAAAATACAAAACACAAATAAACATTATGACATAGAGAATTACGCTAATGAAGTAGAAATTAGATTAAGAAAATCGCTAGAAAATGCTAAAAAATTAACAGAAATAGCAAAAAATAAATCAAAAGAAATATATGATAGAAATATAAATAATAGTAACTTTAAGGTAGGAGATTTAGTATTAATTAAATTAGAATCTAGAAAGAAAAATCAAAGCCCATACAAGGGACCATATGAAATAATAAAAAGATTAGGAGTAAATTCTCTGTTAAAAGTAGATAATCTTGAAAAAATTTATCATAATAATATACTTAAATTATATAAACCTAATGTAACAAATAGACAATAAGAAATATAATTGTAAAATAAGACATTTTTACATTTAACTACTTACTAAAACATAAATATGTATTAAGTATATTCAAAATAATTACAAACACAAGTATATTTAAAGATTTAATTCATTTCATTTCAATCATAAATTCAATCTTAAGGGCAGAGGTGTAGTGTGTTTGTCTAACCACATCACACTTACCTAAAATATAATAATAATCACAATCACCTAAAAATAATATGTAGCGTGTAACACAACAAAGTTCTTTGTGAAAATTATTGTAAACTAAAACCACTTGGCACACTTTTGTGAGACCACACATAAAACAATGTTTATGTGTACAAGCAAAAGGCATTGCACTTGAAATTTTGTTAATGCAAGCAATTCGACTAAAAATATTGCATTTGAAATATTTTAAGGGATAATATTTCAAAACACAATGTGTAATTGCAAGCAGACAGAAAATAAGCCAATGCACTTGAAATAAAGTAATGAGTTAAAAGATTGAATAAAAATAGGAAATAATTAAAAATAAGAAATTGAGTGAAAATTGGGTTAAAACACTGACCAATCAAAATCTAGTGTTTTGAATCAATAAATCTCACCATAGGTTAGAAGAGTAGAATAGAACATAGAATTAAGAATTATAAATAGTATAAATAAGAAAGATTTTTAAATAAAAATTCAGAATACTTTTGAAAGTCAAACTTGTTCTCACCTTCTAGCCGGGCACCTTAAACAGTGCTCAGAAGAAGTAAAACGTGCTGTGGCTAAGCATAGCATTATAAACAACTTAGCAAAACCACACTACACGTTTACACTTACACTATAAATATTTAATCCTTTATACTAATTTCTTTGCTGGAATATTGGACAATTGACGATTAAACTTTAATTATATTGCTCACATTCTAAATAAAAGCTTCTCTGATATTTCAACTTGTAATAGTGTGACCGAGGATAGTAGTTATATATAAAATTACCGGAAGAACTTTTTCTGCTTCAGAAAATGAAGAAAATGCTGCAGCTGCCGGTGCCGGTGCCGGTGCCGTAGAAGAATTGAATGTCGCAAAAAATTGAATGCTGAAAATATCGTATGTACACAATCGTGGCCAACACTGTTTTAAGTTTCCAGATGCCATGATATATTGCATTCGTCCTTATTATTTTTCCCCCCAACACCTGAAAAAATAATAACTGAAAATACAAACAAGTATGGCAAGGTAAACTCTAGAAACTTCTACTTTGCGTGCATTAATTTCTTTACTAACTCTTGCAGGAGTTTTCAGCGAAAAAACAAAAATCTGCATGGTTTATTTGATACACGTTTTTGTCGTCCTATTTTCCGAGCAATAATGATATGATTAGAAGTTCTTTTCGCTTTGACAGTACATATTATTGCTCTACAGTGACAAAGTGATGATAAATAAGTTCGCACCTATTCAAAATTCGTGAAAACTTTTGGAAGCTAACCTTCCAATGTTTTCCAATTGTCACGTCAATGAGACTATGGATGAACAGTTGGTGGCTTTTAGTGGTCGTTGTCATTTAAGGCAATATATGCCATCAAAACATGCTTAGTTTGGTCTTAAATTTTGACTGGCAGTTGACTCAAAGTCAGGATATGTATGGAAAAACAAACCATACCTTGGAAAACTATAAAATTAACAGCCTGAAAAAACCAGGGGAGCGGGTCGTATTGATTGATGTCAATAATTTAGGCTTGAAGGAACATAATATCACAGCTGATAACTTTTTTTCAAGTTTTGAATTAGGTAAAAAGCTTTAAAAAAAATAAAACATTTATTTTTCCTCTACGTTTACTTTCAATGAAATTTTTAAAAGCCATACAAATAAATACATAACCCAAAAGAGGCCGATAGCAGCGTTCAAAACTAAAATCCAGAAATAGTTTCCTGTTATAACCCTATAAAGGTTTATTTAGCGTGTAGAAGCGTTGACAACGCCGACCAAATGATTGGCTACTATAGTACAAAGCGAAAAATAAATGAATGCCAAATGTTTTATTGTTCAATATGATTGATATATCCGCATTGAATGCATTGTTTTCTGAAATTTATGTTTCGTGGGCGCCAATGGATAAAAATCGTAAGAGAGCAGAATTTTAACGACAGTTACCTCTATCTTTAGCCCAACACTATATAACCCAAAGATCTAAGCTTCCTACAAATAAATTATCAGCTTCGTTTTTTACCGAAATAATAACACTATCTTCTGCTTATAGAGCATATACTAGCGGTTTACCAAATATAAATGGTGCTAGAAAACGAGGAACCTGCAGCTGCTTCAAGTCCATGTCCAATAGAAAATGCATCACATAGCAACAAATTTATAATCAAGTTGCCGCGGAAGATAATTTCCTCGTGAGAAAATATGATTTTTTTATATCAATAAATCGATATGCAAGAACGGAACGAAGATTCGTAATTTTTAATTTTCTTTACATCATTTATAATAAAAAATTTTGCAGAAGTAATAATATATAAAAACACCACATTAGCTAACGTTTTAAGTTGATATTTTCAACCGTTTCCTAGTCAAAGCGAAAAGAAAAATTTACCAAAATAGTCCAAACCTAACAGTAGGGTTAAAAAAAGTTTTTATACATACCAACTCAAGAGCAGTTAAGGTCTGCAGGTGGTGATTAAGGGAATTGATTCATGCGTAGACCCAGAGGAAATTAAAACTTTCTTGGAAGAAAAAGGTTTCAAGATAAAACATGTGGTAAATATTAGAAATAGGGAAAAAAATCCTCAATCACTTTTTCGTTTAGAATTAGAGCCCGGCGACATTAAGTTAAAAAAAACGAAACGCATCCCATTTATAGTTTATATATTCTATACAGAAAAATCACAATTCAGGAGCCGCACAAAAAAATGGACCTGTTCAGTGCTTAAACTGCCAAGAATTTGGCCTTACCAAGGCATACTGCTACTTACCCCCTGTTTGCGTAGTATGTGGTGAACTACACGGTACAGTTTTTTGCGATAAGTCTAAAACCGACCCCAACGTAAAAAAATGTAGCAACTGTGGCGGTAATCACACTGCCAATTATACAGGATGTCCTGTATATAATATCGTCAAGCAGACGGTTGGACCGAAAACAAATACCCCTCAAATGCAGGTTGCAAATCAAGTAAACACAAATGCATTTCAAGCCCCCCATCCTGGTAATAACAGAACCTCTTACGCTAACGTCCTAAAATCAAACCATGTGCCAATGCAAGGTGCCTCGCCAAGTAATGATGAAACTCCAGTTTCTAATTTAAGTCGTTTAGAAAAAACCATTGGAAACATTAGTGCAAACAGTAAATAATTTTACGAACACAATGGGTAATATGATGCAGGAAATTCTAAGAATGCAATCAATGTTATTGCAAGCTGTTCTTAACAAGCCATGAACTGTTTAAAAATTTGTTTTTGGAACGCAAACGGCATCCGCCAACATAAAAATGAATTAGAATATTTTCTTAAAAGTAAACAAATTGATGTCATGATGGTTTCTGAAACTCATTTGACCTCAAGAAATACGTTTAAAATTAATGGTTATATACTATATGATACCAAGGACCCTCGAGATAGAGCTTGTGGAGGTTCTGCCATTTTATTTAAAACCAGAGTCAAACACTACCTCATAGGTGATCATCTTGAAGATTATCTGCAAGCAACTAACATTTGCGTTGAAGAATTAAATAGAAACGTAGTAATCTCATCGTTATACTCCCCACCTAGATATTCAATATCAGAAGGCCAATATTATAATTTTTTTAAATCATTAGGACCTTGTTTCCTGACCGCTGGCGATTATAACGTTAAACATACCTTCTGGGGGTCCCGACTTATAACACCAAAGGGTCGTGTTCTATTTAATACTATTTCTAAAATGGATTTGAATGTGATACCGAGCGGAAAACCAACATATTGGCCTACTGATCAGCAAAAAATACCAGATGTCATCGATTTTGGCGTGGTTAAAAACATCCCCTTAGAAACGATTTATGTTGAAGCTTCCTTAGAATTATCTTCCGACCACACACCAACAATTGTTACTTTAATGAACCGCAATAGAATTATGTCTCCGACTGGTTACTTAGCGACGCCAGCTACACAAATCAATTGGCTAAAATATAAAAAATATATCAGCACCCATTCAACAGAAAATATTCCGCTTAGTACACCGGAATACGTAATTCGCGCTATTCTTAATTTTGACAGTTAGCTGTGCAACATTCCAGTATGACCCCAAAAAAAACTAAAAATATTAAAATTTATTCCACAGATGTTGAGCGTCTCCTGTCTTAAAAAATAAGAGCTCGAAGAGAATGGCAATTGCACAGATCCCCTCAACTAAAGAGTTTATTAAAAGATTGTACAAAAAGGCTAAGAAAGTTACTACAGTCTCAGAAAACGGCTTCTCTGCAAAAATATCTTAAGGAACTTGATGCAACTCCACAATCAGACTACTCATTATGGCGTGCAGCTAAAAATCTAAAAAGGCCAGTCGCCTCTAAGCCACCATTAAGAAACTTGAACGGTAGTTGGGCAAGAAATGGTAACGAAAAGTTAAAAATTTGCTTTACCAATTAATAGACAGGGTTTTTCGCCACTAGAAATTATAGCAGATGTAGAACAGTGCATTCAGAAAATGGTAGAGAATGCCCATGGGGAAAAGGATGAGACAAGAACTAGAGTGGCAAATAGAATTACACTTTTCAAGAGGAACATACGAAATATGAAAAAACGAAAAAATTTTTGAAGAGACACAAGGACATAATTATACTCCAATCGGATAAGGGAAACAAAACAGTTGCAATATACAGGAAAGAATATGAAAGGAAAATGGAAAAATTACTCGAAGACAAAAATACTTACCAGGTTATGAACACAGACCCTACCAACAAATTAGTCAGAACTAATAACAATATTATCAGTCAATTATATAGGGATAAATATATGGATAATTGGCAAAAACATAGACTCACTTGTTCGGCTGCAACGGCACCTAGAATTTACGGGTTACCTAAAATCCATAAATGTGGTATACCTCTACGACCAATAGTATCATCTATTCAAGTCCCGTGCTACCAGTTAAGTAAACACATAGGACTCATACTCAAGAACATAATCTCGAATAAATATAACGTTAAAAACTCTCTGGAACTAAAAAAACAGCTAAAGGACATCACTCTGGATGAGAATGACACACTGGTTTCGTTTGACGTCGTTTCCCTTTTCACTAATGTTCCTGTTTACACAGCGATAAAAAATATTATGGACCAATGGAACACTATTGAAACAAAAACCAGCATCCCGAAATCCAAATTCTTAGAAATTCTGAAATTCTGTTTGAATGACAACAACTACTTTACATACAATAACAAAATATATAAACAGATTTTTGGTATGCCAATGGGCAATCCCCTTTCTCCTACTATTGCCGATATTGTATTGGATAATTTACTAGACGCAGCCTTGACAGAATTGTACAACAAGAACGTTAACATCAAATACGTGGCCAAGTACGTAGATGACATACTGGCTGTAATAGACATTAATGACAAAGACGTTATACTTAAAGCACTCAACGGGTATCACCCGAAAATTAAATTCACAGTTGAGGCTGAGACGAATCGAGAAATAGCATACCTCGACACAAAATTACATAGAGGAGGCAATAAAATAACGTTTGATTGGTATGCAAAAAATACATCGTCTGGCAGAATTATCAATTTCAACGCTACTCAACCTAAAGCTCAAATAATTAATACTGCAAAAAATTTTATACGTAGAGTTCTTGATATTAGCGATGAACATAACGTGAGGAAAAGATATACAACAGAAAGCTTAAGAATTCAACAGAAAATAAACAAAACAATGAATAAAAAAGAAGATACTGACAATTTAAGCGCCTGTTATAGAGTTGTTTTAAAAAACAGTAGATGACGCCGCTATCGTTGATTTTTATATTTTTTAAATTTATTAATGTAATTTAAATTAATTATTTTCACTGTAAGTTCGTTACATTAATAGCTATTGTATTATTAAATGTTGATGGTTTTTATTTAATATTAATAGACGAATCCTCTGAAGAAGTGAACATAAAATTCACGAAACGTCGGGAAAAATGAAATAAAAATTTTTTGCATTTTTATTTTCAAAAATGGAGTTAGGCCTCACCAGCTAAATATATATAAACATATATATTAATACCTATAAACAAATGAAAGTGGCCAAAAATAAAGAAAATCAAATAGAAACAACGGATAGCTTGCCGTAAGGAATTAACTTTATCTATTTATATATTATCTATGAACATCAACAGTCTTAGACGATACGCAACATGAAGGGATTTTTTCAGCATATAACATTTAAATATGATAGGGAAACATGCAGAGCCATGAAAGAATACTGCAATAAAGTAAAAAGATATGCACAAAAACAACAGGGACTAAATTTTTTATTATCATGCAGAAGGTGTGGCATAGTGCCAAAACATACTATGGCTACAACAGCACAGGTAACGAAACTTTTTCAATGCGCGACAATAAAAGAACATTTGGAGAGAGTCGAATATAATTTTCATAGGAAAATTTTAAATCTGGAGATATCGCAGACAAATGCCGATTTGAGGGCAATTAAAAGAAAGCTATACAACTTGAAATCAGGTATACAAAACTTTTTGACGATAGATTATTTTGGAGCTTTTATGAAAAATCAGACTGATAGAAATAGATACATAAACATGAATGCAAGACATAAACAAACGAGTAAACTTAAAACACTGAAAGAAAAGTTATTTATGAAGCTGGGATTGGTTTTTAACGAACAATGGCTTGAAAACAAAACCGAAGTTGATATACCATGGGAATGCAAATGGTTGTTATCGTTAGGGAAAAAATTTGCTTTACCAATTAATAGACAGGGTTTTTCGCCACTAGAAATTAAAGCAGATGTAGAACAGTGCATTCAGAAAATGGTCGAGAATACCCATGGGGAAAAGGATGAGACAAGAACTAGAGTGGCAAATAGAATTACACTTTTCAAGAGGAACATACGAAACACACCGAAGGAAAAATTAATTTTAGCCATATATGAAAAAACGAAAAAATTTTTGAAGAGACACAAGGACATAATTATACTCCAATCGGATAAGGGAAACAAAACAGTTGCAATATACAGGAAAGAATATGAAAGGAAAATGGAAAAATTACTCGAAGACAAAAATACTTACCAGGTTATGAACACAGACCCTACCAACAAATTAGTCAGAACTAATAACAATATTATCAGTCAATTATATAGGGATAAATATATGGATAATTGGCAAAAACATAGACTCACTTGTTCGGCTGCAACGGCACCTAGAATTTACGGGTTACCTAATATCCATAAATGTGGTATACCTCTACGACCAATAGTATCATCTATTCAAGTCCCGTGCTACCAGTTAAGTAAACACATAGGACTCATACTCAAGAACATCATCTCGAATAAATATAACGTTAAAAACTCTCTGGAACTAAAAAAAACAGCTAAAGGACATCACTCTTGATGAGAATGACACACTGGTTTCGTTTGACGTCGTTTCCCTTTTCACTAATGTTCCTGTTTACACAGCGATAAAAAATATTATGGACCAATGGAACACTATTGAAACAAAAACCAGCATCCCGAAATCCAAATTCTTAGAAATTCTGAAATTCTGTTTGAATGACAACAACTACTTTACATACATTAACAAAATATATAAACAGATTTTTGGTATGCCAATGGGAAATCCCCTTTCTCCTACTATTGCCGATATTGTATTGGATAATTTACTAGACGCAGCCTTGACAGAATTGCACAACAAGAACGTTAACATCAAATACGTGGCCAAGTACGTAGATGACATACTGGCTGTAATAGACATTAATGACAAAGACGTTATACATAAAGCACTCAACGGGTATCACCCGAAAATTAAATTCACAGTTGAGGTTGAGACGAATCGAGAAATAGCATACCTCGACACAAAATTACATAGAGGAGGCAATAAAATAACGTTTGATTGGTATGCAAAAAATACATCGTCTGGCAGAATTATCAATTTCAACGCTACTCAACCTAAAGCTCAAATAATAAATACTGCAAAAAATTTTATACGTAGAGTTCTTGATATTAGCGATGAACAATACCACAACAAAAATAAACTGGTAATCACGAAAAGACTTAAAGATAATGCTTTTCCTACAAATTTAATTAAAAATTTAATAACTGCCTATAAACCTACAATAGCAAACACAAATGGTAACACTGATAAGGAGGAAAAATATTTTTACAGTGTAAAATACATACCGGGCCTCACGGACAATAAAAACATAAGAAGTGCAATAGATAAAAATGACATGAGCTTTGCTTACAAACCAAACAAAACATTAAGTGCAATATTTACAAATACAAAAACTCCAATAAACAAACTACAACAAAATAATGTAGTGTATGAAATACCATGCAAAGGAGACAACAACAACAGCTGTGACTTAGTTTACATTGGTACTACCAAAAGAAATTTGGTGACAAGAATGGGAGAACACAATTCAGACATAAACAAAAATAAAGAAAGCACCGCATTATCACAACACATATTACAAACAAAACACAAACCTGATTTTGACAACATAAGAATACTAGACAAAGTAAATAACGTGAGAAAAAGATATACAACAGAAAGCTTAAGAATTCAACAGAAAATAAACAAAACAATGAATAAAAAAGAAGATACTGACAATTTAAGCGCCTGTTATAGAGTTGTTTTAAAAAACAGTAGATGACGCCGCTATCGTTGATTTTTATATTTTTTAAATTTATTAATGTAATTTAAATTAATTATTTTCACTGTAAGTTCGTTACATTAATAGCTATTGTATTATTAAATGTTGATGGTTTTTATTTAATATTAATAGACGAATCCCCTGAAGAAGTGAACATAAAATTCACGAAACGTCGGCAAAAATGAAATAAAAATTTTTTGCATTTTTATTTTCAAAAATGGAGTTAGGCCTCACCAGCTAAATATATATAAACATATATATTAATACCTATAAAGGGAAATTTGTTTGTTAATCACTTAAAAAACGTATTTACCCCAAATATATCTCACGATACTGCGGTCGTGTTACCACCTGTTCCTGCTAGAGCGGCTGTTCCCCTAAGATTTGAGATAAGAGAAATCGAAAAGATGTATTCCTAACCACCAATTCGGCTTTAGAAGAGAACACAGCACAATTGAACAAACCCATCGTTAGTAAACGCCATAAGAAAAGCCTTTGAAGAAAGGAAATATTGTTCCGCTCTCTTCATCGATGTTTCTCAAGCTTTTGATAAAGTCTGGCATGAAGGATTATTACATAAATTGAAGCAAAATTTTCCAGCAAACACACACAAGCTGCTAAAAGCTACTTAGTCGGTCGTCAATTTATTATAACAGAAGGAAATTTCTTTAGTTCACCTCAGCCAATTGGCGCTAGAGTCCCACAGGGCAGCATTCTGGGGCCTCTATTATACTTAATTAATACTTCGGACATGCCAACAAGCAACTACACACAAACTTAAACATTTGCAGACGATACAGCTTTTCTAAGCGTCCACGAAAACAGTTATGAAGCATCTCGTTACTTACAGGTTAAAACAATGGAGGATAAAAGTCAATGAGCAAAAATGAGTACATATAACATTCACCTTGCGGCGGGAATCATGCCCCCTATTAAAATCAATAATCAAATAATACCTCAAAATGCGCATGTAAAATATCTCGGTATAAATTTAGATCGCCGTTTGACGTGGAAAAGCCATATAGAGGCAAAATTATCTCAAATGAAACTAAAAGCCATACAAATTCATTGGCTTATTGGAAGAAAATCTGTTCTTAGTCTCGACTGCAAACTCCTACTTTACAACTCTATCTTAAAGCCTATCTGGTGCTACGGTATTCAGTTATGGGGCACTGCCTCGGCTTCTAATATCGAAAAAATTTAAAGGCGCCAAAATAAACTTCTTCAATTAATCACAGCTGCCCCTTGGTATGTTAAAAATTCAAATATTCACAAGGATCTCAATGTTCCATTAGTTAAAACTGTGATTACGAAATATGCAGTAAAATACTTAAAAAGGCTCGAATTGCATCCGAACCCTCTAGCTCGAAATATTTTAAATGATAGCGGCCACACTCGCTTAAGAGGAAGAGACACTGCAGCACTTGTCCAATTAGATGCGCGATAAGCACCTTGGTAAGTGAACATCAACGCTTGACATAAATAGATAATTTTTTTTTTAATTCTCGAAAAACAAGGCTCCGTTTTGAACAGTGGGTTCAATTCGACAGAAGACATCTGGATGGCATACTCTTTTTTTAAAGCATTAGGTAATAGTTAATTGTTTTGCTTTGTTATTTTTGACATTAAAAATATGTTTTATTGTGTTTAAAACAGTAATTTTAGTTTGCCGTTTTTTTTTAATATAAGTTCCGATTTGGTTTTGAAAATATGCCGATTTCTTACCAAAACCATCTGGCACCCCTGGTTGAGATCGTATACAAGTTCTTATAAACATTCTTATTTTCATCAACTCGCCAACAATAATTTAATATACAACAGATAACCACAGATATTGTAGAACAAAGATGCCCAAGGTGGTAGTATTGGTGAGAGTGAGTGAAATAACACTGGAAGAAAACAATTTGCTATTCATTTTATATAGAGGTCAACGAGATTGCGACGAAAGCACATGTGTGGCGGGTGTTGTCATGTTTTTTTAAATGTCTTATGACAAATAAGACATTGCATGTCATCAAAAGCATTTTGTAACATAAAATACTTTTCGGCTGACATCATTAATATATCGCAATTTATGTGTTTACTGACAGCAGTCTCGATGACGATTACAATGTAAAATAAGACACAGAAGGTCTGCAAGTGTAGTTTGTCTCTCCCACTCAACATGCTGATTTCCTATTGGTTGATTGAAGATCATACAAAAGAGCTTAAGTATACGTGTGAGTTTAATTTGCTGATATAAGCCACTACTGGGCATCTTTGATTCAAGCAAACAATTGTTTAGAAGCCCCACCCCTTTGTTTTTTACGGTAATTAATTTAGTTGCACATGTACGGAAGCTGTGTTGATCTTAAGCTGGAGGACCACACCACGCGTTACTCGCTTTTTCGCCGCATACGCAGCTGTCAAAAAAGTAGAATCTGTGTAGTTATACGTAGTAAGTTACATGCACAGAAGCGTAGATGCCTTGAGGAGAAAAGTAGGTTTACTTTCTACTTTTGTAAGCGTAACAAGCAGCGTTCGAACAAATCAGCCGATTTTGACAAATTAAATTTTATTTTTAATTGTGCTGCTTAGGGGTGGAATAGTGTTATATGGAAATCCTTAGCAACAAGAATTGGATACGCTAGAATCCCCAATTTTGTGAGGTTTATAAAAAAATGCATGAGCCAAAAAATTATTCGGGTGGGATAGCGGTAAATGGCTCCTCATTGGGGTCAAAGCTAGGGGGAAACGAGACAAAATCTAAGAAAAGCTTCACAACTGTCCCTGAGTCGCTCCTAGAAGGGTAAAATGTAAGACTGACCCCCACTAATATTCCCCCCCCCCTACATTTTTTATTAACATGCTAACCCCCTATCTGCGCTCCTTAAGGGGGCTCCCATACTATATATTATTTTTTATACAATTACCCGCCACCGCACTAACTAGCCCCAGAGTGCCCCTAGAGAAATAAAATATATGAAAGACCCCAATACTTTTGCTACCCAAGCATTTTTTCAGAACATACCTAGCCTCCATCTTTAATCATTAGGGTGTCCCCATACGAAAATTTTTAATTTCCAAAAAAAAATTTATAAGAAATATAAAAACATATTTTTATAATTAAATTAATTCATTTTTATTATGAGAGGGATATTTTTTTCTATTTTCAGCAACAACCTGAAGCAAAAATATTTTTTCTTCTTCATTACGGCATAATACGTTGTTATATTCTTCTATCAACTTCACGCCTCTTTCTGCAGCGTCATTCACAACATGTATTTTACGCAAAATTTCTTTCGCTTGCTGGTAGTCATCGCGTTCTTCCCATATTTCTGGATCCAAAGCGCACAAAAAAATTTAATGTTTCAGCTGTTACGTATTGGCTTAAATCATTATTTATCCGGTTCTGGTTTATTTGTTTTGATGTCACGTTAATTCTTTTCACACCTCTTACTTCAAAAATATGTGCTGAACGATTTTGATTGCCACTGCTACCGCAATGCTCAAAATAACCATCGCTCTCCCTCCCTGTTTTTGTTTTTCCCAAAGTTCTCTCTCTCCTCATTAAATGCTTTGATTGCGTTTGCCATTTTGCGTTTGGTGTCGTAGGGAAAATTTTTATCAAATAATGCGAGAGAACTGGCTTCACCTCTGAGATACCAAAGATGTCCAGAGAACCTCTTCCACACTCTTTGCGCCACATCTTCATCAATTAAAGCGTAATCAGAAATCGCTATCAAAAAATTAAAATCATTATACGGGGCTTCGATTGCACCAAGCTTTTACGTAAAGTGTTACAATAAAAATGGTAATATCGCGAAGTCCACTTATTTCTTCTTTATTCAAGCCGAGATATTTTCGGATAATGTGTTTTTCGGGATTAATGATATTTTATATACATATTGCTTTCGTATTGTATTTTGAATGTATTCATGATTGAAAACACGAAAAATTACCATAGAAAATAAAATATTTGAGAACGTTTACATTTCATAAACTCGTGGTAGTTTCTTGTCAAGTAAGTATCTAACATTCTTTTCCGTTTCAACTGGTATAGCATCAACATCTTTCGGTCGACTTTGAGCATACTAAATTTGGTAAATATCTGAAATTAAAACCAATATGGTTGTGCGCAAAATTTTATCTTACAGATTCCATAAACCACGGTTAGATTACCTTCATCTGGTTTTGACCAAGAAAACCCCACTAGTTAATTATCGAAACTAAGCTTTTGGTTAAGCCAATATGGAAAATAATTTGTTAAATTTGAACAAGAAGTTAATCAACTAATACGAAGGCTTCTAAAATAAGTATAAAGTAAAATTAACAAATAGGCTTCTAAAATCATTTCTTTTCTGTCGGGCTAAATCAAGGTAAATCTATTAAGCAAATATATAAAACGCATTTCACTAAAATCTCAATTTACAGATTATTACATCCATTGGGGTTAATCTTATTATCATTAAAACCACCAAAAAACAAAAAATTAGTGCTCTGGAAATTTTGTTGCTGTTCGAGAGATCGGACAGGAGCACAAAGAGGGAAAGCGGATTAACCATGATCGCTTATGTATGAATTCTGCAAAATTATAATCGTCAGTTGAGTTGTGTCATTGTATGAAAAGACAGTTGTGCAAAAGAAAAAAGAAGAACATTTTTTGAATATCATTAAAAAGAAAAGGGGAAAAAATAAGATAATTAAAAAAATATTTTGTGGAACAAGTCCAGTTTACCGACGCAGCTCCAAATAAAAAAAAAAGTACATAGGGTGATAGAAAATTGAAAAATAAGAAGAAAAAATAAAATGGCAAAATTCTCGGAAACGCATAGTTTCCGAGTTATGGACCTCGGAAGTTTTCATATGAATTTGCGATTTCCCATTACATTTCTATACGTATATGGCCAATATTGGTATCATTTGAAAGCTTTTGAACATATCTTTCTGGATATGCAAAATTTTTTTAAAACTTTTTAACTCTTTAGCTCCTAATACAGTTTTTACAAAATTTTATATCAAAATGTTACGGAGGTGCACTAGGTAATAAAAATTTTATCAAAAAAATCCCAGCTTCGCTAAATAAAGCTTCTCCACATAGCCGGCCTTCGGCCGGGCGCAAGGATTTTCTCCTCTATGGTATAATAAACACCGGCTTCGCTAAATAAAGCTTCTCCACATAGCCGGCCTTCGGCCGGGCGCAAGGATTTTCTCCTCTATGGTATAACAAACACCGGCTTCGCTAAATAAAGCTTCTTCGCATAGCCGGCCTTCGGCCGGATGAACAGATTTTCTCCTCTATGGTATAACAAACACCGGCTTCGCTTACTAATGCTTTTCTGCATAGGTTTTCTCCTCTACCACCTCTATCACTTACTAAAACTTCCCTGCAAAGTAATTAATACGTAAGTAAACCAACAAATATTTAAATAAAATAAAGCAAAATAGGGAATCAGAAAAACCTTAATACATGTATGCACATACACATGCATATATGTATATCAAAAATAGTAAAGCATAAGAGATTACCGTTATTAATGTAAGTATAAGTCATTTTAAAAATTTTGGCATCACATTTCAAAAAAAAAAATGGAGATCAATAGATCAACTCAAATTTTTTCGATTTTTAAAAATAATTTAAAAGGGCCTATTCCACACGAAGCCCTCCCAATTTTAGTGGATTGGGGACTAATTCCAAAGGAAGGCGATTACCTTTGTAATAATGGTCATCCTTTGAAATTAGTCCCTAGTAATGACATTGACGGATGGACTTGGAGGTAAGTAAAAGTAAATTTATTTAGATTTATAAAATTAAATATTTATGTATGCATATGTAGATGCTGGCACAACTTGCGGGAAAAGAAATTAAAAGGCCACAGGTGCAACGCACATGTGTCCTTAAGAAAAAATACATTTTTTAGCAAATCGCACCTTAATATATGCCAAATTCTGATATTTGCATACCTGTGGACAGAAAATGTATCCCTCGACTTTATAACGAGGGAAACAGACATTGAAAGTCGGTCGACTGCTGTCGACTGGAACAACTTTTGTCGGGAAGTGGTTTTGTTTGGCTCATTCCAAACAAATTTAAAAATAGGAGGCCCTGACATTATCGTTGAGATTGACGAAAGCAAAATCGGAAAGCGAAAATACCACAGAGGCCACCATGTAGAGGGACAATGGATCTTCGGAGGAGTTGAACGAATAAGCGGAAAATGTTTTATAGTTCCAGTAGAAGACAGAAGCCGCGAAACGTTAATACCGCTAATTCAACAATATATTTCTCCGGGATCAATTATTGTTTCCGATTTTTGGAAGGTAAGTGATAAAGAATAAACAATATTTTAATGAATCTAAGTTACAAACATACATATGAACATATATATTTTCAGTCATATGATGCTCTAACTAATATAGGCTACAAACACCTAAAAGTAAACCACTCCGTTTCTTTTGTGGATGCAGAAACTGGCCAGCACACCAACACCATCGAAGGCCTGTGGCGGCACTTAAAACAATCAGTGCCAGAATACAATAGGAGGAAGCATTTTTTTAACGGCTATGTGCAAAAGTTCATTTTCCTTCGTTGGTGCAAATCACAAAATAAAAACAAATATGTGGAGTTTTTAAAACTGGCAGGTAAAATGTACAACCCGTTACAGCCCAATAACAATATTGAAAATGTTACCTTAATGGCAGCAGAGAGCTCGTTGGACGAGGAATCAGAGAGCGAATAATTTTTTTTTTGTAATTTCTTAGTATAGTTAGAAATAAGTATGTATGTATAAAAGTTAAGTTTATTTTAGAAAAGAGTGAATTAAAAAACAAATTTAAAACATAAATACATATATTGGTTTTTATGCTTACTAAAAAATTTTGTTTTTTCGTAAATTCATCGCCGCTCCTTAATGGATTAAGAATTTTTAAATAAAATGTTTATATCCAGAAAGATCTATTCAAAAGCTTTCAAATGATACCAATATTGACCATATATGTTCAGAAATGTAATGGGAAATCGCAAATTCATATGAAAACTTCCGAGGTCCATAACTCGGAAACTATGCGTTTCCGAGAATTTTGCCATTTTATTTTTTCTTCTTATTTTTCAATTTTCTATCACCCTATGTACTTTTTTTTTTATTTGGAGCTGCGTCGGTAAACTGTACTTAAGCCAAAATCTCTAGTAAAGAGATTCATATTCATATGTTTAATTTATTATTTTAAATAATTCAATTTGCACAGTGTTAAAATCTAGAAAAAATTAAAAATCACAAAAAACAAAACAAAAAACGTATAAGAATAAACAAAGATATATATGAAAATAAATTGGTGATCATATTAAAAGAAAATTAGGATTCAAACAAAACAACAAGCAAATACAAAGTGGTTGGTGTAGTTAAAATTGTTTTTAAAATAATTCTGCATTAAATTAAAAAAAAAAGAAATCTTTAAATTTATTTTCGCTGTGTAAATTGTTTTTGGCTTTGTTTAAACAAAATAATCCGATTATTGAAAAGAAGACAAAAAGAATAAACTTTAAAACAAAATATCGGTAAATTTTATTATTTGTTAAAAATAAATCAAATTAATAAAACCAAAAATCATATAAAAGAAAAACAAAATTCACCACAACTTCTCCAGCTTTACAACCCCCTTGCAGCACCACGGAAGATCTTCAGCGGCCTGCATGTAAGTAACAAACATTTTTTTCTTGTTATTTTGTTTTATTGTAAAGGTAAAAACTGACTTTTCTTTTTAGTTATTATTCGTTTATACTCAGACAATAGTATAAATTTATTAATAGAAAAAAAACCTATCTTAAATATAAAAAAAAAACAGCAATAATTTTTGTTAAAGTGATTTTTTACTTTTACATTAATTTATTTTATATGATTTTTTCTTATGAATTGTTAAAAGCCGTAAAGAGAGATCGCGGTGTGATGTAAAGGAAAAAAAACAATTAAGACTAAACACTCTCTTAATCGCGACGAAAAATAGAAAATACATATATTTTGAAAAATAAAAAAAATTCAACAGTATAAGAGATTTAATTTTTTAAACAACAAAATTTCCAATTAACTATAAACAAAAATCGGTATACACCCTACACCTAATTTCTCGTTATCGTTGGTTCTACTTTGCGTTTAAATAACCTGTGCAAACTGAAAAACTTAAGAAATCTTAAATTCAATTTGTTTTCTTACCATTAAATCGGATAATGGAAAAAAGAGCAAAATTTTATGTAATTCAAAAAAAAAAAACACAAAAAAAAAAATTTTAAATGATTTTATTTTATATTAGAGTAATTATAAAATTTTTTTTAGTTGTTTTAAAATAGTATGAATATTAATGAAATAATTTGGTGAATAAAAGAAATAATTATTATGGCTGAATAAAAATTTCCTAGACTTCTTCTTGCGGTTGAGAAATAGATCAGTATGTGGGTCCTTTTTTGTGATATTTTGGTATAGAAAGGACAAAGGAGGGTTAAGAGCCAACGGGAAAAACCACCATTCCTGGTATAATATTCATTTTAAAATCTGCAACATAACCTTTCAACCATCCATAAATTCTTAAATTTTTTTTTGGGGAATTACACTTTGTTAGTTTACCGGTCCATGTTAGTTTTTTTTTCTTTTTTTCAACAAGTTTTTAAGGGACTCTGGAATAAGAACATGGCGACGTGCTGATCGTTCGTGTAGGGTCAAGAACCTCCCCACCCACTGAAGCTAGCGGAATAGATGGGTCCCGCCGACCCTAACACGTACAAGTCTGGAATAGTGGAAAAAATCGAATATCGTTTTTGTCCAGTTGACAAAGCTTTTATTCAAACTGGTTTAAAAACACCTACGTCGGCCATTACAATACCTTTCGCCATCCATCGAGCATGACTAATGGCTCCAGGTGGTCTAAAACGGTAACTTGGAATATTTTCACCAAGAAACAATAAAATAATTTCAAGAAACTCTTTATAATCATCTCTGGGTTGGTTTTCCTTCAGAATTTAGCTTCAAATGCTTCTTTTAATAGCAATTCGTAAATGTGATGTCTACATGGTAGATAGAAAAGATCTTTACCCGACGGTATCTTTGGCACGCCCAGTAGCTGCTCCTTTCCATCGTATGTGACGATTACAGGAAGTGGATCAACTTTTTTATCGCTGCCTTGCAAGTCCTGCAACATTTTGCCATCCCAGTGCACATTGAAAAATTTTGTTTCAGTCAACTGTAAATTTACTCGTGCTACGTTTTACAGATATATAAATTTTATTTAATATGGCATACCTGTGGATTTTCCTTTAAAAATACAGCTACCTCCTGACGATTTTAAGTACGGGCTTGTCGAAGGGAATTCCGATTGATTATATATTTTCTTGGATCAAGTTGAAAAGCTCTTGCGGCAGCAATCAGTATACGAACTGCTGCTACATCTGATATCTTAGATCTATCGAAAGCAGACACAAGATCCGGAGGACAGCATTGCATCATCGACAGTTTCAAGCTCATTGTCTGATTCACTAGATTCAGTGGATGAAGTCTTGCCAACTGAAATTACACAGATCGCATTTGTAAATATCATAATTGCACTGTAAAATAATATTTATATTGTAATAATAATAGTTACCCGGTACTGCAGATTCATTTTGTATTTTTGCGTGTTTTCTTCGCTTATCTTCTTGCTCTTTTCGTTCCACTTGTCTTTTCTGTTTTTTACCTAGAATCATATCAACACCCGTCATGCATCCTTGACGCCCCTTTTCTCTCTGCAGTTGTAAAAAATCCATATCTTCCGGGTTGGTTACCATATCGAGTACATTTGCATGTGCGATGTCAAACAGATCATCCAATTTCGCGATAAATTCAGCCTCCCTTTTTCTTTGCGATTCGCCACCACTTAAAGTATTCTTTTGTATGGCTAAACATTCTGCGACCAAAGAATGCACCTTTTTTCACATCGCCCCTGTGTTTAGTCGGAATAAACGCTTGGCGCCAAAAAAACATGACAGTGTCAGTTACCAAATAACCACTTTCGTCGGCACTTATTTTACGCTCTCCATTACCATAAAAATACATTCTAAGCACTTGTTGTCTAGATGGTAACTTTGCTCCCGATATATTCGAGCATGGTTATCCAATCAAAAATAGTCCGGTATGTGATCTTAGACAATTTGCAATGCCCGTCGATGTTGATGCCATTTTTTACTCTGAAATCTAGGCATACACTTGTTTCTTTGTCTTCTTGTTTATTTATTATTACTTACCTTTATTTTTAACTTTTTTTTTATTATTAACTTCAAATTGTACAAATTGGATTGTACATATCAACAGAAGAATCTACAAACGTTGTAACTATTACCTCAAATTGTACTATTTAATCATTTTTTTTTTATTATTATCCCATTTCCTAATAAATTTAACTGAATTTAAATTGAACTATTATAATCACCACACCTAATATCGTAAATTTGATGAAAGTTGCCCGCACTGTAGAATAAACACTCGCTACACTTCACTTGTAACGAATTTTAGACATACATACTTTATATTTTTTCATATTTTTGTTGATGCGAAAGGGGACACTTACTTTTGAGCAAGAGAACAAGCAACATCGTTACCCGGCAGTGCGAGCAGCTATCATCAAATTTACAAGCTTAAGTTGTGGCATAACAAACAAATATTTGCAAATAGAAGAATCCCTTTGTAACCTATGTACGTATGTATAATTATTGAAGAAAGAAACCTGAATGGTAATAAACAAGATTGAACTATTACTAAAGTCTGGTTTCATTTTCTCCCCATCACCCCACTCTATTATAATTACTCCTTCGGAGCATTTATAATAATAACCCTTTCTAGATAGCCCACCGTTACATCTCAGCGGTCTTCCCTAACATCTATCCAGAAGAAGGTTATTTAACACTGGTGTCCAACCCACACACCAGTACATGGTCCTTCGAGATTCCAACCAGTGACAGTGGTCAGTGCATCATATTTCGGTTTTCTAGCCAGTGGACAAAAAAGGAAATACTCACATTAGAACTGCAGGGTATTATTGCGTGGTAAAAAACAAGGAATCCAATTGTCTCTTTAATAATTACAACAACATAGGAACAAGTAAAGACGATATTATGAGGTAAAGTGCATGTACACAGAAAAAATTATTGCCGAATTATTTTCAAACAAACGATTGTTTGAAATTTTTTTTAATTTCTACAAATTTTTTTACTGATTCAATTAATATTTTTGTTTGATTTTTATTTAACCAACAAAAATGTTGACAACTTTTCAATAATATAATATCTATACGCGCTATTGGTTTCAATTTTTCATAATTTTGTATGAAATATTTAACGCTCTTTAATGTTGTCGTTTTTGCATTTTTTATTTGATCGTAAGCAACACTTCTTTATGTGAAATATAAGAACAGCAACACAAAACACATACAGTTTATTTTTGGACGCTTTAAAAAGTACAACAAGAAGAAAGATGATAAAATAGCGCGACGAGGTTATTAGTAAAAAAACAATTTTTTTTGTTTTTTTATATCAGGTAAAAAAAAGGTTTCATTCTTTTTTTAAACAACAGAAACAACAACAACATTATAAGAAACAAAATAAATTTTTGGTTGGTTTCAAAGTTGGAAAAAAAAGAATGAAAAACAAAATCCCGTATTCAATTTTTGAAAACTGTTTTCTTAAATACATCAAATACAAAAATAAAATGATGACGAAAAACATATCGAGTCGGTCTGCTGCCGTTATTTGTTACATTTCTTCTTCTTTAGCCAAGGAAAGGATACAGCAACAGTGAGTGATGAAGAAAAACATTGTGTGTATAAACAAGACTTCGTTCAAAAGTAATTCCTTCAGTGATAGCTTGGGTGTGCGTCATTGCTTGTGCAAAAAATTTTTGTTTGATTCAGCAAAATTATTTGTTTGAAATTTATATGTAATTTCAGTAAACTTTTTGTTTGATTCTGTAAATTATTTGTTTGAAAAAATCAGTGTTTTTTTTTTAGTAAACAAAATGCAAATAAATTGTTTGAATATGCGAATTTGTTTGTAGGACCGATTTCAGACAAAAAATGTTTTGATACTACAAATTTTTTGTTTGAATTCGAAAAATAATTTTTTCTGTGTAGTTATTAAGAAAAAATCAGTAGGAAAGCCACGTAAAGCGATCAAAGAAAGGGCAGTAAGCCGACGGTATTTTGCAAACGAAACAAATTAAAAAAAAAAAAATCAAAAACCAAAATTGAGAAATTGAATAGAAAAATAAAGGCCAAAGCGTGAAAAAACCAAAAATCGTAGTTATTAAAAAAAAAGGCCAAAAATCGTAATTATTTTTAAGGGAAAACCGAAATTCAAAAATAGTGCGGAAAACAAGAGGAAAAAAAGTAGATACTAATCCAAATTCCAGAAAAGCCAAAATAAAAGTTAAATCGTGAGGAAAAATATGTATATGAAATTAGTATACAGAAAAATATAATGTTATAGAGTAAATAACGGTGTACAAAACGGTTCGTCAAAGAATAGAAAAAGTTAAAAGGAAAAGATACCGGGTTTTATGAAAAGAAAAAGCCAAGTAGAAAAAAAAGGTTATAGTTTCAAAGAAAAGGAAAATATATACATGGGAAATAATTTCAATTATATAAAAGCATATGTTTAAAAAGTGATTTGGAATTTGCGGCGGAAAAAAGAAACTTTAATATTTTTTCTTTGTGGGCTACTTCATTAACACAAACCCATACGCAATTTAATCTACACACTAAAAGAGAAACCCAAATTTTGTTTGCGGATCGCATTCTCTTAACTCCACGGTTTATGAGAATTCTCTCACGGCTTAGTAAAAAGAAAAAAAGAAGGAAAACTTTTGGTTGCTTAAAAATTTAGAGGGTTGAAAATTTTAACTTTAAATTTAAATAACAATTGTGAAACTTTGAGAAGGAAAAGATAATTTAAATTAGAAAATTGGCAGAAAAATTAATACCTACCTACATTAAAAGTGTAATTTAAGTTTGTTTATATTATAAAGTTCATAACTCGGAAAAAAAACTCGTTCTCGTTAAATTTTCTAAAACCTCAATAAATTAAGCGTATTGATACTCTTAGTTTCTTCTTGATTTTAATCTCTTTGGTTTTAAAGTAAACTTAACAAAGAAACAGCGTTACCGCTGTGTATCCACTGAAATTCCTGAAAAGTTGTTAAGCCGTAATAACATTTATCTCAGTACTGAGCTTAACAAACAAAATTTTAATTTAAAATTTGTGAATCAATCTAATATAACTACTGGTAAAAAACAATTTTATCCATTTCTGATAAGTTATTTAATTTAATACGAGATTTCTATGAAAACAATATTGAAATTGAGTGCAGAAGAAACGGGCAAAATTTTTTATTTCGAATGAGTCAAGTTATTACATAGGTACGCGCACATAATATAGTGTGAAAGAGTTAAAAACATATGAAAAACTTTGACAGGCTCAGAGAAATAAAGTCAAAGAGTAAGGAAAACACTGCGAAAGTTCTAGAAGAAGAAGAGAATTAAATGGATACAATTCAACAAACAACTTGGATCTAGCTCAATTCCCCTTTTAAATAAGTAAGTCTCTCTTAATAATTTTTTCATAAATTACCTTCAATTATTTCATATTTAACATATTCTCATTTATGGTAATTATACCATTAATATACATAAAAAGAAAAACCACCACCAAATTTGCCAAACTTGGTGCATAGGCTGTACGGAGAATATCTCTTGATTTTTTTTATGATTCTCTTTAAATTTAGTTGCTTTAAAAAAGTTTAAATGGAAAAAAATATAATAACAGAACAAAACAAATGAGAATTATTCTCTACCAGGGATGGAAACATCAATAGTATAGAAAATTGGTTTCTGAAAAATTAATAATAATAGAAAGAAAATTGCAAATTTGTCATATTAAGCGATCTCTAACGTATCTAACACGAAATAAGCAAATAAATTTGGCATTAAGGAAACGGGCAGTTAATTAATTTTGGAAAGAAAAATAATAAACAAAAAGCCTTTACACAATTTAAATATAAATATTTTGCATTTAAAAATTTCTTTAACAAATTGAAGTTAAATAAAAGTTCGTTGACAAAAAAGAGGTAAAATAAATTTGCTGGTCTATTATATGATTTATATGTGAAGTTGTGAAATATTTAGAAAAAAAACCATTTACCATCCCTGTGCACGGAAAAAAAATATAATCAAATACAATACTCAAGCAGCGTTACCGCTGCGTAGTTTGCTGTAATCCCGTAACACTGTTAGTAATTCTACCGGAGCAATTAATTCTTATAGGAAATTTTTTCTCATTATTGGTTTAATGTAAAAATTCCAATTTGAAATAAATTTAAAATTCGTGAACCCATCTAACTCATAATTCGGAAAGATTATTTTATATGTATATGTATTGATTTATGGATTAATTATTTATTTGAAATTTCTTGTACAACAATTTTAAAATATAAAAATAGAAAAAAAACTCTAATATAATTGTACATACCCACTATTAAAATTAAAATACAAAACTAAAGTTAAATAAATTTATACTTTTATTCTATAATTCATTGTGTGAGGGTGCGTAAAAAAAACCCAATTTCTCATATCTGTGTGCAAGACAGAAAGTTTATTTATTTAAAATACACAAACAGAGTTACCGTTGGGCAGTTTCTTAAATCCCGGAAAATTGAGTTAATAACTCCTCGCAATCAACTTAGTCCTTATAAAAAATTTGTCTCGGTACTGGTTTAACAAACCCAATTTTAATTCCAAATTATTAATTAAAAAGTCGTTAACCGTCTAAATCGGTTTGCGTGGAGGAAACTTCCTTTATTTATATTTTGGACTATTGGATAATTTAAATTTCTTTTCCTATTAATACGTGGAAAAATTATCAGGAATTATAAAATTTAAATTATTAAAGGTGAAGTAAATGTAAATTTGTTCGGGTTTTATTTCTTCAGGCACTTCATTTAAACATTAGGACAGGAAAAAAATTATTACAAAATAAAATTTACATTAGCAGAAGAGATTTTTATTGGCAGTTGAATACCTTTACTTAATTGTTGAGAACATACCATGCATTTCATTATTTTTGCTAACCCTGTTAATTGCAACATTTAAATAATTTCCTTACAATTTATTAAAATCCCCTTGAAAAGAAAATGACTTCTACCTCTTCTACACCCACATCTTCCATTAAGGAAAGATTTGTATTCGACTGCGAGCATTTGCTTCAGTTTTGTCAAAAATTCAACAGATCTCCTGTTGCAAGTCATAGTGAGGCAATTCTTGAGGTAAAAATGAAAGATTTAGACTCAAGATGGCACAGGGTAGAATCTTCATATGAAAAAGTCATGTTAGCTCAAAACGAGATAGTGCCAGACGAGTTTAAGGAAGAATCCAAATTGAATTTGGATGCGTGTTCAGATGCATTCTACCACTGCACTTCCCAAGCTCTTGAACTTATGAAAGCTTTTGAGTTGGATCGAACCCAAGCTCAAGGGTACGAAGTTTCCCCTCGATTCTCTATGGGCCGGCAATCTACCGCTCATAACTAAGTGTCAGATGCCTCTAGTATTTTTCTCAAACTCCCACCATGTGACACAGAAGTTTTTAAAGGTAGCTATGAGCAATGGCCATCTTTCCGCGACATGTTCACAGCGGTTTACATAAATCACCCCAAGCTCACTCCCGTCACGAAATTGTACCACCTCCGTAATAAAACGAGAGGCGAAGCTGGTGCTATTGGTCAAAGATATCCTCTTTCTCATGACAATTTTGAACTCGCATGGAGGGCATTAGAGACTCGATACGAAAACAAGCGTGTTTTGGTTGACAACCAAATTAAAATTCTATTCGACATACCATCAGCCACAAAGGAAGATAGTGATTCCATCAGAAGAATCCAGTCATCCGTGAATGACTCCTTAGCAACCCTTAGAACCCTCGGTGTTGAAGTGAGTAGTTGGGAACCTATCTTGATTAGATTAATATCCACTAAACTCCCAGAAACCACACTCTCACTTTGGGAACAATCCCTCACATCCCCCCGTGAACTACCCAGGTGGAGTCAAATGCCCCAATTTCTAGTTGATCGGTATGAAGTTGTAGAGCGTCTTTCGAGCATAAAAGGCTCAAAAGATTGCTTCACAGTTACAAAATCTCCACATGCTAATAAGATACAGGCGTATGCATCTCAGGAAAGTTTAAGCTCCTCATCCTGCAAATTATGCAATGAAGTTCATTCATTACGAACATGCCCAAAGTTTCGGTCTTTCACGATACAACAAAGACTGGATTATGTATTTAAGAACAAGTTTTGTAATAACTGTTTAGCCGCATCCCACCTTAAAGCACAGTCCGGTAGTAAGCATACTTGTTTTCACTGCAAGAAAACCCATCCACAAATGGCACTCAAACAGTTAAAAATAATACAGCTGAAGAATTGCCTCAAACCTCAAAAAAAGTTCAAGCACATTGCTCTAGTAGTAATGAAAATGTTTTGTTGCGCACAGCATTAATTGAAATAGATCATAGAGGTGAGCTATTTACAATCAGAGCATTGATTGATCCTGGCTCTCAGCGCACATTTTTAACTGAAAGAGTGAGGAATAGGCTTCAACTTCCGTACAAAAAAGCACACTTTGACGTCATTGGCATTGGTGGTCAAAGACAGTCAGCAAACAAAGAATGCGAACTTGTGTTGTATGCCAAAAGACACAAGCTTAGAATTCCCATAAAAGCGATAGTCCTACCAAAAGTCACGAAAAGACTTCCAGCTTGTACTTTTGTTAAACCTCATTCCCCTGTGCTTGCAGACTTAGGTCTAGCAGACCCCACCTTCAATAAAGCATCTCAAATAGATCTAATTCTGGGGAATGATTACGAGCATTCGGTAAACATTGATGGCATAAAGAAAAATATCTGTGGTCAAACCTCGGCGTATAATACCATTTTTGGATGGGTACTCAGTGGTCCAATTGAAACCCAAACAGTGCAAACCTTTACAACGACAGTTGTTCCCTCTGAAACTTTGGAACTAAATGCACTATTGAAAAGGTTTTGGGAACAAGAAGAAGTCCCCATAGCTCGCACTAAATCAGCAGAAGATGAGTTTTGCGAAGAATTTTATACTCAGACCACTACGCGCGATGAAACTGGTAGATATATGGTTAGGCTACCCTTCCAGAAAGAATTTCCCGAAAGAGTCTTTCTAGGATCATCAAGATTCATAGCCTTAGCCCAGTACTCTACCATGGAAAAAACATTGGCCAAAGATCCCATTATAAGGAAGTTATCAATGAATACTTAACTCTTGACCACATGGAAGAAAGTCCATCAAATGAGATTATTTGCAAAGGTAAATATGGCTCATATTATCTACCACACCACGCGGTTATTCGACCAGAACACAAAACGACGAAACTCAGAGTCGTTTTTAATGCGTCTAGAAAGTCTAAATCACAATTCTCTCTAAATGACATTCTGTACACAGGCCCAACCCTACAAAACGATTTGATATCCATTATACTCAACTGGAGAAAGTATCAATAGAAAGTATCGATATTCAGAAAATGTATCGCCAAATACTAGTACATCCTGATGACAGACCCTATCAGAGAATTTTATTCCAGCAACACTCTGCTGGCCCTATTCAAGATTACCAACTTAAGACGGTAACGTTCGGAGTGAATTGTGCTCCCTTCCTAGCAATTCGGACCCTAATACAACTCGCCTTTGATTCCGAACCCACACACCCTAAAGCAGCATCAGTACTGCGCTCAGAGACCTATGTCGATGACATTTTGACTGGGGGTTATACCCTAGAAGAAACTCTAGAAGCTCAAAGTCAGCTGATTGAAACCCTAAAATCAGCGGGATTTCCTCTTTAGAAGATTACCGCAAATAATCAGAACCTTTTATCCCATTTACCCAAAGAGGATCTATATGATTCAGATTTCCTTCGGTTTCATGATACCAGCTCCACAAAAACCCTAGGTATTAAGTGGAATGCCCTAACAGATTCATTTTCATATAGTTTTTCCCCATTTGAGCATTCCACAAAAAATACCAAGCGTCAGATTCTGTCATCAGTGGCAAAACTGTTTGATCCAGCTGGATGGATCACGCCTATAGTAATACGGGCAAAAATACTTATTCAACAATTATGGCTAGAGGGCCTAGACTGGGATGATGATGTTTCCTATGAGTCACTCCAAAACTGGAATAGTCTAGTTCAAGATCTTGCACAAGTCGAACTAATTTCCATCTCAAGATGGTTACAGTATTTGCCCTCTGACAATATTCAAATTCACGGGTTTGCAGACGCTTCCAAGGCGGCATACTGTGCCACAGTCTACATGCGTTGCGAAAACAGTAAACACAATACTTTCTCGAATTTAATAGTGGCTAAAAGCATCGTTGCCCCTATACAGACAGTTTCACTTCCGCGGTTAGAGCTCACGGGAGCGGTATTGCTTGCAAACCTGGTTAAATACGTAATTACATCGTTAAAGTTAGACCCAAAAGAAATATATTTATGGACAGATTCTTCCATAACTCTAGGATGGCTTTCAAAACCTCCATCCGCATGGGAAACCTACGTCGCAAATAGAATCTCCCAGATTTACAGTTTAGTGCCCAAGGCGACATGGCGACACACGACAATCCAGCCGATATGGGAACGAGAGGCTGCAAACCTCAGGAGTTGGTACATAATTCCCTTTGGTGGCATGGCCTATCATGGCTATCTAGAACCGCGTCTGAATGGCCTAAAAAATCCTTTGAAAGCCACAAAACCCTCTGAAGTAACCCAAGTTCTGCACATAGAGGTGCAAGATAATGAAGTTTTAATTAGATTCTCATCATACAGCAAGGCCCTAAGAGTTGTATGCTATATTTTTCGATTTTTTAATAAATGTGTTAGAAAAATTCGTACATACGTTCATATAACTATTGAAACCAACATAACGCAACTTGAAATGAAGGTTGCAAAAGAAAGACTTATTGTCTTAGCTCAAACCCAATTTTTTCCAGATGAGTATCAATCTTTAAAGAATAATAAGGCCCTATCTAACAAAAGCTCTTTAAGGTCCCTAAACCCATTTCTAGATAAAAACTCGATTATAAGAGCAAATGGAAGGTTATCTCAAGCGTATCTTCCATATAATGAACGGTATCCGATAATACTGCCAGGTAAATCACGGTTTTGTTATTTGTATCTAGCACACTTGCACCAATTTCTCGCTCACGCTGAGTGCAACCAGATTTGTAGAATGGTGCAAATGGAATTTTATATTTGCAGACTCAAACTTCGAGTGAAAAGCATAATACGGCAATGCAAAACATGTATAATTTATAAACAAACAGCCTGTTCCCAAATCATGGCTCCCTTACCTGCCGAAAGATGTAAATTATCGCTACCATTTCAAGTAACAGGAATTGACTTTGCCGGCCCATTCGAAATCAAAACCTCAACTCTACGGAAATCCTCTTCAGTGAAAGGATATGTTAGTGTCTTCGTTTGTTTCAGCACAAAGGCAATGCATTTAGAAGCATGCTCTGACCTCTCTTCAGCGGCTTTTCAAGCGGCCTTTTCCCGCTTCATTGGGAGGCGGGGGCTACCCCAACGGGTTATAACAGATAACGGAAGAAATTTCCTGGGGGCCAGTAGAAAACTCGAACAAGAATTTTCAGATTTTTTAGAAAACACTTCGCAAGAGATAGCTCAAAAATACATTGCTCACGGATTTGAGTGGAAGTTTATCCCCCCATACGCACCACACATGGGCGGCCTTTGGGAGGCCGCAGTGAAAAGTTTTAAATTTCACCTTAAACGTATCGCAGGCGCTCAAAAGTTCACTTTCGAGGAATTTTCTACCATTTTAGCCAGAATAGAAGGAGTCCTTAATTCCCGGCCTATCTCGGCTCTATCCGAAGATCCTTCGGATCTAACGGCTTTAACTCCCGGACACTTTTTACAGGGAGCGCCCCTAATGGCCTTTCCAGAGCAGAATTGCGAAAACATATCTATAATTAATCGGTGGGAAAAACTGAAAGCTCTACACTATCGACTGGGCATGCGATGGAAGGATGAGTATCTTAAATCGCTTCACAAGCGATACAAATGGAAGAACTCTGTCCCCAATCTTCAGGTGGGAGATTTTGTAGTGGTGATGGACGATTTACAGCCTCCCCACGAGTGGCGCTTAGGTAGGGTTGATAAGACATTCCCCGGCTCAGACAAGAACGTACGTATTGCGGATGTACGCACCGCCTCCGGAATAATAACGCGTCCAATTGCAAAGTTGTGCTACTTACCCTTTTTAAGCAATGGGTCAGAAAATCTATAGTTTATAACTTACACTCATTCTTATTATTCACCGTTCATACACGTTTAACATATCTGCACACATTTAACCCATTATATTTTAGCCCAACTCCTAACATCAATGATTTCTGATTTCCTATTATTTCTATCCCTACAGGCCTAATCGACGATCAAACCCAGGTCGGCGAAGCCATACCAGAAGGAACACCATCAACAATCGGTTAAGACGTCAGGACCCTGATATATTCAAGTGCATGGTTTGCTTTAAAGGTTTGCCGTCGTTTTTTAAAAATGGATGTGGAAAAGAGAGAAAAGGTAGTGGAACGACATCAGTATTGTCGCAACTGCCTGGCTAAGAGCCACACTATAAGGTCCTGCTCCTCTATGGACACGTGCAAAAGGTGTGATCAATTGCATCACACGCTATTACATCCGAATAGACGTCGCACTAACCGGGCCAAAAGCATCCAGCCTACCAGCCGGTCACGTCAGACTTCACAAGCTGTACCTAGATCCACTGAAAGGCACCGAACGCCTGCTGCAAATCAACAACGTATTCAACCACCAGCGGTTACTGCACCGGACACTAAAGTCTTGGCCGAAGCCATTAGATCTATAGCACAAGTTCTCTGTGCCACCGATACCACCGCATCCAGGTCTTAACTTGGAGGCGGCGGCATGTACAAATTGGATTGTACATATCAACAGAAGAATCTACAAACGTTGTAACTATTACCTCAAATTGTACTATTTAATCATTTTTTTTTTATTATTATCCCATTTCCTAATAATGAGTTGCAATGTCAAATTTAAATGCGCTAAATTTAACTGAATTTTAATTGAACTATTATAATCACCACACCTAATATCGTAAATTTGATGAAAGTTGCCCGCACTGTAGAATAAACACTCGCTACAGCCTTTCCATTTGTCACTTGTAACGAATTTTAGACATACATACTTTATATTTTTTCATATTTTTGTTGATGCGAAAGGGGACACTTACTTTTGAGCAAGAGAACAAGCAACATCGTTACCCGGCAGTGCGAGCAGCTATCATCAAATTTACAAGCTTAAGTTGTGGCATAACAAACAAATATTTGCAAATAGAAGAATCCCTTTGTAACCTATGTACGTATGTATAATTATTGAAGAAAGAAACCTGAATGGTAATAAACAAGATTGAACTATTACTAAAGTCTGGTTTCATTTTCTCCCCATCACCCCACTCTATTATAATTACTCCTTTGGAGCATTTATAATAATAACCCTTTCTAGATAGCCCACCGTTACATCTCAGCGGTCTTCCCTAACATCTATCCAGAAGAAGGTTATTTAACACTGGTGTCCAACCCACACACCAGTACACAAAAAAACACAATTTCCCACATTCAATACATGTACAATATATATAAAAACAAGAATGTAAGTTTTTTTTCACTACCTACAAGTATGACTTTCCACTTCAAAACTCAAAAAAAAGTACAAAATGTATGAAAAGATTTATGAATAAATCCAAGCAAATAATATGTGAATCCCCTAACTATTATTACAAAAAGAGAACTATGGTACCATATGCTAAGGTTTAAAAATACTATTATCAAGTTGTAAACGTTGCCCAAGGTATGTGGCAGCTCTTGTGAATTATGAATGTATAACCTATAAAAACTATATTGCGTAATTTATTATTATTATTTATATTATTTACTGCGTATTTGTACAGTAATTTGTCAATGACGTTGAATAAAAAATTGTTATAAAAAATTTTTAATTTTTGTATGGGGACCACCCTAATGATTAAAGATGGAGGCTAGGTATGTTCTAAAAAAATGCTTGGGTAGCAAAAGTATTGGGGGTCTTTCATATATTTTACTTCTCTAGGGGAACTCTGGGGCTAGTTAGTGCGGTGGCGAGTAATTGTATAAAAATAATATTTAGTATGGGAGCCCCGTTAAGGAGCGCAGATAGGGGGTTAGCATGATAATAAAAAATGTAGGGGGGGGGGGAATATAAGTGGGGGTCAGTCTTACATTTTACCCTTCTAGGAGCGACTCAGGGACAGTTGTGAAGCTTTTCTTAGATTTTGTCTCGTTTTCCCCTAGCTTTGACCCCGATGAGGACCCCTATCCCACCCGCCTAATTTTGGGCTCATGCATTTTTTCTATAAACCTCATAAAATAAAGGGTTCTAGCGTATCGAAATCAAAAAGTCGTGCACTATTCCACCCCTAGTGCTGCTGCTGCACAAAAAGCGTCACATGTAACTTGAATAGGGTTGCCATACGTACTGTGTTAAACAGTACATGTACTGATTTTTTGCAATTGTACTGTTTAATGCATAATGTCCGAAACAGTACGCAAATGTACTGTTTTTTACACTTTGTACTGTTTTTTGTACTGTTTTTTTTTTGTTCAGTCTACAAAAAACCAAGATATTAAGAAAATCCCTGTTAAACTCATATTTTGAAAATATCCTAATATTTAACAGTACATAGCTTAAAAAAAATGTTGTGTTCCAAACAAAAAAGCTCTAAAATAATAAGACTTTTTACGCTGTGGTCATTGTTTTCTCATAAATACGCAGTAGAAATCTTAATTATAATAGGTGACTCGCAACAGTTGTATATTTTCATGTTATTATTTTTAAGACATATGATTTTATGGCTACCTCTTTCAATAGTTTTTTCCTTTAAACACCTGAAAAAGACAAAAACAAAATCGAAATTTTGTTAAAAATTTTATATTTTTTAAATACTTATTCCAACACAATTATCTTTAATTCCTTTAATTTAATATTCGGGCAAGTTCTGGAAATCGAAATCACGTGAAATTGAAAACGTACAAATTTAAAAATTCTCCGGGCTCAAAATTTATAAAAATACCTAATTGCTTTCAGGACCACTTTTCTCCACCTCAACTACTTTTGAAATATGTTTTTTGGATTTTATAGATTATAGCAGAACTTGGTCAAATTGGCCGTACATAATTTAAGAATTGTTTAAAATTGGAAAATTAACTTAGGACACATAAATTTTCTCAAATTCTATATGATATGTGCAACTATGTGTGTGGTGAAAATTGCTTTAAATACCAATATAATACTTACACAATCAACGAGTTAATAGTTTTAAGCTAAGTTAGGCTTTTCTCCTTTCTTATATGGCTTACAGGAATGTTATGGTTTTCCTGTCTTCAAATAAAAAAAAAACTTTAGTCCAAATGCTTCGTTTTAGTGTTTTTTTTTTAACGCAAATGGAGTAATTTCGTATACGTATAAAATGCCATAAAACGGAAATCATTCATTTGGTGTTACACATTTTAAGTGTTTTTCGTTATATAATTGTTGCATATTCAATCAAAAGTTTTAAATATATAATAATTTAAATAAATAGTTGTGTTTTCGCAAAAAAAAATGTACTGTTTTTTTCTTGATTGTACTGTTTTTTTGTGTTCAATGTACTGTTTTTCCGAATTTAAAATCTGGCTACCCTAAACTTGAAACGTAAAACGCAAGTAAGGTTAGAAAAGCACGCACTGCGTGGAGGCGAAAACGCGTGATATGGACCTCCAGCTTTAATTCTAATACAGTGTGTAAGATAAGTAATAAAATTAAAAAAAATATTTTAATACTTTCACGAAACTTTCATAAAAGCATAAATGTAGAAGATTTTAGTGGAGTTTTTTTAGATATAATTCTTACTTTTTATTTCCAAACAGCATGTGAATTTTTTTTAATGGTAATATTGGAAAATTTCCAATTCTTACTGTTTTTTTTAAAAATTTTTAAAAGTCAATTTAAAAAATAGAAAATTTATTTTGGACTGTATTATTATAAATGTTTTACAGCCAAAACAATTTCTTTGTATTAAATTTAAATAAAACATCCCTGCAGTTTTATTTTGTTAATTGACCCATTTTTCGGTTATTTTTCTGACTCAACGTTGTCTTTCGCGATGCCAATTCACACTTTTCTGTCCCTTTGTTATCGAATAAGTGTCAATTCACACTTTTCTAGAGTTGTGTCGTTCATGAACGAACTCGTTCAATTGAACGGATCAGTCAGTTGAACGATGAACGGCCGTTCAGTGTCATCGTTCAATTCCGTTCAATCGTTCACTTGCATGGTTAACTTGGGTCTTTTTAGTCAGTCGGTCACTTGGTTACCGGACAACTGGTTGAAAAGAAACAACAATACTAATATGGTGTATATGTGATGCCAGTATAATATACTTTTTTCATTTACTCATTGCTACATTACTTTACACATTTTCATAGCACGATCAGGGTTGTCTAGTTTCTTGGGACCTAATTTTCAATTTGGTGACATAGCGATTTTTTTGGCGGCTTTTAAAATATATGGCGATTTTGTTGGCTATTTGATAATGCTATGTTCACACTTGGGTTTGTTAACGCGTTTAAGCAAAATTTTGTTACATTTGAGATGATTAAGATCACAGATGGTTGAAAAAAACCCAACAAACAATTTTATATTTCTTTTAAGTATTAATAATGGATAAAAATACTTTTTAAAGTTATCAGAAGATTATTTTAAACATAATTATGATGAAATTGTGAAAAGGTATGAATTACTTAAGGAAAAAAATATAACATTAAGCAGAAATCGTGGCCGGTTGTACACGTTCATGTTCAGAGAATTCTATATGTTGCTTAAACGAGCTTAAGAACCCAAGTGTGAACATAGTATAAGCCATGAATATGTTTTGAGACTTGTAGACAAATTTACCATTTGTTATTTGGAAAGGCTATTTCAATGATGGTATTCCATCCAATTTAAATCAGTTTTTGAAAAAAGCATATAGCTATAAGGATACGTCCGGTACGTACCATTTTCAATAACTTTTTATTTAACTCTTTATTGAAAGAGTTCTTTTTAATAATTAACTCCAATAAAACTCGCCTTCAAAATAGAGAGCAATATAAACTTCTTGACACGTTAATACGAGTTATAAATTATATAAATGTAAATAGCACTTTTGTAGCTTCACACGATATCGACCCCTTTGCGCGAAATTATCGTATGTTACAAATACCAAATTTTACAGGACAGCCATTTTTCTACTTTTCTCTGCTTTCACTTGTAATATCAAAATGAATATATACATGTGCTTAGATAAGATAAAATAAGACGAAGTGGAATTCCCCTACAATATTTTGCCAGGTGACGTCTCTTTGAATGTAGAACAAGATTGCATCAAAAACTAAATTTCAAAAAAATTGGCATATATGAAAATTTCGAGCAAAGAGGTCGATATGTTAAACTGAATCGTATACATTATTTTCCAAAAAACAAACAGTAAGAATTACCTTGTCGGTGACGTGTATATCTTTTTAGATATATATCCAATAATTCTTTAACACTAACCTAAAAAATGTTTTGCTGCTTTAATTAGACTATTGTAAAATATTGTACCTTTTTTGTGTTAACCAATCATTTTATTTTAATTAAACAAAATATATATCATGGCGACTTTTTCCCATTTTTAGCAATTAGGAAGACATTTATTTTTTAGGATTTATACAAAATATTTTTATGAATGTTTGAAATACATATTTTATATTGTTAAAAACGCAAAATATGGCTTTGGCGATCTTGAGCAATCAATTTGGGAAGAAAGATCAAAATAAATCCGACAACCCTGGCTGCTATTGACAATTATTCTACAATGTTTATGAGCGTTGCCAGTTGTTCTTAATATAAAACCCGCCAAATGCAAATTTTTTTATTTGACCAGAAAATTTTATACATATATATTCCATTTAGTTATAAAATAAGATTTTTAAATAAATTATCAACTTCAATATTCGACAGCTTTATTTATTAAAGCTAAGTCAAGTTTTAGAGCACGAAATTAGTATGGAAAACCCACTTTTAATGTATATATTACTTAAGCATTCGTTTTTGAATAAAGCGACTCATACACTTGCAATAAAATTGTTAAATTTTACGTGCTGTACAATTATATTGCCAATGTGTATGTAATATTCGAAGATGCACAATATTGGCAACAATCAAAAGACTTGATTTTTATTGCACAACGAAAAGATAGTGAAGTGTGTTGGCAACATTGTATAATGCTGCTTATGTTATTCCTATAGGTTATGTTAACTTTGTATTAAATGAATGAAACCATTGTGCAACTTATTGCATAAAATAGGACAAAATGGAAATAATATGGCGAATATCTTAAACAATAATATTGCAAGTGTATGGGCCGCTTAAGACTATAAAAATAAAAAAAATAGTTTTTAAGAAACTACTTATGAATTTAAAAAACTAAATCCAACCTGGTAAAACACCCAAGATGGCAGACTTATTATTTTTAATGCATTCCTACAATATGAGTAGGTATCAAATGGGAGGACTTGCTTAGAATAAGTCAAAAAATTAAGTGCCTAAATCTCTAAATCAAATATGACGGACTAAGTTTTTATGCTCTCCTTCAATATGGGTACCAAATTAAATTAAAAGTTAAATAATATATAAAAAAAAAACTTTTATTAAAATGCTCTAAAAAGAAAAAAAGAAAATTTTACTTCAAAACTTTTACTATCACCTTATTACGTCGTTACACAATTAATATGATTTAAAGCTTGTTGCGAGATTTAAATAACTTGCAGCCAATTTCACCAAGTTCAGTTATAACTAACTTTTACTTTAACTTCCAGTTAACAATATGTTTTTGACAGTTATAGGTGATAGTTAATTATAACTGAACTTGGTGAAATTGACCGTTGATGTGATTGATTTTAACTACAAAATTTCTCAAACAAAGTAAATACAAGTTCTTAAATCTCGCGACAAGCTTTCATATTTAAAAAATTGTGTATTAACAGGCAACATGCTTTTAAATCATATAAATTGATTAATGACATTATAAGTTCTAAAAACAGGCAGTAAAAGTTTTTAAGTAATTCTTTCTCTTTAAATAAAGTGACATTAGCATTTAGAATATGAGAACACCAAACAAGTAATAAAACCGCCACGTTTCGCGAGAAATCAGTAGATATGGCAGCCCAGATTGTACTAATCAATTTTTTATGCAGTGTGGCAAATTGCCACTGGCAATGTGTTAAAAGAAACAAGAATAGTATACTGGTATAACATAAGCACTATAATAGTTTGTTTCTTTTCCATCCGTTGTTTGGTAAACGAAAAAACAAATGCGAATTTGATTTGCGTTTGTTATCCAATCTTGGGTACACTCAAAAATTTTTGCAGTAACTACACGTAATTTACTAAAATCATTTTCTGTAAAGTTAAAACTTAGTGAAAATTTTGTTATTTTATAATTAATGTGCTGTTTTCACAACACAAGTGATTGAACGTGTAGGGTAATTTATATGAAAAACTCTCAAAAAACTTAGTGCTTTTCATATACATTTTACTACACATTCAATCACTTGTGTTGTGAAAACAGCACATAAACTAATTCATAAACTTACATGTTGTTCCAAAAATAAATATGTTCAGTTATTTGTTATGCTTAAAATAAAACTGAAATGGGTACTTAACTGCAAAGTTAAATCTCAGTTAGTCTTTACGTTCTGTTCTGTTACGAATCTGCTGATTTGTTTTTGTTATTAAAAACCCTATGAAATTGATTAGTATTTCTGTTCTGTTGCGGTTCAGTTTGCTAAAATCAAAAACTAGTTAAGTAATTGTAAGTGACAGCAAAATAAATAACAAAAAATACATATTTATATTAAAATAAACTATTTTTTGATTAAAAGAATTCATAAAATTTAATTTTTTAAAATCTATGTGCATTAATGTTATTTAAATAAAACAATGGACAATGCAAAATTAATAAATTTCTCATAAATGGCTGATAAGTTGCTACAGAAAAAGTAACTATTATAATTTCGAAACAGAACGGCACGGAACAGAAACGGAAAGTAAAGACTAATTCTGTCATTATTTTAAATTATTTTATTATTTACATACCTACATACATACATACATGTGCACATAGTGAATAAAACAACAAAAATGTTTCGCCAATTTGGTAGGTCTGTCTTAGTATGTACATAATTCAAATCGAGTTAAAATTAACTGAAAATACCTTTGAATGTATTTTTTTTAGTTACTATATTTAAGTTTAAAATAACGGAAAAATTTATTTATTTTTAAAGCGTTTCTCCGTTTTAAAATTAACATTAAAAAATAGCTGTAAAATTTCTTTATTTTAAATGAAATGACCCGTTTTCTAATAAAATTTTTAATTATTCAACTTAATATTCTTTTGAATTTACCTACATAGTATTTTGAGTGTAACATCACACAAGTATGCTATACTTGTTTCTTTTATCACATTACCGTATTCAATCAGTTGTGAATGAATGTTTTGCCGTACAAAAACAATTTAGCCTGTTGTTTTTGTCTTCTTGTACATAAAACGAACGATTGAACGGAATGAACGAACTGAACGAACGGGTTCACTTTGAATGATTGAACGAAAATGACCGGTCACTGAAATGAACGATTTGGCACAAGTCTACACTTTTCTGTCCCTTTGCTATCGAAGAGGTGTTCACTCACACTTTTTTGTCCCTTTGTTATCGAAGAGGTGTTCACTCACACTTTTTTGTCCCTTTGTTATCGAAGAGGTGTTAATTTGAAGTTATGCCTGTGCTCAGAAGCATTGTCAATGAAAGTTGAATTTTGTTGCTATGTGAGGTAAATGTTTATGCAAAAAAATAATCCGTTATTCATTTATGTGGTGAGTTATTGTTCTGGCGTTTGACAAGACACATTAAATAAAGGGAAAAAGTGAAAAGTTAAAGTTAAAAATCTGAAATACGTGTTAAGCTCTGAACTAGTGGACCAATACTATGTCGATGGTAACCACGGAAAGAAGGGTTTGAAGCGAGTGGACAAGTTTTTCCATGTACTGTTAGGTAACATATTAATAATATAATAATTATTTACCTGAGTAAAATCTTTACAATAATGTCCACTTTCAGACGCAATTGATATATCAACTGAATCGGGTTCAGCAGAACACCAACTACGCCAGGCCATATTTCTTCAAAAAAAAAAAGATTTATAAAACAAAAAAGTATTAAAAAATAGTTTTTTGAAGTATTGAACTTGTATATAATTACTTATATTGAAATAATTTGAATTTAATGTACTTTTACCTAATGAATTAATTTAACTTTTATTTAATTTATAGTAATGAATTCCCTTTTGATTCTAATTAAATACTTTCTTTTATGATTTGATTTATTTATTTTATTTCCTTTTATATATAAATATATCTATAAAAATATTAAAATTAAAACCTGGTTATATTGTGTGTTATTCTTACATGGTAATAAGTAATCACTGGCTTATCAGGAAAATTAGATGTAAAGTACTTTGGAACTATTTATTTAACCTGACCGTATTCACCTGTTAATTAACTGGTCCCTCTGTATCAAACACGGGATTGATACTGTGGCACTATTTATTTTACCAGACTGAATTAACCAGTTAATTGACTGGTACGACGGGATTGATACTGTGGCACCGGTAAACAGACTGTCCCATAGTTATCTATAGGGGGGTCAATTGACTGTTTCTACGACTACCTCATGTTAAAATCTCTGGTTGTTTTACCGGTAAAAAGACTAACAGTGTTCCTTAGTGATGGGTGAAAGTACCAATTTGGGACCGGTCCAGCGCACTGCAAATATATGCAAAACATTTTTGAGCACCCCTGCTCTAAAGCAGGGATTTCCAAAAATTTTTTGGTTGTGTATTAGTGAGTACCAGAGAGTAAAAAAATGAAAGAATGCAGTTATTTACAGCCGCAGAAAAATGTTAGTAATATATTTTATAAGTTGTATAACACAAAGGTACAAAATTAAAAATTTTTTGTGTTGATAAAAAATTTGTAGCAATTCTTTCCCAATTCAATGTCGCTGATTTTAAAACTGCACTTTTTTCTATTCGGAAGCTTTCTGACTCTAAATCAGTTTCAAATATCTTATCAAATAACACTACTTGACAGTTTTTTTTACCAAATGAATTTGACACCTAATTGGACACCTATTTATGTAAAATTTTGCGCTGAATCTGGAGTCAGAACTGCCAAAAGTAGAACAGTTTTTGAGATATTCCAAAATAACCGTTATTTGTGTTTTTAAAAAAGATGATGTGACTGAAATGCAAATATCTTCAAAAATTTTAAACGGATATCTCAAAAACTGTTCTATTTTTGACAATTCTGACTTCATATTCGGATTCAGCGCAAAATAAAGCAAAGTGCGAAACTGATCGCACATTCCGTACGGAATCAGATGGTTATTGATTTTGTTATTGTTTTTTTAAATACATTTGAGAGACTTTTTGGTAATTTTTGACAGTAGGTTAAGCACGGCTTTGCAAATTATGGTTGGGCCTTAACTCTTTGGGCTCGGTCATATAATTGTAGTATAAAAAAGTAAGCAGTAAAAATATCTCGAAACAATAAAGTTTCATTAATACATCAATAAAACACATCTTCTTACCCAAAAATGTTACCTACTGTCACATTTGCTTTTATGTATATACATAGGTTATTTGCACATAAATTGAAGCAAAACAAGACTTGTTTACCTGTTTTTCAAATATTTTTACTTACTTAAGAAAAGTGTTTTCAAAGAAAAAAACCCACCGACGCGATTGGTACGGAAACCAAAATATTTTTACAACCACAAAATACCAACAAATTCTTGTGGCTATTTTTTTTTCTTAATAATTTCTGCATTTAGGTACGTCTTTTTAACGAAAGAAAAAGGGACCCTTTTACAGGCATCAAAGAAATTTTTTCACAAACAAAACACATATCGTTAGCTTAAATGCAAAACATTGTAGATACTATTGGACAATTTTAAATTGACTTGTTTTGTTGATTACGATTCACGTTACATATTTTTATAAAATGTTAAACTTCTATCTTAAAAAATAACCAAGTTATTTACAAAATTAAAAATTACGTACCATCAAATACATACATATATAATTATTTTAAACAACATAATGTATAATTCTTTTTATAAGAACACCTTAATATTTTTAAACATTAAAACTGGGTAATCTGTTTTTAACTATTACCACGGTGTTAGCGGAATTAGTGATCAGATAATAATTTTCAGTATTGCATAAGAAAAAATAAGAAAGTGCTGTAAAATTATCAGAACCGAATCCATATACATACGTATGTATGTAAAATAAAACCTATATTAAGTTTGACTATCAGCTCTTCCACATAGGACTGTTAAAAATTTTGAAATTTTGCAGCCTACCCCATTGCACTCCCAAATGCTAAGAATTTCCAAGAATAAATGGCAACATCTGCAGGATTCATAGCTAAATTTAATGAAGTACATTTTAAGTTAAAACCACTACTTATTAGTAATTAAAATCAATAAAAATGTATACACAATAGGTATGTCATAATATCTATAATAATATAAATCTATAATAATATAATTCTTTACGCTGCATCAGAAAAGCAAACTTATTTTACCATGTCGACGCAAACCTAATGATGCTACATATTAATCACGCGATTATCATATATATGTTCTATTTTTCCGGTAATTTAACACAAATATTTAATTATTTAATATTTTAAATGTTTGTTTCACTTAATAACTACTAATATACATTCGTTGATGATACGTTTTTTTGTTTCTAAAAATTGCTAATTAATATAACGTAATACACACAACTTAAAAAATAATAATAAAAATATCAAAAAGTAATTTAAATTTTTGGGAATACAAAATTTAAATTTTTAAATGATTTTGTTATTCGTGCTTAATTCCCAGTTTTTATTATTGATAAAAACACTTGAAATTTATTGTTGATGGGATAAGCTATTCCTATGCGCATTCCACTGGTTGCTTAGGCCAGATCATCAGGAAACTTCATCCATAAAGATTTTAGAAAAATCCAAATAAAACTGTTAAACGTATAAGAATTATAGCAACAGTTCTACTTGTAATAATATCAAAGTTTAAACAAAACAACATCAACAATAAACAGTGGCTTCATCTCATCTTACATTGCCCACTACAATTAGTTGAAATTCTCTCAACATTAATTGTAGTTGTAAGTAGGTTAAGAAAAACAAAATAAAAACAACAACAACTTACAAAAGATGTTGTCAATTAAGTGTTTTTTAGGCCGTGCACCTGCCTGTTTATTATCAAAAAGTAATTTAAATTTTTGGGAATACAAAATTTAAATTTTCAAAAGATTTTGTTATTCGTGCTTAATTCAAAGTTTTTATTATTGATAAAAACACTTGAAATTTATTGTTGATGGGATAAGCTATTCCTATGCGCATTTCACTAGTTGCTTAGGCCAGATCATCAGGAAACTTCATCCATAAAGATTTTAAAAAAACTAAAGATATTAAACCAAATAAAACTGTTAAACGTATAAGAATTATAGCAACAGTTCTACTTGTAATAATATCAAAGTTTAAACAAAACAACATCAACAATAAACAGTGGCTTCATCTCTTCTAACATTCCCCACTACAATTAGTTGAAATTCTCTCAACATTAATTGTAGTTGTAAGTAGGTTAAGAAAAACAAAATAAAAACAACAACAACTTACAAAAGATGTTGTCAATTAAGTGGTTTTTAGGCCGAACACCTGCCTGTTTATTATCACAAAGTAATTTCAATTTTTGGGAATACAAAATTTAAATTTTCAAAAGATTTTGTTATTCGTGCTTAATTCCCAGTTTTTATTATTGATAAAAACACTTGAAATTTATTGTTGATGGGATAAGCTATTCCTATGCGCATTTCACTGGTTGCTTAGGCCAGATCATCAGGAAACTTCATCCATAAAGATTTTAGAAAAACTAAAGATATTAAACCAAATAAACTTTTACAGGTATCAAAGAATTTTTTCACAAACAAAACACATATCGTTAGCTTAAACGTTGCAGTAAATGTTATTGTTAAAACAAGTTACTTAATAAAATGTACGTTAGCTTTGTTGTTAAATATTTTCAACAATTTATATTATGTTAAAATTAAATAGAAATATTATATTACTCTGCATTTAAGTCTTAAAATTTAGACTCTAAATCAGGGTTTAAAAATGCTAATATATTAGTCATAAATATGCATATCTTTAAACACAAGCTAACAGAAAACCTAAAAATATAGAATATTTAACTACCGTAATATATTTAAATGCATCGCTGTATTAATATAATTTCTAGTATTACTCAAAAATATTTAACCAGTAACAACTTTTTAATATTGCAATGCGCAAAGTATTAAATATTTCGCCGTACAAATATATTTTCTATGGAAATATTCAAATATTTTTAGTCACCATTAATATTAAATATTGTGTGTCTTCAATATCAATATATTACTGCCACACATCACAAACTGCAGAAGTATATGCAAAATGTACGAATATAAATAACATAACAAAACAAAATATGCCGTCTTGTTGATCATCGACTGCCAAAATATGCGACTATTACACACGAAATATTTCAGTGTGAATAGTAAACATATTATTAGTCAAAAAATAATCTAATAATAGTCACAATATGAAGAACAAAATATTTTTGTGTGTACATACAAAAAAGGTTTAAAAAAGGAAAGATTTAAAATAAGAAATTCTTTGTATGATGTGTTGGTAGATTAAAATATAATTGTTTAATGGTTTTTTTATTTATTGAAAAAAGGTAAATTATGATTGAAAGGTGAGTTTTATAATTTGAATGCAAAAATATAAAAAGGATTGAAAAACTAACTAATGTTTTTAAAAAACATATGCATACATAGTTAGTTTTATAAAAATATTCAGTTTTTCAAGACAAAGTCTTGACAGAAAGAATACGAAAAACAGAGGAAAAAGGAGGCAACATGTAATTTGAAATTTAAGTGATAATAACAGCAAATTTCGAACCACCAGTACTACTGGTTAAAGATTGATGTTTGACTGTTGGCTAACGGCACCGCAGTGGTCAGTGGGTAGAACACAAAGATCTTCTGACGATAGAAAGTGGCGTTTCTTGAAACATGTAAAGATCAACCCGGGTTCAAATCCCAGCTCAGCCAAGAAAAATTATCAATAAGTAGAAACTGGGAATTATTTCCTTCTGAAAAAAAATTGAAAATTGAAGGAATATGACTATTACAAAAAAGCTTTATAAAATACATAGCTGAAATTTAGCTCATAGAATAAATTCGAAAAATAAAAAATGTTGATTATCAATAAGTTTTAATAAAAATTCCAAGTTGTAAAATTCCTTCCCTCAGTGAAAATAATTTAATGAAAATTAAATTTGATGAACCCAAGCCTAATTTAAGAATATCAAAAATTTATAAAAATATTTATAAACAGCCATTAAAAGAATATAGGGAGTGATATGTCAAAGACAAAATTTAATTAATTGTTTGGACTAGTTGTTCAAAAATAAACTAAAGGTACAAAAGTGCGTTTTTGTTTTGAGAAATTTATTTACAACAGTCAAATTAACTTTTATAAGGGGAAACATTTTTATGCGTGGGTTTGTAGATCATAGTTTTATGACCTATGCATTTTGTTTTTAGCTTGGCTCATTTAATTGTTGATGATAATGGATGAATTCAAAATAGAATTACCAATCGCGATATTGTAATAGAAGCTCAAAAAATAGGATGTTGTGTAAATGTAGGTAGGAAGCTGCTTAAATATATGATCTGTTAGAGAAAATAACATTTGAAGTAGTGATCACTGATCCGTTGCAAAGGCTATGCATATACATATGTATGTACATATGTATTTCTATATGTACATATAAGTAATTGTTAGCGACAAAGAAAACTTCGAAAATTGATATTGTGTATTGCGTTATACAAGTTGATCCTGTCTCTCGTTATTAAGCAAAACGTTTGTTTTATAAGAAACCTTTGTGTCTATGAAATCACACGGTGTTGTTGCATTTGTTTGTTTGTTTATATGTATAAACAACAACCAATGAAAAGGTCATAAGTGTATAAAATAAGCAAAAAATGTACATAAAAAAGGATTGCAACTTACATGAAAATTTGGGGTTCGTTAAAAAAACAGCAATAGTCTGAAAAACATTTCTTTTCCAAATTACATCCTTACAAAAAACAAGAAAAGTCATAAAAATGTTTTTTTTAAATCAACTTGTATAACGCAATACACAATATCAATTTTCGAAGTTTTCTTTGTCGCTAACAATTACTTATATGTACATATAGACATACATATGTACATACATATGTATATGCATAGCCTTTGCAACGGATCAGTGATCACTACTTCAAATGTTATTTTCTCTAACAGATCATATATTTAAGCAGCTTCCTACCTACATTTACACAACATCCTATTTTTTGAGCTTCTATTACAATATCGCGATTGGTAATTCTATTTTGAATTCATCCATTATCATCAACAATTAAATGAGCCAAGCTAAAAACAAAATGCATAGGTCATAAAACTATGATCTACAAACCCACGCATAAAAATGTTTCCCCTTATAAAAGTTAATTTGACTGTTGTAAATAAATTTCTCAAAACAAAAACGCACTTTTGTACCTTTAGTTTATTTTTGAACAACTAGTCCAAACAATTAATTTAATTTTGTCTTTGACATATCACTCCCTATATTCTTTTAATGGCTGTTTATAATATTTTTATAAATTTTTGATATTCTTTAATTAGGCTTGAGTTCATCAAATTTAATTTTCATTAAATTATTTTCACTGAGGGAAGGAATTTTACAACTTGGAATTTTTATTAAAATTTATTGATAATTTTTCTTGGCTGAGCTGGGATTTGAACCCGGGTTGATCTTTACATGTTTCAAGAAACGCCACTTTCTATCGTCAGAAGATCTTTGTGTTCTACCCACTGCACCACTGCGGTGCCCGTTAGCCAACAGTCAAACATCAATCTTTAACACATCATACAAAGAATTTCTTATTTTAAATCTTTCCTTTTTTAATCCGGCGCCGGGGGGATGGGTCAAAATTACCCGTCACTTTTCGAATGGATTGTGGTTTTAAAAATGTACTTCTCTTCTCTACGCTCTTCTCAGTAGCTGGTGATATTGAATCTCTCTAAATGTTATAAATTTCAAATCAGTTGCATGACGATTGTACTTCGAGTAACACGTGCTCAAAGTTAAAAAAGGTAAATATGACCCATCCCCACAGTCAACGTAGCTATTTTGCGCCATTTGTATTTTATGTATCTTGCATATCATATCATATCAAATCCTTCAAAATGATTTTTTCTTATTTTTTTATAAGCATTAATTAGTCATAAAGGCATAAAAATGTCAATTTAATTTAAAGACTAATAAAAAAATAAGTGTTTTTTATATATTTAAGCTAGAAGAAGCCTCCTTTGCTAACTTTTTTAATATGAAATGTTTTTTGTTTAAAAATAAAAGTAAATATGTTATTTTTTTACAAAGTCATGTTTTATTTCCTTAATAAGGTTAGATTCAATCTGAATTGTATATATTTTTTCGTAAATATAGCAAAAAACCTCGAGTTTAATAAGTGGGTCATTATGACCCAACCCCCATATCCTTGTAGCTAAAATCCACCCCCCGGCGCCGGGTTAAACCTTTTTTGTATGTACACACAAAAATATTTTGTTCTTCATATTGTGACTATTATTAGTTTATTTTTCGACTGTATTAGTAATTTAAACGAAGATCTGGACAGGATTAACCAATGGGCGACAAGAAATGGACTTTGTTTGAATGCCAGAAAGTCTCATGCGATGATAATAGGAAAACCAAAACGGGTTCCTTCTTTAATACCACCAATAAGGATTAATAACACAACAATTGAATTAGTTGAAACTGCTAAGAACCTAGGAATAATCTTTAATAAAAAACTAAATTGGTCAGACCACATAAATGCAATCTGTGGTAGAACATTTGCAATGTTACGTAATTTGTGGATCAGTCAGCATTATACTCCCTTAACAATTAGAATGTTATTAGCAAAATCTTACCTACTGCCAACTCTAATTTATGGATGTGAACTTTTTACAAACTGTGATTCGTCAAGTAAGAGAAAACTAAATGTAACATATAACAATATTGTCAGATATGTTTTTGGATTGAAACGTTTTTCTAGAATCTCACGCTATTCAAAGATAATGTACAATATATCATTTGATAACCTGTTAAAGTGCCGTTCGTTAATATTACTACACAAGATTATATACACAAAGCAGCCAAATTACTTGTATCGTAAACTTAATTTCTTCAGATCAAATAGGGGGAAAAAGATAACCAGTATCCAACATCGCGATGAGCAATCTAAGAAACACTTTTTAATTCACACTATTAGTCTCTGGAACCATTTACCTCATAACTTTCAAACAACAAGCAATGCAAAGCACTTTAAATGTGAGATTTTCAAGTATTTTTCGTAACAAAGATGATTTAATTTTATTTAAATATTGAACTTAATTGACACTTTCTATGATTTTTAAATTAATACTATGTAAAAATTGATAAAACAAACATTTAAATTTAGCATAACTAATGATAAATATGCCTGTTACAATTGCTCAAATTTAAATTTATTTTTTGTTAAAATTTTGATTTGTTATTTCTGTCATTAATTGTTTAATTTATTCTCTATAATTATTCTTAATTTAATTGAAACTATGTATGTACATATGTATTTATTAACAATATTTTCCCAATGCTGTTAAAGAGACCTGGTCTTGTAGCATTGGCGTGCAAAAAAAGAAAATAAATAAAATAAAAAATAAATAAAATAAATAATATGTTTACTATTCACACTGAAATATTTCGTGTGTAATAGTCGCATATTTTGGCAGTCGATGATCAACAAGACGGCATATTTTGTTTTGTTATGTTATTTATATTCGTACATTTTGCATATACTTCTGCAGTTTGTGATGTGTGGCAGTAATATATTGATATTGAAGACACACAATATTTAATATTAATGGTGACTAAAAATATTTGAATATTTCCATAGAAAATATATTTGTACGGCGAAATATTTAATACTTTGCGCATTGCAATATTAAAAAGTTGCTACTGGTTAAATATTTTTGAGTAATACTAGAAATTATATTAATACAGCGATGCATTTAAATATATTACGGTAGTTAAATATTCTATATTTTTAGGTTTTTTGTTAGCTTGTGTTTAAAGATATGCATATTTATGACTAATATATTAGCATTTTTAAACCCTGATTTAGAGTCTAAATTTTAAGACTTAAATGCAGAGTAATATAACATTTCTATTTAATTTTAACATAATATAAATTGTTAAAAATATTTAACAACAAAGCTAACGTACATTTTATTAAGTAACTTTTTTTAACAATAACATTTACTGCAACGTTTAAGCTAACGATATGTGTTTTGTTTGTGAAAAAAATTCTTTGATACCTGTAAAAGTTTATTTGGTTTAATATCTTTAGTTTTTCTAAAATCTTTATGGATGAAGTTTCCTGATGATCTGGCTTAAGCAACCAGTGAAATGCGCATAGGAATAGCTTATCCCATCAACAATAAATTTCAAGTGTTTTTATCAATAATAAAAACTGGGAATTAAGCACGAATAACAAAATCTTTTGAAAATTTAAATTTTGTATTCCCAAAAATTGAAATTACTTTTTGATAATAAACAGGCAGGTGTACGGCCTAAAAACCACTTAATTGACAACATCTTTTGTAAGTTGTTGTTGTTTTTATTTTGTTTTTCTTAACATACTTACAACTACAATTAATGTTGAGAGAATTTCAACTAATTGTAGTGGGGAATGTTAGAAGAGATGAAACCACTGTTTATTGTTGATGTTGTTTTGTTTAAACTTTGATATTATTACAAGTAGAACTGTTGCTATAATTCTTATACGTTTAACAGTTTTATTTGGTTTAATATCTTTAGTTTTTCTAAAATCTTTATGGATGAAGTTTCCTGATGATCTGGCCTAAGCAACCAGTGAAATGCGCATAGGAATAGCTTATCCCATCAACAATAAATTTCAAGTGTTTTTATCAATAATAAAAACTGGGAATTAAGCACGAATAACAAAATCATTTGAAAATTTAAATTTTGTATTCCCAAAAATTTAAATTACTTTTTGATATTTTTATTATTATTTTTTAAGTTGTGTGTATTACGTTATATTAATTAGCAATTTTTAGAAACAAAAAAACGTATCATCAACGAATGTATATTAGTAGTTATTAAGTGAAACAAACATTTAAAATATTAAATAATTAAATATTTGTGTTAAATTACCGGAAAAATAGAACATATATATGATAATCGCGTGATTAATATGTAGCATCATTAGGTTTGCGTCGACATGGTAAAATAAGTTTGCTTTTCTGATGCAGCGTAAAGAATTATATTATTATAGATTTATATTATTATAGATATTATGACATACCTATTGTGTATACATTTTTATTCTTCCTATGTGGAAGAAGCTGATAGTCAAACTTAATATAGGTTTTATTTTACATACATACGTATGTATATGGATTCGGTCCTGATAATTTTACAGCTCTTTCTTATTTTTTCTTATGCAATACTGAAAACTATTATCTGATCACTAATTCCACTAACACCGTGGTAATAGTTAAAAACAGAATACCCATTTTTGATGCTTAAAAATATTAAGGTGTTCTTATAAAAAGAATTATACATTATGTTGTTTAAAATAATTATATATGTATGTATTTGATGGTACGTAATTTTTAATTTTGTAAATAACTTGGTTATTTTTTAAGATAGAAGTTTAAAATTTCATAAAAATATGTAACGTGAATCGTAATCAACAAAACAAGTCAATTTAAAATTTTCCAATAGTATCTACATTGTTTTGCATTTAAGCTAACGAAAAACTGTGTTTTGTTTGTGAAAAAATTTTTTGATGCCTGTAAAAGGGGGCCCTTTTTCTTTCGTTAAAAAGACGTACCTAAATGCAGAAATTATTAAGAAAAAAAAAATAGCCACAAGAATTTGTTGGTATTTTGTGGTTGTAAAAATATTTTGGTTTCCGTACCAATCGCGTCGGTGGGTTTTTTTTTTCTTTGAAAATACTTTTCTTAAGTAAGTAAAAATATTTGAAAAACAGGTAAACAAGTCTTGTTTTGCTTCAATTTATGTGCAAATAACCTATGTAGCAAATGTGACAGTAGGTAACATTTTTGGGTAAGAAGATGTGTTTTATTGATGTATTAATGAAACTTTATTGTTTCGCACTATTTTTATTGCTTACTTTTTTATGCTACAATTATTTGACCGAACCCAAAGAGTTAAGACTCAGTAAGTCTTTACTTTCTGTTCTGTTACGAACCAGCTGATTTGTTTTTGTTATTAAAAAACCTGTGAAATTGATTAGTTGTTCAGGGCGTCGATTCTGGTTCTGTGAAATGAAAACTTTTTTCACATTTTCATAGAGTTTCTGATTCTCGTTTAGTGAAAAAATGATAATGATGAGAAGAACAAATGTTATGAAAAAAATTGTTTTCACATTTTCAAAGTATGTAACCCTACGGCCACACGTGCAATTTGTGATGTCTTAACACAAGCAATAACGCCGGCAGAATAACTTCGTCAAATTGCCAGTGTGTTTTAGGTGGAGAACACGTAAATATCTTACAACATAAGTTTGAAAACAAGCTAAAGACAGGTTGTGTGATATATTCATAGCGAAGGAAAAGTTTAGCGCTTAAACAAAGTATACATCGCTAAAAATAGCAATATTAAATATTAACGTGCTTGTTATATTTTTTTGCGCTTTAATTTTAATTATTTATCAGCCACGCGCGTATTTTTGACAAGTTGTATAAAAAAGTTAATAAAAAGCAACAAAAAAAGCTGTCTGTCAAACTTAAACGTCAAGTTATGTTATAAAATAGCTTTCAAGACAGATTGCTTAACAACGCTGTTAAAACACAAACAAAACACTAACATGAGGAGGCTATACCTAACACTAACATGATGTTAGTGTTAATGTTAACCATTTGATGTCAGTTGTATCCTGGGCAAGGTATATTTATAGCAGGTAGTCTCGGAAAGCCAGCTGTTTATTTTTTATTTGCTTGTTTTGCGATACGAGCTGTCAAATGTTGTATAGTAAACAAGTAAACAAGTTTTTTGTCTTTATCTTTTGTATTTTTTGTCTCTTATCAGCCCCTTTGCTTTTTGACAGTTTGTATCGCATAACAACAATAAAAAGCCCTGTTGTTTGTTTTATTGTACAATTGTTGTAATCTCGCGGCTACCTGCTATAAATATACCTTGAGCCTGGGTGTAATGTGATTCTTGTTCTGTGTAACAGTGCAAAGAAGTGTCACAAACTTTTCATTTATGCCATATTTTAATACTTTCATTTTAACGGTAAAAAATAATTTTAATTAAATTATTTAGAGAAAAATGTGTACATTGCTAAAGATAAATAATAATATAAAGAAATAAAAATTATAATCTTCTAAAAAGATTCATATTTACAGATTTTTAACTTATTATATTCATATAAAATTCCAATTTTTTATTATATGTATAACTACAAAACATTACTGACGAAAAACGTTAATAATGTTTTCTTACATTGTACCATTCCGAATTTATTTCGATAATTCCAATTAAAACTAATAATCCTAACATTTTTTAAATTAATTATATTTTTTGTGTATTTGTATAATTTTACACTTGATTAAATGACAAAGTAGATATGTAATTACCATCGGCGGTGAAGAATTTAGGTTCAGCGACGGCTTAAAGAAAATTTAAAGCCGCCTACAACATGTTTATGTTTTATATTTAATAACATATTACTAAATTAATCTTTATTTGGCCTTTTATTTGTCCATGATTTCACAATTTTTTGGGCGTATGGTCGTTTTTTAAAGCTTTTATTTAACTTGCAACTAATGTATGTTTGGTTGAAACCTTGCAACTCAATTTGAAGCAGATATGTTCAATTGACTGAGCTGAAATTATGTACACACGTTCAGTTTGGATGACAATGCATTGTAAGCCATGGTGGAATAAGTAGGTGGCATCGTTACGGCAACAAATACAACATTACAACAAAATTGGAAATCACATCACCGTTTACGTCAAAAAATACTTTTAACAAAAATCAAAGCGTGTCGCTGAACGTGATGAAATAAATAAATTTTCAGCCAATTTTTATATTATTATAGTCAATATCTTATTTATTTTAATTAAAAATTATCAAAAACTTTATTAAAATACATTAATCTCAGCACAAAACGTGGACTTTTTGTAAACATAAACAAAACTTTGACTTAAACCTAGACAAACAATGCTGGAGCAAAAAATCGTCATCTGGCGTAGTGCTCCCACCTGTTTATTTCACCATGGTGTAAACTATGAAACGTCATTCTAAATCAAATAGTAGCACAGCCAAAATAGCGGTCTAGCTATTTTTAATGCAATCTTATAATATAGGTATCAAATGAAAAGGCTTGCTAATACTATGTATCCACTATGAGCAAAACAACTTGTTTTGAACAAAACGTGTCAAAGTGTTTCCATTATGTAAAACTCGTTTTGGTTTTCGAATTTTCGAAATCCATTTGACATAAATGTTGTAAACAAACATGAAACCCAAAACATGTGAGTGGAAACGTACTATAAGAATAACTCGAAAGCTTAAACGAATGAAATTAAGGCCCAGGCCCACTATGTCGACAAGAACATTTCTTTCGTATATTTGTTTTGAAAACAACAACAAATTTTAGATTTGTATTATTGATTTCAATATAAATACGCGATAGAAATGTTCTTGTAGACATCATGGGCCTGGCAGTAACTTTTACTTAAAATTTTTACTAGCATCTATTAGTTTCAGTTTTGTGCTTTGTTGCGATACAGACGCGTATTCTTAACCCCGCATAAAATTTTAATTATTAATAACATTTTAATATAACAATTAAGCGAATGGACGCATTTTTTTTTAAAATAAATTTTTAAAATAAAAGTGAATAATTATCAAACACGAAAAATTTAATAAAAAAAATAAATAAAATATATGTATGTATACATATACTGAACAAAAACATTTAGTTTAAAATTCTTATTTTTGGTGTAATACAATAAATAATAAAAATAAAAAAGCACAGCAAAACGGTGAAAAAACAAAAACAACTTTTTGCATGAGTAGTCACAATGTAACAACAATAAAACTAGATGAAAGAAATGCATACGTAACAGTTAATGCTAAATAATGCAATACTGAAATAAATAAAACAAAACAAAACAATATTAACTACCTAACGGCTAAACCAATTGTTCGTACACGTTCCCTTTCGCCCTCTGTTTTTACAAAGACGGTTGATGCTGAGACATTAAAAAATATTAATCTCTCGCTAGTGCCTGCAAGTGTTGCCGCTTCGGCAAAAACAATTTTAGTAACAAATGTTACCATGAATTCAAACACAGACGCAATGGAAAAATCACAAGTAAAAAGTTGTCAAAAGCCTCAAGTACAAGTTGGTATGGACAGGTACATAACAGTGCTTAAACGGGGTCGCAGCCCCACCTCTGCAGCAGTTGCTTCGGCCTCAAAAGTACCATCTTTTGATAAGATAAATTCTCAAAACCGTTTTGCAATTCTGGAGGATGAATCCTCTGAAGCACCAAATGTCATAAGATCGTCAAAGCCTCCCCCGATATATCTTAGGGAGCAAAATTCAAATGAGCTCATTAAGAGTGTGATATCGGTGATAGGGGAAAACTCGTTCTACGTAGCGGCTATCAAGCGTGGAAGTAAAAACGAGACAAAAATACAAGTCAATCATGAGAATGACTTCCGCAAAATAATAAACAACTTTGAAGCACTTAAAAAAAACTTTTGTACATACCAACTGAAAAGCAGTAAAGGTCTTCAGGTAGTGATTAAAGGAATTGACTCATGTGTAGACCCTGAAGAGGTAAAAACATTCCTAGAAGAAAAAGGCTTCAAGGTAAAACATGTTGTAAATATTAAAAATAGAGAAAAAATTCCCCAACCACTTTTTCGAGTGGAGTTTGAACCCGGCGACGTAAAACTTAAAATAAACGAAACGCATCCTATTTACAATTTAAAATATATTCTCTACAGAAGAATAACAATAGAAGAGCCGCACAAAAGAAATGGTCCCGTTCAATGTTTAAACTGTCAAGAGTATGGTCATACTAAGGCATACTGCTATTTACCCCCTGTTTGCGTAGTATGTGGTGAATTACATGGCACAGTTCTTTGCGATAAGTCTAAAACTGACCCCAACGTAAAAAAATGTAGCAACTGTGGCGGTAATCACACTGCCAACTATAGAGGATGCCCTGTATATAATATCGTCAAGCAGTCGGTTGGACCGAAAACTAATCCTCCCCAAATGCAGGTAACAAATCAAGTAACCACAAATGGCATACAGGCTCCGCAGCCTGGTAATACCAGAACATCCTATGCTAACGTTCTCAAAGCAAACCATGTGCCTATGCAAGGTGCCTCGCCAAGTAATGATGAAACTCCGGTTTCTAATTGAAGTCGTCTAGAAAAAACCATGGAAACATTAGTGCAAACAGTAAATAATTTTACAAATACAATGGGTAATATGATGCAAGAAATTCTCAGAATGCAATCGATGTTATTGCAAGCTGTACTTAACAAGCCATGAACTGTTTAAAAATTTGTTTTTGGAACGCAAACGGCATCCGCCAACATAAAAATGAATTAGAATATTTTCTTAAAAGTAAACAAATTGATGTCATGATGGTTTCTGAAACTCATTTGACCTCAAGAAATAGTTTTAAAATTAATGGTTATATACTGTATGATACCAAGGACCCTCGAGATAGAGCTTGTGGAGGTTCTGCCATTTTGATAAAAACTCGAGTCAAACACTACTTAATGTGTGATCATCGTGAGGATTATCTGCAAGCAACAAACGTTTGTGTTGAAGAGCTAAATCGAAACATAGTAATTTCATCTTTATACTCTCCACCTAGATTTTCAATATCAGAAAGCCAATATTGTGAATATTATAAATCACTAGGACCCTGTTTTCTGGCCGCTGGTGATTATAATGCTAAACATACCTTCTGGGGGTCACGACTTATAACACCAAAGGGTCGTGTTTTGTTTAATGCAATCTCTAAAATGGATTTAAATGTGGTCGCGAGCGGACAGCCAACATATTGGCCTACTGATCACTAAAAAATTCCAGATGTTATAGATTTTGGCGTGGTTAAAAACATCCCCGCAGAAACTATTCATGTTGAAGCTTCCTTAGAATTATCCTCCGACCACACACCTACAGTTGTTACTATAATGAACCCCAATAGAATTGTATCTCCGACTGGTTATTTTGCGCCGTCAGCCACACAAATTAATTGGTTAAAATTTAAAAAATATCTCAGTACCCATTGTACAGAAAATATTCCGCTTAGAACACCGGAAAATGTAGATCGCTCTATTGTTAATTTTGACAGTTATCTGAAACTAGCTGTTCAACATTCTGGTACTGCCCCCAAAAAAACAAAAAATATTAAAATATATTCCACAGATGTCGAGCGGCTCTTGACTGAAAAAAGGAGAGTTCGAAGAGAGTGGCAACTTTACAGATCCCCGCAACTTAAGAATTTATTAAAAGAGTGCACAAAAAGGCTTAGAAAGTTACTGCAGACTCAGAAAACGGCTTCAGTAGAAAAATATCTTAAGGAACTTGATGCAACTCAACAATCTGACTACTCATTATGGCGTGCAGCTAAAAATCTAAAAAGGCCAGTTATATCAAAGCCACCATTAAGAAACTTGAATGGTAGTTGGGCAAGAAACGATATTGAAAAAGGAAATCTGTTTGTGAGTCACTTGAAAAACGTATTTACACCAAATTTATCCAACGATATTGCGGTCGAGTTACCACCTGTTGCTGCTAGAGCTGCTATTCCCATAAGATTTGAAATAAGAGATATCGAAAAGGCTATTTGTGACTTAAACACTAAGAAGGCACCTGGTATTGATAAGATCAGTAATAAAATGCTTTTAGAGCTACCTCGCATAGCAAAGGAAATTATACTTTTAATTTTTAATGCTATTTTACGGCTTGAATACTACCCGCAAGAATGGAAGGTTTCCTTAGTTACCATGATACCAAAGCCAGGGAAAGATCATACAAAAGTTGAGTCATATAGGCCTATTAGTTTATTATCAAATATGTCAAAGCTGTTTGAGAAATTATTAGTTTCAAAATTAACACCAATTTTAAATGACAATAGATGTATTCCAAACCATCAGTTTGGATTTAGAAAAAAACACAGCACAATTGAACAAACTCATCGAATAGTAAATGCCATAAGAAAAGCATTTGAAGAAAAAAAATATTGCTCAGCACTCTTCATCGATGTTTCGCAAGCTTTTGATAAAGTCTGGCATGAAGGCTTATTACATAAATTGAAGCAAAATTTTCCAGCAAACACACACAAGCTGCTAGAAAGCTACTTAGTCGGTCGTCAATTTATTATTAAAGAAGGAGATTTCTTAAGTTCACCTCAGCCAATTGGCGCTGGAGTTCCACAAGGCAGCATCCTCGGCCCTCTTTTATACTTAATTTATACTTCGGACATGCCAACAAACAACTACACCCAAACTTCAACATTTGCAGACGATACAGCTTTTCTAAGCGTACACGAAAACAGTTATGAAGCATCTCGTTATTTACAGGATCATATATTTCAACTAGAAATATGGCTATATAATTCCTCAACATTCGCATGTAAAATATCTCGGTTTACATCTGGATCGGCGATTAACGTGGAAATGCCATATAGAGGCAAAATTAACTCAAATGAAACTTAAAGCCATTCAAATTCATTGGCTTATTGGAAGAAACTCTGTCCTTAGTCTCGATTGCAAGCTTCTACTTTACAACTCTATCTTAAAGCCTATCTGGTGCTACGGTATTCAACTATGGGGCACTGCCTCGGCTTCTAATATCGAAAAAATTCAAAGGCGTCAAAATAAACTTCGTCGAATAATCACAGCCGCTCCCTGGTACGTTAAAAATTCAAACATTCATAAGGATCTCAATGTGCCATTAGTAAAAACTATGATTACAAAATATGCAGTAAAATATTTAAAAAGGCTTGAACAACACCCAAATCCACTAGCTCGAAATATTCTAAATCATGGCGGCCACACTCGCTTAAGAAGAAGAGACACTGCAGCACTTACCCAACTAGGAGAACGATAAGCACCTATTTATGTGAACAGAACCCGTGAAGAAAAAAAATTTTTGTCTGGCACTGGCAGGATATAAATAAAGAATTAGAATAAGATTTGATTAATTATTGTTAGTTCATATTTAATATATGAAGATTCAATAAATAAACAATGAAAAAAAAAAAAAAATCTATTAGAGGCATTACCTTATTTATAATTCATTGTCCAAATTTGGAATTTTTGTTGCAGAGATTCATGATTTTATTGGTGAAATGAGTTCCGCTCCCAAATTTTCTCACCACTCTCACAAATAAACTCAAGAATTGCTACAACAAAAATTGCAGGTCTGGACCGGCAATATGATATAAGATCTTGCCAATTGTCATTACACAATTTACACGATATAAAAACTTGTCGCGAAATTTACTTGTGTAGAAAAACAAGTAAATTAAATAACTTGATGTGATTGATTTTAACTATTAAAAAATAAATTAAAAGTAAAAAATCTTTTTCAAAAACATACCCCAAAAAGAAACTTTCACTTAAGTCAATAACATTATTTTCGTAGATGTCAGTTTAATGCCAAAATTATTTACTGCAATAATTATTTTGGGGTTATCGCGCGGGCAATATGTTTACCCAAAAAACTCATTTGTCAACTCTGTTTTTTGAATAAAAATTTGTTTCCGTTAAAAAATTGCTGTTGTTTTTATATATTAACACATTTTATGTAAAATTTTTTCCTTTCCTATTGCTTGTGCGCACTTGGGCAGGACATTGGGGCCAACCTCTTTCAGATGCAATATCGTTCATGAAAAAACCCAAATGCAACAAAATTGGAATTTTCGGTTTACTCATTATTTATTTTAAGTTAAAAATATTTACCATGTACATATCTATGAAAATAAAAAACAACAAAAACTCTTTTACTGAAAAAATTTATATTGTATAAAACAAGAGGAGCCATAAAAATGTATTTTTTTCTCTCTTCAAAAAAACTCTTTTAGCAAAAATAAATGCTTACAGCCAGTGTTTAAAAAACTACATTACCTAAACATTTTTTTACTATTACTAAAACTAGTACTCTAAACAATTACAAGTAGCGGCAAAAGAGCAGTTGCCTTGTTTTGTAGCATTACCTTTTTTAAAACTACTGCTACGTGCAAAATATGAAACCAGAAAATGGAGTAGCAGCAATAAAAACAAAAATGAAGTAGCAGTTAAAAAAACTAAATATGTAGTTGTTTATTGGTTTGATTGTTTTTTCGTTTTATAACTACTACTACATTTGGAGTTTTGTTTTTATGACTACAAAATATTGAGGTAGTAAATTATTTAACATTGAGATAGTCGTAGAATAACATTAAAGTAGTATGTTAATAACATTAAAGTAGTAATATAATAACATTGAGGTTGTCAAAAAAGAAACTAATCAGGAAAACTAGAAACCAAAAATAAGTACGTGTGTGATATTGTTTGAAGGATATATAAGCAGTGTTGCCAGGACGTCGCTTTTAGTACTGTTCTTAGTGCTTCTAAAAATTTGTAGTACAGAAAATGTTCGATTGTTGGAAGATATATGTACTCATATTTAGTTTATGAGCATTCCTTCCAGAATGCAGTGAAAATATTTTGAATGCAATATTTTATATTAAAATTTTGTTTTTAAATACCGTATATTTCTCTTTTTCTAACGCACTTTTAAAATAAATTTAAAAAATACCGTCCATATTCATAGAATATAAATAAAGAAAAAGAAAATTTAAAATAAAACCATAAAGCTTTGTTCATAATCAGAAAAACAATTTCGTTTTTTCTTCTATCTTTTTTCTTCCCAAAGTATTTCATATATTTTCCTTTCATTTTTAGAACAAAGATTTAACTAACATTTTTTTAAAAATGTTACTAAAGTTGAGGAAACTAGAACTTCAGCATCAATTTCTATGAAATTGTTTCTGACGTTTAAAATAATTTTATTTAGTTTTAAATGAAAATTTTAACATAATGTTGTGAAAAATAATAATAAATGCCTAATATTGTTGTGGATAAAATTCGCAAACGACTTCTTAATGCAAAATGTGTTTGGTTGCGAAAAAAAATCGTTGCTCAATTATGAACACCAAGTGATAATGTTTCTGGGATTGTGAACAAAGCTTAGTACCTACTAAAAAATGTAATTTATTGACTTTTTAACTAATCGTTTTTTCAATACTATTGCTTTGCGAAATTTAAAAGTTGACTAGAACAATTTTTGACAAGCGAAAAAGAGGTGTTTATAAACAATCTTAATTTTAAATTAATTCTTTTTCTAAGGCTAATACCCAGCTTAAAACAATATAACTTTAGAATTATGAAAATATGAATTAAAATTATTACATATTAATTTAAATTTTTAAATTTAGTTAGCCTTGAGTTCATTGAGTTTTTTCATTCAATTATTTTAATAGCCTAACTAAGTATCAAAATTTCAAACAAAAAATGTACAGTTCAACTATAAAATCACAATTATTTAATATTCATAGAAATCGGTTAAACAAAGATACACTTGAAAACATTTTGCTGGTAAAATTTTTTAGATGAAGCTTTTGATGAACTAAATCACTATGAAGAAAATGATTCAAATTACGGTTAATAACGCTGTCATATTTAGTGAAAATTATCTTAAAAACTTTTTGTATAGATCATTTTACCATTTTAAATAAAAACATTTTTACTTTAAAAATTTTTATTTAATAAATTTAATTAAAGCTTACAATTTTTGTCCCCAGACTGTTACAAACTTAAGAAATTGAAGGCTTATGTTTTGAAATGGGGATTTTTTAGGAACATGAGCCAAAAGTTTTCTGGCAACACTGATTTTTATACACGTAATGTTCGTTTGTTTTCATTTTGCTGAAGATTTCAAGTTTTGATTATTTCTGCTACTACCAAAATGTTATTTTATGACTGCTTCAATGTTATTAACATACTACTTCAATGTTATTCTAAAACTGCTTTATGTTATTAAACAACTACCTAAATGTTATTATTCTGCTACATCAAATACTAAGTTGTTTTCTCCTTCTATAATTACTAAAGTAGGTAGTAGTAAAAATTCAAAAAATAAAACTACTTCAGCAGTAAAAGGTAGCGAGAGCAGTAACAATTGTTTTACTATACCGCTCCAATTATTTTCTTTTAGCGCTACTACTACAACTACCGCTACTAAAATGTGACGGTAGCGGTAGTAATAGTAAATGAACGACTACAAGTTTCTATCATTTTTTAACTAGACTATTTTGTGTTTTTTCGTTACTACAACTACTTGGAGTCTAGTTGTTTAAACACTGCTTACAGCTCAAGCATTAAAAAACTCGTTTGCGGGTTAGCGCCGCAAATTCTGCATTTGACTTTTACATTTTATTAATATATGTAGTTACAAAAGTTTCTAAGCTACAATGGAATGAAACACTTTTTCATTAAAAGAACGGGAATCGCATTTTGTGTAAAAACAGTTTCACAGAACCAGAATCGACCCCCAGTTCTGTTGCGGTTTAGTTTGATAAAATCAAAAACTTGTAAAGTAATTGTAAGTGACAGCAAAATAAACAATAAAAAATACATTAATTAAATTTTATTTCTTCAAATTTATGTGCATAAAAGTTATTGAAATAAAACAATGGATGGTGCAAAACTAATAAATTTGTCATAAATGGCTAATAAGTTGCTACAGAAAAAGTAACTTTTACAATTTTGAAACAGAACGGAACGGAACGGAACAGAACAGAAACAGAAAGTAAAGACTATTTCTACTTTTAACCTTACTAATTTATGGTTACTATTTAACGTAACTTAGACCTGTTATAATGACTTTATACATTTTTGCAGACAAACTCATGTGCGCCAACACCGTGAATACCATTTCTATATTACTTACCACTATGAATACCCTAACTGTTTACTAAAATAACTTTTTCACGTTATAACAGGCCGTCTATATTAGACATCGCTATGTTAAAACAACAAACAATTTCTTGTGCACACATGAATTTGGATAGTGAAGACTGCTGTTGTCGGTGTTTTGTTCTTGTTTAAACAGCGTTGTTAAAACAATTGTTTGCACAACTATGTCTAACATCACTGCAGTATTGCCATATAAATAAACGCCATATTGATTGTTATTGTTGCTTTTTATAGGGTTTTTCTTGCCATACGTTTTCTCCGCATAGAAGAACATAAACAATTGTACGTCGCTAATTCTGCCATTGTTTTGTTCTTGAGCAAACATAACAATGGAAAGTCTGGACGGCGTGTAATTCTCATGTAATTTATTTTATGTTTGAATAAATACACCAGGGAAATCCATTTCCATGCACAATTGTGTATACCACTACTAATACTTGTATAATTTTTGTTTCAGGTTAACAGAAAAAACTTTATGATGGCACTTGAAAAATATTGTGCGGTCAAAAACGCTTTTGGTAACATCCAATGCCTTATATGCTATGCAACATTTAAGGAAGAAACGGAATTTGTTATTAAACGGCATTGCGATCGTTTTCATAATAATATAAATAATTTAAATGATAGAGAAAGAGAAGACCTGTTTTATAAAAATAAAACAATTTTTTTAGAAAAATTTAAAAAATGGTTAGTAGAAGAGGAAATTAATGAACCAAAATCAGTTCCCAAACTGAAAAAGGAGATTTCAAGTTTAGTAATATTGGAAATTGTTAAGAGAGGAAGACCATTGTGGGATGGTGTTTTTATCAAGCAATTGCTGAAGAAAATTTGGGAAAGGCTTAATTATAATACTAAATTTATAGAGTCTCTTCCCCTGTCCAGTCAAACGATAGGCCGTCGTACTGTTCAATTAGGAACTTGTGTACACACAGAAAAAAATACCAATATAAAATTAACATGGAAAAATGTTGATTGAGAATCATGTTAAATTTCTGCAAAAGTATGCCCTTTATTTAAATATATCATTATTTCATATTAATTTTTAATGAAAAATATTAAAATAATCTTTAATCACGCTTATTAAATATTATTCACTGATAAAAAAATGAAAAAAAAAAATATTAAAATATAAATAAATATGGATTCAATATTGAATCCATAAAAACCTGCTTTATATTAAAATCAAAAGTTTATCTTGTTAAATTAACATGCATACATAGTTAAGTATGTTAATTTATTTATTTTCATTCCTAAAATATGTTATAAAAAGAAGACAATTCCCGTATTCTTTTAATTAAAATTATTTAGTTAAATAGTACATCAAGTTTTCAAAGTAGAATGATGACGAAAACCATATCGGGCCATTCTGCTGATTGATCTGTTAACAAAGGAGACAACAAAATAAGTGAAACATGTGTTACAGGGGTAAGTGTTTTGAATTATTCTTAAATAAATGCATATGTTGTCTCTGAAGCTGCTTCACACCAATTAGTTTCTACATGAAATTCACGTTGTTTCAACATGAAATAACTTTCATTCAACGTGATTCGATTGTTATTTCAATGTAATTGACATTTTGCTCTAACTTTACTGCAATGTTAAATTAACATGAATTATAGTTATTTTAAAAGAAAAAAAATGTTGTTCGCAAGTAATTATAAATCAGGTTGAATTAACATGAAACACGTATGAAGCAAAATCACCACCGAAAAATTTTAAATCAACCTTGTTTTCGACGTTTTTAACTTGATTTTTTTCTGTGTGTAGAATCTGCAATTAGGGAAAAAGTAGTTAATTGCGATTTATTTTCAATTTGTTTAGACGAAAGCACTGACATAAATGATCTGTGTGAACTTGTAATTTGTATTCGATACGTAGACAGCGAATACACTATTTTTGAGTCAATTTTTACTTTAGAATCATTTTATGGAAATGTAACTGGCACGTTGTTGTATGATGTTGTCAGAGAAAAGCTTCTTTCCATTGTAGACATAAACAAATTTGCTGGAGTCTGCACAGATGGAGCCAATGTAATGTTGGGCAAATATAATGGACTTATAGGCCAATTAAAAAAACACGAATTTGCAGTTCATAATTTTCACTGCATAATTCATCAGACCGCTCTTGCATCGAAATAAATGATACCCCAGCTATGAAGACAGAAGAGGATATAATAAATAAAATTCGAGGCGGGCATCAAGCGATTACCCACCGAAAATTTGTTACCTTTTTAAAAAACAAAAATGCTGTGAATTGTGACCTGAAAATGTTTACAAAAGTTCGGTGGCTAAGTCGCGGTGATTGCCTGAATAGACTTTATGATTTAAGAGAAGAAGTTCTTCAGTTTCTAGAAACTGACAAAATAGAACAATTTTTAGTCCAGTGTTTAAAAGACAATAATTTTGTTTTAGACTTAGCTTTTTTGGCAGATACGACAAGTATGTTAAATGAACTTAATTTGGAATTGCAAGGAAAGGAACGCAATATATGCGACTTGTCAAAAATCATTCACAATTTTAAAACAAAACTTTTTCTAATTTTTCCCCAAATTAAAAGTTGTGATTTTTCCAACTTTTCAAAAACTTCACTTGTTTACAGAAATCTCGAAATAGACAAAAGATATGAATATGCCGAAATATTTGAAACACTTTTCAATAATTTTCAAGGCAGGTTTCAAGATTTTGTAATTTTACAACCGCTATTCGATCTTTTCGAAAACCCTTTTCGTTGCGATGTAAGCAACTACGAATTTGATATTCAATCAGAACTAATCATACTACGAAACGAAGTAAATGCCCCAGACGAAAATAATATTGTAGAGTTCTGGAAATATTTGGATGGCGAGTTCTATCCTGAACTAAAAAAAATTCTTTGAGGTGCCTCTCTTTATTCGGCACTACTTACCTAAGCGAACAAATTTTTTCGGATTTAAAATTTATTTGTTCCAAGCAACGTAATAAATTAAGTTCATCCCATTTGAAAAGCATTCTACTATTACGAAACTGCCATAAAAGTATAAATTTAGAAGATTTTATTTTATAACTTGTATAACACAAGGGAAAAAAATTAAAAATTTTTTATGTTGCTAGAAAATTTGTAGCAGTTCTTTACCAATTCAATGTCGCTGATTTTAAAACAACAAGTGCGGTAAAATAAAAAGTGAAAAGTGAAAGGATTTTTTTTTACTAAATAAGTGTGAATTTATTTTAAAACTTAAGCCTTAAAATTAAAATCACATAAAAGGATATACATACAAATACACAATAGTAAAAAAATCTGCCATTGATAAAAAGAATATAAGGGAACACAAAAAAAATTAAAAATTTGTCTACTTACGAATTAAAATCATTAAAATATTAAATGAAAAATAACCTTAATCCTAATATCACAGTGAAATATTGCGCAAGTGTCAGAAAAATAAGCAAATCTCGTGTAAATCTGAAAATTTAGCATGTATTTATATTTTGAACAAAGAAAATAAAAATAAAACTTAGCTTGAAATTCGCGTGGCATAGTGTTCGATTCCAATTTTTTTTATCTCAAACTTAATCCTTAAATGTATGCGGGAATATAATTTGTTTTGCCTTGCTTTAAACACAATTTTTTTTAATATCTTTCTTTAACTTAATATCTTTAAAAACTTTTTTTATTTCTTATAAAACAAATCTAAATTGCGGTAGTAAAAACTATATAAAAAGAAGTGTCAAAAGACAAAGTGTAAATGCTAATTAATTAATCCCATTGAAAAAAAAAGAAATTTTTATGAGTAAATAATTTGTTAATAACAATTTAGTGAGATTTACGGCGATGTACAAAAAAATATTAAAAACAAAAGTATTTTTTTTTATCAAAATTAATAAAGTTTTTTTTGTTACTTAATAAATTTTATTTGAATATAAATTTTAAAATTGGGGGAAAAATACAATTTAACTTTAAATGGAACATATTCCCATAAAATACTGCTAAAATCCATATGTTACGTTTCCTCACAACAACAAGCAAATTTCCGGCTGAAAGATCTTTCAACGATGGAGCACTAACATGCATGTAAGTCATTTTGTTTTTTTCTATTTCCTAAACCAAATTTGTATGAATGTATCTATCGTTAAAAATTACCAAGTAAAGACTAAAGTCAAATAAAATTTATGTACTTTGTTTCGTTCGGTTAATAACATCAATTGCGGTAACATTGCTCTGTAAAAAAAAAATGTTAAGTAATTGGTAAAACGATAAATACACATACAAATTTGGTTTCTATTTAAATTATTAAAAAAATGGAATTTTCGTATCGAAAATAAAAAAATAATGAATTTAAGTGCAAGAACGTCGCGAAAATGTTAAGAATTAGATTTTTTATTAAAGAAAATGCATTTATTTATCTAATTATTTAACTGCAGTTCTTCTTCTTTTAATTCTTAAAATAAATATTTACAAAAGCAAAAAAAAATGAATTCGCCGTAAACTTGCATGAAAATTTATCCACCACAATAAATCATTTTTACCTCAATTGAGCTAGTGCTGTTAAGCGATCTTTTTTTTATTAAAACTTTACATAAAAACAAATTGCCTTCATAATACGTTTTAAATGAAACAAAAGGATTTTTTTTATTTTGGTAAAGTAATTACTTTACTAATTATAATTAAGCTTAAAATAAAAATCGGGTTTCTAAATGGTTTTTAAGTAAATTTTTTTCCGACTGATTTTGTGTTTTAAAAATGTTTTTTAAATAAAAAAAGAAAAAAAACATCTAAAAATATTGGGGATACGGGATCGAATCCTGCAGATGACCTAATTTTATTTAACTATTTTTTCAATTTCTTTTTATTATTTTATATTTATGTATTTCATTATTTGTTGGTAGCCGAGTTGGATACCTAAATAAAATTTTTGTTTCAGCTTTTTTTGTGATTTTTGCTTAAAAATAATTTTTTTTCGGTTTCTGATTAATTTGTTTTTGTAGTTTTTGAAAATGGAAAATAATTTTCTATACACCTTAAATTTTTGGATAAAATCGTTGACTTTAACTTAGATTCTAAAATAGGTATTAATAACTAACTTAAGTTAGTAGTAATGTTTTTTTCTCTTAATAAATAATTATAAACATGAATTTTTAAATTAAACTGTTTTTGATTTCCACAAAGCTACTGGTAGAGGTAAATTGAATTGTTTGGGATCATGAAATATTAGAATTTTACGAGATTTTCATGATCATGGTTGGGAGGGTTATTAAAGTTGTGACAACATCAATCACAACAAATAAAATAATGAAGGTTATAGGATATTTTAATTTCGATTTAAGTTGTCCATGTTTCTTTTCCTGTCAGTAATTTTAGCATGCAAATTAAAATTTGTTTCTCTTTCTCTCTGTGGTTTTTTCTATTTAATTTATTATCGGGACATAGTAGACACGAATCCACCCATTAGCCGACGAAATAGGAGCCGGATGTTTGAGGCAAAATTTAGACCGTTACATGCTACAGATATATAGAGAAGAATTTTTGGCGCCCAACGTGGGGCCCACACATTAAATTATTATATTAAAAGGAAACATCTTTTGAATTTAATTCAAGTTTTTGTGTGTGGCTCTTTACTATTTGTCTTTAAAACTATTTATTTTCTTTTTTTTACTTTTTTCCAAATCATGTTTGTGTATTATTTTTGTATAAGTTAGTTTGGAATGTAACAGACTTCTCACATATAGCTGTTAACCAACATAGCTCTATATAACCTTGTTAAATCATTAATATAATTGACCTTTCAGGAAAAGCTGCAGTTTGGATTAAGGCTAGACTCAGACCGCTAGGGAAATTTTTTTTAATAATTCAACACCTATTTTTTAAGATTCGGGAATGACTATTTGTTTACCAATCAAATTAGTACCCTTCTTAATATTATCTTCATGTTCTTTCTACTTACTTTACAATAGTTATTACCTCTTATTTTATTTTTCGGAATTTTAAATCGAAGTTTTATACTATATAATTCATTATTTAATAAAACAATTTCATCTACAGTAGGCTGGGAAATCAAATGCTAAACATATTGTGCGAACATTTATTTTTGCTATCCACGTTTTCGTTTATTATATTATTTATATATCATTTTTTGAAGTTAGGAAAAGTAAACTTTAATTTAATTTTTTTATTCAATCGGAATTTACTGATTGCATGTCGTGTTAGGCAGTTTTAATTTTTTTAGTTGAATAGAATAAACATTTTTTTTGAAATATCTGTTTGTGGTGAATAATTCTAATCAATTTTGATATTCTGAGTAGTTTTTTTTATATTTGTTGTTATTCAAAATTTTAACAGAGTTCGCAATATTTTTTTTTAGTTTCCAATTTAAAAATAAAAAAAGCACATTTTGTTTTTTTGCATCGATTGTAAATTTTCTTCTCTGATTTTGTTTAAATTTTGGAACGATTTACTGGGACTATAGCTAAAACTTAAGACATTTTACAATGGCTACTGGAGAATCTAAGGATTTGTTAAGTATTGAACCAGCTACGGTTCTACCGAATTGTGCTATATGTCAACATTCAATTAGTGAAAATATATACCAGTATATACCACCCTGTGGCCACCCCCTTCATAAATCATGTTATCAGAAAAATGCCAAAACAAGACCTAATTGTCCAATTTGTGCAAATAGACTTTCAATAGCAACCCCAAATGCAAAAATTTGTATACCACCACCAATGATAACTAGGTCCCAAGCTCAAAGATCCATTAATTTTGAAACTAGTAGACCTAGTATATCTTCTTCCGTATCTGAAATTAATAATGAATCTAATCTGCCACAGCGAATGTCAATGTCGGGAAGTTCTCCACAAGAACAACGTGATTATATTCGAAACTTGGTAACAGCTGCGGTTGGTGCACAACAGGCGGAGATACTTTCAAGTTTAAGTGTAACCTTGACTAGATTGATTGAGACAAATATTGAGGCAGGGTTCCGTAAGCTACAGCTCAGTAACCGGTCGACTTTTAATACATGCAATTCTCCACAACAAGAAAATAGACAGCCTTCTGCGAATGCTAACGCGTCTTTGTCAATGGGCCAACAAAGCCTCGATGGCTTACTTGGTTTGCTATCCTCTCAAACCAATAGAATACCTACCGATAATAGTGTTAGTGGTCCAAATTTATGTTCAATAAGACCAGACAAAATAGGTCATATTATACACAATTGTAAGATACGATTTTCTGGAGATTCTCGTGGTATGTCGGTAGACAATTTCTTATACCGTGTTGAGGCTTTAACAAACCAAACACTTAACGGTAATTTTGATTTACTATGTGATCATATATCCACCTTATTTGAGGCAAAGGCAAACGACTGGTTTTGGAGATACCATCAATCAGTACATTCAATTAAATGGCCACAACTGAGTTTGGCTTTACGTAAGCAATATACAGACTCGAGAACAGATATTGATTTACGCGAAATGATTAGAGATCGAAAGCAAAAATATAATGAAGGATTTTATACTTTCTATGACGCCATAATTTACATTTCTGATAGATTAGCAGAACCTTTAAGTGAAAGGATTTTAGTTGAGATATTGAGAAGAAATTTATTACCAGAGATTCAGCACGAGATTTTGAATTTGAAAATTTACACTGTTTCGGAGCTTCGAGATATTTGTCGGCGTAGGGAATTTTTTCTACAAGACCTTAATAGAAAGCATATCGGTTCTAAATCGTTGCCCTTTGTAAAAAGGCAGATCAATGAGCTTGATGAAAATAGCCCTTCTTCTGTAGAAGAAGAAAATATTTCTGCAGTGACACTTATGTGTTGGAATTGTCGTAAATCTAGTCATAGGTATCAGGATTGTTTAGATGACAGACAAGTGTTTTGCTACGGATGTGGTTTAGCTAACGTCTATAAACCTAAGTGTCCCCAATGCAATACAAATTCAAAAAAAAATCATGTCGAATGCACTGAAAAGTGCACACAGACAGAATCAGTCAACCAATACGGATTAGAATCGCAACATCTTAATTCCTCCCGGAACAATTTGAAAAAGTTTACAAAGATGTTCAAAGCCCTGATAATTTCCCTGAAATAGTTCAAAACTGTAATTCTGCTCTTGGCAGCAAATTTGAAAGAGTGTTACCAGACCGTGAAACTGATAATTCGTCAAATAATAGTAAAATTATATCTTCTACCCCACCCACTTACCTTAAACCATTTCACATTAGACTGGCTGAGTATAATGCGAGACGACATGAAATTTTTAATGAACCAGTCCCTTATGTAAAACAAGAACGTTCTTCTGAGCGAATGCGCAACTATTGGAAGGAAATAAAGCACACGCGACGAAGTCTTTTAAGTACAATTTACGACAAACCCAATGATATTCGACCATATGCGGATGTTCAGCTCTTTGGCACAACAATGGCTGGTTTACTTGATACAGGAGCCTCGGTTTGTTGTTTGGTGCACAGGCGGCAATAGATTTCTTGGAAAAAAAGGGAAATTTTAAGAAAATCAACTCAGTTGTTCGGACTGCAGATGGCAAGGGACAAACAGTTGTTGGTGTTATTAAAACTAACATTTCATTTCGTGGCGAAACGAAAGAAATACAATTATGTTTAATTCCAAATTTATCGCAAAACCTCTACCTTGGCATTGATTTTTGGTCGCTTTTTAACATTTTACCAACAGGCCTAGACTCGAAATATAATTCCGACATAAACATTAATGCTTTAGGGGAAACTTCTGAACAAAGAAATCTTTCAATCTGTCAACAGCAAAAATTACAAAATGTTATTAATTTATTTCCGTCATTTGCAAAAGAGGGCTTGGGCAGAACTAGTGTTATTTCACATATGATTGATGTAGGAGCTGCCGCCCCAATAAAACAACGTCATTTTCCCGTTTCCCCAGCCATCGAAAAACTAATTTACGCGGAAATAGATCGAATGCTAGAGATGGATGTGATCGAGGAATCTGATAGTGCGTGGTCTTCACCTATTGTGTTGGTCCGCAAACCTGGGAAGGTTAGGCTTTGCTTAGATAGCCGTAAAGTCAATTCTGTAACTGTTAAGGACGCGTATCCTCTTCCTATGATTGACGGTATCTTATCTAGGTTACCAAAAGCTGAATACATTTCTAGCCTTGATTTGAAGGATGCTTTTTGGCAAATTCCATTCGATAAATCATCGAAAGATAAGACAGCATTTGCCGTTCCTGGTCGTCCCTTGCATCATTACAAGGTCATGCCTTCTGGCCTTTGTAATGCTCCCCAGACCATGCCTAGATTAATGGACAAAGTGGTGCCAGTAGAATTGAGAACGGAGGTGTTTATTTATCTGGATGATTTGTTGGTGGTGACAGACACATTTGAAAGACATTTGCAGGTATTGCGGGAAGTGGGTCAGAAATTTCGAGCTTCAGGACTGACATTAAATGTCGAAAAATCAAAGTTTTGTGTAAAGGAGGTCCGGTATCTTGGCCATATAGTGGGGGACGGGGTAATTCGTACGGATCCCGATAAAGGTTCGGCTATTTTAGAATTTCCAGAACCAAGATCTGTTAAACAGCTTCGCAGATTTTTGGGTATGTCCGGTTGGTATCGGAAGTTTATCAGAAACTACGCCAGTGTAACTGCACCTTTAACAGATTTGTTAAAGGTACATCGTAAGTTTGTATGGAGCGAATTGGCTCAAAAAGCTTTTAATGAGTTAAAGGACATCTTAACCACCACACCAGTATTACATAGTCCTAATTTTTCGCAGCCCTTCTATATACGCTGTGATGCAAGTAATACTGGGATAGGAAGTGTATTGGTTTAAAAAACTGCAGAGGGTGAAGAAGTTCCTATCGCCTTTATGTCGAAGGAACTCAACCAAGCCCAACGTAATTATTCAGTAACCAAACAAGAATGCTTAGCAGCTATGCTAAGCATCAAAAAGTTCAGAGCTTACGTATAAGGACATGAGTTTACTGTTATCACCGATCATGCCTCGCTGAAGTGGATCATGTCCCAAACGGATTTAAGTTCTCGGTTGGCAAGATGGGCATTAAAATTACAAGGCTTTAACTTTAAAATTGAACACCGCAAAGGCAGTCGTAACGTAGTTCCTGATACGCTTTCTAGAGCCAACACTGAAGATTTATCTGAAATTTTAAGCTGGGAATTGTCTGCTTTAGAAGAGACTGGGGTCTTCGTAGATTTAAATTCTACACACTTTCAAGGGACATACTATACCGAACTTCTGGACAGGGTTAGGAAAAATATTCATAAAACTCCGGACTTGTAAATTATTGTCGGGTACTTATACAGAAGAACGGAGCACTGTTCAGGGGAAAAGGTACAGGATGATCTCGCGTGGAAACTTTGGATTCCCAAAGAACTAATAAAAGACATTCTTCACAAGGCTCACGATAATCATCTGTCAGCACATGAAGGAATTAATAAAACGCTTGAGCGTATTCGGCGATTTTATTTTTGGCCAAATTTGGTAAATGATGTAAGGGATTACGTAAACTCTTGCGAGACGTGTAAGGGGACCAAACACCCGAATTTTGTCATGCGACATCCAATAGGTAAAACTTCTGAGACCCATAGATTTTTCCAAAAACTCTATGTAGACTTTTTAGGCTTTTATCCTCGCTCTAGAAGTGGAAATGTTGGTATATTTATTGTAGTTGATCATTTCTCAAAGTCTTGTTTCTTAAAACCCATAAAAAAATTTGCAGCCGATGCAATAATAAAATACCTTGAAGAGGAACTTTTTCATACCTTTGGCACTCCGGAAATGATAATATCACATAATGGATCGCAATTTAAATCTAACCAATTTAATAAATTATTACAAAATTATGGAATTAATCACGTTTACACAGCAGTGCATTCGCCCCAATCAAATGCTTCTGAGCGTGTGAATCGTTCAGTATTAGCTGCTGTACGGGCATATATAAAACATGACCAGAGTAATTGGGATGAATATCTTAGCAGTATCAGTTGCGCCCTAAGGTCAGCGGTACATGCTTCAATAGGTACTTCACCTTATTACATGGCATTTGGTCAACATATGATCACAAATGGCATATCTTATGCCCTGCTGCGAAAATTGGAGATGCTAGATGACAGATCCATTCAATTTGATAGAAAAGATTCATTTGATATTATTAGAGCTCGAGCTGCAAAATGTGTATCTAAACAACAAGAACGAAATGAGAAAACCTATAATCTTCGTTCAAGGGAAATTAATTTTGCTGTTGGACAGGAAGTCTTCAGGAGAAATTTCGGTCAAAGCAATTTCGAAAAGGGATATAACGCTAAATTGGCTCCACCATTTCTTAAGGCTAGAATACGGAAGAAAACGGGAACGTGCTATTGTCAATTGGAGGATCTGAGTGGACGTTTACTTGGGGTATATCATGCAAAGGACCTTCGGCAATAGGCAGGTTAACATACCACCTTAAATGTTTATTTTTTCTAAGCATTACTTATTTATGCTACAAGCGACATCAACTTTGTTGCTGGTTTTCAGCTACAAATCTGATTTTGGCAGGGGGTAATGTAGTGGCGCTTGTAGCAAGAGAGATATTTCGTAATATTTTCGTATTTTAAAATTTTTGTTTGAATCTGTAACAGTTGAATCAGAAGAGGGATTTTTTTTTTGTTATGTGAATTAACATTTAAGTACATTAATACCACTCTGCGTTTTGTTCATGCATTTTTGTCAATGTTAATGCAGTTCTGAGTATTTGGTATGAAGTTAGTGGTTTATGTTTTATGCTGAATATATGTATGTATGTATTCTAACACCACTTTTCCAACCTGTTAGCATTTCGTGGGGGTATAAAAGGGCTAACTGTAGCAAGACCTGTCCATTTTTTCTTAGACAATTTTAATACTTTTAATTGGTAAGAATCTCATTTTCATTTACTTCATAAAATATGTTTGTTTGTTAGATATTGGCAAAGAAAAAGTTTAATACATTTTTAATTTGCTATAGTTGCGACTGTTTGCTACTTAAAGCTGTTTTACATTATCCCACAAAGTCTTTAGTAATTTACGAAAATGCGACCCTGTCATGATAAGGTGTTATTGTTTTTTGAAAATGTTCAAAGAATAATTAGATCAGGGATGCATTTTTGAAAAATACGTAAGACTTTGTGGGATAGTGTGTAACGGCCTTTAGAGACAGGATTTTGGCTAAGGATAAAGAGTTTTTGGGAAGAGCCTTTGGGGTTAAGCCTAGCTAAATAGATTTTCTTTGGATGGTCCTGAATGAGCCAACATAAAAGGAACAACAACAACAAGTGCGGTAAAATAAAAAGTGAAAAGTGAAAGGATTTTTTTTACTAAATAAGTGTGAATTTATTTTAAAACTTAAGCCTTAAAAATTAAAATCACATAAAAGGATATACATACAAATACACAATAGTAAAAAAATCTGCCATTGATAAAAAGAATATAAGGGAACACAAAAAAAATTAAAGATTTGTCTACTTACGAATTAAAATCATTAAAATATTTAATGAAAAATAACCTTAATCCTAATATCACAGTGAAATATTGCGCAAGTGTCAGAAAAATAAGCAAATCTCGTGTAAATCTGAAAATTTAGCATGTATTTATTATTTTGAACAAAGAAAATAAAAATAAAATTTAGCTTGAAATTCGCGTGGCATAGTGTTCGATTCCAATTTTTTTTATCTCAAACTTAATCCTTAAATGTATGCGGGAATATAATTTGTTTTGCCTTGCTTTAAAAACAATTTTTTTTAATATCTTTCTTTAATTTAATATCTTTAAAAACTTTTTTTATTTCTTATTAAACAAATCTAAATTGCGGTAGTAAAAACTATATAAGGCTGAAATATTAAGAAAATAATATAAAAGAAGTGTCAAAAGACAAAGTGTAAATGCTAATTAATTAATCCAATTGAAAAAAAAGACATTTTTATGAGTAAATAATTTGTTAATAACAATTTAGTGAGATTTACGGCGATGTACAAAAAAATATTAAAAACAAAAGTATTTTTTTTTATCAAAATGAATAAAGTTTTTTTTGTTACTTAATAAATTTTATTTGAATATAAATTTTAAAATTGGGGGAAAAATACAATTTAACTTTAAATGGAACATATTCCCATAAAATACTGCTAAAATCCATATGTTACGTTTCCTCACAACAACAAGCAAATTTCCGGCTGAAAGATCTTTCAACGATGGAGCACTAACATGTATGTAAGTCATTTTGTTTTTTTTCTATTTCCTAATCCAAATTTGTATGAATGTATCTATCGTTAAAAATTACCAAGTAAAGACTAAAGTCAAATAAAATTTATGTACTTTGTTTCGTTCGGTTAATAACATCAATTGCGGTAACATTGCTCTGTAAAAGAAAAATGTTAAGTAATTGGTAAAACGATAAATACACATACAAATTTGGTTTCTATTTAAATTATTAAAAAAATGGAATTTTCGTATCGAAAATAAAAAAATAATTAATTTAAGTGCAAGAACGTCGCGAAAATGTTATGAATTAGATTTTTTATTAAAGAAAATGCATTTATTTATCTAATTATTTAACTGCAGTTCTTCTTCTTTTAATTCTTAAAATAAATATTTACAAAAGCAAAAAAAAATGAATTCGCCGTAAACTTGCATGGAAATTTATCCACCACAATAAATCATTTTTACCTCAATTGAGCTAGTGCTGTTAAGCGATTTTTTTTATTAAAACTTTACATAAAAACAAATTGCCTTCATAATACGTTTTAAATGAAACAAAAGGATTTTTTTTATTTTGGTAAAGCAATTACTTTACTAATTATAATTAAGCTTAAAATAAAAATCGGGTTTCTAAATGGTTTTTAAGTAAATTTTTATCCGACTGATTTTGTGTTTAAAAAATGTTTTTTAAATAAAAAAAAAAAAAAAATCTAAAAATATTGGGGATACGGGATCGAATCCTGCAGATGACCTAATTTTATTTAACTATTTTTTCAATTTCTTTTTATTATTTTATATTTATGTATTTCATTATTTGTTGGTAGACGAGTTGGATACCTAAATAAAATTTTTGTTTCAGCTTTTTTTTTGTGATTTTTCCTTAAAAATAATTTTTATTCGGTTTCTGATTAATTTGTTTTTGTAGTTTTTGAAAATGAAAAATAATTTTCTATACACCTTAAATTTTTGGATAAAATCGTTGACTTTAACTTAGATTCTAAAATAGGTATTAATAACTAACTTAAGTTAGTAGTAATGTTTTTTTTCTCTTAATAAATAATTATAAACATGAATTTTTAAATTAAACTGTTTTTGATTTCCACAAAGCTACTGGTAGAGGTAAATTGATATGTTTGGGATCATGAAATATTATAATTTTACGAGATTTTCATGATCATGGTTGGGAGGGTTATTAAAGTTGTGGCAACATCAATCACAACAAATAAAATAATGAAGGTTATAGGATATTTTAATTTCGATTTAAGATTGTCTTTTCCTGTCAGTAATTTTAGCATGCAAATTAAAATTTGTTTCTCTTTCTCTCTGTGGTTTTTTCTATTTAATTTATTATCGGGACATAGTAGACACGAATCCACTCATTAGCCGACTACTGCTATTATTGTTCGTAAAAAACTAAGAAAAATTTAGACCGTTACATGCTACACGACATGTCTTCGTTGTTTAACGACATGTTTTCGTTTTTAAACGAAGTTAAAACTAATCCTCTTGTGTATACAATGGAGTAGTTTTAAAACTACTCCTTTGTAGTCAAAAGATGGGTTGTATGGTCCTGCCCTATGACATCGTAATGTTAAATAGACCAAGTTTTTTCCATACGTTTGGGTTACTTTTGGACTAGTCCTAGTCCCTTGTGGGCTACTCTTTACACGCGTGTTTGGACTGGTCCTATTATTTGCAGGGCTGGTACTCACTAATACACAACCAAAAAAATTTTGGAAATCCTTGTTATAGACTCTCAATTGTTGTGTGTTGTGTTTTTTTTTTCACATGAAGTTATACACTGTGTTGATTTGTTTTCTTAAAATCAAACTACTGCTTAAAACCGAGTTGTTTGAAACCAACCACTGTTTTAACATTGATTCGGTTTTTCGTAATGTATTATTCGAACTGATTAAAAAAACACATTATTTAACACAACAATAACTTGGTGCGGAGAACTGTGAAAAAGAAACAAATGCATTCGTGCAGGGCTTTAGTATATACTACCATTCTATTGGACAAAAAACAGTACCAAAATGTGCAACTAATAAAAGTCGTTAAAAACCATACGTGTTTTAATTCGGAGTTTCCCACAGAGGCATGACGCACAGTGCTTTGTCCCCATATAACGAAGGGACATAAATAGAAGGAGTTGTCATAAATTTTTGAAATTTGGTACACAAGCATAAAATAGCTTAGTTAAGAAAAATAAGAATTTTTGGAGAAATCGGTCCAAAGACACGCCTACCTCCCATGTGTCCTGAAACGGAAAAATGTAATTTTAGCTTCAATAATGCCCATAAAACTACAAAAAATGGTCATGCTGATACACACACAACTAGCAACGTGTCTGTATATTTTCATTTAAATCTGAACAAGGACTCAAGGTCCTGCCATATATCCTTTTTCTTAAAAATGCTATAACACTTACAAAAATTGTCCAATCGTAATAAAATTTGGTGTGAAAATTGATATTTGTTAGATATATATGTATGCCAAATTTTGGTAGAATCCGATATTAATGTAAAAAATACAAAAACATCTTTTAATAAAAAATGAGTTAAAAACGCTTAAAATGCTCTTGCAAAAATAACAAGTAAGAAGTATAATATAGCCGGACCAGTATTTAAAAACAAAGTTCCTAGAGTGTAATCTATTTGGGGCCCATGGGCAATCATGGACCTGCCAGAACAAAATTATGTTATGAGGTTAAGATTCGTTTCAAGGTTCTTTCTGCCGAATATTATTTAGATTATTTAGACAGCCAGCCGGCCGGACGGATATCGTTAGATCGACTCAGAAAGTGATACTGAACCGATCTAACGAATTATTTTGAATTATTTCTTAAAAAAAATAACGGCACTAAGTCACATTTTGAAAACATTCTTTAAGCGATGAAAAACCAACGTCATCTTGTTGTTGCGGTATCATCTCTACCATTGCGGTATTGCCATATTATTGAAACCGCAATATAGATATTTTTCGCCATTTTGCTTACGTTAAAATTTTACAACGAGAAGCTAACGGAAGGAATAAAAATGTAAGATTAAATATTTAAAAAAAAAATAAAATTTAGTTTTGTTATTTAAAAAAATGTATTACAGGAATAATAAAAGAGATAAATACACAAGCAAATTACAATTAGAAGCAATGGTTGATTTAATGAAATTAAATCGAGACGTTGCTTGTGGTTTTAGTCAACGTGCCCTAGCAGAAATAAAAAAATTTTGGGAAGATTTAGCATTGACTCTAAATGGTTCCGGGAGCTTTTAAAAGATGCCAGTGGTTGGAGAAAGGTAACGCTGTTTTTAGAAACATTTTTCCAACTGGAGCATTAATTGTTCTTGTATTGTATTTAAGGTATGGACAGATTACAAAAGCGGTGTAAAAAAGAAACTGTCGAAGAATAGACAGCTTTTAAGTGGAACAGGTGGAGGTCCGTACAGAGAAATTCCACTAAATGAAACAGAAGAAGAGGTTAGCGCTCTTTTAAGCTGAAGGTCCACACCATGCGTTTATGCGTCTGTCCTTTTTATGCATCTGGCAAAAAAGTAGAATCAGTGTAATTGTATATGACAAGTTACACAGAAAATCGCATAGAATGCATAGTTGTATCAACGCATGAAAGTAGGTTGACTTTCTACTTTTGTATCCGTCGCATGTGTGGTGAAAAAAAGTCGGCTGTTATTGACGGCCATGGATGACAATTCATATTTTAATTTTAATGTTATCGATAAATATGTTTGTGTGGTGGATTACTTTTTACTATTTTTTGGCATTAAAAAAGGTTTTTAATAAGAGAAAAAGCTTTCGTAGTAAAGATTGTATAAACTTTAAAGAATAAAATGCATTAAAATTAATTTAAAGCACAATTTTACCACGAACAAAATTGCCATTCTAGTTATCGATTACTTTTATGTTCTGAGTGTAATCTTTGTTGTGTTTATAATTTTTTGAACAAATGCCATGAACTGGAAACTTATTGATACTGTGAAAATTCACGAATTTTTTTATAATAAAAGCTTACTCCTCTACGATATCTTTTAAAATATCAATTACACTTTCTATTTTTGCCAAAAATGTTTTTAATTAATAAACATGTTAGCACAACAGCTGATAAAAAAACAAATTTGGCGCATAAAACGCATGACATGTAACTAGAATTTAGAAACGCATAAAATGCACAAAAAGTATCATACGCATCTGCGCATGAACGCATGGTGTGGACCAAGGCCTATCGAATAGGTCTGCTTACTTCTACAACAATACAACAACACAAAAAACAACAGGCATTATGCTTGTGTAAAATTCCCCGCCGTTGTCAAAATCTTACTACTACATAGGCGAAACAAAAGGAAAAATGTGTTTTGTGTGCATGTATGTGTTGCAAACAACAAAAAACGTAAACAAAAATATACATGTATAAGGAAAATGTAAACAACTTTTGACATCGTTAAAGGAATAAAACAAATTAACATCTGGCTTCTTGCGCAGACCTATTGGATAGACTTTGGTGTGGACCTTCAGCTTTATAGAAACACAACAGGTGAATTAAACCATGGCATTCCTGTGGAAATGCGCTAATATTTAAACAGACCAGTGTGTGAGTGATATTTAAATCTAGTTATAATCAGAGTCAAAACCAAAAATATGTAATTTATCCTAACAAATACGAAATTACAAGGAAATAAATATGCATCTTTACGACTTCAATGACATACAAACATCCTAATAGTAACTTAGCAAAGACAAAGTCGCCACCGATCAGGAACTTTTGCCATAATCCTATCCATACATTCAGGCATGTCACAAAAATCAATTCCGATCAAAAGTGATTTGGTTTTATGTGAAGAAAGATACGAAATCACTTTCGGTCGGAATTGATTTAGGTCACAGGTCTGATTGACTTCACAAGAACACAATTTTAATGAATCTAAAAGAAAAGGGATTTTCGTAGCAAATAAGGAAAAATTGGTCGTAAAAGGAATTGGTGACATACAAATACATACGTGTAAAAGACAATAATGGTTGTGTGGTAGATGTTAGCGTTCACAATGTACTTTATTTACCCTAGTTGACCGTAAATCTGATATCTGTAAGTCAAATAATAGAATAATAGTAAATTTTGAAAATGAGAAATGTACAATTGCGTATTGAAATAATGGTTTTTAATAATTAATGTACCTGTTTAAATTTTACTTTTGTATACATTCTCATAAAGACATGTATGTACTAGAGGTCTGCATGTGTGCGTTTAAACGACACATCAATTCACATATCAAACTAGCAAGTAGTGTGTTTTTTTAGAATCACACCCAATTAATTGTGTGTAAGAAATAACCCATGTGTGCAAACAAAATATTAGTAAAAAGATGTTGCATTAAAAAGTGATACACACTTTTTAGAAGCAAATAGTAGTAGTTTTAAATATATTTTTTATTAAATGGAATTTTTATTAATTTAGCACTCTTACTTGTTTTTTTTTAATTATGTCACACAGTCACTATGTCTACCGAATTTAATCGTTTTGCCTTTGTATACAGGTTTTGTCATATTTTAAAATATTTTTTTTTATAATATTATTATTGTTTTTGTTTTTGCATATAAAAAATACTTTTATTATAACCATTTCATGTTATTACTTGTTTTGTTAAAATTTTAACTTTTCTCTTCACTTAACAAAATAAGAAAGTCAAGAAACACACGAATGATTAGTGTGTTTTTTAACTTCGCTTAGGTTTTTTTATTGTAATATGTATGAATTTGAGTTCATCAAACAATAAACAATAATAGAGAAACACACACAATTAGTGTAAGTGTGTGTGGCTAACTTTTTAATGAACGGTGTTGTGTTGATCTCTCATTTAAAATGATTGAGCGTGAATGACTCGCTCTAATTTTTTTACACATTTTATAAGCATATCAAATACACACACAGCATTCATTTGGCTACCAAATCATTTGTGCAGACCTCTAGTATGTACCCAATATACCAAAACCCTTTAGAAAAATATTATAATAAAGCTTGCGAGCATAAGCCTTAAGCTTTAAAAAGACTTGAGAAACTATAGAAAAACCCTTTTAAATTATTGTAGAATAATCAAAAAGGAACCCTCGTGATAATTGTACTGAAATAATTATTTATTAAGCTTATATTCTCAATTTTAGAAGAACCTTCTCCAAATAATATATTATTAAACTAAATAAAGAGAAGCTTATACCTACAATTGAAGAATAAGCTTATTTCAACAATTGTAGAATTAGCTTATGCCTACAATTGTAGAACTTGGTTATGCTTGCAAATAAGAAATTCTCATTTTCGGGAATTCGATGTGATTTGAAAACAAGTGAAATTGACAACATAGTGCTTTTATAATTTTATATGAATCTAGCTCACATTAAAAAAAATCTATTTCACATTTTTTCACTCGTTTCAAATCATGTATTTTTTTTTTAAAACTTTACATAAAAACAAATTGCCTTCATAATACGTTTTAAATGAAACAAAAGGATTTTTTTTATTTTGGTAAAGCAATTACTTTACTAATTATAATTAAGCTTAAAATAAAAATCGGGTTTCTAAATGGTTTTTAAGTAATGTATTATTCGAACTGATTAAAAAAAACACATTATTTGACACAACAATAACTTGGTGCGGAGAACTGTGAAAAAGAAACAAATGCATTCGTGCAGGGCTTTAGTATATACTACCATTCTATTGGACAAAAAACAGTACCAAAATGTGCAACTAATAAAAGTCGTTAAAAACCATACGTGTTTTAATTCGGAGTTTCCCACAGAGGCATGACGCACAGTGCTTTGTCCCCATATAACGAAGGGACATAAATAGAAGGAGTTGTCATAAATTTTTGAAATTTGGTACACTAGCATAAAATAGCTTAGTTAAGAAAAATAAGAATTTTTGGAGAAATCGGTCCAAAGACACGCCTACCTCCCATGTGTCCTGAAACGGAAAAATGTAATTTTAGCTTCAATAATGCCCATTAAACTACAAAAAATGGTCATGCTGATACACACACAACTAGCAACGTGTCTGTATATTTTCATTTAAATCTGAACAAGGACTCAAGGTCCTGCCATATATCCTTTTTCTTAAAAATGCTATAACACTTACAAAAATTTTCCAATCGTAATAAAATTTGGTGTGAAAATTGATATTTGTTAGATATATATGTATGCCAAATTTTGGTAGAATCCGATATTAATGTAAAAAATACAAAAACATCTTTTAATAAAAAATGAGTTAAAAACGCTTAAAATGCTCTTGCAAAAATAACAAGTAAGAAGTATAATATAGCCGGACCAGTATTTAAAAACAAAGTTCCTAGAGTGTAATCTATTTGGGGCCCATGGGCAATCATGGACCTGCCAGAACAAAATTATGTTATGAGGTTAAGATTCGTTTCAAGGTTCTTTCTGCCGAATATTATTTAGATTATTTAGACAGCCAGCCGGCCGGACGGATATCGTTAGATCGACTCAGAAAGTGATACTGAACCGATCTAACGAATTATTTTGAATTATTTCTTAAAAAAAATAACGGCACTAAGTCACATTTTGAAAACATTCTTTAAGCGATGAAAAACCAACGTCATCTTGTTGTTGCGGTATCATCTCTACCATTGCGGTATTGCCATATTATTGAAACCGCAATATAGATATTTTTCGCCATTTTGCTTACGTTAAAATTTTACAACGAGAAGCTAACGGAAGGAATAAAAATGTAAGATTAAATATTTAAAAAAAAAATAAAATTTAGTTTTGTTATTTAAAAAAATGTATTACAGGAATAATAAAAGAGATAAATACACAAGCAAATTACAATTAGAAGCAATGGTTGATTTAATGAAATTAAATCGAGACGTTGCTTGTGGTTTTAGTCAACGTGCCCCAGCAGAAATAAAAAAATTTTGGGAAGATTTAGCATTGACTCTAAATGGTTCCGGGAGCTTTTAAAAGATGCCAGTGGTTGGAGAAAGGTAACGCTGTTTTTAGAAACATTTTTCCAACGGGAGCATTAATTGTTCTTGTATTGTATTTAAGGTATGGACAGATTACAAAAGCGGTGTAAAAAAGAAACTGTCGAAGAATAGACAGCTTTTAAGTGGAACAGGTGGAGGTCCGTACAGAAAAATTCCACTAAATGAAACAGAAGAAAAGGTTAGCGCTCTTTTAAGCTGAAGGTCCACACCATGCGTTTATGCGTCTGTCCTTTTTATGCATCTGACAAAAAAGTAGAATCAGTGTAATTGTATATGACAAGTTACACAGAAAATCGCATAGAATGCATAGTTGTATCAACGCATGAAAGTAGGTTGACTTTCTACTTTTGTATCCGCCGCATGTGTGGTGAAAAAAAGTCGGCTGTTATTGACGGCCATGGATGACAATTCATATTTTAATTTTAATGTTATCGATAAATATGTTTGTGTGGTGGATTACTTTTTACTATTTTTTGGCATTAAAAAAGGTTTTTAATAAGAGAAAAAGCTTTCGTAATAAAGATTGTATAAACTTTAAAGAATAAAATGCATTTAAATTAATTTAAAGCACAATTTTACCACGAACACAATTGCCATTCTAGTTATCGATTACTTTTATGTTCTGAGTGTAATCTTTGTTGTGTTTATAATTTTTTGAACAAATGCCATGAACTGGAAACTTATTGATACTGTGAAAATTCACGAATTTTTTTATAATAAAAGCTTACTCCTCTACGATATCTTTTAAACTATCAATTACACTTTCTATTTTTGCCAAAAATGTTTTTAATTAATAAACATGTTAGCACAACAGCTGATAAAAAAAACAAATTTGGCGCATAAAACGCATGACATGTAACTAGAATTTAGAAACGCATAAAATGCACAAAAAGTATCATACGCATCTGCGCATGAACGCATGGTGTGGACCAAGGCCTATCGAATAGGTCTGCTTACTTCTACAACAATACAACAACACAAAAAACAACAGGCATTATGCTTGTGTAAAATTCCCCGCCGTTGTCAAAATCTTACTACTAGATAGGCGAAACAAAAGGAAAAATGTGTTTTGTGTGCATGTATGTGTTGCAAACAACAAAAAACGTAAACAAAAATATACATGTATAAGGAAAATGTAAACAACTTTTGACATCGTTAAAGGAATAAAACAAATTAACATCTGGCTTCTTGCGCAGACCTATTGGATAGACTTTGGTGTGGACCTTCAGCTTTATAGAAACACAACAGGTGAATTAAACCATGGCATTCCTGTGGAAATGCGCTAATATTTAAACAGACCAGTGTGTGAGTGATATTTAAATCTAGTTATAATCAGAGTCAAAACCAAAAATATGTAATTTATCCTAACAAATACGAAATTACAAGGAAATAAATATGCATCTTTACGACTTCAATGACATACAAACATCCTAATAGTAACTTAGCAAAGACAAAGTCGCCACCGATCAGGAACTTTTGCCATAATCCTATCCATCCATTCAGGCATGTCACAAAAATCAATTCCGATCAAAAGTGATTTGGTTTTATGTGAAGAAAGATACGAAATCACTTTCGGTCGGAATTGATTTAGGTCACAGGTCTGATTGACTTCACAAGAACACAATTTTAATGAATCTAAAAGAAAAGGGATTTTCGTAGCAAATAAGGAAAAATTGGTCGTAAAAGGAATTGGTGACATACAAATACATACGTGTAAAAGACAATAATGGTTGTGTGGTAGATGTTAGCATTCACAATGTACTTTATGTACCCTAGTTGACCGTAAATCTGATATCTGTAAGTCAAATAATAGAATAATAGTAAATTTTGAAAATGAGAAATGTACAATTGCGTATTGAAATAATGGTTTTTAATAATTAATGTACCTGTTTAAATTTTACTTTTGTATTCATTCTCATAAAGACATGTATGTACTAGAGGTCTGCTTGTGTGCGTTTAAACGACACATCAATTCACATATCAAACTAGCAAGTAGTGTGTTTTTTTAGAATCACACACAATTAATTGTGTGTAAGAAATAACCCATGTGTGCAAACAAAATATTAGTAAAAAGATGTTGCATTAAAAAGTGATACAAACTTTTTAGAAGCAAATAGTAGTAGTTTTAAATATATTTTTTATTAAATGGAATTTTTATTAATTTAGCACTCTTACTTGTTTTTTTTTAATTATGTCACACAGTCACTATGTCTACCGAATTTAATCGTTTTGCCTTTGTATACAGGTTTTGTCATATTTTAAAATATTTTTTTTTATAATATTATTATTGTTTTTGTTTTTGCATATAAAAAATACTTTTATTACAACCATTTCATGTTATTACTTGTTTTGTTAAAATTTTAACTTTTCTCTTCACTTAACAAAATAAGAAAGTCAAGAAACACACGAATGATTAGTGTGTTTTTTAACTTCGCTTAGGTTTTTTTATTGTAATATGTATGAATTTGAGTTCATCAAACAATAAACAATAATAGAGAAACACACACAATTAGTGTAAGTGTGTGTGGCTAACTTTTTAATGAACGGTGTTGTGTTGATCTCTCATTTAAAATGATTGAGCGTGAATGACTCGCTCTAATTTTTTTACACATTTGATAAGCATATCAAATACACACACAGCATTCATTTGGCTACCAAATCATTTGTGCAGACCTCTAGTATGTACCCAATATACCAAAACCCTTTAGAAAAATATTATAATAAAGCTTGCGAGCATAAGCCTTAAGCTTCAAAAAGACTTGAGAAACTATAGAAAAACCCTTTTAAATTATTGTAGAATAATCAAAAAGGAACCCTCGTGATAATAGTACTGAAATAATTATTTATTAAGCTTATATTCTCAATTTTAGAAGAACCTTCTCCAAATAATATATTATTAAACTAAATAAAGAGAAGCTTATACCTACAATTGAAGAATAATCTTATTTCAACAATTGTAGAATTAGCTTATGCCTACAATTGTAGAACTTGGTTATGCTTGCAAATAAGAAATTCTCATTTTCGGGAATTCGATGTGATTTGAAAACAAGTGAAATTGACAACATAGTGCTTTTATAATTTTATATGAATCTAGCTCACATTAAAAAAAATCTATTTCACATTTTTTCACTCGTTTCAAATCATGTATTTTTTTTTTTATCAATTCATTTTTATTTAATTCAATTAAATTTAAATTAAAAAATACATACTTATAACAAACAGAAAAAAATTAATTCTAATTAAAAAAAAATTTATAATTTATTGTTCTTTTGGCTTACTATTGCCACCTTCAGTAAAAGTTTTGTACTTTAAACGCAATTGTTGACGGGACTTGGCGAACTGAAAAAAAGTTTTTGTGCTTTTTATAAATTCATCTTCGGTTTTTCCGAACCCTATTGCTACATCTGTAAAACAATAAAATTTAATGTATTATAAGGTAAATTATTATTATTCTTGTTTTATTATCTTCTTACTTCGAATAGCTTTCGCAGTACTAAGACTACGGACACTCTTTTTCTGTTCAGTACCCTTCCAACATAATTTTTCCGCCAGTTCATCATTAAAAAGCTTCCGCCAAAAATTTTTTACAAAACTCGCAGCTTTGGCTACCGACGACAAGTCTTTCTCCTTAAAAAATAAAGAAAAAAATCCTTTAACGGCATTCATAGTTGAAAAAAAGGAAAAAGTTAAAATTGTTCCCAAAAAAACGAAACTTTTCGGATAAACCAAAAAAAAAAAATCAAAAATATCAAAATAAAAAAAGTATTCTTTTTAAAAACGAAGACATTTAAGTTTTTATTGGTTAAATATACTTTTTTTGAAAATTATAAATTTTTTACAAATATAATTTTTTGGTAGATTTCGATTATAGTTGACCCCTTTTGTTTATATGATAAATGTGATTTTGTTCAGCTTTAGGCCATCCAAAAAATAATGGATGGCCTATAGCTAGCGAAAATTTAACTTTTTTCTGCACCCACATATTTTTAGAAATATATATGTACATCAGCTTTGCAGTTCATAATAGTTTTTAAAAATAAAAGTAAAAAGAATTGCTACACTTACAAAGGTAGAATATGCATCAGCATCTTCTTGAATTTTATTTTCAAAATCAAGGAACTCCTCCATATTTTTGAATTGGAATTTTTTTGGTAATTGCTTTGTCTTGCTTCAGTTCCTTGACTTCATTTTTTAGGCTCTGCATTTTATTGGTTAGTCTTAGGAACATATGTAGGTTGGAGAGCAGACACCACATGATTTGCAATTTCTAAATTATATTTGAAAAAAAAAAAAATATTCGTTGGATTAATAATAATTACAATTTAAGTATTTATTTACCAGAAGATGTTAGCACGTCTGCACATAAAACATTATGGTGTTGATTTATGGAACTATTGAAGGATGATTGCAATGTTATAAGATTTTGTTAACTGGATGAAGATGTGCGGAACATATCGTTGAAATCAGCATTTTGTTTAGTCATTATGAATAACTGGAAAGAAAGTAAGTACATTACTTGTATCGCGTAGTGATATTATTATTAATTTTTTACTTACTTTTCACACTTTTTTAATTTGTTTTTATTTATTTTTTAAGAGCCACAATCTTTTAAAATAAAATTAACAATGACAATGATATTATTCAATGATTAACTGACAGAAAAATCAACGAGACTTTAAAAACATTTTAGCAATAGGCCTTTTATAATCATACTTACAATGCTATTGAGCAAATACAAAATATGACAAGCATGTTTAATATTTATTTATTGTAAACTATTTATTATATACTATGTTTAAAAACATATTGTGAAGGATAATAGTTTCTCAAACATGATTAGAAAAAACTTTAGTATTTTTTTTAAAAAAGCTTCTTCTATAGTACTATTATACTTTACATATTTTTTGGTCTGTTGGGTATGTTTCTTATGTAATAATACTTTTTTATTAATTCTAATTAAAACTTATCTAACAAAAGGTTATGTGACTGGGCACCCAAGAAAATTAAATTACATTAAAAAAAAGATTTTAAGAAAAATGGAATTTTGCAAATCAATTAAACAATTATCTGGGGAGTCTGATTGGCCTTTTTGGAAAAGGAATGGGAGAGATCTCCTTGAGTTTTATGAGGGAGCTTTGGATTTAGTTGAGAAGAAACTGACAAAGCCATATCCCTTAATAAGTGGAGCAACTGATACCCAAGAACGAGAAAGCAAAAAACAGTGTGAGTTTTTAGAAAAGCAAATTGTTATGCTAAAAGTATTATTACAATCAAAATTACTGATGAAATCTATCAAAAGGAAATAGATAAGGATTGCGCTTTTGAGATGTGGAGAGCTTTAAAGCAATAATTTGAAGCAACTTCAAAAGATCAGCTTTTCAAAATGTGTACAGAATTATTTTCATTTCATTGGAATAGCAACCAAGATGTCTCAACGCATATTTTAAAATTAAAAAATTATTTAATGAAATAAATATTGGCTTACAATTGAAAATCCGTTACCAGCACTAAGTTAAACTTTACAAACATCCGGATAGTATGTAATTCTCTTCATTTGACTCACCATTTAAATTAATTTTCCCACATATAAGTAATTGTTTCACAAAAAAAAATAGTCTATTGCCCTTCTTACTTCAATGTGATGTCTCTTATTGTAGTTTTATTAAGAAAGCTCCCAGTTACAGGATATGAAATCGATAACCCTCATGCCCTGCACTATTCATTTTTGCAAGCCTGTCTTTTTTTATCTTAAAGATTGGCAGTATTGTTCTGCTATCAACTTCGGTTGAAAAATTAAGATAACGTGAAAAAAAGAAGATTATTTATTTACATTTCTAGTTGGTTTAAAAAAACAACATAAATTCTTGTTTTCGTTTATTAATAATATAAAAAAGAACTAAACAAATCAGAATTTCGTGGAATAGAAGTGAGTATTACCATTTATCATAATTATAATATGCAATTCATATTTTCTTATAATTATAGTGCAATATTGTTGTTCGTGGCCGTCACAAAGCCGGTTCATTGTAAGAGTTTTATGAATATAATGAATTGGGAAAAAGGTCGCGGAATTCATCGAGTTCAATTGAAATGAGCCACCAAGCCTGTGGCAAAACATCATTAAGGTCGCAGGCTGGCATAATAAACGCAAATATTCGAACATTACACCCTTAAAATTTCTGACGTTAGACTACCTGTCTGTCAATAAAGGAATTTTGTCTTACGATAAGTATAATAATTACCATGTTGGTTTTACTTATTGTGTGTATTTCTACCTAGAATTGTTTGGATTTTTCCCCGTGGCGTAGGCACTAACGCGAATCCTAAAAAGCAGTGGACGTATGTCATGCAAATGATAGCCATTTCATATATAGAAATATGAGTGTATAAAATACGAAGGTATTGATAAAAATCAACATCTCATTTTTCATTATAAACAAAAGTCAGAAAAAATATTTGCAGTCAACAAAAGTGTGTATGTACATACATATGTACATATGCATTTAATGATCAAAAAGAACAAAATTTGACTATATGTGAACAAATACAATTCCCCTTTTTACTGATTGCAGATTTGGAGGGTAATTGAAGATTGACCGTTTGAATTACCGTCTATTTTACGACGGCATAAACAAGTCACTGTCTACTACAAAAAACAGCAAATCAACAAACAGGTAAGTCTCAGGCTATTATTTTGTTTAGAAATTTTGTTTTTTTCAAATGCGTTTACAATTTACATTGATTATTTTATTTTTTTTTGAATACGGCACACAAAAAATATTTTCGATATTAGAATGAAATAGGTATTTAAAAAAATTAATACCATATTGGTCGATGCTCTTTTTTTTTTTGCAATTTTGATTGTTTACCATCCCATTGGTGTCGAAAATACGATTTATGAAAGGACTAGAATAATTGTGGGTGAGGTTTTTCCCTACACTTTTTAAAATATTGTTTTAATTTTCAAAAAAAAGATTTGTGCAAGTTCGTAGTAAGGAAAAAAGGTCAGATAAATTGGGTATGTCTTTTCCTAATTTATTTTTTTAATTTTTTTCATAAACAGCCTAAATTACAGATGATCACAGTATGCGTGAGTTATGTACACTTTAAAGTATAACATATGAAACTAGTTACTCATGAGCTACACCCTATAGCAGAAATTATTCACAAAATGTGTAATTACCTATGGCTATGCAACACTGATTGTATCTAAATTTCACTGTTTCAGATGTTGTGCATGAAATACACCAATTAGTCGACCCTTCAAGTCTTCCACTTCGTACTGATTGCTACCTATAGATTTTCTTATTCTACATTTTAGCCACGGATGACAAAGTTTTGCATTTATGCCTTTTTTAAAACAGCTTTGTACAAAGTTTTTGCGAAATACTTCTTGTCCAGGTTTAAATGACACACATCTACTTCTTTTGTTATATGATTTGGTGTTTCTTTCGTACGCCTCATGCATTTTCCTAGTTATCCTGTCGTGAATTAGTTTCATCTGTTCAGACTTCGGAAGTATTGTTATTTCACCCTCATCAATGGCATTAAGTTTTTTCAATATTTCATAAGCTTGTGCATGTGTAATCATATTGTATCCCGTGAGTGCAAAATATGGTGTTACTCCTATTGAAGCATGGATAGTCGATCGCAAACAACATTCGATTTTTGAAAGATTTTCATCCCACCGGGATTGGTCTTTTTGTATGTAATTTCGAATGTTTACTAAAATCGATTGGTTAACTCTTTCACTGGCGTTAGCCTGAGGTGAGTGAATGGCCGATCTCATATGAATAATTCCATACGAGCTTAAAAGTTCTCTAAACGATTCTGAAACAAATTGTTTGCCGTTATCGGAATGAAGTATTTCGGGCACTCCAAATTTATGAAATACTTCGTCGATTAAGAATTTATTCACAGCTCTTGCCGAGGCCTTTGGCAGCGCCTTTAATAACACAAATTTTGTTTTATGATCTAACACAATAAAGATAAAAGTGTTACCTGTCTTAGATCTTGGGTAAGGACCAAGAAAATCAACATAGACTTTTTGGAACGGTCTATGAGTTATTGCCTCTTTTCCCATTGTAGGTCTCAATGTTTGTTTCGGGTGTTTTGTTGCTTTACAGGTATCACATTCAGCAATAAAGTTTCTGATTTGTTTAACCATACCGGGCCAGAAAAAAAATTCTCTTACGTTAAATAGTGTTTTTGACGTCCCACCATGAGCTGTATTGTTTTCATGAGATTTTTTTATTACTTCGTTTGTTAGACTCGTAGGTAACCAAATTTTCCAACAGTCTTCTTCGTTTTCAGCTTCATCTATATTAAAGTGAACTCTTTTATAAACTATGTCTTCTACAACTTTAAGATCAGGGAGTCTATTTTGGTTTTGCTGGATTGTGTCTATTAGTGAGCGATATTCTGAACATCCGAATTCATCAGCGTTAAAATCTATGATAGTGTTAATTGCTGTGATTTCTTCCATGTCTAATCTAGATAGCATGTCTGGCACTATATTTTTACTTCCCTTTCTGTGTTCTATGTCGAATTTGTAGCGTTGTAGTTTTAAGCTCCATCGAGCTAGACGTCCATTCAGGTCTTGTTGCTTCATCAGCCATTTAAGACTAGAGTGATCCGTAATGACGGTAAAATCCATTAATTCGATGTATGGGCGAAATCTTTCTATGGCGAGGATAACCGCAAGGCATTCTTTTTCTGTTGTTGAATAGTTTTTTTGGGCAGTGTTTAGCTTTTTCGAGAAGAACTCTATGGGATGTTCTTCACTATCGTCGTCTTTTTGAAAAAGTACTGCTCCGATTCCCACGTTAGAAGCATCACACTGTACAAAAAATGGTCTTTCGTAATTAGGGCTTGATAGTATGGGACTGGAAACTAATCTTTGTTTTAGTTCCTCAAATGATTTTATAGCTTCTGGTGTTAGTACAAACTTTGCAGATTTTCTTAACGTATCAGTAAGAGGTGATGTTAAAGTTGAGAAATCCTGTATGAACCTACGATACCATCCAACTGTACCAAGAAATTTTCTAACATCCTTTTGGCTCTTAGGAGGTTTTATATTTAATATTGCGTCGACTTTGCTCAGGTCCGGCTTGAGCTTTCCGCCACCTACTATATAGCCTAAATAACGCAGTTCTTTATAGCAAAATTTTGATTTTTGCATGTTGATAGTGAGTCCTGCGGCTGTGAGTTTTTCTCCTACGACTTTTAACATTTGCATGTGTGTATGGAAATCTGGTGACACAACGAGTTAATCGTCCAGGTAGACAAATACACGGTCTTTTAAATCAGATGGAATTACTTTGTCCATGAGTCGGCAAAGACGTTGAGCAGCATTACACAATCCGAAGGGCATAACTTTGAATTGGTAATGAGGTCTACCTTGGACCGTAAATGCCGTTTTGGACCTAGCTGAATCTTCGAGCGGAATCTGCCAAAATGCGTCTTTAAGATCTATGGCCGATATATAATGGGTGTCACCTAGTCTAGCCAATAATCCATCAATATTGGGGAGTGGATACGCGTCCTTTTTGGTTACTTTATTTAATTCACGAGCGTCTAAACATAATCGATTTTTATTAGGCTTAATGACAAGTGTAGTTCTGTTATTCCACTCGGCATTGGTAGCGACTTCAATGACGTCCAATTTAAGCATTCTGTCCAATTCCTCATAGGTAAGCTTTTGAATTGCTGGACTTACGGGATAATGACGCATTTTCTTTGCCGGCGCTTCGCCTGTATCGATCGTGTGTGTTTCGAGATGCGTTTTACCAAGTCCGTATTTGGTGTAACATTTAAACGATAATTTTACATATTCTAATATGGCGTTTTGTGCCGATGTAAGTTTATGACATTTTTGAAAGATTTTCATCCCACCGGGATTGGTCTTTTTGTATGTAATTTCGAATGTTTACTAAAATCGATTGGTTAACTCTTTCACTGGCGTTAGCCTGAGGTGAGTGAATGGCCGATCTCATATGAATAATTCCATACGAGCTTAAAAGTTCTCTAAACGATTCTGAAACAAATTGTTTGCCGTTATCGGAATGAAGTATTTCGGGCACTTCAAATTTATGAAATACTTCGTCGATTTAGAATTTATTCACAGCTCTTGCCGAGGCCTTTGGCAGCGCCTTTAATAACACAAATTTTGTTTTATGATCTAACACAATAAAGATAAAAGTGTTACCTGTCTTAGATCTTGGGTAAGGACCAAGAAAATCAACATAGACTTTTTGGAACGGTCTATGAGTTATTGCCTCTTTTCCCATTGTAGGTCTCAATGTTTGTTTCGGGTGTTTTGTTGCTTTACAGGTATCACATTCAGCAATAAAGTTTCTGATTTGTTTAACCATACCGGGCCAGAAAAAAAATTCTCTTACGTTAAATAGTGTTTTTGACGTCCCACCATGAGCTGTATTGTTTTCATGAGATTTTTTTATTACTTCGTTTGTTAGACTCGTAGGTAACCAAATTTTCCAACAGTCTTCTTCGTTTTCAGCTTCATCTATATTAAAGTGAACTCTTTTATAAACTATGTCTTCTACAACTTTAAGATCAGGGAGTCTATTTTGGTTTTGCTGGATTGTGTCTATTAGTGAGCGATATTCTGAACATCCGAATTCATCAGCGTTAAAATCTATGATAGTGTTAATTGCTGTGATTTCTTCCATGTCTAATCTAGATAGCATGTCTGGCACTATATTTTTACTTCCCTTTCTGTGTTCTATGTCGAATTTGTAGCGTTGTAGTTTTAAGCTCCATCGAGCTAGACGTCCATTCAGGTCTTGTTGCTTCATCAGCCATTTAAGACTAGAGTGATCCGTAATGACGGTAAAATCCATTAATTCGATGTATGGGCGAAATCTTTCTATGGCGAGGACAACCGCAAGGCATTCTTTTTCTGTTGTTGAATAGTTTTTTTGGGCAGTGTTTAGCTTTTTCGAGAAGAACTCTATGGGATGTTCTTCACTATCGTCGTCTTTTTGAAAAAGTACTGCTCCGATTCCCACGTTAGAAGCATCACACTGTACAAAAAATGGTCTTTCGTAATTAGGGCTTGATAGTATGGGACTGGAAACTAATCTTTGTTTTAGTTCCTCAAATGATTTTATAGCTTCTGGTGTTAGTACAAACTTTGCAGATTTTCTTAACGTATCAGTAAGAGGTGATGTTAAAGTAGAGAAATCCTGTATGAACCTACGATACCATCCAACTGTACCAAGAAATTTTCTAACATCCTTTTGGCTCTTAGGAGGTTTTATATTTAATATTGCGTCGACTTTGCTCAGGTCCGGCTTGAGCTTTCCGCCACCTACTATATAGCCTAAATAACGCAGTTCTTTATAGCAAAATTTTGATTTTTGCATGTTGATAGTGAGTCCTGCGGCTGTGAGTTTTTCTCCTACGACTTTTAACATTTGCATGTGTGTATGGAAATCTGGTGACACAACGAGTTTATCGTCCAGGTAGACAAATACACGGTCTTTTAAATCAGATGGAATTACTTTGTCCATGAGTCGGCAAAGACGTTGAGCAGCATTACACAATCCGAAGGGCATAACTTTGAATTGGTAATGAGGTCTACCTTGGACCGTAAATGCCGTTTTGGACCTAGCTGAATCTTCGAGCGGAATCTGCCAAAATGCGTCTTTAAGATCTATGGCCGATATATAATGGGTGTCACCTAGTCTAGCCAATAATCCATCAATATTGGGGAGTGGATACGCGTCCTTTTTGGTTACTTTATTTAATTCACGAGCGTCTAAACATAATCGATTTTTATTAGGCTTAATGACAAGTGTAGTTCTGTTATTCCACTCGGCATTGGTAGCGACTTCAATGACGTCCAATTTAAGCATTCTGTCCAATTCCTCATAGGTAAGCTTTTGAATTGCTGGACTTACGGGATAATGACGCATTTTCTTTGCCGGCGCTTCGCCTGTATCGATCGTGTGTGTTTCGAGATGCGTTTTACCAAGTCCGTATTTGGTGTAACATTTAAACGATAATTTTACATATTCTAATATGGCGTTTTGTTCCGATGTAAGTTTATGACATTTGGTCTCTGTTTCTTCAATTTCCATTTCATTAATTGTATCTGATTTAGTGCATATTTTAATTCCTAAACGTTGCCATATATCGTATCCTAAAATTAATTCTTGTTTTAGACCTGGGACTAGATATAAAATTATTTCCTCTGTTTTATCGCCACATTTTTTTGGCATTTTCTAGACAATTTTGGCCTAAGCAGCTTATAGATGCTCCACTGTCCATTAATCCTTTTAGTGTTAATCCATTTAGATTTATTTCCATATAAGGTCTTATATCAAAATTACAGGGCAGTATCGCTGACGCTATTTCTTTTCTCTCGGTTTTTCTTCTTTCGCATCTTCGTCGGGTTTGCAATGTTCTTTGTTTAAGGCCGGGTTTTGTTTCATCAAAAATGTCTGCTCTTCGTTTAAGATAATTTTCCAACCTTTTTTCATAAGGGATAATTTCCTTTAGCTTTCTTGCGTTTTCTTGTTGTATGTTATGACTTTTGTTGATTGAAGGATTTGTAAAGTATTCATTTTTTTTATTTGAAAAGAAAATTGTCATTCACTGGAGCTGGTTTGGTTGCGAACATGTTGGTCCAGCTTTCAACACATTCTTTTGGAGGTTTCCCTTACATTTCGGACAATTTGGGGTTATAACGTTGTCGAACCCACACCTATAGCAAAAAAGATTTCTCTGCGTCAAAGTACAGTCGACGAAAGAATGTCCTGGAATTTTACAATTCCAACAATTCATCGGTTTACAAGAACTACTTAGATGTTGATCACCTCGATCTCATACTGACCATTTTCTTCAGGTATTTCTTCATAACCTAGCTCATTCACTCTTCTTAAATTGTGTGGTTGTTGACGAAATTGGGTTCTTTTTGAAAGATTGCGTTCGGCTCGGCGACACTCTTCTAAAAGTTGATCCATGCTGGTTATGTCCATTGGGAACAAAAGTTGTGCCACACCGTCTTTCAAATTATCTTTAACTAATCTAACTAGCTCATATTCAGGAATGGAAAATCTTAACTGGTTTTGTAGTTTTATGATTTTGGCAATAAAATTGTCGGCGGATTCTGATTGATGTTGTCGCCTTTCCATGATTTTTCTTTGAATCTCAAAGTCGCTTTCATAACGCCTAAATTTCCGAAGAAGATGGTACTTAAGGTGACCCCATTCACACAATGGGTTTTGTCTTCGAAAGTCCCAAAACCATTGTTGAGCATTTCCGGTAAGGAGGTGGTGAAAACCTTTCATGAACACATTGCATGGGCACTGATAATCTTCACGAAGTGCTTCTATGCGAAAAACAAAATCTTCCACGCTGATTGATTGGTTACTTCCTTCAAACTTAACGCCCCATTTTTCCATCTGTAAAGGTGTATTATGAAAAGAACCGATATTAAGATGTTGTGGGACATATTGAGGTTGAGGTGGTTGATGTTGTGGTGTTATAAATGTTTGATCTGCATAATTCGGACGATTATTACGATTTTGGTTGGGAAAATGGTTACAATTAGCATTTCTGTTTCGAATGTCTGGATGGTTTCCAAATGTGGAATTTATGTCCGATCTTAATGACTCACGAATTATTTGTGGTACTATAGCCATAAGGTCTTCCTGCATCCGTCTCATAATTGTAGCTTGTGCCGCTCCCACTGATGCACTGACGTATTCCCGTAGTGATAAACCATCTTCGTTAACTGCCATGCTCGGACTTATTTCTTCGTTGAGTGTTGGCATCTGAGATTGTTGTCTTACTCTATTAGAACCTTGTTGCGCTATACCTTGAGCTGTCAAACTGCTATATTCCGGTGAACGTATCGTACTGGCTGTCTCAGGCGATGATGTTGTCTGGGGACCTAATCCTGGTGGAAATTGCAAAGACAGTAATGGAGTTACCACGTTAGCACTTGTATACACTGGGGGATTATTATTTGAGGACTGTTGATTTAGAGAGGTTGTTGTCGTCGTAGTGAAATTCGCAGCTGTGCCCAAACTGGTATTTTTATTGGTTGCTGTTTTATTAGATCGGGTGTTATTCGAAGCAGTGGCCATTCTAAATCTAAAATTTTTACCCCGCCTTTCTGTTTTCCTACTAAAAATATTATGTATTTCTGTACCTAAGAGTCTCTCTTTCACCCTGTACCGCTAATCTTTCGCATCAAAACGTATCCGACGATAAAAATAATATAAGTAGAATAGAATTTTCGAAATGAGAAAATAGAATAAAAAAAAATTTCGAGTATTATATGAAGAAACGTAGAGATTCGTCTTACTTAAGTTGTTAGTAAATTCAAACAAATAACATAAAACAATTTAATTTTAGGCATATAATATATAAGATTAATTTTAACAATCTGATGTCGAAAAAATTCAAAATCACGTTTTTAAAAAAAACGAAATAAATTTTTAAACGGTGTATCAATAAAGTGTTTCAATTAAAGAGATGTTAAAAAGTTTCACAATCCGGGACAAAACAAAAACAGTATATCAAGCTTCCTAAATTTCCATTCCGCCATTAAGAATGTAGCAGCGATTGAACACTAAGCTATATAGCGTCTCGGAACAAGTCTCCTAGTATTATCAATAACACAAAAAAAATTTAGAAATCTCCTAGCGATACGTCATTCTCCTAGTTTCGTTGTGACACAGGCATGGTATTGAAATACCCTCCGGGACAGACCTAACGTAAGATAAATAACTTCTCACCGTGTAAATGTTTTCGAAGTGCCGCCTATGTTGGGCGCCAAAATGTAACGACTCCTCTCGTGGAACGGATTCGGGCACGCTGGTGGTTGGCTGCGGCATTAGCTCGCCGGATGTGTAGGTTCTTTGCTTTTCCGTTGGTCGTTTACATTCAAATAAAATCGTGCCGATTTCTACTTTAATTAATTTAAAAATGTACGGTGTGAAAACTAGTTTTCTCAATCGAGCCACCTTTCAGGATATTCATTCATGTTAGGAAGAAGATGCTACTCTCCTTTTAGGCTTCCCTCCCCTATTGACATGTTTCGGTCAACCATGACACCCTAATATTGCCTACTTATCGATTTAGAGTGTCCCAAAACGCTAGAATTAGGTTACCACATACCTTTTACCGCATTACTATCCAACCTGATATTACTACACACTTTAGCACATGATGTCTACTTTCAAAACATGAAAAAAAACTAATCTTCTTATTTTTAATGAAGCTATACACAGTTTATTTATAAATGCTTAGGCAACAATTAGATAACTTTAACAACAACAAAAAAACTCGAATCCTAGAAAATGATACGAGAAATAGTTTCTAAATATAATAATAAAAATAAGCTTTTATATTCATAAGTTTTAATAATTGGAAATCAATCTGGTAAATATAATATTAAACATTCTCTAAATCTTTTGGGTTTTATTTGATTCTACCTTTACTAAATAGATATATGTGTATTTAAATATACATGTTCATTTACTTAGACCTCTAATTATTTGTTTATATATTTTTTTATTTTTATATATTTATTTGCTTATAGTTTTATTTTTTTATATTTTAGTTTATTCTTTTATATTTTTTTTTATTCATTTATTTTATTCATTTAATTATATTTTAGATTATTTATTTATATTTTTGCTTATTTATTCATTCTTTTATTCATTTATATTGTTTATTTATTTATAATCTAACTTATAGATTTTTTTCTGGTCTGTATTTTTTTTGAACTATTTTTATCTACATTAATTAAGCTGTTAAATTATTTATTTATTTGTAAATGTATGTATTTACATTAGTCGTTATAAAAACAACAAAAATAAACAATTTAACGAAAATTTAGATATATTAGGTTTATACAAATGCTTCTCCCTCGGTTATTAAGATTATAAATACATAGGTATTATAAGTCTACGTACAATCTATCATTAGTATTATACCATTAAGAATATTGATAGATAAATTAAATCCATAAATAATTTTAGAAATTTACATTTTTTTTTATTATAGTGCCCCTTTTTTGTTTTAACTGTATTCCACTAACAATATAAATTTCTAAATTATTATTATTTATAAGGTGTTAGTATTAAACTAGACATATAAAAGCATACAATAGACACATGTATGTATAAAGAATGAGGACACTAAATGTTCGCACAAGGAAAATTACAAAATAATACTAGGTGGACTCGTGTATATTAAATATTTCTTTTTTCTTCAAATCTTGATACAAGTTAATATTAGTTGGGTTCTACTGTGTTTGAGACAATTATTATTTCTTTATTATAGCGTGTTGGTTTAATTATCGCAATTTGGTTTAAACACTTGCTTTTGTGTTTATGGGTGTTATAAAAAAAATTATGGGTTTTATCTTTTTAGTTTTAGATAATCATAGTTTTACTCACTCGGGATATTTGGTGTGTTGGAATTTCAACAGATGGTGCTGTCGCATCAAATATATCTTCGTTGAGATCAGCAAATTTTGTTGAAGATTCCCAGAAATGTTTACCAAAATATCCTACATTGAATTTGGATGCATAGGTATTTAATAAATTCTTTGTAATTTTATTTTTACTTCTTACCCGAGGATGCTTATTAAATTGACAAATTTTTACTTATTTGTCCCGGTTGTGGTAAAGGAAATCACTATTTAATGGTGGTTTTACCTAAAACAAACTAAGTTAAACTTTACAAACATCCGGATAGTATGTAATTTTCCTCATTTGACTCACCATTTAAATTAATTTTCCCACATATAAGTAATTGTTTCACAATAAAAATAGTCTATTGCCCTTCTTACTTCAATGTGATGTCTCTTATTGTAGTTTTATTAAGAAAGCTCCCAGTTACAGGATATGAAATCGATAACCCTCATGCCCTGCACTATTCATTTTTGCAAGCCTGTCTTTTTTTATCTTAAAGATTGGCAGTATTGTTTTGCTATCAACTTCGGTTGAAAAATTAAGATAACGTGAAAAAAAAGAAGATTATTTATTTACATTTCTAGTTGGTTTAAAAAAACAACATAAATTCTTGTTTTCGTTTATTAATAATATAAAAAAGAACTAAACAAATCAGAATTTCGTGGAATAGAAGTGAGTATTACCATTTATCATAATTATAATATGCAATTCATATTTTCTTATAATTATAGTGCAATATTGTTGTTCGTGGCCGTCACAAAGCCGGTTCATTGTAAGAGTTTTATGAATATAATGAATTGGGAAAAAGGTCGCGGAATTCATCGAGTTCAATTGAAATGAGCCACCAAGCCTGTGGCAAAACATCATTAAGGTCGCAGGCTGGCATAATAAACGCAAATATTCGAACATTACACCCTTAAAATTTCTGACGTTAGACTACCTGTCTGTCAATAAAGGAATTTTGTCTTACGATAAGTATAATAATTACCATGTTGGTTTTACTTATTGTGTGTATTTCTACCTAGAATTGTTTGGATTTTTCCCCGTGGCGTAGGCACTAACGCGAATCCTAAAAAGCAGTGGACGTATGTCATGCAAATGATAGCCATTTCATATATAGAAATATGAGTGTATAAAATACGAAGGTATTGATAAAAATCAACATCTCATTTTTCATTATAAACAAAAGTCAGAAAAAATATTTGCAGTCAACAAAAGTGTGTATGTACATACATATGTACATATGCATTTAATGATCAAAAAGAACAAAATTTGACTATATGTGAACAAATACAATTCCCCTTTTTACTGATTGCAGATTTGGAGGGTAATTGAAGATTGACCGTTTGAATTACCGTCTATTTTACGACGGCATAAACAAGTCACTGTCTACTACAAAAAAACAGCAAATCAACAAACAGGTAAGTCTCAGGCTATTATTTTGTTTAGAAATTTTGTTTTTTTCAAATGCGTTTACAATTTACATTGATTATTTTATTTTTTTTTGAATACGGCACACAAAAAATATTTTCGATATTAGAATGAAATAGGTATTTAAAAAAATTAATACCATATTGGTCGATGCTCTTTTTTTTTTTTGCAATTTTGATTGTTTACCATCCCATTGGTGTCGAAAATACGATTTATGAAAGGACTAGAATAATTGTGGGTGAGGTTTTTCCCTACACTTTTTAAAATATTGTTTTAATTTTCAAAAAAAAGATTTGTGCAAGTTCGTAGTAAGGAAAAAAGGTCAGATAAATTGGGTATGTCTTTTCCTAATTTATTTTTTTAATTTTTTTCATAAACAGCCTAAATTACAGATGATCACAGTATGCGTGAGTTATGTACACTTTAAAGTATAACATATGAAACTAGTTACTCATGAGCTACACCCTATAGCAGAAATTATTCACAAAATGTGTAATTACCTATGGCTATGCAACACTGATTGTATCTAAATTTCACTGTTTCAGATGTTGTGCATGAAATACACCAATTAGTCGACCCTTCAAGTCTTCCACTTCGTACTGATTGCTACCTATAGATTTTCTTATTCTACATTTTAGCCACGGATGACAAAGTTTTGCATTTATGCCTTTTTTAAAACAGCTTTGTACAAAATATACTTCTTGTCCAGGTTTAAATGACACACATCTACTTCTTTTGTTATATGATTTGGTGTTTCTTTCGTACGCCTCATGCATTTTCCTAGTTATCCTGTCGTGACTTAGTTTCATCTGTTCAGACTTCGGAAGTATTGTTATTTCACCCTCATCAATGGCATTAAGTTTTTTCAATATTTCATAAGCTTGTGCATGTGTAATCATATTGTATCCCGTGAGTGCAAAATATGGTGTTACTCCTATTGAAGCATGGATAGTCGATCGCAAACAACATTCGATTTTTGAAAGATTTTCATCCCACCGGGATTGGTCTTTTTGTATGTAATTTCGAATGTTTACTAAAATCGATTGGTTAACTCTTTCACTGGCGTTAGCCTGAGGTGAGTGAATGGCCGATCTCATATGAATAATTCCATACGAGCTTAAAAGTTCTCTAAACGATTCTGAAACAAATTGTTTGCCGTTATCGGAATGAAGTATTTCGGGCACTCCAAATTTATGAAATACTTCGTCGATTAAGAATTTATTCACAGCTCTTGCCGAGGCCTTTGGCAGCGCCTTTAATAACACAAATTTTGTTTTATGATCTAACACAATAAAGATAAAAGTGTTACCTGTCTTAGATCTTGGGTAAGGACCAAGAAAATCAACATAGACTTTTTGGAACGGTCTATGAGTTATTGCCTCTTTTCCCATTGTAGGTCTCAATGTTTGTTTCGGGTGTTTTGTTGCTTTACAGGTATCACATTCAGCAATAAAGTTTCTGATTTGTTTAACCATACCGGGCCAGAAAAAAAATTCTCTTACGTTAAATAGTGTTTTTGACGTCCCACCATGAGCTGTATTGTTTTCATGAGATTTTTTTATTACTTCGTTTGTTAGACTCGTAGGTAACCAAATTTTCCAACAGTCTTCTTCGTTTTCAGCTTCATCTATATTAAAGTGAACTCTTTTATAAACTATGTCTTCTACAACTTTAAGATCAGGGAGTCTATTTTGGTTTTGCTGGATTGTGTCTATTAGTGAGCGATATTCTGAACATCCGAATTCATCAGCGTTAAAATCTATGATAGTGTTAATTGCTGTGATTTCTTCCATGTCTAATCTAGATAGCATGTCTGGCACTATATTTTTACTTCCCTTTCTGTGTTCTATGTCGAATTTGTAGCGTTGTAGTTTTAAGCTCCATCGAGCTAGACGTCCATTCAGGTCTTGTTGCTTCATCAGCCATTTAAGACTAGAGTGATCCGTAATGACGGTAAAATCCATTAATTCGATGTATGGGCGAAATCTTTCTATGGCAAGAACAACCGCAAGGCATTCTTTTTCTGTTGTTGAATAGTTTTTTTGGGCAGTGTTTAGCTTTTTCGAGAAGAACTCTATGGGATGTTCTTCACTATCGTCGTCTTTTTGAAAAAGTACTGCTCCGATTCCCACGTTAGAAGCATCACACTGTACAAAAAATGGTCTTTCGTAATTAGGGCTTGATAGTATGGGACTGGAAACTAATCTTTGTTTTAGTTCCTCAAATGATTTTATAGCTTCTGGTGTTAGTACAAACTTTGCAGATTTTCTTAACGTATCAGTAAGAGGTGATGTTAAAGTTGAGAAATCCTGAATGAACCTACGATACCATCCAACTGTACCAAGAAATTTTCTAACATCCTTTTGGCTCTTAGGAGGTTTTATATTTAATATTGCGTCGACTTTGCTCAGGTCCGGCTTGAGCTTTCCGCCACCTACTATATAGCCTAAATAACGCAGTTCTTTATAGCAAAATTTTGATTTTTGCATGTTGATAGTGAGTCCTGCGGCTGTGAGTTTTTCTCCTACGACTTTTAACATTTGCATGTGTGTATGGAAATCTGGTGACACAACGAGTTAATCGTCCAGGTAGACAAATACACGGTCTTTTAAATCAGATGGAATTACTTTGTCCATGAGTCGGCAAAGACGTTGAGCAGCATTACACAATCCGAAGGGCATAACTTTGAATTGGTAATGAGGTCTACCTTGGACCGTAAATGCCGTTTTGGACCTAGCTGAATCTTCGAGCGGAATCTGCCAAAATGCGTCTTTAAGATCTATGGCCGATATATAATGGGTGTCACCTAGTCTAGCCAATAATCCATCAATATTGGGGAGTGGATACGCGTCCTTTTTGGTTACTTTATTTAATTCACGAGCGTCTAAACATAATCGATTTTTATTAGGCTTAATGACAAGTGTAGTTCTGTTATTCCACTCGGCATTGGTAGCGACTTCAATGACGTCCAATTTAAGCATTCTGTCCAATTCCTCATAGGTAAGCTTTTGAATTGCTGGACTTACGGGATAATGACGCATTTTCTTTGCCGGCGCTTCGCCTGTATCGATCGTGTGTGTTTCGAGATGCGTTTTACCAAGTCCGTATTTGGTGTAACATTTAAACGATAATTTTACATATTCTAATATGGCGTTTTGTTCCGATGTAAGTTTATGACATTTGGTCTCTGTTTCTTCAATTTCCATTTCATTAATTGTATCTGATTTAGTGCATATTTTAATTCCTAAACGTTGCCATATATCGTATCCTAAAATTAATTCTTGTTTTAGACCTGGGACTAGATATAAAATTATTTCCTCTGTTTTATCGCCACATTTTTTTGGCATTTTCTAGACAATTTTGGCCTAAGCAGCTTATAGATGCTCCACTGTCCATTAATCCTTTTAGTGTTAATCCATTTAGATTTATTTCCATATAAGGTCTTATATCAAAATTACAGGGCAGTATCGCTGACGCTATTTCTTTTCTCTCGGTTTTTCTTCTTTCGCATCTTCGTCGGGTTTGCAATGTTCTTTGTTTAAGGCCGGGTTTTGTTTCATCAAAAATGTCTGCTCTTCGTTTAAGATAATTTTCCAACCTTTTTTCATAAGGGATAATTTCCTTTAGCTTTCTTGCGTTTTCTTGTTTTATGTTATGACTTTTGTTGATTGAAGGATTTGTAAAGTATTCATTTTTTTTATTTGAAAAGAAAATTGTCATTCACTGGAGCTGGTTTGGTTGCGAACATGTTGGTCCAGCTTTCAACACATTCTTTTGGAGGTTTCCCTTACATTTCGGACAATTTGGGGTTATAACGTTGTCGAACCCACACCTATAGCAAAAAAGATTTCTCTGCGTCAAAGTACAGTCGACGAAAGAATGTCCTGGAATTTTACAATTCCAACAATTCATCGGTTTACAAGAACTACTTAGATGTTGATCACCTCGATCTCATACTGACCATTTTCTTCAGGTATTTCTTCATAACCTAGCTCATTCACTCTTCTTAAATTGTGTGGTTGTTGACGAAATTGGGTTCTTTTTGAAAGATTGCGTTCGGCTCGGCGACACTCTTCTAAAAGTTGATCCATGCTGGTTATGTCCATTGGGAACAAAAGTTGTGCCACACCGTCTTTCAAATTATCTTTAACTAATCTAACTAGCTCATATTCAGGAATGGAAAATCTTAACTGGTTTTGTAGTTTTATGATTTTGGCAATAAAATTGTCGGCGGATTCTGATTGATGTTGTCGCCTTTCCATGATTTTTCTTTGAATCTCAAAGTCGCTTTCATAACGCCTAAATTTCCGAAGAAGATGGTACTTAAGGTGACCCCATTCACACAATGGGTTTTGTCTTCGAAAGTCCCAAAACCATTGTTGAGCATTTCCGGTAAGGAGGTGGTGAAAACCTTTCATGAACACATTGCATGGGCACTGATAATCTTCACGAAGTGCTTCTATGCGAAAAACAAAATCTTCCACGCTGATTGATTGGTTACTTCCTTCAAACTTAACGCCCCATTTTTCCATCTGTAAAGGTGTATTATGAAAAGAACCGATGTTAAGATGTTGTGGGACATATTGAGGTTGAGGTGGTTGATGTTGTGGTGTTATAAATGTTTGATCTGCATAATTCGGACGATTATTACGATTTTGGTTGGGAAAATGGTTACAATTAGCATTTCTGTTTCGAATGTCTGGATGGTTTCCAAATGTGGAATTTATGTCCGATCTTAATGACTCACGAATTATTTGTGGTACTATAGCCATAAGGTCTTCCTGCATCCGTCTCATAATTGTAGCTTGTGCCGCTCCCACTGATGCACTGACGTATTCCCGTAGTGATAAACCATCTTCGTTAACTGCCATGCTCGGACTTATTTCTTCGTTGAGTGTTGGCATCTGAGATTGTTGTCTTACTCTATTAGAACCTTGTTGCGCTATACCTTGAGCTGTCAAACTGCTATATTCCGGTGAACGTATCGTACTGGCTGTCTCAGGCGATGATGTTGTCTGGGGACCTAATCCTGGTGGAAATTGCAAAGACAGTAATGGAGTTACCACGTTAGCACTTGTATACACTGGGGGATTATTATTTGAGGACTGTTGATTTAGAGAGGTTGTTGTCGTCGTAGTGAAATTCGCAGCTGTGCCCAAACTGGTATTTTTATTGGTTGCTGTTTTATTAGATCGGGTGTTATTCGAAGCAGTGGCCATTCTAAATCTAAAATTTTTACCCCGCCTTTCTGTTTTCCTACTAAAAATATTATGTATTTCTGTACCTAAGAGTCTCTCTTTCACCCTGTACCGCTAATCTTTCGCATCAAAACGTATCCGACGATAAAAATAATATAAGTAGAATAGAATTTTCGAAATGAGAAAATAGAATAAAAAAAAATTTCGAGTATTATATGAAGAAACGTAGAGATTCGTCTTACTTAAGTTGTTAGTAAATTCAAACAAATAACATAAAACAATTTAATTTTAGGCATATAATATATAAGATTAATTTTAACAATCTGATGTCGAAAAAATTCAAAATCACGTTTTTAAAAAAAACGAAATAAATTTTTAAACGGTGTATCAATAAAGTGTTTCAATTAAAGAGATGTTAAAAAGTTTCACAATCCGGGACAAAACAAAAACAGTATATCAAGCTTCCTAAATTTCCATTCCGCCATTAAGAATGTAGCAGCGATTGAACACTAAGCTATATAGCGTCTCGGAACAAGTCTCCTAGTATTATCAATAACACAAAAAAAATTTAGAAATCTCCTAGCGATACGTCATTCTCCTAGTTTCGTTGTGACACAGGCATGGTATTGAAATACCCTCCGGGACAGACCTAACGTAAGATAAATAACTTCTCACCGTGTAAATGTTTTCGAAGTGCCGCCTATGTTGGGCGCCAAAATGTAACGACTCCTCTCGTGGAACGGATTCGGGCACGCTGGTGGTTGGCTGCGGCATTAGCTCGCCGGATGTGTAGGTTCTTTGCTTTTCCGTTGGTCGTTTACATTCAAATAAAATCGTGCCGATTTCTACTTTAATTAATTTAAAAATGTACGGTGTGAAAACTAGTTTTCTCAATCGAGCCACCTTTCAGGATATTCATTCATGTTAGGAAGAAGATGCTACTCTCCTTTTAGGCTTCCCTCCCCTATTGACATGTTTCGGTCAACCATGACACCCTAATATTGCCTACTTATCGATTTAGAGTGTCCCAAAACGCTAGAATTAGGTTACCACATACCTTTTACCGCATTACTATCCAACCTGATATTACTACACACTTTAGCACATGATGTCTACTTTCAAAACATGAAAAAAAACTAATCTTCTTATTTTTAATGAAGCTATACACAGTTTATTTATAAATGCTTAGGCAACAATTAGATAACTTTAACAACAACAAAAAAACTCGAATCCTAGAAAATGATACGAGAAATAGTTTCTAAATATAATAATAAAAATAAGCTTTTATATTCATAAGTTTTAATAATTGGAAATCAATCTGGTAAATATAATATTAAACATTCTCTAAATCTTTTGGGTTTTATTTGATTCTACCTTTACTAAATAGATATATGTGTATTTAAATATACATGTTCATTTACTTAGACCTCTAATTATTTGTTTATATATTTTTTTATTTTTATATATTTATTTGCTTATAGTTTTATTTTTTTATATTTTAGTTTATTCTTTTATATTTTTTTTTATTCATTTATTTTATTCATTTAATTATATTTTAGATTATTTATTTATATTTTTGCTTATTTATTCATTCTTTTATTCATTTATATTGTTTATTTATTTATAATCTAACTTATAGATTTTTTTCTGGTCTGTATTTTTTTTGAACTATTTTTATCTACATTAATTAAGCTGTTAAATTATTTATTTATTTGTAAATGTATGTATTTACATTAGTCGTTATAAAAACAACAAAAATAAACAATTTAACGAAAATTTAGATATATTAGGTTTATACAAATGCTTCTCCCTCGGTTATTAAGATTATAAATACATAGGTATTATAAGTCTACGTACAATCTATCATTAGTATTATACCATTAAGAATATTGATAGATAAATTAAATCCATAAATAATTTTAGAAATTTACATTTTTTTTTATTATAGTGCCCCTTTTTTGTTTTAACTGTATTCCACTAACAATATAAATTTCTAAATTATTATTATTTATAAGGTGTTAGTATTAAACTAGACATATAAAAGCATACAATAGACACATGTATGTATAAAGAATGAGGACACTAAATGTTCGCACAAGGAAAATTACAAAATAATACTAGGTGGACTCGTGTATATTAAATATTTCTTTTTTCTTCAAATCTTGATACAAGTTAATATTAGTTGGGTTCTACTCTGTTTGAGACAATTATTATTTCTTTATTATAGCGTGTTGGTTTAATTATCGCAATTTGGTTTAAACACTTGCTTTTGTGTTTATGGGTGTTATAAAAAAAATTATGGGTTTTATCTTTTTAGTTTTAGATAATCATAGTTTTACTCACTCGGGATATTTGGTGTGTTGGAATTTCAACAGATGGTGCTGTCGCATCAAATATATCTTCGTTGAGATCAGCAAATTTTGTTGAAGATTCCCAGAAATGTTTACCAAAATATCCTACATTGAATTTGGATGCATAGGTATTTAATAAATTCTTTGCAATTTTATTTTTACTTCTTACCCGAGGATGCTTATTAAATTGACAAATTTTTACTTATTTGTCCCGGTTGTGGTAAAGGAAATCACTATTTAATGGTGGTTTTACCTAAAACAAACTAAGTTAAACTTTACAAACATCCGGATAGTATGTAATTTTCCTCATTTGACTCACCATTTAAATTAATTTTCCCACATATAAGTAATTGTTTCACAATAAAAATAGTCTATTGCCCTTCTTACTTCAATGTGATGTCTCTTATTGTAGTTTTATTAAGAAAGCTCCCAGTTACAGGATATGAAATCGATAACCCTCATGCCCTGCACTATTCATTTTTGCAAGCCTGTCTTTTTTTATCTTAAAGATTGGCAGTATTGTTTTGCTATCAACTTCGGTTGAAAAATTAAGATAACGTGAAAAAAAAGAAGATTATTTATTTACATTTCTAGTTGGTTTAAAAAAACAACATAAATTCTTGTTTTCGTTTATTAATAATATAAAAAAGAACTAAACAAATCAGAATTTCGTGGAATAGAAGTGAGTATTACCATTTATCATAATTATAATATGCAATTCATATTTTCTTATAATTATAGTGCAATATTGTTGTTCGTGGCCGTCACAAAGCCGGTTCATTGTAAGAGTTTTATGAATATAATGAATTGGGAAAAAGGTCGCGGAATTCATCGAGTTCAATTGAAATGAGCCACCAAGCCTGTGGCAAAACATCATTAAGGTCGCAGGCTGGCATAATAAACGCAAATATTCGAACATTACACCCTTAAAATTTCTGACGTTAGACTACCTGTCTGTCAATAAAGGAATTTTGTCTTACGATAAGTATAATAATTACCATGTTGGTTTTACTTATTGTGTGTATTTCTACCTAGAATTGTTTGGATTTTCCCCGTGGCGTAGGCACTAACGCGAATCCTAAAAAGCAGTGGACGTATGTCATGCAAATGATAGCCATTTCATATATAGAAATATGAGTGTATAAAATACGAAGGTATTGATAAAAATCAACATCTCATTTTTCATTATAAACAAAAGTCAGAAAAAATATTTGCAGTCAACAAAAGTGTGTATGTACATACATATGTACATATGCATTTAATGATCAAAAAGAACAAAATTTGACTATATGTGAACAAATACAATTCCCCTTTTTACTGATTGCAGATTTGGAGGGTAATTGAAGATTGACCGTTTGAATTACCGTCTATTTTACGACGGCATAAACAAGTCACTGTCTACTACAAAAAAACAGCAAATCAACAAACAGGTAAGTCTCAGGCTATTATTTTGTTTAGAAATTTTGTTTTTTTCAAATGCGTTTACAATTTACATTGATTATTTTATTTTTTTTTGAATACGGCACACAAAAAATATTTTCGATATTAGAATGAAATAGGTATTTAAAAAAATTAATACCATATTGGTCGATGCTCTTTTTTTTTTTTGCAATTTTGATTGTTTACCATCCCATTGGTGTCGAAAATACGATTTATGAAAGGACTAGAATAATTGTGGGTGAGGTTTTTCCCTACACTTTTTAAAATATTGTTTTAATTTTCAAAAAAAAGATTTGTGCAAGTTCGTAGTAAGGAAAAAAGGTCAGATAAATTGGGTATGTCTTTTCCTAATTTATTTTTTTAATTTTTTTCATAAACAGCCTAAATTACAGATGATCACAGTATGCGTGAGTTATGTACACTTTAAAGTATAACATATGAAACTAGTTACTCATGAGCTACACCCTATAGCAGAAATTATTCACAAAATGTGTAATTACCTATGGCTATGCAACACTGATTGTATCTAAATTTCACTGTTTCAGATGTTGTGCATGAAATACACCAATTAGTCGACCCTTCAAGTCTTCCACTTCGTACTGATTGCTACCTATAGATTTTCTTATTCTACATTTTAGCCACGGATGACAAAGTTTTGCATTTATGCCTTTTTTAAAACAGCTTTGTACAAAATATACTTCTTGTCCAGGTTTAAATGACACACATCTACTTCTTTTGTTATATGATTTGGTGTTTCTTTCGTACGCCTCATGCATTTTCCTAGTTATCCTGTCGTGACTTAGTTTCATCTGTTCAGACTTCGGAAGTATTGTTATTTCACCCTCATCAATGGCATTAAGTTTTTTCAATATTTCATAAGCTTGTGCATGTGTAATCATATTGTATCCCGTGAGTGCAAAATATGGTGTTACTCCTATTGAAGCATGGATAGTCGATCGCAAACAACATTCGATTTTTGAAAGATTTTCATCCCACCGGGATTGGTCTTTTTGTATGTAATTTCGAATGTTTACTAAAATCGATTGGTTAACTCTTTCACTGGCGTTAGCCTGAGGTGAGTGAATGGCCGATCTCATATGAATAATTCCATACGAGCTTAAAAGTTCTCTAAACGATTCTGAAACAAATTGTTTGCCGTTATCGGAATGAAGTGTTTCGGGCACTCCAAATTTATGAAATACTTCGTCGATTAAGAATTTATTCACAGCTCTTGCCGAGGCCTTTGGCAGCGCCTTTAATAACACAAATTTTGTTTTATGATCTAACACAATAAAGATAAAAGTGTTACCTGTCTTAGATCTTGGGTAAGGACCAAGAAAATCAACATAGACTTTTTGGAACGGTCTATGAGTTATTGCCTCTTTTCCCATTGTAGGTCTCAATGTTTGTTTCGGGTGTTTTGTTGCTTTACAGGTATCACATTCAGCAATAAAGTTTCTGATTTGTTTAACCATACCGGGCCAGAAAAAAAATTCTCTTACGTTAAATAGTGTTTTTGACGTCCCACCATGAGCTGTATTGTTTTCATGAGATTTTTTTATTACTTCGTTTGTTAGACTCGTAGGTAACCAAATTTTCCAACAGTCTTCTTCGTTTTCAGCTTCATCTATATTAAAGTGAACTCTTTTATAAACTATGTCTTCTACAACTTTAAGATCAGGGAGTCTATTTTGGTTTTGCTGGATTGTGTCTATTAGTGAGCGATATTCTGAACATCCGAATTCATCAGCGTTAAAATCTATGATAGTGTTAATTGCTGTGATTTCTTCCATGTCTAATCTAGATAGCATGTCTGGCACTATATTTTTACTTCCCTTTCTGTGTTCTATGTCGAATTTGTAGCGTTGTAGTTTTAAGCTCCATCGAGCTAGACGTCCATTCAGGTCTTGTTGCTTCATCAGCCATTTAAGACTAGAGTGATCCGTAATGACGGTAAAATCCATTAATTCGATGTATGGGCGAAATCTTTCTATGGCAAGAACAACCGCAAGGCATTCTTTTTCTGTTGTTGAATAGTTTTTTTGGGCAGTGTTTAGCTTTTTCGAGAAGAACTCTATGGGATGTTCTTCACTATCGTCGTCTTTTTGAAAAAGTACTGCTCCGATTCCCACGTTAGAAGCATCACACTGTACAAAAAATGGTCTTTCGTAATTAGGGCTTGATAGTATGGGACTGGAAACTAATCTTTGTTTTAGTTCCTCAAATGATTTTATAGCTTCTGGTGTTAGTACAAACTTTGCAGATTTTCTTAACGTATCAGTAAGAGGTGATGTTAAAGTTGAGAAATCCTGAATGAACCTACGATACCATCCAACTGTACCAAGAAATTTTCTAACATCCTTTTGGCTCTTAGGAGGTTTTATATTTAATATTGCGTCGACTTTGCTCAGGTCCGGCTTGAGCTTTCCGCCACCTACTATATAGCCTAAATAACGCAGTTCTTTATAGCAAAATTTTGATTTTTGCATGTTGATAGTGAGTCCTGCGGCTGTGAGTTTTTCTCCTACGACTTTTAACATTTGCATGTGTGTATGGAAATCTGGTGACACAACGAGTTAATCGTCCAGGTAGACAAATACACGGTCTTTTAAATCAGATGGAATTACTTTGTCCATGAGTCGGCAAAGACGTTGAGCAGCATTACACAATCCGAAGGGCATAACTTTGAATTGGTAATGAGGTCTACCTTGGACCGTAAATGCCGTTTTGGACCTAGCTGAATCTTCGAGCGGAATCTGCCAAAATGCGTCTTTAAGATCTATGGCCGATATATAATGGGTGTCACCTAGTCTAGCCAATAATCCATCAATATTGGGGAGTGGATACGCGTCCTTTTTGGTTACTTTATTTAATTCACGAGCGTCTAAACATAATCGATTTTTATTAGGCTTAATGACAAGTGTAGTTCTGTTATTCCACTCGGCATTGGTAGCGACTTCAATGACGTCCAATTTAAGCATTCTGTCCAATTCCTCATAGGTAAGCTTTTGAATTGCTGGACTTACGGGATAATGACGCATTTTCTTTGCCGGCGCTTCGCCTGTATCGATCGTGTGTGTTTCGAGATGCGTTTTACCAAGTCCGTATTTGGTGTAACATTTAAACGATAATTTTACATATTCTAATATGGCGTTTTGTTCCGATGTAAGTTTATGACATTTGGTCTCTGTTTCTTCAATTTCCATTTCATTAATTGTATCTGATTTAGTGCATATTTTAATTCCTAAACGTTGCCATATATCGTATCCTAAAATTAATTCTTGTTTTAGACCTGGGACTAGATATAAAATTATTTCCTCTGTTTTATCGCCACATTTTGCTTGTGTTTTAATTTTTCCGATAATTTCATGATTTTTGCCATCAGCAGTTCGAATTGTGGATTTAAAATTCAATATCGGTGTCTTCATTTTTTTGGCATTTTCTAGACAATTTTGGCCTAAGCAGCTTATAGATGCTCCACTGTCCATTAATCCTTTTAGCGTTAATCCATTTAGATTTATTTCCATATAAGGTCTTATATCAAAATTACAGGGCAGTATCGCTGACGCTATTTCTTTTCTCTCGGTTTTTCTTCTTTCGCATCTTCGTCGGGTTTGCAATGTTCTTTGTTTAAGGCCGGGTTTTGTTTCATCAAAAATGTCTGCTCTTCGTTTAAGATAATTTTCCAACCTTTTTTCATAAGGGATAATTTCCTTTAGCTTTCTTGCGTTTTCTTGTTGTATGTTATGACTTTTGTTGATTGAAGGATTTGTAAAGTATTCATTTTTTTTATTTGCGGTTTCCTTTACGTCTATAGGATTCTCAAGTTGGTAGAAAAGAAAATTGTCATTCACTGGAGCTGGTTTGGTTGCGAACATGTTGGTCCAGCTTTCAACACATTCTTTTGGAGGTTTCCCTTACATTTCGGACAATTTGGGGTTATAACGTTGTCGAACCCACACCTATAGCAAAAAAGATTTCTCTGCGTCAAAGTACAGTCGACGAAAGAATGTCCTGGAATTTTACAATTCCAACAATTCATCGGTTTACAAGAACTACTTAGATGTTGATCACCTCGATCTCATACTGACCATTTTCTTCAGGTATTTCTTCATAACCTAGCTCATTCACTCTTCTTAAATTGTGTGGTTGTTGACGAAATTGGGTTCTTTTTGAAAGATTGCGTTCGGCTCGGCGACACTCTTCTAAAAGTTGATCCATGCTGGTTATGTCCATTGGGAACAAAAGTTGTGCCACACCGTCTTTCAAATTATCTTTAACTAATCTAACTAGCTCATATTTAGGAATGAAAAATCTTAACTGGTTTTGTAGTTTTATGATTTTGGCAATAAAATTGTCGGCGGATTCTGATTGATGTTGTCGCCTTTCCATGATTTTTCTTTGAATCTCAAAGTCGCTTTCATAACGCCTAAATTTCCGAAGAAGATGGTACTTAAGGTGACCCCATTCACACAATGGGTTTTGTCTTCGAAAGTCCCAAAACCATTGTTGAGCATTTCCGGTAAGGAGGTGGTGAAAACCTTTCATGAACACATTGCATTGGCACTGATAATCTTCACGAAGTGCTTCTATGCGAAAAACAAAATCTTCCACGCTGATTGATTGGTTACTTCCTTCAAACTTAACGCCCCATTTTTCCATCTGTAAAGGTGTATTATAAAAAGAACCGATGTTAAGATGTTGTGGGACATATTGAGGTTGAGGTGGTTGATGTTGTGGTGTTATAAATGTTTGATCTGCATAATTCGGACGATTATTACGATTTTGGTTGGGAAAATGGTTACAATTAGCATTTCTGTTTCGAATGTCTGGATGGTTTCCAAATGTGGAATTTATGTCCGATCTTAATGACTCACGAATTATTTGTGGTACTATAGCCATAAGGTCTTCCTGCATCCGTCTCATAATTGTAGCTTGTGCCGCTCCCACTGATGCACTGACGTATTCCCGTAGTGATAAACCATCTTCGTTAACTGCCATGCCCGGACTTATTTCTTCGTTGAGTGTTGGCATCTGAGATTGTTGTCTTACTCTATTAGAACCTTGTTGCGCTATACCTTGAGCTATATTCCGGTGAACGTATCGTACTGGCTGTCTCAGGCGATGATGTTGTCTGGGGACCTAATCCTGGTGGAAATTGCAAAGACAGTAATGGAGTTACCACGTTAGCACTTGTTCGCAGCTGTGCCCAAACTGGTATTTTTATTGGTTGCTGTTTTATTAGATCGGGTGTTATTCGAAGCAGTGGCCATTCTAAATCTAAAATTTTTACCTCGCCTTTCTGTTTTCCTACTAAAAATATTATGTATTTCTGTACCTAAGAGTCTCTCTTTCACCCTGTACCGCTAATCTTTCGCATCAAAACGTATCCGACGATAAAAATAATATAAGTAGAATAGAATTTTCGAAATGAGAAAATAGAATAAAAAAAAATTTCGAGTATTATATGAAGAAACGTAGAGATTCGTCTTACTTAAGTTGTTAGTAAATTCAAACAAATAACATAAAACAAATACAAACAATTGCATATACACAAACACACAAAAGTTATAATAATATGTATATTTTTTTTTTTTTTTTTTTAGGTAAGTAAATAAATCAAAGCTCAAGTTGGATCAGTAATTGAGTAAAAAAAGGTAGTGTTGTGGCAATCTAAAAAAAGCTCCTGAATGTCAACAAATTTAAATAAATCTCAATAGTTTTCTATTCCTAAACAATTTAATTTTAGGCATATAATATATAAGATTAATTTTAACAATCTGATGTCGAAAAAATTCAAAATCACGTTTTTAAAAAAAACGAAATAAATTTTTAAACGGTGTATCAATAAAGTGTTTCAATTAAAGAGATGTTAAAAAGTTTCACAATCCGGGACAAAACAAAAACAGTATATCAAGCTTCCTAAATTTCCATTCCGCCATTAAAAATGTAGCAGCGATTGAACACTAAGCTATATAGCGTCTCGGAACAAGTCTCCTAGTATTATCAATAACACAAAAAAAATTTAGAAATCTCCTAGCGATACGTCATTCTCCTAGTTTCGTTGTGACACAGGCATGGTATTGAAATACCCTCCGGGACAGACCTAACGTAAGATAAATAACTTCTCACCGTGTAAATGTTTTCGAAGTGCCGCCTATGTTGGGCGCCAAAATGTAACGACTCCTCTCGTGGAACGGATTCGGGCACGCTGGTGGTTGGCTGCGGCATTAGCTCGCCGGATGTGTAGGTTCTTTGCTTTTCCGTTGGTCGTTTACATTCAAATAAAATCGTGCCGATTTCTACTTTAATTAATTTAAAAATGTACGGTGTGAAAACTAGTTTTCTCAATCGAGCCACCTTTCAGGATATTCATTCGTGTTAGGAAGAAGATGCTACTCTCCTTTTAGGCTTCCCTCCCCTATTGACATGTTTCGGTCAACCATGACACCCTAATATTGCCTACTTATCGATTTAGAGTGTCCCAAAACGCTAGAATTAGGTTACCACATACCTTTTACCGCATTACTATCCAACCTGATATTACTACACACTTTAGCACATGATGTCTACTTTCAAAACATGAAAAAAAACTAATCTTCTTATTTTTAATGAAGCTATACACAGTTTATTTATAAATGCTTAGGCAACAATTAGATAACTTTAACAACAACAAAAAAACTCGAATCCTAGAAAATGATACGAGAAATAGTTTCTAAATATAATAATAAAAATAAGCTTTTATATTCATAAGTTTTAATAATTGGAAATCAATCTGGTAAATATAATATTAAACATTCTCTAAATCTTTTGGGTTTTATTTGATTCTACCTTTACTAAATAGATATATGTGTATTTAAATATACATGTTCATTTACTTAGACCTCTAATTATTTGTTTATATATTTTTTTATTTTTATATATTTATTTGCTTATAGTTTTATTTTTTTATATTTTAGTTTATTCTTTTATATTTTTTTTTATTCATTTATTTTATTCATTTAATTATATTTTAGATTATTTATTTATATTTTTGCTTATTTATTCATTATTTTATTCATTTATATTGTTTATTTATTTATAATCTAACTTATAGATTTTTTTCTGGTCTGTATTTTTTTTGAACTATTTTTATCTACATTAATTAAGCTGTTAAATTATTTATTTATTTGTAAATGTATGTATTTACATTAGTCGTTATAAAAACAACAAAAATAAACAATTTAACGAAAATTTAGATATATTAGGTTTATACAAATGCTTCTCCCTCGGTTATTAAGATTATAAATACATAGGTATTATAAGTCTACGTACAATCTATCATTAGTATTATACCATTAAGAATATTGATAGATAAATTAAATCCATAAATAATTTTAGAAATTTACATTTTTTTTATTATAGTGCCCCTTTTTTGTTTTAACTGTATTCCACTAACAATATAAATTTCTAAATTATTATTATTTATAAGGTGTTAGTATTAAACTAGACATATAAAAGCATACAATATACACATGTATGTATAAAGAATGAGGACACTAAATGTTCGCACAAGGAAAATTACAAAATAATACTAGGTGGACTCGTGTATATTAAATATTTCTTTTTTCTTCAAATCTTGATACAAGTTAATATTAGTTGGGTTCTACTGTGTTTGAGACAATTATTATTTCTTTATTATAGCGTGTTGGTTTAATTATCGCAATTTGGTTTAAACACTTGCTTTTGTGTTTATGGGTGTTATAAAAAAAATTATGGGTTTTATCTTTTTAGTTTTAGATAATCATAGTTTTACTCACTCGGGATATTTGGTGTGTTGGAATTTCAACAGATGGTGCTGTCGCATCAAATTTATCTTCGTTGAGATCAGCAAATTTTGTTGAAGATTCCCAGAAATGTTTACCAAAATATCCTACATTGAATTTGGATGCATAGGTATTTAATAAATTCTTTGCAATTTTATTTTTACTTCTTACCCGAGGATGCTTATTAAATTGACAAATTTTTACTTATTTGTCCCGGTTGTGGTAAAGGAAATCACTATTTAATGGTGGTTTTACCTAAAACAAACTAAGTTAAACTTTACAAACATCCGGATAGTATGTAATTTTCCTCATTTGACTCACCATTTAAATTAATTTTCCCACATATAAGTAATTGTTTCACAATAAAAATAGTCTATTGCCCTTCTTACTTCAATGTGATGTCTCTTATTGTAGTTTTATTAAGAAAGCTCCCAGTTACAGGATATGAAATCGATAACCCTCATGCCCTGCACTATTCATTTTTGCAAGCCTGTCTTTTTTTATCTTAAAGATTGGCAGTATTGTTTTGCTATCAACTTCGGTTGAAAAATTAAGATAACGTGAAAAAAAAGAAGATTATTTATTTACATTTCTAGTTGGTTTAAAAAAACAACATAAATTCTTGTTTTCGTTTATTAATAATATAAAAAAGAACTAAACAAATCAGAATTTCGTGGAATAGAAGTGAGTATTACCATTTATCATAATTATAATATGCAATTCATATTTTCTTATAATTATAGTGCAATATTGTTGTTCGTGGCCGTCACAAAGCCGGTTCATTGTAAGAGTTTTATGAATATAATGAATTGGGAAAAAGGTCGCGGAATTCATCGAGTTCAATTGAAATGAGCCACCAAGCCTGTGGCAAAACATCATTAAGGTCGCAGGCTGGCATAATAAACGCAAATATTCGAACATTACACCCTTAAAATTTCTGACGTTAGACTACCTGTCTGTCAATAAAGGAATTTTGTCTTACGATAAGTATAATAATTACCATGTTGGTTTTACTTATTGTGTGTATTTCTACCTAGAATTGTTTGGATTTTTCCCCGTGGCGTAGGCACTAACGCGAATCCTAAAAAGCAGTGGACGTATGTCATGCAAATGATAGCCATTTCATATATAGAAATATGAGTGTATAAAATACGAAGGTATTGATAAAAATCAACATCTCATTTTTCATTATAAACAAAAGTCAGAAAAAATATTTGCAGTCAACAAAAGTGTGTATGTACATACATATGTACATATGCATTTAATGATCAAAAAGAACAAAATTTGACTATATGTGAACAAATACAATTCCCCTTTTTACTGATTGCAGATTTGGAGGGTAATTGAAGATTGACCGTTTGAATTACCGTCTATTTTACGACGGCATAAACAAGTCACTGTCTACTACAAAAAAACAGCAAATCAACAAACAGGTAAGTCTCAGGCTATTATTTTGTTTAGAAATTTTGTTTTTTTCAAATGCGTTTACAATTTACATTGATTATTTTATTTTTTTTTGAATACGGCACACAAAAAATATTTTCGATATTAGAATGAAATAGGCATTTAAAAAAATTAATACCATATTGGTCGATGCTCTTTTTTTTTTTTGCAATTTTGATTGTTTACCATCCCATTGGTGTCGAAAATACGATTTATGAAAGGACTAGAATAATTGTGGGTGAGGTTTTTCCCTACACTTTTTAAAATATTGTTTTAATTTTCAAAAAAAAGATTTGTGCAAGTTCGTAGTAAGGAAAAAAGGTCAGATAAATTGGGTATGTCTTTTCCTAATTTATTTTTTTAATTTTTTTCATAAACAGCCTAAATTACAGATGATCACAGTATGCGTGAGTTATGTACACTTTAAAGTATAACATATGAAACTAGTTACTCATGAGCTACACCCTATAGCAGAAATTATTCACAAAATGTGTAATTACCTATGGCTATGCAACACTGATTGTATCTAAATTTCACTGTTTCAGATGTTGTGCATGAAATACACCAATTAGTCGACCCTTCAAGTCTTCCACTTCGTTCTGATTGCTACCTATAGATTTTCTTATTCTACATTTTAGCCACGGATGACAAAGTTTTGCATTTATGCCTTTTTTAAAACAGCTTTGTACAAAATATACTTCTTGTCCAGGTTTAAATGACACACATCTACTTCTTTTGTTATATGATTTGGTGTTTCTTTCGTACGCCTCATGCATTTTCCTAGTTATCCTGTCGTGACTTAGTTTCATCTGTTCAGACTTCGGAAGTATTGTTATTTCACCCTCATCAATGGCATTAAGTTTTTTCAATATTTCATAAGCTTGTGCATGTGTAATCATTTTGTATCCCGTGAGTGCAAAATATGGTGTTACTCCTATTGAAGCATGGATAGTCGATCGCAAACAACATTCGATTTTTGAAAGATTTTCATCCCACCGGGATTGGTCTTTTTGTATGTAATTTCGAATGTTTACTAAAATCGATTGGTTAACTCTTTCACTGGCGTTAGCCTGAGGTGAGTGAATGGCCGATCTCATATGAATAATTCCATACGAGCTTAAAAGTTCTCTAAACGATTCTGAAACAAATTGTTTGCCGTTATCGGAATGAAGTATTTCGGGCACTCCAAATTTATGAAATACTTCGTCGATTAAGAATTTATTCACAGCTCTTGCCGAGGCCTTTGGCAGCGCCTTTAATAACACAAATTTTGTTTTATGATCTAACACAATAAAGATAAAAGTGTTACCTGTCTTAGATCTTGGGTAAGGGCCAAGAAAATCAACATAGACTTTTTGGAACGGTCTATGAGTTATTGCCTCTTTTCCCATTGTAGGTCTCAATGTTTGTTTCGGGTGTTTTGTTGCTTTACAGGTATCACATTCAGCAATAAAGTTTCTGATTTGTTTAACCATACCGGGCCAGAAAAAAAATTCTCTTACGTTAAATAGTGTTTTTGACGTCCCACCATGAGCTGTATTGTTTTCATGAGATTTTTTTATTACTTCGTTTGTTAGACTCGTAGGTAACCAAATTTTCCAACAGTCTTCTTCGTTTTCAGCTTCATCTATATTAAAGTGAACTCTTTTATAAACTATGTCTTCTACAACTTTAAGATCAGGGAGTCTATTTTGGTTTTGCTGGATTGTGTCTATTAGTGAGCGATATTCTGAACATCCGAATTCATCAGCGTTAAAATCTATGATAGTGTTAATTGCTGTGATTTCTTCCATGTCTAATCTAGATAGCATGTCTGGCACTATATTTTTACTTCCCTTTCTGTGTTCTATGTCGAATTTGTAGCGTTGTAGTTTTAAGCTCCATCGAGCTAGACGTCCATTCAGGTCTTGTTGCTTCATCAGCCATTTAAGACTAGAGTGATCCGTAATGACGGTAAAATCCATTAATTCGATGTATGGGCGAAATCTTTCTATGGCAAGAACAACCGCAAGGCATTCTTTTTCTGTTGTTGAATAGTTTTTTTGGGCAGTGTTTAGCTTTTTCGAGAAGAACTCTATGGGATGTTCTTCACTATCGTCGTCTTTTTGAAAAAGTACTGCTCCGATTCCCACGTTAGAAGCATCACACTGTACAAAAAATGGTCTTTCGTAATTAGGGCTTGATAGTATGGGACTGGAAACTAATCTTTGTTTTAGTTCCTCAAATGATTTTATAGCTTCTGGTGTTAGTACAAACTTTGCAGATTTTCTTAACGTATCAGTAAGAGGTGATGTTAAAGTTGAGAAATCCTGAATGAGCCTACGATACCATCCAACTGTACCAAGAAATTTTCTAACATCCTTTTGGCTCTTAGGAGGTTTTATATTTAATATTGCGTCGACTTTGGTCAGGTCCGGCTTGAGCTTTCCGCCACCTACTATATAGCCTAAATAACGCAGTTCTTTATAGCAAAATTTTGATTTTTGCATGTTGATAGTGAGTCCTGCGGCTGTGAGTTTTTCTCCTACGACTTTTAACATTTGCATGTGTGTATGGAAATCTGGTGACACAACGAGTTTATCGTCCAGGTAGACAAATACACGGTCTTTTAAATCAGATGGAATTACTTTGTCCATGAGTCGGCAAAGACGTTGAGCAGCATTACACAATCCGAAGGGCATAACTTTGAATTGGTAATGAGGTCTACCTTGGACCGTAAATGCCGTTTTGGACCTAGCTGAATCTTCGAGCGGAATCTGCCAAAATGCGTCTTTAAGATCTATGGCCGATATATAATGGGTGTCACCTAGTCTAGCCAATAATCCATCAATATTGGGGAGTGGATACGCGTCCTTTTTGGTTACTTTATTTAATTCACGAGCGTCTAAACATAATCGATTTTTATTAGGCTTAATGACAAGTGTAGTTCTGTTATTCCACTCGGCATTGGTAGCGACTTCAATGACGTCCAATTTAAGCATTCTGTCCAATTCCTCATAGGTAAGCTTTTGAATTGCTGGACTTACGGGATAATGACGCATTTTCTTTGCCGGCGCTTCGCCTGTATCGATCGTGTGTGTTTCGAGATGCGTTTTACCAAGTCCGTATTTGGTGTAACATTTAAACGATAATTTTACATATTCTAATATGGCGTTTTGTTCCGATGTAAGTTTATGACATTTGGTCTCTGTTTCTTCAATTTCCATTTCATTAATTGTATCTGATTTAGTGCATATTTTAATTCCTAAACGTTGCCATATATCGTATCCTAAAATTAATTCTTGTTTTAGACCTGGGACTAGATATAAAATTATTTCCTCTGTTTTATCGCCACATTTTGCTTGTGTTTTAATTTTTCCGATAATTTCATGATTTTTGCCATCAGCAGTTCGAATTGTGGATTTAAAATTCAATATCGGTGTCTTCATTTTTTTGGCATTTTCTAGACAATTTTGGCCTAAGCAGCTTATAGATGCTCCACTGTCCATTAATCCTTTTAGCGTTAATCCATTTAGATTTATTTCCATATAAGGTCTTATATCAAAATTACAGGGCAGTATCGCTGACGCTATTTCTTTTCTCTCGGTTTTTCTTCTTTCGCATCTTCGTCGGGTTTGCAATGTTCTTTGTTTAAGGCCGGGTTTTGTTTCATCAAAAATGTCTGCTCTTCGTTTAAGATAATTTTCCAACCTTTTTTCATAAGGGATAATTTCCTTTAGCTTTCTTGCGTTTTCTTGTTGTATGTTATGACTTTTGTTGATTGAAGGATTTGTAAAGTATTCATTTTTTTTATTTGCGGTTTCCTTTACGTCTATAGGATTCTCAAGTTGGTAGAAAAGAAAATTGTCATTCACTGGAGCTGGTTTGGTTGCGAACATGTTGGTCCAGCTTTCAACACATTCTTTTGGAGGTTTCCCTTACATTTCGGACAATTTGGGGTTATAACGTTGTCGAACCCACACCTATAGCAAAAAAGATTTCTCTGCGTCAAAGTACAGTCGACGAAAGAATGTCCTGGAATTTTACAATTCCAACAATTCATCGGTTTACAAGAACTACTTAGATGTTGATCACCTCGATCTCATACTGACCATTTTCTTCAGGTATTTCTTCATAACCTAGCTCATTCACTCTTCTTAAATTGTGTGGTTGTTGACGAAATTGGGTTCTTTTTGAAAGATTGCGTTCGGCTCGGCGACACTCTTCTAAAAGTTGATCCATGCTGGTTATGTCCATTGGGAACAAAAGTTGTGCCACACCGTCTTTCAAATTATCTTTAACTAATCTAACTAGCTCATATTCAGGAATGGAAAATCTTAACTGGTTTTGTAGTTTTATGATTTTGGCAATAAAATTGTCGGCGGATTCTGATTGATGTTGTCGCCTTTCCATGATTTTTCTTTGAATCTCAAAGTCGCTTTCATAACGCCTAAATTTCCGAAGAAGATGGTACTTAAGGTGACCCCATTCACACAATGGGTTTTGTCTTCGAAAGTCCCAAAACCATTGTTGAGCATTTCCGGTAAGGAGGTGGTGAAAACCTTTCATGAACACATTGCATGGGCACTGATAATCTTCACGAAGTGCTTCTATGCGAAAAACAAAATCTTCCACGCTGATTGATTGGTTACTTCCTTCAAACTTAACGCCCCATTTTTCCATCTGTTAAGGTGTATTATGAAAAGAACCGATGTTAAGATGTTGTGGGACATATTGAGGTTAAGGTGGTTGATGTTGTGGTGTTATAAATGTTTGATCTGCATAATTCGGACGATTATTACGATTTTGGTTGGGAAAATGGTTACAATTAGCATTTCTGTTTCGAATGTCTGGATGGTTTCCAAATGTGGAATTTATGTCCGATCTTAATGACTCACGAATTATTTGTGGTACTATAGCCATAAGGTCTTCCTGCATCCGTCTCATAATTGTAGCTTGTGCCGCTCCCACTGATGCACTGACGTATTCCCGTAGTGATAAACCATCTTCGTTAACTGCCATGCCCGGACTTATTTCTTCGTTGAGTGTTGGCATCTGAGATTGTTGTCTTACTCTATTAGAACCTTGTTGCGCTATACCTTGAGCTGTCAAACTGCTATATTCCGGTGAACGTATCGTACTGGCTGTCTCAGGCGATGATGTTGTCTGGGGACCTAATCCTGGTGGAAATTGCAAAGACAGTAATGGAGTTACCACGTTAGCACTTGTATACACTGGGGGATTATTATTTGAGGACTGTTGATTTAGAGAGGTTGTTGTCGTCGTAGTGAAATTCGCAGCTGTGCCCAAACTGGTATTTTTATTGGTTGCTGTTTTATTAGATCGGGTGTTATTCGAAGCAGTGGCCATTCTAAATCTAAAATTTTTACCCCGCCTTTCTGTTTTCCTACTAAAAATATTATGTATTTCTGTACCTAAGAGTCTCTCTTTCACCCTGTACCGCTAATCTTTCGCATCAAAACGTATCCGACGATAAAAATAATATAAGTAGAATAGAATTTTCGAAATGAGAAAATAGAATAAAAAAAAATTTCGAGTATTATATGAAGAAACGTAGAGATTCGTCTTACTTAAGTTGTTAGTAAATTCAAACAAATAACATAAAACAAATACAAACAATTGCATATACACAAACACACAAAAGTTATAATAATATGTATATTTTTTTTTTTTTTTTTTAGGTAAGTAAATAAATCAAAGCTCAAGTTGGATCAGTAATTGAGTAAAAAAAGGTAGTGTTGTGGCAATCTAAAAAAAGCTCCTGAATGTCAACAAATTTAAATAAATCTCAATAGTTTTCTATTCCTAAACAATTTAATTTTAGGCATATAATATATAAGATTAATTTTAACAATCTGATGTCGAAAAAATTCAAAATCACGTTTTTAAAAAAAACGAAATAAATTTTTAAACGGTGTATCAATAAAGTGTTTCAATTAAAGAGATGTTAAAAAGTTTCACAATCCGGGACAAAACAAAAACAGTATATCAAGCTTCCTAAATTTCCATTCCGCCATTAAGAATGTAGCAGCGATTGAACACTAAGCTATATAGCGTCTCGGAACAAGTCTCCTAGTATTATCAATAACACAAAAAAAATTTAGAAATCTCCTAGCGATACGTCATTCTCCTAGTTTCGTTGTGACACAGGCATGGTATTGAAATACCCTCCGGGACAGACCTAACGTAAGATAAATAACTTCTCACCGTGTAAATGTTTTCGAAGTGCCGCCTATGTTGGGCGCCAAAATGTAACGACTCCTCTCGTGGAACGGATTCGGGCACGCTGGTGGTTGGCTGCGGCATTAGCTCGCCGGATGTGTAGGTTCTTTGCTTTTCCGTTGGTCGTTTACATTCAAACAAAATCGTGCCGATTTCTACTTTAATTAATTTAAAAATGTACGGTGTGAAAACTAGTTTTCTCAATCGAGCCACCTTTCAGGATATTCATTCATGTTAGGAAGAAGATGCTACTCTCCTTTTAGGCTTCCCTCCCCTATTGACATGTTTCGGTCAACCATGACACCCTAATATTGCCTACTTATCGATTTAGAGTGTCCCAAAACGCTAGAATTAGGTTACCACATACCTTTTACCGCATTACTATCCAACCTGATATTACTACACACTTTAGCACATGATGTCTACTTTCAAAACATGAAAAAAAACTAATCTTCTTATTTTTAATGAAGCTATACACAGTTTATTTATAAATGCTTAGGCAACAATTAGATAACTTTAACAACAACAAAAAAACTCGAATCCTAGAAAATGATACGAGAAATAGTTTCTAAATATAATAATAAAAATAAGCTTTTATATTCATAAGTTTTAATAATTGGAAATCAATCTGGTAAATATAATATTAAACATTCTCTAAATCTTTTGGGTTTTATTTGATTCTACCTTTACTAAATAGATATATGTGTATTTAAATATACATGTTCATTTACTTAGACCTCTAATTATTTGTTTATATATTTTTTTATTTTTATATATTTATTTGCTTATAGTTTTATTTTTTTATATTTTAGTTTATTCTTTTATATTTTTTTTTATTCATTTATTTTATTCATTTAATTATATTTTAGATTATTTATTTATATTTTTGCTTATTTATTCATTCTTTTATTCATTTATATTGTTTATTTATTTATAATCTAACTTATAGATTTTTTTCTGGTCTGTATTTTTTTTGAACTATTTTTATCTACATTAATTAAGCTGTTAAATTATTTATTTATTTGTAAATGTATGTATTTACATTAGTCGTTATAAAAACAACAAAAATAAACAATTTAACGAAAATTTAGATATATTAGGTTTATACAAATGCTTCTCCCTCGGTTATTAAGATTATAAATACATAGGTATTATAAGTCTACGTACAATCTATCATTAGTATTATACCATTAAGAATATTGATAGATAAATTAAATCCATAAATCTAACTGGTGGTAAGCAATAATTTTAGAAATTTACATTTTTTTTTATTATAGTGCCCCTTTTTTGTTTTAACTGTATTCCACTAACAATATAAATTTCTAAATTATTATTATTTATAAGGTGTTAGTATTAAACTAGACATATAAAAGCATACAATATACACATGTATGTATAAAGAATGAGGACACTAAATGTTCGCACAAGGAAAATTACAAAATAATACTAGGTGGACTCGTGTATATTAAATATTTCTTTTTTCTTCAAATCTTGATACAAGTTAATATTAGTTGGGTTCTACTGTGTTTGAGACAATTATTATTTCTTTATTATAGCGTGTTGGTTTAATTATCGCAATTTGGTTTAAACACTTGCTTTTGTGTTTATGGGTGTTATAAAAAAAATTATGGGTTTTATCTTTTTAGTTTTAGATAATCATAGTTTTACTCACTCGGGATATTTGGTGTGTTGGAATTTCAACAGATGGTGCTGTCGCATCAAATTTATCTTCGTTGAGATCAGCAAATTTTGTTGAAGATTCCCAGAAATGTTTACCAAAATATCCTACATTGAATTTGGATGCATAGGTATTTAATAAATTCTTTGCAATTTTATTTTTACTTCTTACCCGAGGATGCTTATTAAATTGACAAATTTTTACTTATTTGTCCCGGTTGTGGTAAAGGAAATCACTATTTAATGGTGGTTTTACCTAAAACAAACTAAGTTAAACTTTACAAACATCCGGATAGTATGTAATTTTCCTCATTTGACTCACCATTTAAATTAATTTTCCCACATATAAGTAATTGTTTCACAATAAAAATAGTCTATTGCCCTTCTTACTTCAATGTGATGTCTCTTATTGTAGTTTTATTAAGAAAGCTCCCAGTTACAGGATATGAAATCGATAACCCTCATGCCCTGCACTATTCATTTTTGCAAGCCTGTCTTTTTTTATCTTAAAGATTGGCAGTATTGTTTTGCTATCAACTTCGGTTGAAAAATAAGATAATGTGAAAAAAAGAAGATTATTTATTTACATTTCTAGTTGGTTTAAAAAAACAACATAAATTCTTGTTTTCGTTTATTAATAATATAAAAAAGAACTAAACAAATCAGAATTTCGTGGAATAGAAGTGAGTATTACCATTTATCATAATAATAATATGCAATTCATATTTTCTTATAATTATAGTGCAATATTGTTGTTCGTGGCCGTCACAAACTGAAGGTTTACACTTGGTGCAATTCGATGTTTCGACAGCATTCTTATATGGTGAATTAAAAGAGAATATATTAATGAAGCAGCCTGAAGGTTTTAATAATGGGTCAAATCTAGTATGCCATTTGAAGAGAAATTTATATGGACTAAAGCAAGCTCCTAGGTGCTGAAATAAACGAATTGGAAACTACTTAAAAAACTTGGATTTAAACAGCCCAGCTGATACATGTTTATATGTAAGAGAGAAGAGTGGACACAAAATAATAGTTGCATTATACGTTTACGATGCACTAGTAGCAGCTTTAGACAAAAATAATTTAAATCATTTTATGGAAGAAATGAAAAGTGGATTCAAGATTGTGAGCAAAAAAGTTTCGTATTCCTTGGGACTAGAAATTGAGAAAAATTAAAAATTTATAAAGATACACCAAAAAGCCTATGCCAAGAAGATTTCAGAGAATTTTAACTTTTCAGAATGTCCAGTTTCTACACCAATCTGATACTAATGAAGAAAAAGAAAATACTGAATTTCTATACAGATAAGCAGTTGGTGCTTTAATGTATTTAATGTTCGGAACGAGGATTGACTTAGCATACAGTGTACAACTAAAGAAGATGTTCAACGAGTTAAGCGTGTTTTTCGATGGATATAAGCAGGAACCTTAAACATTGGAATAGTTTATAATAAAAGGAGACCCATGTCTCTAGAAAGTTTTAGTGATGCAGGTTTTGGTGGATGTCTTACTACCGGTCGTTAAACATCTGGAGTTGTTGTTGTTGTAACAGCTCGACTTGTATTGGTGTTGCTGAGTTGATAATCTTTGGTCGGCGCAATTGATGCTCCGAGTCGTTCCGGTACGTAGACCCAATTGTCACGGGAACGATCTGGAGTTGTGTTTTCATATGCTGGTGGACCTATATCGTGGTTGAGTAAAATACAAGCAATGGTTTCGAACTCTACTACAGAAGCAGAAATAGTTGCTGCTAACGAAGCCGTCAAAGAGTTAGTGTGTTTAAAAAAACTTTTTAATAAAGTTATAAATTTATATCAAGTGCGTGCCATGTATTTAAATTGATAATACTGCTGCAACACGCTTAGCACAAAACTCTGAATTGCATAAAAGAACGAAACACATTGAAACTATACATTTCTATATACGGGAGAAGGTAACAGAAGGTCTTTTATAAGTGCAACTATTATCAACAGAAAATCAAGCTGCCGATATGTTAACTAAGCCGTTACCTAAGATACGCTTAAAATTTTTTGTGTGATTTTTTAAATGTTAAATAATTATTTAAAACTGGGAAAAGTATTGAAATAATGGGTTTTAATAATTAATGTAACTGTTTAAATTTTACTTTTGTAAAAACGTGTATGTAGGTAGGTAGGCAGGTAGAAAAGCTGGTGTGAAGTCTCCTTCACACCTTCACCCAGAGACCAGTATGGTCCATTGTGACGCCTCAATTAGAGATAGCTATATAGAGATAGAAAGTAGGTAAAATAAACAGCGAAAGTAATAAAAGATAGAAAGAAAAGAAGGTTTCGGACCAGCCCCGAGAGAAATCCTAACCAACCAAATTCGCCCTACGTGCGGTCAGCACCCAGTCTCCTCTCCGAGACATCCCCTTATTCGCCCAGGAATCTACTGCCCAGCCACCACAGCCTGCTGCCCTGCAACCTGGGACAGTGGCACAAAAAGCGCAACTGTCTTCAACTCCTCAGGGTCCTCACACAACCTGCTCATATCCGACAAGTCGGATATATCCTCACCGCCATCCTGCCTATCATACAGTGGCCCGTGATCATTCCTATCATGGTCCTAACGCAGACCCTACTCCTGCCCAGCAGCAACCCCGAGTTGGACTTCTTAAGCACCGGCCACAGCCTCCGTGATACCCGGCAGTCCGTTCGGATCCCCCAGGTCCGATTGGTCGCGCCCAGAATCCACTCCCTGATTCTTCCAAAAAAGAAGCCTATTGGAGGCCTAACCGCCTCTATACAGTTAGGGTCCTCCATCTCTGAGCCCTGTCTTGCCAACTCATCAGCAACTTCATTGCCCCCTATGTCGCAGTGACCCGGCACCCAGCACAACCTCAGCATATACCCCCTTAAGACTTCCTCCAAAGCCCTCCTACAATCATCAACTAGCTTTGAGTTCGCATTAGAGCCGCCTGGCTGTCCACATATATAGTGACCTCAGAGCCCCAATCAATGTTGTCCCTCATTAGTGCCACGACCCTCAAGACCCCCAGAACCTCCGCCTAAAAGACACTACAGTAATGTCCAGATCCTCAATGTAGACCCCCGCACCCCTTCGAGCCATCAGTGAAAATAGCAAATCCACCAAATAATCTGCTCCTCTGAGCCTTAGAAAGAAGGTTCCTACGACTAGCCAATCTCAATGACTCCCACCAAACACAGCATCCATACGTATGTATGGGTCTAGCCACCGAAGTGTACAGCCATCCCACCACTGACGGCCGGAGTCCCCAGCTCCTACCTTTCGATGATCTGCAAGCATAGTAGGTATTGAGACCCCTCTTTAGTCTCTCCTGAGTATTCCTTCCCCATGATAGCTTGCTGTCCAGTAAGACCCCTAGATACTTAGCACTATCAGATAGTCTAGGCTCCAATCCTCCCATACCGATAGCCTAAAATCCTCCCCCTTGTACGTCCTAGTAAAAAGAACCAACTCTGTCTTCTCAGGATTAACTCCCAGTCCCTTATCACTAACCCATGCCGACGGTTCCCTCAGCGCCCCTTGCATGATGTCGCTTATTGTCGGCAGAAACTTGCCCGACACCAATATAACTGCATCATCCGCGTAGGCCACGACCTTCTGACCCATTCTGTCAAAACGTCTCAGAACGACATTGACCGCCAAGAGCCACAATAAGGGAGAGATAACTCCCTCCTGTGGGGTCCCCCTAGTCACCGATTTCCTTAAGTGTTCGTTTCCTTAGTCCGAGTGAATAACTCTGCTGTTAAGCATCATAGTTATCCATTCGACCAAGAACAACGGAACCCCTAGGTCAACCAGTGCCTGCCTGATAGCCTCTATCCTCAAATTGTTAAAGGCGCCCTATATATCCAGGAATGCCGCCAAGGTGTATTCCTTGTTTGGCAAACCTCGCTCTACATAACCAACCACATCATGAAGCGCACTCTCAACAGATCTACCCTTAAGATAGGCGTGTTGAGCACCGCTGATGACGCCGGCGTCAATCTTCGTCCTCAGATGTTGATCAATCAGTCTTTCCAACGTCTTCAAGAGAAAAGACGACATGCTGATTGGTCTAAAATCCTTGGGTTTAGAGTGACCGGTTCTACCCGCCTTAGGAATAAAGACAACCCTAACCTCCCTCCACCCTCTAGGAATGTACCCGTTCAGCACACATACCCTAAATAGTTCCACCAACAACAGGAGTGATGATTTCCCGATATTCTGTAGCATCGCCGGAAAGATACCATCTAGTCCCGCGATTTGAATTAATTTTAAGCACAATTTTACCACGAACAAAATTTGCCATTCTAGTTATCGATTACTTTTATGTTCTGAGTGTCATCTTTGTTGTGTTTATTATATATTTTTTTTTTTTTAACAAATGCCATGAACTGGAAAGTTATTACTACCGTGAAAAATCACGAATATTTTTATAATAAAAGCTTACTCCTCTATGAATTCTTTTAAATAATGTTGCGGGCACGATACGTAATAGAGCCGAAAAAAAATTTTGCGTGGCGGCTCCTTAGGAAAGCCACTTTGGGAGGAGGTCAACATGAACCTACGACCTCGAGTCCCGGTAAATGAAAATGAATAATGGGGAGGGGCTTTAAAAACCTCATGGAGACACAACCTCCTGGCCCGAGTCCCAGTGTAATTAAAAAAAGACATTTTTGCATGTTTATCTTTTGTCATTGTTTTTTTTGTGGGTTTTTTAGTTACATATGTTTTTTGTTGTATGTTAGGCTTAAATGAAATTAAAATATTAGTTTCAGAGAATTTGTAATTGAAACGATACATATTTACCCTTATTAAGTTCCTCCAGCAGTCCCTAAGAGAGAATATGTTACCTGAAAATAGAAAAGAAGTGCGAAAAATTAATTATTAACAAAATACTCACCATGCCGTATTTGCTGTATCAAATGAAATTAATAAATAAAATAGGAGCATATAACACTCAATCATACCAACATGTACATAGTGTCGGTAATGCAGATCAGTGGTACACACCGACAAACTAACAGAGTTGGATGTTCATTCATAAATTTATGGTAGAATAGAAACATGAAGAGAAACTTATGTTAAAGGAAGTAGACAAAAATGAGGCAAAAAGTATGTTGCTATTTTTGTTGAGAGCCTGGTAAGACAAGGTTAGAAGAGTCCTGTTTCAGCTATGGAAAAGAGCAGGATAGCACCAATTTCTGTATACTAGGATGAAAATAAAATTTAAATTGATGCCCTTATACGGTGATAGGAATGCTGCTAGGAGCTGAGCATGACCGCGGGGATTCAGGGGAAAGGACAAACGGAGTATACATAGTAATTCAAGGCCAAATAACTGGTTAATAGGAGCAATGAGGGGAATTATTAAGGATGTAATGGAAAATTCGTTAGTTCTGGTATACATATAGGAGTAAATAGGTAACGATCGCATATTATGCAAAAGGAAAAAAAATGAGAAAGGATTAAGCGGTCAAAAATATTGAGAAAGTTTGGTTTATTAGTAAAGATCAGGCAAGCAGTACAGTCCGAGAACGGAAAGGATTGTTTAAAATCGGGAAAATTAAAGTTAATAAAGTGAAATTTTTATAACAAATTTTTAATTTTGGTGAAGTGGAAAAGTTCTGCCAATGATAAGTGCTCAGGGCTTGGGCAAGTGAATATTAAATATATCTTAATGTTGAAGCGACTTCAGACTTATTTTATTTTATTTTTCTTATTTTCTTATATTTTGTTCATTTTCTTAAATTTTGTTTAAATTTAGTTTTTTTTTGTTTCAATTTCTAGTTTTATTCGGTTTCTAATATTATTTAATTTTTATTAAACTTTTACTTGTTTTCTTAATTTTTTAATTTAACGTAATTTTTTCTCTGAGTGTAGAGCACTCGTTGGAATTTGCCAACTCTCTTAAATTTCCTTTATTTTGTTATACATATATGTATATACGTATATACTCTGCTCTCGAGTTTGTAGTTTCCTTTGAGTTTGTTTGGCTTACTACAAACCGTTTTGTAATTTAGTTTTTAAGTATAATCTTTAACTTCAACAAGGCAAGAAGATTAAATAAATTAGTTTTTTAAATTTAAATTAGAAACCTACCGTGTTTCTTTTTTTTTTGAATTGGAAAATTAATATTAAAAGGCTAGGTAAGAGACTAGCCCCATCATTTGGTTCTTCGATAAATCCTAGAGGAGCTAGGATTGGAATAACCAGTGGCAAGCCTGTCCACTGAATGCCAACAACAATTATTCTACCGTAACAACTGCGGCAAATTTCTTCAAAGTGTCGTCAAAAGTTGCTCCATCGCAACAACTACGACATCAACAGCAGTCAAGAGGGCTACTGGCAGAATATCTTGGGTGGATCCCGTTCAACAAGGAATAAAAAGAAGTTCCCAATTGTGCTTATCATTTCCAAGAAGGAAGAAAGGTCTACCAGACGATTGATTTACGAGAGGAAAAATCAGCAAGGTAACCATTTAGTATCATCAAAAGGATTATATTGGGTGAGTACAGTGTTTTAATTATATTTAATGCGATTGTGTGTGACCTTCAAATTTAATAAAAAAGCCAACACTGATATAAAAAATCCCCAACGTGCCAACACTATTAAAAAGTACCAACACTGGTATATAAGAAAAAACAACGGAGTTTTTTACGTGCGTACTGCTGATAATCATAATTGCCATACTCTTCACACTCACTAACAAGTGTTTCAATTCCACAAGTTTACCCAACTTTATGTACAATTTGAACTTCACAGTATTGTTTAAAGCGCAAGAAAAGTTAATGTAAAACAAATAGTGGAAAATATTTAAATAAAAAATAAATATACAAGTTAAAGGAAAAATATATTGTAACCTGTGCTATTAAAAAGAAAACAGTGGCTAAAAAAAAACAAAAAAGAATAAGAAATAGCGCTGAATTTCTTCGTGAAAAAAAATTTAATTAAAAAATTAAATTAAGGTGCTTACAGGAAGAAAACCAAAGCAAAACAACAACAAAAAAAAAACCTAAAGAAGCTGTCTCAAAACACAAGGGCTCACGGAACGAAGTTTTTTGCGGGGAAACGGTGAGTGTGAAATATTATTTTGTGAAGAATTGGGTACGGGATTTTAAACTTGAAAGAAATACAGTGGTGTGTCATGAGCGGCAAAAAGTGCACATAAAGATAATAAAGAATCAGTTTTTTTTGGTAGACAAATTTTTTTAAAAGGTGACCGTTCAGGTGGTACACAAATTTTTGTAAGCATCAATATACTTCGATGCACAGTGACAACGAGTCTTAATAAAGTTGGAAATAAAAGGGTGATTCGAAAGGTGCTGATATTTTAAGAAAAAATTTACAGTGTGGCCCGGCAAGTGGTACACAAATCTTTGAAAATTGCCATAATATTGGATGCAAAATACATCAAGTTTACTAAGTTTTTGAATAAAAAGGGTGAACCGAAAAGAGGTTAATTTATATAAAAAATTTACAAGGTGACCCTAAAAGTGGTACATATTTAAAGCATTATTTAATTAAAAAGCTGAATGCTTATGAACAACCCGTTCTAAATTTGTTATGCTGTGTTCGATTACACACTGCTACAAAAAAACACTTTTTGTCAGAACTTGAAAACCGACCTAGTGGGGGCTGTAGGCCTAGGTGAGGACATACAAAAACCGTTTTCAAACATTTTGAAACACCCTCAAAATTTTGAGTTATTTTCAAAAAACTGTTTTAGGGTAGGTCGTAGCACTTTAGTACCTCTAACTCACAAATTTTTTGATCGATTTTAAAATTTTAAACTGTTTTGGAAAGGCAAAGAATTAAGCTTTTATGAAATGTATTCATAAAAAATATATTCCAAAAAATTAGGTGCGTTTTTCTCAAAATTATCTAATTTTTTTTATTTTTTTTCCTAATTTTTAAAATTCAACAAGAGTTATTTTAATATTTTTCTATGAAAACCTATCTTTATTTGTACTGTATTTTAAAGATAATTTTATGTAGAAAAAAACGAGATATCATTTGTTAAAATCGGCTTTTATTTGCAAAAGTTACTAAAGTTTTAAATCTCGCACAAGATCGCAAAAATATGCATTTGTCACAAAATGTGGCTCAGCCGATTTTGGTAAATATTCCATATCACATTCCTCGTTTTCAGATTCATCATCACTTTGTTTATGTAAAGTTTCATTACATTTAATTGCACTTAATACTGGCTTAGTACCAGTTAACACATTAGCATACTGAATGCTATCACGATTTTTATATTGATAACCAGTGATGTTTGTTGGCAAAAATAAGTCTTGTGGTTTATGGAATATTTTATGATGCTAAATCATTGGGAAAGATAATTGTAATGGCTGGCTTATAAACTTTTCGGACTTTGTTTTCTTAAGCATACTGGAACAGCTTGTACAAATACTTTCGGGTTCATAACATTTGCTAGAACTGTATGAGCAGTTAAAAACTGTATTGAAGGCATTTACCAATGCTTTATTTTTCTTCAGATCAAAGCGATGTTTTTTGTCAGCGAATAAACCGCAAACATAACAAAAATTATTACGCTTATCACACACTGCAGAAAAAAATTACACACAATTTAAAATTTGTTAAAGGATTACAAAAATTACAAACTTACATGTTTTAAAAAATTTAAATATTAATATCACTTCACTTGTCACAAATTTTAAACTAGTTACACTTTTGTTACTCTTATCTAAAAACAATATCCTTCACCAAAAGGTAGTATTTAAACTTTGCCATTGTGTTGGTAATAAATTCGATTAGTTTATGTATATATCCAAATATATATACCTAAAAATTGCATATAAAAACATTCTAAGCTTTTTTAATGTTTCAAAAAAATAGGGCATAATAAACCCTATTCATCTGTATTATCTTCCAGTTCTTTTTTTTTTAAATAAAGACAGATTAACAATAACTTATTAATATGTGGTTTACAGAACAGGAGCGCCTTACACGTACGTTCAACTTACATTTAAAACAAAAACAAAATTTTGAATTCGTGTTCTGTAAACCACACATATGTAAGTTAATACCAAAAACGTATTTGGAAAATTACAACAAACAAATTATTAAGTTGACAAATTTGCCTGTATAGGTAGTTAATTGTTTTTTTTATTCTTATGTTTTGCGCGGGGGGAGAAAATACTAAAAACAGGTGTTAATGAAAAGTTGAATAACTTATACAATTTTTATCCGATTTGAAAAATTAATACCATGTTTTGTTAAGAACTAAATTTTCTTCATACGTTAATATAAATTTTTATAAGCTTTCATATTAAAATAAGCAATGAAAAGCACCTAAAATCAAAAAAGTTTATAATTTTCGTTTGTTTTTGTAGATATTCTTAACAAAAGCAATTGTTATAACTTCCAAATGTATAACACGTCATTTTAAAGCGTAATTATTTTTCTTTCCAAATCCGTTAAAAAAATTAAAATCGGACAAGAACTGACTGAGTTACAGCTCGATAAGTTGACGAACATCACTGAAAACGGTTTTTTTAAAATAACTTCTGAATTTGATGGTGTTTCTGAATTTTTTTGACACAATTTGTTATGTACTCAACAAGACCAATAACCCACTCTAGGTCGTTTTCCAAGTTTTTTTACACTGTAGCACCGTGTTATTTTTGAAAAATTGTTTGGAGAAAAGAGTGCGTAATTTTAGAAAAATTTAATTTAAATCACAATTATAATACACTAGCTTAACCCGGTGCGCTTCGCTACACTGCTTTAACCACTTCATCGGTTGAGAGATATTTAATATATGCATCCTATGGAAGGTAGTTCCCGCTGCGCCTACCCGCTTTATTTTTATTTTCAAAGTGAAGTATACCATAAGAGTGACTTCTACAAAGATTGAACTTTCTCACTATAACAGTTCTTAAGATATGCGATATTAAACATTGGCGTCCTATGGGGAAAACCACTTCCCCCGCTGCTACTTTATTTCAATTTTGGGACTCAGAAGATCATACTACCAAAATTTCAACAAAATGCGTGCAGTGGCTCTTATTAATATTTCTATCTATGAGGGGTACTGCTCCTCCCCTGTCTCTCCCGCCCATTTTTATATTGAAAATTTATAGTTTACTATAATAGTGGCTTTAACCACGTTTGAAGACTCTCCCTTTAATAGTTCTTCAGTTGAGCGATATTTAATATATGCATCCTATGGGAGGTATTTCCCCCCCGCTGCGCCTACCCGCTTTATTTTTATTTTCATAAGTGTAGTATACCATAAGAGTGACTTTCACAAAGTTTGAACATTCTCACTATAACAGTTCATAAGATATGCGATATTAAGCATTGGCGTCCTATGGGGGGAACCACTTCCCCCGCTGCTATTTTATTTCAATTTCGGGGCTCAGAAGATCCTACTACAAAAAGTTCAGCAAAATGCCGCCAGCGGCTCTTAAGATATGCGATAATAAATATTGGCATCCTATGGGGGGTACCAATTCCCCTGCCCCTATCGAAAAAATAAGTAGCCTATTTTATTTTTAGGGCTCACGTGATGTTACTGTAAAAATTTCAAGAAAATCGGTTCAGTAGTTTCGGAGTCTATAAGCCAACAAACAAACACACAAACACACAAACACACAAACATACAAACATTTTTCATTTTTATATATATAGAAGAAGAAGATAGATAGATAGATAGATAATTATATTGGGAATTTTGATGAGTAGATTTTTTAAAAAAAATTTTACGAAATCTGAGTAAAATTGATTTGTGGTTGAATATTGAAAATATTTTTATGGTGGTAGAGAAAAATTTAATAAATAAGAATTTTGAGAAAATTAAACTACATTGAAATACAAACAACTTGGGATATTTGTTGGCAGTTTTGAGGCAAATATTTTTAAAAATTTTTTTGGTGAAATTTAAAACTGTTTTTTAAACATTCTACGACGCTTTCATTCGTCGCGAATAATTGTAATATACCTTTGTATAAGGTTGCATTTCTTCACGGTTATTTTTTGTAAATTTTTCATTTCGGCTTGTGAAATTGTTGAGGTATAAAATATTTAAGGCTTTTGACCAAACATTTTTAAAATGGTTCCGGAAAGAGCATGTAAATACGATATTCGACAAGTAGTGAATTTTTGTTCTACTTTTGAGAAGATTTCTTCAGAAGATTTGACGATTTCACTTTTAGAGGTAAAACAGTCTGAACTTGAGAGAAGATGGATGAAGATGATAGCAACAGTTGAGGAATTCATCAGTGGCTATGAAAAGGTGAAAGAAGAAGAAGATTTTCCAGATGAAATTACTCTTAAATATGAGGATGCCTGTGAACAGTACCAGATGCTAAGGGCTAAAATATTGGACTTGTTGAAGGCTAAGGCCCCACAACAAAAAGCGGCAGATACGACAGTACGACAGTCATCTCTTAAGTTACCTGCGGTTGAAATTCAAACGTTTGAAGGAGGTTTCGACAAATGGCCAGCATTTAGGGATATGTTTAGGGCAGTGGTTGGAAATGAAAATTTAGTAGCGCCAGCGCACAAATTATATTATTTACTTGGCAAGACGAGGGGGGAGGCCTACCAACTCATAAAGGATTATGTGTTATGAAACCTTTTCCCATCGTGTTCTGTATGATACCCCAGCGTAGCTCAGCTCTCATAGTCGGGGATGGTTCTCAACCCATATAAACACTGGTTTCTCACAATAAAAAAAAATATTTCACTTATTATCTATGGAAATCCATCCACGTAAAAACAAAATAAAAAAGCAAATAAATTCTCATTAAACCCACACAAACACAGAAAGCACATTTACTTCAGTCCAGGCCTGGTGTATCACCTAGACGCGTCCTCGCCCTATTCCCAACCTATGTCATATAATATATTTCCTCATATGACCCCTTTTCCATTCAAAACTTCATCAACAACTTACGGTTTATCCATTTTGTTCTACGCCACCGAGAACTCGGGAATCTGAAGTCCTTTTAAAATAAATTACCAACACACATACATATCTTCACTCTATTAATGCATACTTTTATTAAAAAAAACTAAACTACAATACATCTATTTTTTTTTTATTTTTGTTTTTAATGTGGCTTAAATATACATATTTAAAAAAAAAACATAATAATTTCAATATTTGGTTTCCTGTTCTACCTAATTTCTCCTTCTATTAATGTTCATACAATAATTTTTTACTTAAATTTATGCTATCATCAACAGGCCTTCAGCAACCATAAAACAAAACTTACATATATATACTCTACAATAAATAACAATATATTTCTTTTCTAACAAAAGGACCGGACTAGATTCATAATCGACAAAAATTTTAATGTTTGCCTAAAAAAAAATTAACCGCGAATAACTTCCCTAAAGAGCTCTCTACAGGAATAAAATTTAATCTTTTGGCAATGGCCATACACACACGCAAAAACAATTAGAACTTTATTTCTTGAACGATCCTCTTTTACAAATTTTTACACTTTTTTTACTTTTACCTATTCTAACAAAAAAAAACTAATTTTATCTAAATATAATTCTTATCAACTAACCTAAGAACAGCTTCAACTGCTAAATTTTCCTCTCGACGTTTTAAATTTCTGCTATAAAAAAAACTACGGTCAACTTGATAGGTTGAAGTCTTAGCTCAATTTCTTTCGGAACTGAAAGCTTTTTCCTACACCACATCCGGAAATAAAAAGTTCAAAAGTTTTTTATTATATTTGGTGCCGCTTGTTTCTTTACCACCTCCTTTTTTGTATTTATTATTTTTTTTATTATCACCAAAATTTATATTACTTTAACTCAAATATAATTTACAGTACCTTTTTTCCTTCGTTTTGTTGAACTTAATTAATTTACCGGACGTGTTGTTCGCCTTCCTTTGTCCCTTATCTTCTCCAGTCCACTTATTGGTTTTCCCCCGTGACCTGGGTATTTTCCTTTTTTTTTATCTTCAGTCTTGACCTCCTAGTTTTATTTTTAACTAATCAAATATTAAATAAATCTATTATCACTTACATTCAATTACTTAATTTTATAATTTACACTAAACTTTTCAGCTTAAACACTTGACGCTTTATCAATTTTATTTGTTGTATGTACTTAAATTTTATTAAATAAAACTTAAGCACCTTTGCCAGTTGACTGCTACTTTTTTAATGATTTTAAATGCCTATTTCCTTTTTTTTCAACTACTAAGTAAAGCCAACATCAAAATTAAAAATAAACAACACTAACAAAACTATATAAATAAAAAACATGTACCGGTGGACAATACGGATTTAAGCAAGGTTTACAAAAAAAAAAGAAAAGTTCAATGTCCCTTTTTCTTTGGCCTTGAACCTTGTTGTTTTATTTTATTTGTACAAATCTCACAGAGAAAAACTTTTAATTTTCTCTTAAGCCTGTACAAATGTGACCTTTTATGTCCGCACTACGGTAACCCTCTCAATATCTACTTTACATATTTCACCAACTAAGTGTGTACCATTCCGCTTGTACCCCTAATTTCTATCAACTATCAGACTAAACAAAAGCACCGGTCACAAACAATAAACACAGATAAAAAATTTCAATAAATAATACACAACAAATAAGAACCAAAATTTCTCCAACAATACAAGGAAATTATCTAATAACCACAAGCAGCTTTCAACAATTAACAATATACTACAAGATTGATCCATAGACAAGAAAAAAAACACCAAACCAACATTCAGAAGCATGGCCATGCAGACAACAAACACACAAACATACCAAATACATTTAATCAAATAACTACCAGAAACAAAATACAAATAAACGAAGAAATAAATAATTATTTTTCTTTTTATTGGAGTTTAAATACAATCACGACACATAAGACAAAAACTGTTTTTTTTACAAAACAGGTCAGTATCATAAAAAAATTATGTGACAAAAATTGTCACCAACAACACCCACAACAAAACTCTGCAGTTTTAAGATATTTCGCAGAAACTACAGTGTGATGGGTGGTAAAATCCTTTCAACATCCCTTAGCGTAAACAATTCTACTACACTTTGGAGTTATATACCCAAGGCGCTCAACGTAGGCTACACCCACATAAGAGTTAGCCGGGCATCAAATTTATCAAAAAGGTAACTTTCATTTCGTAGGTATATATGTATGTTTACCTTCCTTCCATTTTTCGAGGTAGTAGGTATATAATTGCAATTTATTAAATGGACAATACATAAAGTAGACATTTAGGACAACGAACTTTAGTGTAGAAAATAAATAAACAACCAACACAAACACAATCAGCGACTTACAGGCTATACTTAATATAAATATTGCACTTGTAAGTAATTAACTACATCTATATTGCTCGCTTCCCCTTCCTTAAACTATATAGCACTGTCCCAATTATCACCCTATTGCTTAATATCTTTGGCATGGTATACTCCCAAAGGTAACCCATTTAGTGTCTCTACCTCATACATGTTGTTGCCTAACACTTTTAGAATTCTACATTTTGAAAATTTGCGACAAAATTTAGCATTAATATTTTTGCTAAAATTGCTAAGTACAAAATTGCGTTTAAATACTTCTTGCCCTGGAACAAAACGTACTGCCCTAGCTCCTTTATCGTACCGTATTGAACTTTTTTCATATTGTTTGTGGAAATTATCTTTGATACTTTCTCGAATAATTCTTAACCTATCTTTATTTTCCAACATAATGAAATCGCTATCATCTAGAGATTTTAATTTTTTTGCTAGTTTATAGTCAGCTCCTGACGTAAACATATTGTACCCAAATAAGGCCATAAATGGACTGATTCCTATTGCGGAATGAACAGAATTCCTTAAAGCCAATTCTATAGAAGCGAGGTTTATATCCCATTCTCTGTGGTCGTTTTCCAAATACGTTCTGATAGCTGCCAATATACTTTGATTTACACGTTCGGCGGCATTAGATTGAGGAGAATGAATCGCAGTTCGCATATGGGTTATTTTATACTCGGTAGTCATTTTTAAAAATTCCTTTGATACAAATTGCTTACCATTATCAGAATGAATTATTTCTGGTACACCAAAATTGTGAAATACGTGGCTTACTAAGAACTTTATCACGTTGGCAGAAGTAGCTTCTCTCATAGCTTTCAGGAATACAAATTTGGTAAGGTGGTCCATCACTATAAAAATGTAGGCATTACCGCTTTTTGAACGGGGATATTTTCCCAAGAAATCTATATATAATTTCTGAAAAGGCCTGTCTGTTATAACTTCGTTACCAATTCCTGGGGCTAATCTAACATTTACGGACTTACATTCTTTACATATTGTACAATTATTTACGAAGTTTTTTACTTGCAAAACCATGTTGGGCCAATAAAATTTAGTTCTTAAAAATTCAAGGGTCTTTCGAATTCCTCCATGACTTTTCTCCGGTGGTTCATGAGCAAGTCTAATTAGTTCATGAGTTAATGAACTGGGAATCCACAACTTCCACCTAAATTCTTCTGTTTCTTCTCCCTCATGATTATTGCCAATTTTTTTGAAAACTAAACCATTTTCGATTTTTAAGGTCCGGTAGCTTATCTGCTTTTTTTATAATTATATCTTTCAAATCTTTGTATTCCTCTGATTCAAATTCTGGTGTTTCAAACCCCAGTATCTCCTCAGGACAACAACTTACTTCTTCTACAGCTCTAGATAACGTATCAGCCACCACATTTTCTGAACCTTTGCGATGCTCAATAACAAAGTCATAGCTTTGTAATTGTAATGCCCATCTAGCAAGCCTACCACTCAGGTCTTTTAAAGACATCAGCCATTTAAGACTGGCATGGTCTGTAATCACGGTAAAAGCCATTAGTTCGATATATGGTCGAAATGTTTTAATCGCAAGAACCGCAGCCAGACATTCTTTTTCTGTTATACTATAATTTTGTTGTGCCGAGTTAAGTTTCATAGAAAAGAAAGCAATTGGTCGCTCGTTATTAATTTCATCCTTTTGGAAGAGCACTGCTCCTATACCATAACTCGATGCATCACATTGTGTTGGCGCCCGACTTGGGACCAACTCACGGATAGGTAGAATAGGGGGTTGGTAGTGTTATATATCAATAAAAAGGGGGGAGACTTACCCAATACGCAGACACACCTGCTTTGGTTGTAACTAGTCGGAGTTATCCTTAGTGGTGGTTGATGGTGATTTCCTCAGAATGTTGGCGCCTGAACAGAGATACCGGCGCACCTGGTGTGGCTGAGGGATTCTGTAGTTTAGGTGAACTTTACTTAGTTATGAGCGACCAGTAGTTGGGTTACTTCTTAAGCATATATAGAAATTATTCTATAATTTCTATAAGCACACACTGTTAATAAAAAAAGGAGGCCTATCGCCTTAGCTTTGGGTGAAATAAAGCAAACGTTTTCTTTGTATTTTTTTGTTTAGCTACAATTCTTTTTCTTTATTTGACTTTTTTTTGTATTTCTGGGTATTTTGGTATTTATATTTTTATATGTACAATTAATTTTTTGGTTTCAAAATTTCACAAGTTTGCTTATTACATTTGTTTTAATCCTTTTGATTTTCTTTACTTATAACTTCACTTTACTATTATTACGATTTAAATATTCTTTTTGTCCAGTATCTGGTTACGCACTTGTTCACTGCTAAAGAAGAACTGATCAAAAGCCAAAGCAACAAGACGAATGTTAGAAGGTGGCTGCATAAAACAGCTGTGGAGTTGCGGCCATCAGTTACATCTGTCTGTACAACATTAAAAGTTGCCAGATCGTTTTCGCACCTAAACATCCCGCCCCCCTTGCTTTATTGCAATAAAACAACGAGGGCCGGTGTGCTTGGGTGGATTAGTTAGAGGGAGGTGTGCAAAAGGTGAAAGAAGTGCAAGTTAAAGTTACAATACAATTAAGATATAATAATTCAATATTAAGTTTCAGAGGGGTTAGTATAAATTCATTAATAATAATAATACAAAAAAAATGGTAGAGATGTGGTGTCATGCAGACGATGATTTTCATGGAATCAGGCAAACTTGCCGATAATGACCCATCCCAGGGCGGTGTCTTGTTCGAGTGGTGTTGAACCCGATGATGACGACTGCAGACCGCTACGTATCAAACGAGGATAGACGTCTGCTCCCAGGATGACGTTAACGTTATTGCCCTCAAAAAACTCTGGGTCTGCCAGACGTAGGTTACGGTAAGTGTCAGAGACACTTCGGTCGAGTTTCTTTGCTGGGATCTTTTCTGGCAGACTCGACGATACACGAGCCCTGATCGTGATGGAACCTGCCTGGTCAAACCGTGCTCGTATCGAAAAACGTGGCGATGGAGCTCGTTGCAGCGGCGGGGTTGATGAGACCGCGGACTAGTCTCCAGCCTTCCGTGAGACGTATTTGGAAAAGAACGGTGGGGGTTACGGTGCGAGCATCAGCTAGACTGGCATTATTGGGGGTTATGGTAATAGCCGGGGGGTGAAGCAGAGTGTGGTGGTTACCATTACAGCTTTTGCATCTTTCCATACTGCGGCATGTTGGTGTAAGGTGCGAATGCCCAAGGCAGTTTCTGCAGTACCGTTGACGAGCGACCACATCTTTTCGTTCGGATACTGTCATGTTAAGGAATTTGATGCATTTGCGGAGGGGGTGATCCTTACGGCATATTTTACAGTCGGGGGTTTTTGTTTGCAAGCGGCCGCCCACCTTGCGCTCTTCAAGGGGTGAAGCGGTTTCGCGGCTACGTGGACGCATAGTTTCTGGAATAAGAAAGATATAGGGGAAAAGTATTAATTGTCAAGCGGACGGAGAAAGCGGGAGTAAAACGAGTTTGACAAAAGGTTGGGTCACAACGCCGTTGGCAGTACGTATTTCAGCAACTCTAACTCTATCATCAGAGCCATGAAAAATCTTTTCAATGCGTCCTAGACGCCATTGATGAGGGGGTAAGTTGTCGTTTTTCACCACGACGAGATCGCCGTTGGAGAAATCTCGCTGGGGGTATTTCCACTTATTTCTTTTGTGAAGCTCGACTAAGTATTCCTCCTTTCAGCGACGGGCAAGCTGATGATGCAGAATTTTAAATTTTTGCCACCTATTTACATAACTTATGGAATGGCTCGCTAAATCAGGTTCAGGGGGAGACAACAGGGGCGTTCCGATTAAGAAATGACCCGGGGTTAAGGCGCATAGGTTGTGTGGGTCTTCATTCACCGGACTTAGAGGCCTTGAGTTCAAACACGCTTCGATGCGTGCGAGCATGGTGCTGAATTCTTCATATGTGAAGCTCTGAGTATGGCACAGTTTCTTGAGGTGAGACTTGCAACATTTGACTCCGGCCTCCCAGAGTCCGCCCATGTGGGGAGCACCAGGGGGGATGAAATTCCATTTAACCGGGTTAAAACTATCTTGAGATAATAGGCCCTTTTGTACAAGAGCAAGAAAATGTTGTGTATCCTTCTGAAGTGTATTAGCTGCGCCCACAAAGGCGGTGCCGTTATCCGAATACATAGTATGGGGGGTACCTCGTCTTGAGAAAAACCGGGCGAAAGCGGCTAGGAAAGCTTGTGTTGAAATATCTCCGGTGGCCTCCAGATGGATTGCTTTGGTGGCAAAACATACGAAAACCAGCACGTAACCTTTCGTGACCTTGCACCCGCGACCCACATAAGACTTTATGGCGAAGGGTCCAGCGAAATCAACTCCCGTATGATAAAACGGGCGCGTTAAACTTGTGCGCTCGGGGGGTAGGGCAGCCATGATTTGTTGACTAAGCTGATGTTTTTCTCTTACGCATTTCATACATTTTGATAATATGAATTTTATCAGCGTCTTAAGTTTAGGGACATAATAGTGAAGTCGGGTAAGCCGGTGTAAAAGGGCATTTTGGCCATGCAGTGAAAACTTATGTAGATAAGTTAAAAACAGTCGCGTAAAACGTGCATGGTAGGGCAGTATAATGGGGTAACGTTCGTTGTAGCTTAATGTAGGGGAGAATGCTAACCGCCCGTTGACTCTCATGACTCCTCTGGAGTCTATAAAGGGGTTTAGGGTTAAAAGAGCGCTTTTCCGTGGCAAAGGTTGATTTTCAGCTAAGAGTGCGTACTCTTCAGCAAAGTGAAGCTTTTGACAGACGATTACCAGACGATTTTTTGCGAAAAGTATTTCTTTGGCTGAGAGCTCATCTGGCGTTATAGTATCAGATTTTAATTTGGACCTTATGCGATTGTAAAAACGAAAGATGTAGCAAATAACTCTCAGTGCTCGCGGAAGATTAGAGAATCTATCGAGAATATCGTGATTGTCGACTAGTGCGGTAAACGTCCTAATTGTTCGTTCTTCTTCTGTGGTATCAAATTCGCAAGTACTCGATGGCCAGTCGGCAGGGGGGAGTCTTAGCCATGCAGGACCGTGCCACCACAAGGTATTTTTAGACAGTTCGGTAAGTGTAGTGCCTCGCGATGCTATGTCTGCTGGATTGTTTTTCGAATCGACGTGCGCCCATGCATCTTTCCCAACCTTTTCAATAATAGACGAGACTCTATTTTGAACGAATGTTTTCCATTTATGAGCAGGTTTTTTCAGCCATGCTAGCACGATGGTCGAGTCGGTCCATAGAAAAAGTTTATAGTCGATGAGTTCAAGTTGACCTTGAATCGATTCCATCATAGTTGCCAGCAGCTCTGCCCCACACAACTCCTTACGGGGAAGTGAAACGAATTTTACTGGGGCAACTTTAGTTTTTGCTGCTAAAAGGTGGGTAGATACTAAACCTTGATTTTCAGCACGTATGTAAATAGCTGCCGCGTATGCCTTTTCCGACGCATCGCAGAAACCGTGCAGCTCAACATTATATGAGGGGTCGAAGTCGATAAAACGGGGGATTTTTATTTGTTCTATTTTTACATAGTCATCGAGAAAATCATGCCACTGCTGTAGGGTACTTGGATTTAGGTCTTCATCCCAGTCAGTTCCATCCTTCCACGACTGCTGCATGATGATTTTGGCAACGATTATTTTTGGTGATAACCAGCCCGCTGGGTCGAATAACTTTGCGATTTCTGACAGAACGCATCGTTTTGTGGTTAAGTTGCGGTCGGGATTAGACTTTAGTTTAAAATAGAAGTAGTCACTTCCAGCGTTCCACCTGAGCCCTAATGTTTTTGTTGTACTAGAGTCAGAAAGCTTCAGAAATTCCCCATCTAACAAATGGGTGACCGGTAGACCTTTTAACAGAACTTCATTGTTCGCTGTCCATTTTCGAAGTGTGAACCCAGCAGTTTCAAGGACTGTTATAAGTTCATCACGAATTTTAATTGCCGCTGATAGCGTATGGGTTCCTGAAAGTACATCATCGACGTACATGTGATTTCGTAAGATTTTCGATACGTTGGGGTAGAGGGTTTCATTTTCTTGGGCCAATTTCAGCAAAGTTCTGATTGCCAGATAAGGGGCACAGTTTACACCGAAGGTGACTGTATTTAACTCGTAGTCTTGAAGTGCCTCGTTAGGCGAGCTTCGAAAGACGATTCGCTGAAAGGGGGTATGAGATTTATTAACTGTGATTTGGCGGTACATTTTCTCTATGTCCGCGTTGAAAACGTATCGAAAGAACCGCCAACGCAATACTAAAATCATTAAGTCTGCCTGTAGGATGGGGTCTGCGTGAAGCAGATCATTAAGACTGATGCCATTCGACGATGGGCTAGAAGCGTTAAATACCACGCGCAATTTTGTGGTGGTGCTATCTGGTTTAAAAACTGCATGGTGGGGCAGATAGTATGTGCCGCTCTCACCAGCTATGGGGGTTACTTTTGTCATTTGACTTAGGGTAGAGTATTCGGTTATTACCCGATCATATTCGGTTTTTATTTGGGGATTCTTAATTAATTTATTTTCGTTTCGCAGAAATTGAGCTATGGCGCTATTTCGCGATTGTCCCACTTTGAGATTTTCTGGAAACTCTCGTTTGAAGGGGAGTGATACAGTATAACGTCCGTCATTAGCGCGGAATGTAGTTGACTCGTACAGTTCCTCACAGTATAGGTCCTCCGGGGATGACTTTGCTCTTCTAGGGACATCTTCGAGCTCCCAAAAACGCTGAAGTTGGTTATTCAGGTCCACGGCATTAAAATATGACAATACTGCGTCCCTACACCGACTTTTAGCAACCTTACCGGTGATGATCCATCCGAAGACTGTTTTCTGTGCTACCAGGGATTGTTGGTTGTCCCATTGGAGGCCATCTTGAATTATTTTTGGGTATACGTCTCCACCTAAAAGCATGTCAATCTCCGCGCATTGATGGCGATATGGATCCGCCAGTTGCAGCTTTGAAAGGTTGCCATTATTGAGCGCAGTCGGGGGGTAGTAGGAGAGTTGACCGGTGAGTTTCTTAACAACAAGTACGTCCGAATGTATAGCGAATGACCTGTCAATCGGTGAACCAATTTTAAGGTGACATGTGTGCGTCGAAGTAGCGTTTAACGAATCGTTTAACCCATGAATTTTTGCCCGTGATGGCCGAGTCTCAAGTCCGAGCTGAGTTTGTAATTTCTAAGAAATGAAGGATGCCTCTGAGGCCGAATCTATGAGGGCGCGGACGGTACACTTAAGGTCGTCCTTGTAGACATCTATCAGAGCGGTGCCAAGGACAACTGCGGATGAACTATCCTGTAGTTGTGTAGAAAAAGACCTAAACTCACGATTTCGTGCTTCTGCAGAGGTAGAGGGGTTCGTATTCAACCTTTCAGGGGGGGTATTTGCATTATGATTCTCAGAAGTAGGGGCGTTAGAAACCGCTTGAGGGGGAGTAGGTGGTTTTTCTTGATTAGTGACTCGATGTAGTAATGAGTGATGTTTGGCTTTACACACATTGCACACATAACGACTTTTGCAGGTTTTATACCCGTGTGAGGTACCTAAACAGTTCGTACATCGCTTTTGTTGTTTAACCGTGTTGTATCGTGCGTCAACGGACATAGCAAGAAACTTAGCGCATAACCTTAAGGGGTGACTTTGGGCGCAAAGGAGGCACGTGCCAGCCTTTGCTGTGGAAACATTAGTGTTGAAACTTTGCACTTTTTTATTCTGAGCGTAATTGGGCTTACTATGGTTACTGGATTGAGGTGCTTTATTTGGGCTATGAGGATTCAAGAATGTTGATCTTATATCCGCGACGGATTCCAAAGTCTGAAATCTAGAGGACAAAAAACGATCTAATGCCTCCCAGGTGGGCATATTGGATGAATTTGGCAGGGTTTGCTCCCATAGGTTCAGGGTAACATCCGGGAGACATGTTGAACAAATGTAGACAAAAATTATGTCCCAGCTGTCTGTATCGACTTTTAAAAGGCGCAGATTACTGATGCAATCATTTATGGTCCGTTGTAAACGTCTAAGGTTGGGACCGGTTTCTTTGGTAATGGGGGTTAAACTAAAAAGTGATTTAATTTGCGCATTCACGAGAATTCGTTTATTCTCATAACGATTAACTAGGTTTTGCCACGCCATTTCGAAACCATCGTTAGTCATCGGACAGGTTTTGAGGAGTTCTCGAGCTTCTCCTTCTGTCTTTTTCACTAGATGACACATTTTCTCAACCGGCGATAAGCGATTGTTTTGGCGATACAAGGCCGTGAACATATCACGAAACGTTGGCCAGGATTTGTAATCGCCACGAAAAACTTCGGTATCACATGGTGGTACTGATATGTGAGCGGAGAAATCGGTCTCGTTCGGCCTGGTTGCAGAGCTTTTCCCAGCCTTGGCCTTCAAAGACTCACAAAGTTCGGAAATTTTTGCTGTGATTGCCGCATGAACATCAAAAGTCGAATAATAGCGGCTTTTATCTCCTCGTAATTATCTATTGCTGCTTCATGGGCGGAGTCGTAATTGTCCCAGAGACGATGAATTTCGTTTTTTCGTACTTCCAAGGAGTGCAGCGTATGAGAAGCTTCTGGCAGCTCATTAAAATACTTTTGAAACTCCATAACGCGATCGGAAGATCGATTAACCTTTTTGACCAAAGACATTGTGGCGGAAATTTCGCGGAGGACGAATTAAAAGGGTAAGAGTATATAGAAGGGGGGATTTGAAAACGAATGTGGTGAAAAAATTAGAAATTATATTCACAAAAAAAGTTAATGGAATTCTCCAGGGTACCTCGTAAGACAGCAATAATAAAGTGGGTAAGTGTATAGCAAGTCCAGTAGTAGAGAAGGCAATATAATTACCAAAAAAATAAAACGAGGCTGGTTTTATTCTGATGAGTGACACTTCGTAAAAGTCGCCACTATTTCAATTTATATTAAAAAAAATTTTAAGAAAATTTTCAATGGCGCCTCGTATAAGCGACAGATGAATATAGGGTTTAGTATTTTCGAAAAATTTTCAATGGTGCTTCGTATAAGCGAGCCACTAAATATGGATTTTAATTTTTGAAAATTTTCAATGGCACCTCGTATAGGTGGCCAATAAATTTTGTTTAATAATTTCGAAAAAATGTTCAATGGTGCTTCGTATAAGCGAGCCACTGAATATGGGTTCTATTTTTCGCAAAATTTTCAATGGCACCTCGTATAGGTGGCCAATAAATATATGGCTTAAAAATTTCGAAAAAATTTTCAATGGTGCTTCGTATAAGCGAGCCACTGAATATGGGTTTTATTAATTTTGCAAATTTTTCAATGCCGCTTCGTATAAGCGAAACACTGAATTGGGGTTTTAATAATTTTAAAATTTTCAATGGCGCTTCGTATAAGCGACCAATGAAAAAAAGGGGTTTTATCAATTTGCAAAATTTTTCAATGGCATCTCGTATAGGTGGGCATTGAAATGGGTTTTAATCAAATAAATAAATTTTATTAAATTTTCATAATAATTGGGGTTAGTTAAATTTGCATATGTGTACCAACAAATTAAAAAGGGAGGTTGATTATTGTTATTTATTTATTGGTATGACTATTCTATTCTCAATTTATATAAGAACTTTTCATTTTAATTTTTCATTATTCGTAGTATAAGCTAATTTTAGGTTGACCCTCGTATAACATGTAGCTTATGTACTTCAGCATCCGTTTGTTATGTGAACAAATTTTATATGAAATGTTTATAGGTATGTACATACATACAAATCATTTAACTCCACTAACTACTCGCTGTAAGTTGTTGTTTTGTTGTTGTTTGTTATACAGCCATACATACATACAGGTTGATCTTTCGTTCTTCTTTATTCAAGTTCAATGTCAATTGACAAAAACAAAAACTTGCAAAAATTTTGTTCCTATATCCAGTGCAATGTTAATCCAAAAAAAACAAAAAAAACCTTGAACAAGTGTTTTTTTTTGTTGTTCCTTATTGCATGTTATGCGTATTTGTTTTAGCAACGAGATCAACTGTTGCTGATGTCAATATGTACACAAGTATGTGTGTATGTATGTATGTTTGAAATTATTTTTTCTTAGCCGTTAGTTTTTGTCTTCTTCTTGTTACGCAAAAAAAGACAAAACGGTAATCTTCACCAATTGGTCAACTGCTTATTTTACGTAGCAAAATGTACACACATGCGGGGGTTAGTAGGGGGTAAAATTTAAAATTTTATTTTTTTGTATTTTTGAAAAAAGGGTGAAGTGCCGGGTTATAGCGGACCCGGATCCGGCTCGAAGGACCAGAATGTTGGCGCCCGACGTGGGACCAACTCACGAATAGGTAGAATAGGGGGTTGGTAGTGTTATATATCAATAAAAAGGGGGGAGACTTACCCAATACGCAGACACACCTGCTTTGGTTGTAACTAGTCGGAGTTATCCTTAGTGGTGGTTGATGGTGATTTCCTCAGAATGTTGGCGCCTGAACAGAGATACCGGCGCACCTGGTGTGGCTGAGGGATTCTGTAGTTTAGGTGAACTTTACTTAGTTATGAGCGACCAGTAGTTGGGTTACTTCTTAAGCATATATAGAAATTATTCTATAATTTCTATAAGCACACACTGTTAATAAAAAAAGGAGGCCTACCGCCTTAGCTTTGGGTGAAATAAAGCAAACGTTTTCTTTGTATTTTTTTGTTTAGCTACAATTCTTTTTCTTTATTTGACCTTTTTTGTATTTCTGGGTATTTTGGTATTTATATTTTTATATGTACAATTAATTTTTTGGTTTCAAAATTTCACAAGTTTGCTTATTACATTTGTTTTAATCCTTTTGATTTTCTTTACTTATAACTTCACTTTACTATTATTACGATTTAAATATTCTTTTTGTCCAGTATCTGGTTACGCACTTGTTCACTGCTAAAGAAGAACTGATCAAAAGCCAAAGCAACAAGACGAATGTTAGAAGGTGGCTGCATAAAACAGCTGTGGAGTTGCGGCCATCAGTTACATCTGTCTGTACAACATTAAAAGTTGCCAGATCGTTTTCGCACCTAAACACATTGTATAAAAAATCTTCTTTTAAAATCGAGGTGAGCCAAAACGGGTGCCGAAGATAAAGATTGCTTCAACTTGTTAAAACTTGCAACTGCTTCTTCGGTCATTTTGAATTTTGAACCTTTTTTTATTAAATCAGACAGCGGTGCAGTCATCGCCGAAAAATTCTGGACAAAACGCCTATACCATCCGGCGGTTCCTAGAAAACTACGAATTTCTCGGACTGATTTTGGGATTGGTATTCGCTTTATTGCCTCGACCTTTTCCGGATCAGTGCGCAACACGCCTTTACCTACAATAAAACCTAAATATTTTAATTCTTTAAAGCAAAATTTAGATTTTTTTAAGCCTATCGTTAAATTCGCCCTGTCGAGACATTCAGCTATTTTTCGCAACAATATCAAATGATTTTCGAAATCTGAGGAAATTACCAGCAAGTCATCCAGGTATATAAAAACATTTGACTTTAGTTCCTGTGGAATAATTTTGTCCATGAGTCTGCATAGTCTTTGTGCAGCATTGCATAAGCCAAACGGCATTACCATAAACTGATACAGTGGGCGTCCCGGAATAGTGAAGGCAGTGTACGCTCTTGATTTTTCTTCTAACGGAATTTGCCAAAATGCAAATTTCAAATCCACACTGCTTATATAGAATGTTTCATCCAATCTGCTCAGTATGGCCTCAATATTTTGTGTTGGATATGCATCTTTAATTGTCCTTTCATTAAGTTTTCTGGCATCTAGACAAAGTCTGTTTTTGCCAGGTTTCCTAACCAAAGTGCATCGGTTACTCCATGGACTTAGACTTTCCTCGATTACTCCCAAGGTCAACATTTCATCAATTTCTGCATATATTAATTCCTGAACTGCAGGAGAAACAGGGTAATATCTGTCCTTGACATGTGTGGCCCCATGGACAAGTTCAATTACATGATTTTCTACGTTAGTTTTGCCCAGTCCATTTTTCTCAAATGTTTTAAATTTACTCTTTACTTCCTGTAATTGTTGCTTTTCTTTTTCGGTTAAATTATGCTGCTCAATTAAATGGGTTTCAGATGTACTATCTATAGGTAAATTTTCAATGCTAATTTCCTCACCCTGAAATATTTCAGGGGCTAATTCAAATGCTCGCCAGAAATCTACCCCTAAGTATGCCTCCTGTACCAAATCCGGACATAGATAGAATTGAATAATCTTTTCTGCTCCTTTAAACGTTACTGGAATTTTCGTCCTCCCTAAAACATTGTATTCTTTACCTCCTGCTGTCCTTAGACTAACAAATATAGGATCTATTTCTACTTCTAACTTATTAACAATTTCATCGCAATTATTGCCTAATATACTGATAGATGCTCCCGAGTCTAACAAACCCCTAACACACATGTCCTTTAACGTTATTTCTGCAAAAACTCTGGGATCCTTTCCCCCTTGTCTTACCACTGAGTCACACAATACCACCGCTGATTTTATCTGCCTGTAAAAGTTTTTCTTTTCCCGGAATTTTCTCCTCAGTTTCTTTACCCTATTTATCTTAACCTTTTCTATTTCTTCGTTAAAGATTCTTTTCCTAACTGCTCTATAATTTCTTAATTTATCTGCGTATTTTTGCTTTAGTGACCTACTTTTCAATTTACTGTCGCCTGTGATATTAACCTTACCATCATTCCTTCTTCCTAGTAACCTTATTTTCGTTCCTAATATTTTCTGCTCATACAAGTTACTTAATTCTACCTGTACCTTGGCGTCTTTCATAACACGTCGGGAGTTTGGGTGGAGCGTGCCTCTCCCGTCTTTGACACACTCCTCACTCCGTTTCCCATACATTTGTGGCACTTAGGGCTTATAACTCCCGGTGTTCCACACCTGTAGCAAAACAGATTTCTTTGTAATAATGTACAATCCATAAACGAATGACCAGGCATGCGGCAGTTCCAGCAAATCAACAAGTTAACATTATTTTGTGTTTTAGCAGTTGTATTTTGTTTTATTCTAACTTCATCTATTTGTTCTTGTTGTCTTATTTCCGGTTCCTCCTCGTATATTTCTTCAACTTGTCGCCTTGAATATACAGGTCTAGAAGTGGACAGGGAACTTGGTTGTTCTTTCCGTATATAATTTTTTTCCACCTCCTTACATTCATCCCTTAGTTGCTCAACAGTATAAATTTTCACCGGGTATAGAATTTGAGATAAGTTAAGCCGTAAGTTTCTCTTCATAATTCTTATGACCTCTTGTTCTGGCAATGACGTTCTTAAACGAGCTCTCAATTTTCTCATCGCCGAGAAATACGAATCAATGGACTCTCCTGACAGTTGGCGGCGTTCTTCAAAATCACGCATAAATTCATAATCGCTGCGATTTGACCTATATTGTTGTAGCAATGCTTCCTTCAGATCTGCCCACCGTCTTATTTCTTTCTCGCGAATTACAGACCAATACCAGTCTTTAGCTTCATCCTTTAGTAATCTATGAAAATCCCCTAATATTTCTTTCCAAGGGCTTCCATGGCGTAATTGCAGGTACTCTATTCTGAAAATAAAATCTTCTATATTAAGTTTATCGGTATTTCCGTCAAAAACTACGTCCCATTTATCGATTCTCAAGGAAGTTGCTTGTCGATTTGGATCGGCTGTTTGGTTGCTTGGAATACGTTCATTAGAGCCACCATCACTATCTGGTTGCACATATTGAAACTCAACCCTTCTTGACATCATGTGTCGGTTTTCCGCCTCATTATTTAGAACCTCAGCTTCACTTGCATTACTTTGGATTCTGTTTTCGCTCACTTCCGATGATTCTCTTGACAACCGACTACATTCAGTTATTTTTTTAATTTCCTTTAACATTTCCTCAAAACCACTTTTCAAACTATTTTCTATTTTTACCTCTAGGCTTTTTTCTAAATCTGATCGATATTCCCTGTTGGAATCTTTGACTACCTCCTTTATAATTTTGGCGTATTCACTGGCATTTTTTTCAATCGGTTTATTTCGGTGTTTTTGTATTAACGGTGGTGGGTAAGAGAAATCCGTTACCAGCAGAGGATTACCACTTTTTGGAATTGCTCCCCTGGTTATTGTTGCACCCTCTGCTGTTTGAACACTCGGGTCTTTGGGGCTTTTTGTTTGAGTGTGGTACAAACATCGCAAATCAATTTCAATGTAAACTGGTAAAATAAAAGCTAAACAAAAATTTAATATAAACTATTTTGGAATTTTACACTCCCCACTAAATTATTCTAAATAAAATGTTTCTATAATTTTGCAAAAAAAATTTTTTCCTAAATGATTTCCTGTGATACTAGACACGTATAAAGACAGTTTATAAAACAAACAAAAAAAATAAACAAATTCACGCACTACAGTAATAGTTATTTATATATGTATTCACGATAAGGACTTCAGTTTTCCTACTGTTCTTAATCGGCGGTAACAAAATGGATTTATGTAATTAACCTATAAGTTTTTAAGTGTTGATGAAAAAAAATCGACGCAATCCTATGCTTTCCTATCCTTTGTGCCACATTATACCATATATATGCATAAATGCACTCTAACAACTATTAAGTAAAATATATAGGATTAGAGTTAACGTTCAAAGTAGTCTAAGACAACTGATTTACTTTAAATCAGGACCTAAAAAATATAACCAATGCTATGAGAATAAATCCTGTCCCAAATACATTGGACTAACCATTATTTTCACCGAGTGACGTCATTTACAATTAATGTATTTAAATACCCTTAAGATAAACTCGATTCACCCGTGTTTTGTTCAAATAAATTTATAGCTATGAATTTTCCGTTTTCTTTTAAATTTGGGCGCCATTTATTGTTATGAAACCTTTTCCCATCGTGTTCTGTATGATACCCCAGCGTAGCTCAGCTCTCATAGTCGGGGATGGTTCTCAACCCATATAAACACTGGTTTCTCACAATAAAAAAAAAATATTTCACTTATTATCTATGGAAATCCATCCACGTAAAAACAAAATAAAAAAGCAAATAAATTCTCATTAAACCGACACAAACACAGAAAGCACATTTACTTCAGTCCAGGCCTGGTGTATCACCTAGACGCGTCCTCGCCCTATTCCCAACCTATGTCATATAATATATTTCCTCATATGACCCCTTTTCCATTCAAAACTTCATCAACAACTTACGGTTTATCCATTTTGTTCTACGCCACCGAGAACTCGGGAATCTGAAGTCCTTTTAAAATAAATTACCAACACACATACATATCTTCACTCTATTAATGCATACTTTTATTAAAAAAAACTAAACTACAATACATCTATTTTTTTTTTTATTTTTGTTTTTAATGTGGCTTAAATATATTTAAAAAAAAAACATAATAATTTCAATATTTGGTTTCCTGTTCTACCTAATTTCTCCTTCTATTAATGTTCATACAATAATTTTTTACTTAAATTTATGCTATCATCAACAGGCCTTCAGCAACCATAAAACAAAACTTACATATATATACTCTACAATAAATAACAATATATTTCTTTTCTAACAAAAGGACCGGACTAGATTCATAATCGACAAAAATTTTAATGTTTGCCTAAAAAAAAAATTAACCGCGAATAACTTCCCTAAAGAGCTCTCTACAGGAATAAAATTTAATCTTTTGGCAATGGCCATACACACACGCAAAAACAATTAGAACTTTATTTCTTGAACGATCCTCTTTTACAAATTTTTACACTTTTTTTACTTTTACCTATTCTAACAAAAAAACTAATTTTATCTAAATCTAATTCTTATCAACTAACCTAAGAACAGCTTCAACTGCTAAATTTTCCTCTCGACGTTTTAAATTTCTGCTATAAAAAAAACTACGGTCAACTTGATAGGTTGAAGTCTTAGCTCAATTTCTTTCGGAACTGAAAGCTTTTTCCTACACCACATCCGGAAATAAAAAGTTCAAAAGTTTTTTATTCTATTTGGTGCCGCTTGTTTCTTTACCACCGCCTTTTTTGTATTTATTATTTTTTTTATTATCACCAAAATTTATATTACTTTAACTCAAATATAATTTACAGTACCTTTTTTCCTTCGTTTTGTTGAACTTAATTAATTTACCGGACGTGTTGTTCGCCTTCCTTTGTCCCTTATCTTCTCCAGTCCACTTATTGGTTTTCCCCCGTGACCTGGGTATTTTCCTTTTTTTTTATCTTCAGCCTTGACCTCCTAGTTTTATTTTTAACTAATCAAATATTAAATAAATATACGGTTGGCCCTTAATTTTCACAATCTATTATCACTTACATTCAATTACTTAATTTTATAATTTACACTAAACTTTTCAGCTTAAACACTTGACGCTTTATCAATTTTATTTGTTGTATGTACTTAAATTTTATTAAATAAAACTTAAGCACCTTTGCCAGTTGACTGCTACTTTTTTAATGATTTTAAATGCCTATTTCCTTTTTTTTTCAACTACTAAGTAAAGCCAACATCAAAATTAAAAATAAACAACACTAACAAAACTATATAAATAAAAAACATGTACCGGTGGACAATACGGATTTAAGCAAGGTTTACAAAAAAAAAAGAAAAGTTCAATGTCCCTTTTTCTTTGGCCTTGAACCTTGTTGTTTTATTTTATTTGTACAAATCTCACAGAGAAAAACTTTTAATTTTCTCTTAAGCCTGTACAAATGTGACCTTTTATGTCCGCACTACGGTAACCCTCTCAATATCTACTTTACATATTTCACCAACTAAGTGTGTACCATTCCGCTTGTACCCCTAATTTCTATCAACTATCAGACTAAACAAAAGCACCGGTCACAAACAATAAACACAGATAAAAAATTTCAATAAATAATACACAACAAATAAGAACCAAAATTTCTCCAACAATACAAGGAAATTATCTAATAACCACAAGCAGCTTTCAACAATTAACAATATACTACAAGATTGATCCATAGACAAGAAAAAAAACACCAAACCAACATTCAGAAGCAACACACCATGCAGACAACAAACACACAAACATACCAAATACATTTAATCAAATAACTACCAGAAACAAAATACAAATAAACGAGTAATAAATAATTATTTTTCTTTTTATTGGAGTTTAAATACAATCACGACACATAAGACAAAAACTGTTTTTTTTTACAAAACAGGTCAGTATCATAAAAAAATTATGTGACAAAAATTGTCACCAACAACACCCACTACATATGATTTGGTAGATGCTAATTTTGAGCTAGCTTGGCAGGCTTTGAAAAATCGCTACGAAAATAAGCGAATTCTAATAAATAATCAAATTAGAAAAATTTATGGCATCCAGGCCCCTCAGAATGAAACTTTAAAATTTTTAAGGCAACTTCAAAACACGGTGAGCGATGGTTTGTCGATTCAAGTTGAGGTAGCTGATAATGACCCCTTTCTTATGCATATTTGCACTTCAAAGCACCCTGAAGAAACTTCGCGTGAATTTAATAATCAGGACAAACGTTTGACTTTTAAAAAAAAAGGTTTTTATTATTTGACTTCACGAACAAGACTGAATCTTTTTCTTTTCAATTCTTTATATTTAACTTAAACTATTATAATGTGGTATTGCGAAATCAATCAGTTTGTTTCAATTTTACTATGTGTCATCATTTATTTTGACCTATTTTAAGTTTACTTTAAAATTATTAGTTGTCATCATTAATATAAAAATGTTTATTTTACAAATTGATTTCGCAATTCAGATTATTTAGTTTGACCTATTTTAAGTTTACTTTAAAATTATTAGTTGTCATCATTAATATAAAAATGCTTATTTTACAAATTGATTTCGCAATTCAGATTATTTAGTTTGACCTATTTTATTTAAAAAGTCGTCGAACTTGTCTAGAGTTGCATCAGCACTTATTTTAGTTACAAGTTCGCCGGCTTTATGTATAGGTTTTTCTTTATTAGTATCTAGATATGTAACTGCTCCCCCTTTTAGATAAGAATTCTCCTGAATTCTTTTATTTAATTTTAAAGTTATATGTTTGTGTTTAATAAAAATTATATTGATGATGATAATTATTACAATAAAAATTGAAATGTTAAAACTGTATATTATTTTTTTATGGTATTTTAAATCTTTGATGTTTCTTACATTAGATTGATGTTCTAGTTCAATTTTTTCAAATGTTATTTTATTAGTAAAATTTTTTAATATTTCAATGCTGTTAAATATTTGTTTTTGTTCTATATTTTCTACAATATTTGAGAAGTAGTAATCTTTTATTCTAATTGAGCAATTGTTATAACTGATTTGATAATTTCCATTTAAGACAATTTTTTCGGTATTACAAGTTTGATTTATTTTTATATAATTTGCGTTTTTAATTATAATTGTATCTATATCTAATTCTAATATCTCAAAATCTTTATTTTTTATCAATTGACAGTCCTTTTTTATTATACAGTGTGTGTTTATTTTTAGATCTTTTAAATGTTTATTCTCTTCAAATTTATAGATTTTATTTTCGAATTCAAAAATTTTTTCCATATTATAATCTATTTCGTTATTTTCTTTATTTGGTATAGGAACAATTGATCTTAGTTTTACTAAATCAAATGTTTTAGGTATTTTAATGCCGAAAATTAAATGGGAATTGTTTAAAATTGCTGTTCCGAGTTGTATATATTTAAGTTTATTATAGTCAATTTCATACTTTTGTATTTCATAACTTGTTAAAATATTTGGATGTACAATATTATGTTGTGCAGATATTACATTATCTTGTAACTGTTCTATTTTATTTTTTAACAATTGTATGTTAGTCATTTGTTCCAAATATATATTTTTCTTGTTTTCTATTTCCAAAATTTTACTTATAGAATTTATTTCTCTTTCTATTGTCTTTCTATCATTACTTATAACTAGTTTTAAATGGTTTAGAGTGTCATTAAAATAATTATTAATTAATATTTGTTGGTTGTTATTTTCCGTTATTTCATTAATGTTTAAAAGATGGTTTTGTATGTTCTGTCTGTCCTCTTCGTCCATTGTTCCAAATAACCATTTAGACATGCTTCCTATTCCATTTATTAGTCCCCTTCTTTATCTGTTTCGTTTCGGTATTAAAGTCATTAATTTATTCCTGGTGTCCATTAATTCTAACTGAAGCAAATTTTTAGTCTCTACTTTCATTAAAATAATATTCTCCGTTATGTTATTCAGAATGTCCTCTATTTCGTTTAGGTTAATTATATGTAGTATTATGTCCGATTCATTAACGATTTCCTTATTTTTCGCAAAAATATCTATAAATCCCATTTGATTTGTCAGACGTTCTGTAGTCATCATTCCCTTAATTATCGGTATCCCTATTAGTATTGTCATCAGTATTGTCCATACCTGAAAATTTTAAAGGTCGTTTAATATTACAATTATGTACTCTGTTTAACTTGGATTTTCTGTATTTTGGTTGTTCCTTATGTCTAACTGCTTTATAATTTTTAACAAATCCTTCCTCTCTATTTTCCGTATACTCTTCCCTATTTTCGTTCATTTTATTTATTATTTTTCTTTTGTTATCTTCTAAATTCTTTCTAACTGTATTATTGTTAATTTTCCCCAAATGTACATCACTAGGTGTACATTTAATGCTCGAATGATAGCGGTTGTTATAATTTCGAATAGCCCTCTGAATCAATTGTTTCGTTGGGATTTCCTTCTCTATTTTATTCAATATTCAAAATTTTTCAGCAATTGTATTATGCAAACGCTCTATGTCCGCGTTACCTGTATGACTATTTGGTTTAGTTAGATGTAATTCAACGTTTTCCTTTTCTAAAAATTCTTTTACTCTGCGGGTTTTCATATTTTAGCAAAGTGATCTTCCAATTGTTCTATAATTGTTACGTGATTTCTGTCGTTGATTGGGTAAGCGGCTCCGAATTTGGAAAATTTATCTATTACTGTTAAAAAATGGTTTCCCTTAATAACATAAGTATCTATATGTATAATTTCGTTCTTTCCCGATGGTGTTTCCGTAATTGCAAATTTTGGCTTAATTGGTCTCCTATCATACTTCACTTCCTGGCATATTTCACATTGATTAATGACTATTTGAATTAATTCCATTAGCTTTGGATAGTATATTTTGTATTTTATCTGATAATATGTTTCAATAATGCCTGAGTGCATACTTTCTCTAATATGGTAAAGAGATATTTGTTTAACTGCCTCTACCTCGGTTTCTTGTGCCCACATAGTGCACTTTATAAATTCTATCTGTTTGTCATTAGAGAACATTTCTATTGACTTTTCCTGAACCATATTATAACTATGTTCGGACAATTCCGAAAATATGCCTATCTTTCCCTTGTTGATATATTTTCTAAATATTTCTCCCATTCTATTAAAATCTGCTTCTGCTATAAAAATAATTCTTTTGCCGTGTAAAATCTTCATTTCCTCGACCTTGTTATCTGTTAATATAACTTGTGTTCTATATTTATTGACTATTTCCTCTTTAATATAAAAATGATCATGCAAATTTTCCTCCGCTGAATGAAATGTTACCATAGATACATCATCGTCTTCTATATTGTCTATTATGTTAAGATCTGATTCATTATCCGAATTCTCCCGAATATTTTCTCTGTTTCCATCTTTTTCTTCATTAGCATTTTCTATTCTACTTAAAAAATCGGCTACTCTATTCTCCTTTATTTTTATGTACTCTATCTCGAAATCATATTCTCCTAGTTTCAAAAGCCATCTTTGATGTCTCGGAGACATATCTTTTCCTTTATATTTTGAGTGTAAAAACTTAATTGGTTGATGGTCCGTTAGAATTTGGAACTTTCTTCCATAAAGACATGGTCGTAAATAATTCACACTCCATAGTATGGCTAAAAACTCTTTATCCGTTGCCGAATAGTTTCTTTCGTGGTTATTTAATGTCCTTGATGCAAAACATATTGGGTGTCCTTCTTGCGATAAGACAGCACCAATTGCGTATTTAGATGCATCCGTGGTTAGAGTAAATTTCTTTTCAAAATTTGGGTATCTAAGAATTGGGTGTGATATAATTAAGGTTTTCAATTTTTCGAATGCTTCTATATACGTTGGGTCTTTAATATTTATCTTTACACCTTTTTTCAAATATTTTGTTATTGGCTGTGCTACTTTGGCATAGCCCCTTACAAATTTTCTGTAATAACCCGTTAGCCCTAAAAAACTTTTTATCTGTCTTTCAGTTTTAGGAATCTCTAGCTCTTTAATAACTTTAATTTTCTCCGGATTTGGCTTGAGTCCTTCACTTGTCAGAACGTGTCCCAAAAACTGGGTGTCTTTCTTCATAAAATTGCATTTGTCAATTTGTATTTTTAAGTTAGTCTGTTCCAGTACTTAAAATATGTCCGTTATCGCTTTCACATGTTCTTTTAGTGAAGTACTAAAAATGAGGATATCGTCAAGGTATACTACGCAAGTCCTATTTATGTAGTCCCTTAGTGTCTCGTTCATTAATCTCTGAAAGGTCGCCGGTGCGTTCTTCAGTCCGAATGGCATTCGTATGAACTCGTAGAGTCCATGTGGTGTTACGAAAGCTGTTTTCTCTCTATCCTGTTCTTCAATCAATATTTGATGATATCCCTTTGCTAAATCTATCGTTGTAAAATATTGAGCCCGTCCTAATTTGTCTAGAATTGAATCTTTATTCGAAAGTGGAAATTTATCGTCTATGGTTACTTCGTTGAGTTTTCTACAGTCCACTACAATTCTATATTTTTTTTGACCTGAGTTGTCCGCCTTTTTGGGTACTACTATTAAAGGACTCCAATACCTGGAGTTACTTTTTCTAATTATACCCTGTTCTTCCATTTCTTTTATTTGTCTTCGTACCTCTTCCTCGTGTTGTGGAGGGTATCTGTATAATTTAGAATTTATCTGCTCATTCGTTGTCGTCTTAATTGCATGTTTTTTGTCCGTTGTACTTGTTAACTGGTCAACCTCTTTAAAAAATAAATTCTTAAATCTTTTTAAAATATTCGTTATTTCCCTATGTTCTTCCGTATTCAAATGGTCCAGTTGAATTCTATCCCATTCGAATTCGCTTCCTTCCAGTGTACAAATTTCAATGTCCCTATATGGATTTACTAAAAATCTACTAATTTTGCTATTAAATGATATGTATCCATCTATTAAATTTATTATGGTGTAAAAACAGTTCATCAAATCAGACCCGATTATAAAACTATATTTTCGTCCCCTCAATTCAGTCGACTTCCATCTAACCTTTGAATTGATAGGTAAATTAAACTCATTAGGTGCATCAGTTAGCACCTCATATCTTATTACATATTTCCCTGTTATTGTACTAAACTCAATTGGTTCCCTTAATAAACTATTCTCAAAATTATTTATCTTCTTATCGATCAAACTTATTTTTGCTCCCGTATCTATTAATGCAATGTATTTCTTTCTATTAATTGTAATTTCTATTGTGGGTAGACAGTCCGATGAGGTTCCCGAAAAAGTTGACCTACGTTACACTGACATAGGTTTGGCTCAGAGTGCCCTGCCAACTGATTATTATTTATCTCCTCACGGCCCTGTTCAATCGATCCGTTTTGGCCCTGCCAAGGTTGATTCTAGCTGGTTTGGCTGAAATTTGGCCTTGGGTTCCCCGACCTAGTGGATCCTTGAAAATTTCCTCTATTATCAAAATGTCCATGGCATATTTCCACATTATCTACTTCCATTCGTTCGATTCGGTCTTGCCTAGGTTGATTCCAGCGATATTGGCCGGAATTTGGCCTAGGGTTTCCTACCTGAGCGAACTTTTGGAAATTATTATTCAACATATTATTATCCCCGTTATTCTGGACTCTATATCGTCCAGAGTTATTAACATTATTGTTCTTAGTATTATCGTTTTCTACTCTATAATACCGTCTAAAATCATTCCGTTCTAAATAATTCTTTAGGTTATATCCCTGATTAAAGTTACTATTATTGTTCGTCCGTTGATTATGGTTGGGTCCATTCTGTGTCCTATTTTGTCTAAATGTTGTGTTCTTTATATATTCTGGTCGAATACAACTATCCTCAAATCTTCTTCTAGTCATTATGTCCATAATATTCCCTAAATCGCGTTCGTCGTAGATTTTATCTAGTAATGTTCCCTGAGTCATTTCTTTAGTCGTGTTAACTAGTAAACTATCTATGTTAGTCAAATCGATACAATGGTCACCACTATAATAATTAATTAGTTCGTCCGACTTATATTTAATATTTTGAATTTCTATTGCTAATTCACTTACATTATTTACACGGAGATTGTTTATTCTTTTGTATATATGATGTGGTTCCGTATCTGGTCGATACCTTAACTTTAGGACCTTCTTTATTAGTTCCCAGTTGTCCGGTTGTTGAATGTTTATTACGGTGTTCTTTGCTTCTCCTTGGATGTTCCTACAAAAAATAGCTTTTATGGCTTCCTTTTTTAAGTCATCACGGTTGATTGTTGAGAGAAAGTATTCAGAACTGCTTATAAAAGAATTTATGGTGATTTCGTTCGTTCCAGTAAATACCGGTAATTGGGATACGTTCTTGGATATTGTATCTGTTCCCTGGTTATTAGGTATTTGATTGTTTTGGAGTTCCAGATATGCACTTTGTAGTTGTTCCAGTTGCCGTTCTCTTCTGGCCAGTTCCTCCACCAATTCTACTGGGGGTATGTGAGCTTGTTCGTGAGCCATCCTCCTTTTGTCAAACGCTTGTTGTCTTTGATTTTTCTGAATTTTGCTTTATTATTATCTTTTTTGTGGTGTTGGCTTTACTAGCTTTCACTGCACTCTCTTTTAAAGTTTTTATTTGTGGTGTCCAATTTTATTAGTTTTCACTGCACAATTATTTTCTAAAAGTTTTTATTTGTGGTGTCCACTTTTATTAGTTTTCACTGCACAATTATTTTCTGCTTTTTCTTACGTGGTGTTAAATTTTCTTATGAATGAATAATTGTTCACTGCACTAAGGTTTTTTTTTTCTTTTTTCTTTTAGTGGCGTTCAATTTTCTTTATGAATAATTGTTCACTGCACTAATACTTATTTTTTTCTTTTAGTGGCTCTCAATTTTCTTATTAATGAATAATTGTTCACTGCACTAATACTTATTGCGAAACTAGAAACAAGGTTTCGTATCACAGGATCCTTATAGAAAAAGAATCCTACCGACTGCGCCAATTTAATAATCAGGACAAACGTTTGACTTTTTAAAAAAAAGGTTTTTATTATTTGACTTCACGAACAAGACTGAATCTTTTTCTTTTCAATTCTTAATTGCGAAATCAATAAGTTTGTTTCAATTTTACTAAGTGTCATCATTTATTTTGACCTATTTTAAGTTTACTTTAAAATTATTAGTTGTCATCATTAATATAAAAATGTTTATTTTACAAATTGATTTCGCAATTCAGATTATTTAGTTTGACCTATTTTAAGTTTACTTTAAAATTATTAGTTGTCATCATTAATATAAAAATGTTTATTTTACAAATTGATTTCGCAATTCAGATTATTTAGTTTGACCTATTTTATTTAAAAAGTCGTCGAACTTGTCTAGAGTTGCATCAGCACTTATTTTAGTAACAAGTTCGCCGGCTTTATGTATAGGTTTTTCTTTATAAGTATCTAGATATGTAACTCGTGCGTGGGAAGATTCTCTGACTAACCATAAGGAATTGCCTACCTGGCAGCAACTTAACAAATTTCTGTCTGAGCGAATTGAAACTTTAGAAACTTTTACAAATTTGAGGAAACCGCCCAGCCGAGACAATAATACCTCTAAATCTCAAGTTTTCTATTCTGATGCTGAAACTGATAAAGGTAAATTTAGCTGCAAGAAATGCCAACAGAATCATCCATTACGATTCTGCAAATATTTTAAGGGTTTGTCCGTCCATGATCGAATCAAATATGTTTATGCGAACAAATTTTGTGCGAATTGTTTTCACCCACTCATTTCAAAACGAAATGTCAGAGCTCCAGTAGTTGCAACAGATGCAATCAGAGGCATCACACCAAGTTGCATATTGAAGAAGATAAGGCGAAAAAGGGTCCCATTCAAAGGGCGTCAACTCATCAGCAGTCTCGAGACAACGAAAGGCCATCAGGGTCGGGTACTCAGAGTAACACGAGGCCATCCAATTCTCAATCGGGACGATCAGCCACTTCGGGTGCAAATGGGGAGTCGGTACAGGTTAATTTATCTCAACACAGCGGAACGACCATTTTACCCACAGCTTTGGTTCATGTAGAGCATTTAGGCGAAAAATTTACTGTTCGCGCATTAATTGATACAGGGTCGACTAGAAGTTTTATCCTAAGGCGTGTTCAACAGAATTTAGCTATCCCCCTAGAGCGCCATCATAGCGAAATATCAGGGTTCGGTGACACGGTGGTAGGTAGTTCGAAGGGAAGGTGCTATGTCACAGTTAAATCTCGAATATCCGATTTTACAATTAAAATCCGAGCGATTGTGGTACCAACATTGGCACATTTTATGCCTTCTCGGCCATTTCCAATTCAAACGGTAAAAGATATAAAAGGTTTGAAACTAGCAGATCCCTATTTCTACAAACCTGCTGCATATGAAATGATTATTGGTAGTGATTACCTGCCCGAGAGTCCCACTTTGGCTGGTATTTGCTAGGCCCTGAACCGGAAACTAGGGTTTAATCATTCCATACTTTTGTCTCGCCTTGCAGCGATCTGGCCCTTCATGAACAATTAAAAAAGTTTTGGGAAATAGAAGAGGCGGAAAAAACCGATTTTCAAGCTGAAAGTGATATTTATTGTGAAAATTATTTTAAACGTACCACAATTCGACAGTCTGATGGACGCTACGTAGTTCGACTACCGTTCAAGGAACAATTTCCGAAAGAGATTTATTTAGGCCCCTCCCGAAATATGGCTCTTGCGCAGTACCATAGAATGGGAAAAATGCTCGAAAGACCCCAGATTTGAAGTCGCAGTACGCTGAAGTTCTCCAAGAATATCTGGACTTGGATCACATGGAACCAGTTGTACATTTTGAACCCAAAGCAGAAAAAGTTTCTTCATTTTTTCTACCCCACCACGCGGTAATCAAGCCCGAAAGTAAAACCACTAAAGTGCGAGTGGTCGTTAACGAATCAAAGAAGACCGGAAGTGGGGTTTCTTTAAATGATGTGCTATACCAGGGCCCAACGCTTCAGACGGATCTGATACAACTTGTTTTACGTTGGCGAAATTATAAGTACGTATTCACTGGAGACATCCAGAAGATGTATAGGCAGATTTTGATGCATGAAGCAGATCGCCCATATCAACAGATATTATTTCGCAACAACACTGAGGGATGCGTGAATTCATTTCAACTTAAGGCTGTTACGTTCGGCGTAAACTGCGCCCCCTTTTTGGCGATTAGGACTCTACTTGAGCTAGGTCATGATTGCAGAAACCTGTATCCCAAAGCATCTGTTATTCTGAAGAACGAGGTCTACGTTGATGACATATTCTTCGGGGGACACACGCTTGAAGAGGCCAAGCAGTAGCAAGGGGAGCTTATTACAGCTTTGAAATCTGGCGGCTTTCCCCTTAAAAAGATGACAGCAAACGATAAGTTTTTACTCGAAAGTTTGCCCCGGGAGGATCTTCTAGACGAAGATTTCTTGAAGTTTGATGACTCCAACTCTTTAAAAACATTGGGAATTCGCTGGAATGCGTTGGCGGATATATTTTACTATGCGGTAGAGCCAATTGAAATTACGCCATCCGCTACAAAACGAAAAATCTTGTCAGTAATAGCAAGATTATTTGACCCTCTAGGTTGGTTAGGCCCAGTCGTTATTGTTGCTAAGACTTTGATGCAAGAATTATGGGAAGCAAAGTCTGATTGGGACGAAGGGGTACCTCCACACCTACTTGTAAAATGGAATTTATTTTTGAAAAACTTGCCATTTATTTCGACACTTAAGATACCTAGATGGGTAGATTTCTCCCCAGGATATAAAATCCAAACGCATGGCTTCTGTGATGCCTCAGAGAAGGCATATTGTGGTTCGGTATACATTCGAACAGAAGACTCAGAAGGCCAAATAACTAGCCATTTGCTGGTAGCAAAAACGAAAGTTGCTCCGATCAAGCGGACTAACGTTCCGAAACTCGAATTGTGTGGAGCTTTATTGTTGGCTAAACTCATTCGTAGTTTAGTCACGAATTGTCAGTTCCCCTATGAACTTTTTTTGTGGACAGACTCGTCCATTGTACTGGGTTGGTTACAAAAACCTCCGTATACGCTGAAAACGTTTGTTGCAAATCGTGTGACTCAGATCATCAGCATCGCCAGAACTTAACACTGGAAACACGTCAAGAGTGAAGAAAATCCTGCAGATATGGGCACTCAAGGCTGCTCCCCGCAGGAGCTTGCAGACAATCAACTCTGGTGGCATGGCCCCACCTGGCCCCACCTGGCTACAACTTCCCACACCATTGTGGCCAGTACCTCGTACGTTTGACCCAGTCGACCTAGAGACAAAGAAGTCTATAATCAACTTTCATCTTGACGTAAATTGCACAGATATACTTGAAAAATGTTCATCTTTTCCAAGGGCGTTGCGAATTCTTTGCTATCGACTTAGATTTCTCAACCGAATTCTCAAGAAACCATTTTCCACCGAAAAGTTTATTACAGCTAAAGAAATTAGATCAATGAAAACTCGACTCATCTCGTTCGCTCAAAAGAGGTATTTTTACCGTGAATACGATTGTCTTAACCCTTTCGCGCCCGCTCTTGAACGCATTGCCAGAAAAATTATTTTTTATAATTTCCTTAGTGATTAGATCTAAATTAAGGATTTTTGAAAATTTCAGACTTTTTTAATTTTCGGGTGACTAAAAATTGAAAGTTGCTTATAAGCAACTTTGGGCAATTCAGGAAGTATTTCACATTATGAAAAATTAAAACAAACTTTTCTATTTTTTATTCATTCTTTAACCAACTCTATATGTGCTTTAATAATTTTATTACTATGGTTTTAAATAAAACGATGATTAAAATTCATGTTGCTTATAAGCAACTTTGGGCGCGAAATGGTTAAGGAAAAGAGACCGTTAAGCCGCAAAAGCAGATTGCTTAACTTGAATCCTTTTATTGATAAGGACGACCTTTTACGAGTTGGCGGCAGGCTTATTAATGCAGGCTTAAGCTACGAGGAACGTCATCCAGTTATTGTGCCCGAAGGGTCTCATTTCGCGAGACTTCTAGTTAATTTTACACATCGCATTATGCTCCACTCTGAGCACCATATAATGCTACGTGCGATTCGCCAAGGCTTTTATATCCGCAGATTAAAAAATCTTGTTCGCAAATGCATCATAGAATGCAAGGCCTGTACTATTTATAGGCATAAGGTCCAGCACCAAATCATGGCCGCACTCCCCCCAGAACGTGTGAACTTTTCCCTGCCCTTCACATATACCGGAGTCGATTTCGCTGGTCCGTTTAATATTAAATCTTCTACGTTGAGAAATGCAAAGATTCTGAAGGGTTACGCTGCTGTGTTCGTTTGCTTCTCTACCCGAGCCGATGCCTTTCTAGCCTGCTTTCACCGCTTTACTGGGCGCAGAGGACTCCCCAAGACCATGTTTTCCGACAACGGTCGAAATTTCGTCGGTGCAAGCTATGCTCTTCTTAAAGGCCACCACGAACTCTTGAAATCGCTTGAAATTTTAAATTCGCGCCCTCTATCGCCTCTTACCGAAAACCCGGGTGAAGTATTACCACTGACCCCAGGCCATTTACTTAGAGGAGCTCCAATTACAGCACTACCAGAAGCACCTGCTGAACCTCCGCTCGAAGAATTACCATTTTTAAAACGCTGGGAAAGACTAAAAGCGCTACAACATATTTTTGCGCGACGGTGGAAAGCTGAATATATAACCGAGCTTCAACGCCGTTTTAAGTGGCAGAAAGAACGCGACAACTCAAAACCAGACGATATTGTTATAGTCAAAGAGGACTTACTCCCACCTACCGAGTGGCTCCTAGGTCGCGTTAATAACGTAATCTATGGTCGAGACAGCAAAGTCCGAGTTGCTGAAGTAGTCACCAAAAAGGGCATAATTTTACGCCCAGTGGCAAAACTATGTTTGCTACCGACAGACAATATCATGACTAAACTCCCACCACAACCTACCAACTGATCTACCAAATTCCTCAGCAAAAATAGAATATTAGAAAACTCAGTCGCATTAGGTATTTTTTAACACTGTATATACTTCTTTCTTTTCTTTTGCTACAAATACAGATGAAAAAGCGACCACGATGCCATATTTGCCAACTCAACCACCCTCTGCAATACTGCCTGAATTGCCTGGCCTACAATCATTTTCGAGACCATTGTACCTTAACCAGAGGATGTGCAGTTTTGGTCAACTGGGTGGCCTGTAATGATTTTCACCACAATCGTCTACACACGCAAGCTAAAATATGTCCTCGCTGAACCTCAGCGCGAGGGACTTGAGTCAGCTAGAGCTCTGGCCAACAAACGCGGTGGTAACTTTGCAAGCCACAATCTCTTAAATTGATGACACCCAATTGGCAGCCGTGGCCAAGAAACTTCATCTTGAAGAACCCTACAGTACCTCCAGGCAAGCATCCCTAGGGTCTGTAAGAAAAAGTGCTCCTGAACTCACAATGCAGCCAGACCTGGACGCACCAATATCCCAAGCATCTACCTTTGGCTGGATCAAATCCTAGGGGTAAAGGGGGTGCTTTTGCCACTCTTCGGGGGGAGCATGTTGAAGCGACTTCAGACTTATTTTATTTTTCTAATTTTCTTATATTTTGTTCATTTTCTTAAATTTTGTTTAAATTTAGTTTTTTTTTTGTTTAAATTTCTAGTTTTATTCGGTTTCTAATATTATTTAATTTTTAATTTTTATTAAACTTTTACTTGTTTTCTTAATTTTTTAATTTAACGTAATTTTTTCTCTGAGTCTAGAGCACTCGTTGGAATTTGCCAACTCTCTTAAATTTCCTTTATTTTGTTATACATATATGTATATACGTATATACTCTGCTCTCGAGTTTGTAGTTTCCTTTGAGTTTGTTTGGCTTACTACAAACCGTTTTGTAATTTAGTTTTTAAGTATAATCTTTAACTTCAACAAGGCAAGAAGCCTAAATAAATTAGTTTTTTAAATTTAAATTAGAAACCTACCGTGTATCTTTTTTTTTTTGAATTGGAAAATTAATATTAAAAGGCTAGGTAAGAGACTAGCCCCAACACTTAAAGAATAAGAGGAAAACGTGAGTTTGAAAAGAAAAATATTTTTTTTAGTGAAACCACTATTAATTTAACGTTTTTGTTAAATATAGCTGGCTATTCGTCCAAGACGGTGGAAGTCTCTGAAGCCTTTGGAATACCAAATAGCCAGGTAAAATTCTTATTTCATCAAGGGGAAAAAATATTTAAAAGTAGGCTATAAAAGCTTAAAAAGAAAAAAGGAAAAAACAAGAAACCACTGGAAAAATAAAAGTAGTAAGTGGCAGATGTGCTTTAAAAAAAAAAAAGGGAATCAAATATAGAAAGTTCTTTAATTAAATTTTAAATGCTTAAGACCTGATTGAAAATTAAGTGTAAAGGCGTAAAATTAGTCAGTTTAGTTTAATATTTGTTCATGTATATGTTTTTTTGTAGTGATAAGTTTATTTTGTGTATTTTATATAAAATCATTTTAGGTTAAGTAAGATCAAGTTTTTCTTTAAAATTAATTTTTTTTAGCAGTAAAAAGAAACCCCCCCCAATATAACCTTATATCTCGAATGTTTAAGTTAATCGGTGGTATTTTCTTTATAACCAGACGGATATAAGTCTGTGCAGAAAAGTATCTTCAGAGAGCTCTTTTAAGGTGCTAGGTAATAGATTCGTAATTGAGAAAATTTGAATTTCTTTTTTTTGTTACTTTTTGAGATATTGAAATATATTTTGGTTAATATAAAAGACAGGGGAACATTGTGTTAAATGAATAGATTGAAAATAAAGAAAAACTTAAATTAAAAAAGAAAATAATAATATTTTTTGCGGAATTAAAAAAGTAAAATATTTGATAGTAGTAAGGATTTTATTTATTGTATTATTATTTATATTTATTGTACTTATCTGTCGTGTTCGTGTAAAATAATAAATTATGTAATGTATTGATTGAAATGATAAAAGAAAAACCATGGTCTAATAATTTAAAGGCAACGGAAATAGTGGATCGGTAAGTGTAGAGGGAGTCCGGACGGCTTTTGGGTCGTAGAATAAACTAAAAGCGGTTGCTTCTATGACAGGTTGGGAGGGCAAGTCAGGGTGTTCCACCAATCCCTGAAACTCGTTTATTGTGGTGTATTTTGTTGTGTTTTAAGTTTCATATCCGGTTGTATTTTTTTTGTTTCCGTTTTAAATAAATTTTTCTTGTTCGGTTACGCTGTCGCCAGGAAGGGTTGGAACCACCTGAGGAGTGAACATGAGCTAGTTGGACACCTCGGCGACAAACCGTACCGTAACAGAATGGCGCCCAATCAAAATACAATAACTTAAGATACCTTTTAGGAAAATAATATATAAAAGATATCTTAAGCTATGTGGTAAAATACATGTTGTGTCAGCAACACGTGTAATAATAGCCCAAATTAATGAATAAATAATATAAGTTTCATAATAATAAAATAGTGTTCTTTTTAGAGTACCATATACATATATTCGTGAAACATAGATGAAATGATTTATATAGCCCTCCAAAAATATAAAAGAATATTAAAAGGAGGTATTGTATGTAAACGTTTTCGTATATGTTGATCGAAAAGTCTCAAGTTGTCCATAATAAGGCGATTGCTAATAACTTAGCTAACGTGTGTAAAAGTCACTAATCGTATTGTAATTCGTCTTATTTTTAGTGGAATTCATTTGAATTTTTTTTTGTGCAAGGAATTAGATAATGTTTTTTTTTTGTTAGTATAGAGATAGCCTCTCGTAGTAAGGGTATTTGTGAGGCTAGTTGTATCATATACTTCGGAAAATAAACGGAAAAAAGTTGCCCGTAATCTCAAAGTTATTTGTAAATAAAATTCTTTCCACAGGGGAAAAGGAAATTTAATGTACATTTTTTTTATATCCACAGTAAACAAAATAAATATAATTACCGTCAAACCTCTACCTCCGTCCATTAATTCCAAAGCCAAATATAAAAATACATAATAATTCAATTCGTAAAAATATATATGTGTGTATGATTTTTTTTTGGTAAACATATTAACATTTTTTGTGTTACATTTTATTTATTTTAAGAATTCAATATGTGATTTGTTCGACTTTTTGTTGTAATTTTAATGTGAAATAATTAGTTAAGCTCAAGGTCAGTTTTTTTATTTTTTTATTTATTTAAAAAATGTTTCCAATATTTCGTAATCCACTGGATCTCATCTTCAGGGTATGTTCTACAATTATAGTTAACAAAATAAAAACATAATTTTAACATTAAATTAATACATATTGTCCCACTGTGTCATAAAACATATAAACAGAAATAAGCGCACAAAAATAAAAACTTACAAGATGAACAATAATAAAAAACGGTTTTACATTTAAAATTGCACTAATTCCTTATTCTATTTTTGTTTATTATATGTCTATATTGTTTTGCTGAGCTCGTCTCTAAATCGCTCTTAAAGTTCATTCGGTACTCTTTGCTTGTGTTTATTATATTTAACATTTCTAGTGTATAGCGTCTATGGTATTTTTCCTCTCTTTTCAATATCTCCACATTGTCGAAGTTTGGTATGTGCCCTTTTTCCGCACAATGGGCTAGAAGTGCGGTTTTTTGTGTTGAAGTTTTATTTTATAATTGTCCTTATCATAAATGTCAGATTTTTTAATCCTCTCGGATATTCCTGGCACATTTGTCATTGATTTATACCATTTTTGGTTTGCATCTATTACTTTGGTTTGTTTGTTTTCTACTTGTAAGAGTCTTTTAATAATATTGTCTGGGAATACATTTTTCTTTAATATTTCTTTTATTTTCTTTATATTATCCTGGTGAAAAAGTTCATCACTTATAGTTAAAACTCTTTTTATTAAGTTGTTGGCGGTGTTCATAATAATGTTTTTTGGCTGGCACGAATAAAAGTTTATTATTCTACCTGACGATGTAGGTTTTTGATACCTGTCTATTTTCAGTTTATTACCCGATCTAATTTCCAGGGTATCAAGGTATGGTAATTGTCCATTTATTTCTTGTTCCAAAGTGAATTTTATTTGTGTATGGAAACAGTTCAACTCCTCTAGCATCTCATTTATGGCGTTGGTTTTTACAATACCAAAAAGGTCATCCACATATTTAGTTAAAATTTTCGGTTTACAGTCCAATCTTTGAATGCAATTCTCCAAAAGTTTCTCCATTACGATATCGGCCACGATAGGGGACGCTGGTGATCCCATAGGCAATCCTTTCCTTTGTGTAAAGATTTTGTCTTTATATTTAAAATAACGATTTTCCTTAATACAAAATTGTCATATTTAAAAAAATTAATCTTTGGGTATCGTTGTTAATTTCTCGATCTCCTCCCACTTATTTTTGATCACGTCAATTGCAAAATCAACCGGTATGCTCGGAAAAAGCGATATTACGTCAAACGAAACTAATTTTTCGTCATCTTCTATTGCACAGTTATTTACCTTACTCCTAAATTGCACCGCATCCCTGTTAGTTTCCTCAAGATATTCATTAAAAACTTACATAATTCACTAGATGGTGAGTTTACTGATGCACAGATTGGTCTAAGTGGGAATCCTTCCTTATGGATCTTGGGTAATCCATAAATTCTTGGTGCAAAAGCCGCGTCATGTTTAAGTCTTCGTTTTTCTATTACAGATATTATATTTAGATTATAAAGTTTATCCACCAATTCATTATTTTTCCTTTGTAAAGATGATGCGGGATCTTTATCAATTCTTCTATAGGTCATCATATCGCTTAAAATATCATTCATTCTCGATTCATAATCTTGTTTATCCATTGCGACGGTAACGTTTCCTTTGTCGGCATTAAGAATTAGTACATTTTTATTTTTGTTCAAAAAAGTTTTTGCCTGTCCCATTGTGTTAAGTACAAATCTTTCCCTCCTATTCAAGTGTTGTTTGTTCATGTGATTCTCTAACATTGAAGTAAATTTGGTTCTAGCCGTTTCTTGACCCCCTTTGTCTTGTAATGTTTGAATACAATCTTCCCCGTCGGCAATCATTTTAAATAAAGGAAATTGTTTTTTATCAGTAGGGGCAGTATGTTTTTGTCCCAACGAAAGGAGCCACTTAATATCGTCAGGTATTTCAGTGTTGGATTTGTTTACAAACCATTTTTCATTTCCTATTATATTAAGTTCTCTTCTTTGTATTTCTCTTAATGTTTCAAATTTTGTTTTATGCCTATTTTTAATAGTTTTATTCCTTTTAAGTGAAAGTAATTTTTCGCTATTCCAGAATTGTTCTTGTTCTTCAGTCGTCAATTTTTTGTTTATGTTCGCTTCTAATTCGTTTATTGTTGTGTTGTTACATTTTTCGATTTCATGTTTTTGTTTAATCAGAAGGTTTAATAGTTTTCGGTGGAAGTTTTCTAATATTGTATTTAGGCTACTATATATTTTGGGGGGAACCATTTCATTGGTTTTAAATATGTATTGTACATTTTTGGTGGAATTATATAAAAAGTTTGGTATAATACCTGTATTTCTGCACTTAATCAAAAAGGTTATTGTTGATTTTGTGTTCATTTGACGTTGTTTGATGGATTTATGTTTGTTTATATATCCTTTAATGTTATGATGTTTTTGTTTTATAGTGTTGTAAACCATTTTCGTTTGTATTAACGGCGTGCTCTCCGTAATAAATATTCAATATGTGATTTGTTCGACCTTTTGTTGTAATTTTAATGTGAAATAATTAGTTAAGCTCAAGGTCAGTTTTTTTATTTTTTTATTTATTTAAAAAATGTTTCCAATATTTCGAAATCCACTGGATCTCATCTTGGTATTTTTCCTCTCTTTTCAATATCTCCACATTGTCGAAGTTTGGTATGTGCCCTTTTTCCGCACAATGGGCTAGAAGTGCGGTTTTTTGTGTTGAAGTTTTATTTTATAATTGTCCTTATCATAAAATGTCAGATTTTTTAATCCTCTCGGATATTCCTGGCACATATGTCATTGATTTATACCATTTTTGGTTTGCATCTATTACTTTGGTTTGTTTGTTTTCTACTTGTAAGAGTCTTTTAATAATATTGTCTGGGAATGCATTTTTCTTCAATATTTCTTTTATTTTCTTTATATTATCCTGGTGAAAAAGTTCATCACTTATAGTTAAAACTCTTTTTATTAAGTTGTTGGCGGTGTTCATAATAATGTTTTTTGGCTGGCACGAATAAAAGTTTATTATTCTACCTGACGATGTAGGTTTTTGATACCTGTCTATTTTCAGTTTATTACCCGATCTAATTTCCAGGGTATCAAGGTATGGTAATTGTCCATTTATTTCTTGTTCCAAAGTGAATTTTATTTGTGTATGGAAACAGTTCAACTCCTCTAGCATCTCATTTATGGCGTTGGTTTTTACAATACCAAAAAGGTCATCCACATATTTAGTTAAAATTTTCGGTTTACAGTCCAATCTTTGAATGCAATTCTCCAAAAGTTTCTCCATCACGATATCGGCCACGGTAGGGGACGCTGGTGATCCCATAGGCAATCCTTTCCTTTGTGTATAGATTTTGTATTTATATTTAAAATAACGATTTTCCTTAATACAAAATTGTCATATTTAAAAAAATTAATCTTTGGGTATCGTTGTTAATTTCTCGATCTCCTCCCACTTATTTTTGATCACGTCAATTGCAAAATCAACCGGTATGCTCGGAAAAAGCGATATTACGTCAAACGAAACTAATTTTTCGTCATCTTCTATTGCACAGTTATTTACCTTACTCCTAAATTGCACCGCATCCCTGTTAGTTTCCTCAAGATATTCATTAAAAACTTACATAATTCACTAGATGGTGAGTTTACTGATGCACAGATTGGTCTAAGTGGGAATCCTTCCTTATGGATCTTGGGTAATCCATAAATTCTTGGTGCAAAAGCCGCGTCATGTTTAAGTCTTCGTTTTTCTATTACAGATATTATATTTAGATTATAAAGTTTATCCACCAATTCATTATTTTTCCTTTGTAAAGATGATGCGGGATCTTTATCAATTCTTCTATAGGTCATCATATCGCTTAAAATATCATTCATTCTCGATTCATAATCTTGTTTATCCATTGCGACGGTAACGTTTCCTTTGTCGGCATTAAGAATTAGTACATTTTTATTTTTGTTCAAAAAAGTTTTTGCCTGTCCCATTGTGTTAAGTACAAATCTTTCCCTCCTATCCAAGTGTTTTTTGTTCATGTGATTCTCTAACATTGAAGTAAATTTGGTTCTAGCCGTTTCTTGACCCCCTTTGTCTTGTAATGTTTGAATACAATCTTCCCCGTCGGCAATCATTTTAAATAAAGGAAATTGTTTTTTATCATGGTCTAATAATTTAAAGGCAACGGAAATAGTGGATCGGTAAGTGTAGAGGGAGTCCGGACGGCTTTTGGGTCGTAGAATAAACTAAAAGCGGTTGCTTCTATGACAGGTTGGGAGGGCAAGTCAGGGTGTTCCACCAATCCCTGAAACTCGTTTATTGTGGTGTATTTTGTTGTGTTTTAAGTTTCATATCCGGTTGTATTTTTTTTGTTTCCGTTTTAAATAAATTTTTCTTGTTCGGTTACGCTGTCGCCAGGAAGGGTTGGAACCACCTGAGGAGTGAACATGAGCTAGTTGGACACCTCGGCGACAAACCGTACCGTAACAGAATGGCGCCCAATCAAAATACAATAACTTAAGATACCTTTTAGGAAAATAATATATAAAAGATATCTTAAGCTATGTGGTAAAATACATGTTGTGTCAGCAACACGTGTAATAATAGCCCAAATTAATGAATAAATAATATAAGTTTCATAATAATAAAATAGTGTTCTTTTTAGAGTACCATATACATATATTCGTGAAACATAGATGAAATGATTTATATAGCCCTCCAAAAATATAAAAGAATATTAAAAGGAGGTATTGTATGTAAACGCTTTCGTATATGTTGATCGAAAAGTCTCAAGTTGTCCATAATAAGGCGATTGCTAATAACTTAGCTAACGTGTGTAAAAGTCACTAATCGTATTGTAATTCGTCTTATTTTTAGTGGAATTCATTTGAATTTTTTTTTGTGCAAGGAATTAGATAATGTTTTTTTTTTGTTAGTATAGAGATAGCCTCTCGTAGTAAGGGTATTTGTGAGGCTAGTTGTATCATATACTTCGGAAAATAAACGGAAAAAAGTTGCCCGTAATCTCAAAGTTATTTGTAAATAAAATTCTTTCCACAGGGGAAAAGGAAATTTAATGTACATTTTTTTTATATCCACAGTAAACAAAATAAATATAATTACCGTCAAACCTCTACCTCCGTCCATTAATTCCAAAGCCAAATATAAAAATACATAATAATTCAATTCGTAAAAATATATATGTGTGTATGATTTTTTTTTGGTAAACATATTAACATTTTTTGTGTTACATTTTATTTATTTTAAGAATTCAATATGTGATTTGTTCGACTTTTTGTTGTAATTTTAATGTGAAATAATTAGTTAAGCTCAAGGTCAGTTTTTTTATTTTTTTATTTATTTAAAAAATGTTTCCAATATTTCGTAATCCACTGGATCTCATCTTCAGGGTATGTACTACAATTATAGTTAACAAAATAAAAACATAATTTTAACATTAAATTAATACATATTGTCCCACTGTGTCATAAAACATATAAACAGAAATAAGCGCACAAAAATAAAAACTTACAAGATGAACAATAATAAAAAACGGTTTTACATTTAAAATTGCACTAATTCCTTATTCTATTTTTGTTTATTATATGTCTATATTGTTTTGCTGAGCTCGTCTCTAAATCGCTCTTAAAGTTCATTCGGTACTCTTTGCTTGTGTTTATTATATTTAACATTTCTAGTGTATAGCGTCTATGGTATTTTTCCTCTCTTTTCAATATCTCCACATTGTCGAAGTTTGGTATGTGCCCTTTTTCCGCACAATGGGCTAGAAGTGCGGTTTTTTGTGTTGAAGTTTTATTTTATAATTGTCCTTATCATAAATGTCAGATTTTTTAATCCTCTCGGATATTCCTGGCACATTTGTCATTGATTTATACCATTTTTGGTTTGCATCTATTACTTTGGTTTGTTTGTTTTCTACTTGTAAGAGTCTTTTAATAATATTGTCTGGGAATGCATTTTTCTTTAATATTTCTTTTATTTTCTTTATATTATCCTGGTGAAAAAGTTCATCACTTATAGTTAAAACTCTTTTTATTAAGTTGTTGGCGGTGTTCATAATAATGTTTTTTGGCTGGCACGAATAAAAGTTTATTATTCTACCTGACGATGTAGGTTTTTGATGCCTGTCTATTTTCAGTTTATTACCCGATCTAATTTCCAGGGTATCAAGGTATGGTAATTGTCCATTTATTTCTTGTTCCAAAGTGAATTTTATTTGTGTATGGAAACAGTTCAACTCCTCTAGCATCTCATTTATGGCGTTGGTTTTTACAATACCAAAAAGGTCATCCACATATTTAGTTAAAATTTTCGGTTTACAGTCCAATCTTTGAATGCAATTCTCCAAAAGTTTCTCCATCACGATATCGGCCACGGTAGGGGACGCTGGTGATCCCATAGGCAATCCTTTCCTTTGTGTATAGATTTTGTATTTATATTTAAAATAACGATTTTCCTTAATACAAAATTGTCATATTTAAAAAAATTAATCTTTGGGTATCGTTGTTAATTTCTCGATCTCCTCCCACTTATTTTTGATCACGTCAATTGCAAAATCAACCGGTATGCTCGGAAAAAGCGATATTACGTCAAACGAAACTAATTTTTCGTCATCTTCTATTGCACAGTTATTTACCTTACTCCTAAATTGCACCGCATCCCTGTTAGTTTCCTCAAGATATTCATTAAAAACTTACATAATTCACTAGATGGTGAGTTTACTGATGCACAGATTGGTCTAAGTGGGAATCCTTCCTTATGGATCTTGGGTAATCCATAAATTCTTGGTGCAAAAGCCGCGTCATGTTTAAGTCTTCGTTTTTCTATTACAGATATTATATTTAGATTATAAAGTTTATCCACCAATTCATTATTTTTCCTTTGTAAAGATGATGCGGGATCTTTATCAATTCTTCTATATGTCATCATATCGCTTAAAATATCATTCATTCTCGATTCATAATCTTGTTTATCCATTGCGACGGTAACGTTTCCTTTGTCGGCATTAAGAATTAGTACATTTTTATTTTTGTTCAAAAAAGTTTTTGCCTGTCCCATTGTGTTAAGTACAAATCTTTCCCTCCTATTCAAGTGTTGTTTGTTCATGTGATTCTCTAACATTGAAGTAAATTTGGTTCTAGCCGTTTCTTGACCCCCTTTGTCTTGTAATGTTTGAATACAATCTTCCCCGTCGGCAATCATTTTAAATAAAGGAAATTGTTTTTTATCAGTAGGGGCAGTATGTTTTTGTCCCAACGAAAGGAGCCACTTAATATCGTCAGGTATTTCAGTGTTGGATTTGTTTACAAACCATTTTTCATTTCCTATTATATTAAGTTCTCTTCTTTGTATTTCTCTTAATGTTTCAAATTTTGTTTTATGCCTATTTTTAATAGTTTTATTCCTTTTAAGTGAAAGTAATTTTTCGCTATTCCAGAATTGTTCTTGTTCTTCAGTCGTCAATTTTTTGTTTATGTTCGCTTCTAATTCGTTTATTGTTGTGTTGTTACATTTTTCGATTTCATGTTTTTGTTTAATCAGAAGGTTTAATAGTTTTCGGTGGAAGTTTTCTAATATTGTATTTAGGCTACTATATATTTTGGGGGGAACCATTTCATTGGTTTTAAATATGTATTGTACATTTTTGGTGGAATTATATAAAAAGTTTGGTATAATACCTGTATTTCTGCACTTAATCAAAAAGGTTATTGTTGATTTTGTGTTCATTTGACGTTGTTTGATGGATTTATGTTTGTTTATATATCCTTTAATGTTATGATGTTTTTGTTTTATAGTGTTGTAAACCATTTTCGTTTGTATTAACGGCGTGCTCTCCGTAATAAATATTCAATATGTGATTTGTTCGACCTTTTGTTGTAATTTTAATGTGAAATAATTAGTTAAGCTCAAGGTCAGTTTTTTTATTTTTTTATTTATTTAAAAAATGTTTCCAATATTTCGAAATCCACTGGATCTCATCTTGGTATTTTTCCTCTCTTTTCAATATCTCCACATTGTCGAAGTTTGGTATGTGCCCTTTTTCCGCACAATGGGCTAGAAGTGCGGGTTTTTGTGTTGAAGTTTTATTTTTATTTTTCAGGTCAGATTTATGTCCTGCTAATCTTGTCTTTAGTTTGTTTTTTGTTGTACCAACATATACTTTTTTATATACATTGGTTTCGTCACCATTACAATTTATTTTGTAAATCAAATTAGATTTTTCCATTTTATCCAGCTTACTTTTGGTGTTTGAAAAAAGTTGTCGTAAAGTGTTTTCCGATCTAGGTGCTATTTTATAATTGTCCTTATCATAAATGTCAGATTTTTCAATCCTCTCGGATATTCCTGGCACATATGTCATTGATTTATACCATTTTTGGTTTGCATCTATTACTTTGGTTTGTTTGTTTTCTACTTGTAAGAGTCTTTTAATAATATTGTCTGGGAATGCATTTTTCTTCAATATTTCTTTTATTTTCTTTATATTATCCTGGTGAAAAAGTTCATCACTTATAGTTAAAACTCTTTTTATTAAGTTGTTGGCGGTGTTCATAATAATGTTTTTTGGCTGGCACGAATAAAAGTTTATTATTCTACCTGACGATGTAGGTTTTTGATACCTGTCTATTTTCAGTTTATTACCCGATCTAATTTCCAGGGTATCAAGGTATGGTAATTGTCCATTTATTTCTTGTTCCAAAGTGAATTTTATTTGTGTATGGAAACAGTTCAACTCCTCTAGCATCTCATTTATGGCGTTGGTTTTTACAATACCAAAAAGGTCATCCACATATTTAGTTAAAATTTTCGGTTTACAGTCCAATCTTTGAATGCAATTCTCCAAAAGTTTCTCCATCACGATATCGGCCACGGTAGGGGACGCTGGTGATCCCATAGGCAATCCTTTCCTTTGTGTATAGATTTTGTATTTATATTTAAAATAACGATTTTCCTTAATACAAAATTGTCATATTTAAAAAAATTAATCTTTGGGTATCGTTGTTAATTTCTCGATCTCCTCCCACTTATTTTTGATCACGTCAATTGCAAAATCAACCGGTATGCTCGGAAAAAGCGATATTACGTCAAACGAAACTAATTTTTCGTCATCTTCTATTGCACAGTTATTTACCTTACTCCTAAATTGCACCGCATCCCTGTTAGTTTCCTCAAGATATTCATTAAAAACTTACATAATTCACTAGATGGTGAGTTTACTGATGCACAGATTGGTCTAAGTGGGAATCCTTCCTTATGGATCTTGGGTAATCCATAAATTCTTGGTGCAAAAGCCGCGTCATGTTTAAGTCTTCGTTTTTCTATTACAGATATTATATTTAGATTATAAAGTTTATCCACCAATTCATTATTTTTCCTTTGTAAAGATGATGCGGGATCTTTATCAATTCTTCTATAGGTCATCATATCGCTTAAAATATCATTCATTCTCGATTCATAATCTTGTTTATCCATTGCGACGGTAACGTTTCCTTTGTCGGCATTAAGAATTAGTACATTTTTATTTTTGTTCAAAAAAGTTTTTGCCTGTCCCATTGTGTTAAGTACAAATCTTTCCCTCCTATTCAAGTGTTGTTTGTTCATGTGATTCTCTAACATTGAAGTAAATTTGGTTCTAGCCGTTTCTTGACCCCCTTTGTCTTGTAATGTTTGAATACAATCTTCCCCGTCGGCAATCATTTTAAATAAAGGAAATTGTTTTTTATCAGTAGGGGCAGTATGTTTTTGTCCCAACGAAAGGAGCCACTTAATATCGTCAGGTATTTCAGTGTTGGATTTGTTTACAAACCATTTTTCATTTCCTATTATATTAAGTTCTCTTCTTTGTATTTCTCTTAATGTTTCAAATTTTGTTTTATGCCTATTTTTAATAGTTTTATTCCTTTTAAGTGAAAGTAATTTTTCGCTATTCCAGAATTGTTCTTGTTCTTCAGTCGTCAATTTTTTGTTTATGTTCGCTTCTAATTCGTTTATTGTTGTGTTGTTACATTTTTCGATTTCATGTTTTTGTTTAATCAGAAGGTTTAATAGTTTTCGGTGGAAGTTTTCTAATATTGTATTTAGGCTACTATATATTTTGGGGGGAACCATTTCATTGGTTTTAAATATGTATTGTACATTTTTGGTGGAATTATATAAAAAGTTTGGTATAATACCTGTATTTCTGCACTTAATCAAAAAGGTTATTGTTGATTTTGTGTTCATTTGACGTTGTTTGATGGATTTATGTTTGTTTATATATCCTTTAATGTTATGATGTTTTTGTTTTATAGTGTTGTAAACCATTTTCGTTTGTATTAACGGCGTGCTCTCCGTAATAAATATTCAATATGTGATTTGTTCGACCTTTTGTTGTAATTTTAATGTGAAATAATTAGTTAAGCTCAAGGTCAGTGAACAGAGTACCAGGCTTTATTCGTTACTTTGTAAATTTTCTGAGAATGAACATTTGTTTGTGGTACGGTTTTTTTTGTTTAGAAAACTTACACTTACTGGAGCATTGGACTTTCTAGATGAAATTGATAGTGACAATGACGAAAGTATTGCAAAAATTTTTATTGAACCCCCTGAGAATGATGGCGATCTTAGTGGTGAAGGCGATGCTAGAGATAATGAAGGTGGAATTCCTGATAATGTATGTCCCGCGCAGCTTAAATCTGATTGTGAAGTCGTTTTTAGAAGTGGAAGACGTCTGAGTTTTGCCTCGGATGACAATGATGTATCTGATAGCGATGAAGCCATAGCAGATGTTATTAATAACTCTGATGCAAATATATCTATTGATTTGCTTAACAGCAGCATACATTCCGAATCGATGTAAATTATGCATTTCCACAAGATAATAGACAAACGAAGTATACTTGGGAAAACAAAAGTTCCACAAGCTCAACTAAAATATTTCCTAATGCAAATTATGAGGACTGTAGGTCTCTCCAGCCACATGAGCAGTTTGAAAAATTTTTTGACGATGCTTTAATCCAACATATTGCCGCAAAGTCAAATGAATATGCTGTCTTACGAGGAAACAAAACCCCAATGATATCGAAAGAAGAGTTAAGAGTTTATTTAGGAATTCTATTAGTCACTGGATATAGTGGTCCAACAAGATATCGAGATATGTGGTCTGCTGATAGTGATTTGAAAGTTGATCTTGTATTCAACAGCATACGTCGCGACCGCTTTATTGAGATATGCAGTTCTCTTCATTTTGTAGACGCAGGAGCACAAAATGCTAATGGAGACAAAATGTGGAAGCTCAGACCACTAACAGACCATTTGAAGTACAATATGATAAGAAACTTCAATGCAGAGCAAAACCTTTCGTACGACGAAAGTATGATTTCGTACTTTGGAAAGCATGGATGCAAACAATACATAAAAGGAAAACCCTTAAGATTTGGGTATAAAGTGTGGTCCTTATGCACGGCAAATGGATATCTTATAAATTTTGAAATTTATCAAGGGAAAAACCCACGAGTAAATAGCAAATATGAGCAATGTTTTGGAAAATGTGCCAGTCCCTTAATAAATATGATTGATGATTTTCCCGAAGAAACTCAAAATTTACCATTTGCCTTTTATTTCGATAACTTATTCACCAGTTTGGCTCTCCTACAATATTTAAAAACCCGTGGATATACAGCCACTGGAACTATCCGGGAAAACCGTATACCAAAAACGTGTCCCTTGACTTGTAAGAAAATTATTAAAAAAAAATTATTCTGCCAAAGATTTTGGAATACCTGTGGCAAAATAGAAGGACAACTCTGTTGTCTCCATTGCCTCTACAGCTCATGGCGTCCATCCAATATCCAACGCCTTGAGATATTCAAAAGTGGAAAAGAAAAAAGTTCACGTGAAGCGGCCGCATGTTGTAACTCAATACAACCGGTATATGGCTGGTGTTGATCGTTTGGATCAAAATGTAAGCCTCTATCGCATTGGATATAAGGGGAAGAAATGGTGGAGCAGCATTTTTCCTTGGCTTGTCGGTGTATGTGTTCAAAATGCTTGACAACTTCATAGAATAGAACATAGCAACATAACTCAATTGGAGTTTAGACGTCAAATCGCTATTTACTATTGTCAGCATTATGGTCAAAAGCCAAAAAGAAGTGGTTGCACACCAATTCCCAAACGAGAACATGAAAGTTCTGTACGTAGGTAGTGTTTTGTCCGTCGTACTGTTAACACGTTTTTTCTTTATTGTCCCCGTATTCTCGTCCATTAATGTTAAAATTAAATTACTGGTGTTTACGTCGTCCGTCAATTAAATAGAAAAAAAAATAAATAAACAAAATAAAATAAAAAAATTTAAATAAATACAAAAGAAATAGTTTAAACTTAAAACAATAAAATAGACCAAAAATTTTACATATTAAACTAAAAACGCCAATTCCAAAACAAACAAAAAATAAACACAAAACATAACTGAAAATATTTAAAAAAAACACAACACTTAACAAGAAAAAATACAATAACAACATTCACTTAATAACTGTGGCTTCAATTGAAAATAAAAAAAAAATAAAACAAACAATAAGACACATTTCAACTCTTTTAAATATCTAATTTACAATAACAACTAAACAAGTGCACAATCATCTACATAAATAACCTACAACACACATCAAATACACAACCACACAATATCAGGATACATTTACACCTCGATATACGCGACTAAAAATATATTTTTTGGCAATGACCAAACGAAGGGCTTTTATGTCCCCGTTTACAGTGCCATTGCTGTTCACTTTTCCCATACCATTTTTCTACGAAGTTTAATTGGCATCATGCCAGATTGCTGTTGGTTACTTAATGACAAAGGCATAACACTGGCCATTGAGTAACTTTCTCAACAGCAATTTGGTATTTTTGTCACGTTTACTATCGTAAGGAGTATTGCCTTGATTTTTCTTAATTTGTAATGACAGGTAGATTTCGCATAGACTTCTGCAATATACGCGGATTGAGAGCGAATTATTTCTCTTTATATGCTCACATTCGCTTCCATCGGCCGGATGTTTTCGCCTTATGTGAAACCCAGGTGTATGGGGATGCTGATCCACAGGATTTTCCCATACCTGGGTATCAACTTCTATCCCTTTTTTCTCTTCATAGGGGCCTTGCGATGCACATTCGCAACGATGTTGTGTACCAGTACCAGCTACATCTTACATGTGGTGATGCGGAATTTAGTTCCCTCTGGGTTAAATTCCGGATCAGGACACACATGTTGCATTTCGGATTTCTGTATAGAAGTCCAAACATGGAAACGGCGGCTTCTCTTAATGGCTTTGACGCCCTTTCCGATACCATTTCTAGAATCCTGGAAAGTTGTCCGAACAGTGAAACTGTAGTTGCTGGCGATTTTAATGTCCACAACTGTTCCTGGCTTCGCCATTCGAGCCATACAACTCCCGAGGGCCAATACGTTGAGTTATTCGCCGCGCATAACCACTTAGCGCAACTAGTGAATAAGTCAACACACAATTCGTGTGTTGAAGGGCAATCTCGGAATACTCTTGACCTTTTTCTCACTTCTCACCCTGAAAAGTACGAAGTGAGAACACTCGATCCTCTCGGGAATTCGGATCACAATACCATTTCTGCTTACTTTCCATATTCGGCACTTCATAGCGTTTCGAAAACAGCCCCGAAAAGCTCGATTTTTATTTATGAAAAGGCTCGTTGGGCCGAGCTTAACGAATTTTACCGGCATTTCAACTGGAAACTTTGTTTCCTTGACGATAATGTTGATGCAGCGGCAAAAATGGTCGTAAATGTAATTTTGCTTGGAATGAAACTTTTTATTCCCTCGAAGCAAATTTCGGTTAAACCAAAACTTAAGTGTTGGTTTAACCAGACGTGCAAAAATGCAGTCAGATCCAGAGAGGAGGCGTTTAGTAGTTGGCGTTTGAATAAAAACGCAACTACTGATCAGAAGGCAAGATCTGAGAGTGCCAAAGTAATTAGACGAGAAAAATTTCTACACGAACAGCGTCTTCGTGCTAAGGTCCTTGCTGCTCCTCGGGGCAGTAAGACCTTTTGGTCCTTCGTTAAAAGAGTAAGGGACAGTGCTAGTTCTTCTATCCCAGCGCTTTTAAAGGACGACTAAATATTTACTGACCCGATTGAGAAAGCTAACCTCTTGGCTGAACTGTTTGCAAGTAATTCGTTCTTGCCGGAAAGCAATCAATCACTGCCCGTTGTCGGAAGAGTATCATGTACTATGCCCAAGATATTTTTCCGATCACGCGCAGTTAAAAGGGTTCTTTCGGATCTTAACGTAAATAAGTCACCGGGGCCGGATGGCATATCAGCACTGGTATTGAAACAGTGCTGTTCGACGTTAGCTCGTCCGTTGGCCAACCTTTTCAGCTCTTCGTACCGTGCGGGAATCTTTTCCTCTTGCTGGAAGGTGGCCAATACTATATATAATACTAACCTATAATACTAACCCTGACAATTACCGCCCAATCGCAATTTGCTCTTCGCTCTCGAAGGTGATGTAGAGCATGGTTAATTACCATCTTGTGAAGTATCTGGAGACAAATTCACTTCTCAGTGACAGACAGTATGGTTTTCGTGGTAGCCGATCTACAGGAGACCTGTTAGCTTTTCTTTCAGAACGTTGGAGTCGGTCCATGCACCGCTTTGGTGAATGCAAAGTGGTTGCTCTGGATATTTCCAAGGCGTTTGATCGGGTGTGGCATGGTGCGCTTGTGTCAAAGCTTATTGCTTTTGATGTCGGTAATGATTTCTCTCGATTTATATCGAGTTTCCTCAGTGATCGCACTATACGCGTTGTTATAGATGGGATTGCATCAAACGAGTTTCAGCTGAATTCAGGGGTACCGCAAGGTTCTGTCCTTTCTCCTACGCTATTTCTTATATTTCTTAATGACCTTCTTAGTCATACTTCAAATCCTATCTACTCTTTTGCAGATGACAGCAACATTTGTCATTCATATTCCTTCGATCATAGGCCAAACCTTGTTGAGATTGGGGGCAAAAGGCAAAATATGAATGACACTCTTAATCAGGACCTAGCTACAATCTCTGAGTAGGGTCGAATTTAATGCACGCAAGACCCAATGTTGTATGTTGACCCACAGACGGGCCGTGGGACCAACTATGTCATCTGTATTAATGGGTGGCATTGATATTGAGGAATCGGATACTCTTGATGTTCTGGGCATGAGAATACAGTGCGATGTCCGCTGGAATAAACACGTTTTTAAAGTGTCGAAAGAAGCATTCAAGTGTTTAGGTTTTTTAAAACGGTGCAAGACTTACTTCACTTCATCCGATCTCCTTACTATCTATACCACCTATATCCGACCGAAGATGGAATACAACTCCCATATATGGGCAGGGGCTTCAAAGTCTATTTTGAACCTTCTGGACCGTGTACAAAGGAGGGCGGTGAAGCTCATCAATGACAGTAGGGTATCCAACTCTATTGACTCATTGGAGCATCGTCGGAATGTGGGTTGTGTGGCACTTTTCTATCGTTATTACCATGGGAGGTGTTCCACTAAGATAAGTGAACTTATTGCACCCGCCCGAGTATTTCTTCGTAATACTCGCTCATCCAGTGGATCACATCCGTTTGTAGTCGATTGTCTTGTGTTTCGCACAACGCATTATAGAGAAAATTCGTTTTTCAGTCGAACTATCCGTATGTGGAATAAACTTCCCGCAGAGGTCTTCCCCGGTACTTATAATTTATTAAGATTCAAGTCAAATGTCCACAAACACTATTCCCTCTTTCCTCCTTCCCAAACCTTATTTTCCTGATCAACACAATGCACTGCATATATAGGGGGCATCCCCTGAGTGTTGGTTTATCGCTAAAAAAAAAAAAAAAAAACGTAGCACATTACGATTTGACGGAAAAGATCATCTTGTTGTACCTACTATTAAAAGAAGACGTTGCGCTGGTAAACTATGCAAAACGATCGGGCGAACTGCGTGCAATAAATGCGATGTTGGTCTATGCATCAAATGTTTTGCTGAGTACCACACAAAGAATCGTGTAAAAACATAGTTTTTTATGCATTTTTACATTAAAATTAACTTTTGAAAAACTTAATTATTTAATTTTTTTTAAGTAAAAGCAAGTACAAATATATAGTTTTTTGATATATGTGTGTATATTATAAAAAAAAACGTGATTTTTGATAAATTCTAAAAAATTTCTGTGTACAAAAAAAATTTCTGTGTAGTGCCGGACGTGACCATATGGTAACGGCCTATTATGCCCGACCCAGAAGCAGCATAAAAATTCTAGGTACTAGGTAAATTTTCTTGGGTCCTATATTCATAAATAATATAACTTTTATATAAATTCTAAACAAAAAACATTCCCGGATAATTTGGGTTAATACTACTTTCTATTTATTTTTTTTATATCGAATCAAAATTCTCGAATATACGCAGAAAAAAATTCTTTAAAATTGTTCACCAATTAAAACAATAAGCAAAAATAAAATTAGTTTTAATTAAAAATTTTTGTAAAGAATTAAATGGTTTAATTAATACTAATAAATTATTTACTGATGCGAAATTAATTAATTTTTTTTATTGATATCACAATTTTTTATTGAAATCAATTTATATTTTTTTTTGTGCATCTTTAACAATTTAATATCACAATTTATTTAGTTATTTCTAATAATTTTTAGTACATATTAGTTTTGCATGTTTGTTTCTTTTGTGTTTATTTACACCTATTTAATTTATTAAAATTTTTATGGCATTAAAATTAATAGATTTTTAGAAAGAATAAAAGATAATTAAATGTAACAAACGTTTAGTAGGGATAATTTTCATATTAAATTTGTTCTTTAACTCTTTAATTAAGTTTTAAAATTTTTTATTAGTCACTTGAATTGCAGAGTCCTTTTAATTCTTGTTGAAATTGGCATATAATTTCTTCTAAAACGTCCTAATTATAATTGGCCTTGAATATTATGAACAATAGTCCTCCTGTAACAAAAACCAGAAAAAGAAATAGACAGGTTAATTTTGATTTGAATCGTTCTACGCCTCACGTTTTAAACAAAATACAAAAATATAATGCACCAAAGTCTTGCATCAAACCTAAATTTAATCTAGAAATGGCTGAGGAAAATATAGATAACATTAGGGACTTATCAGGGACAATAATGTCGAATAGTCATAACGTTCATCAGGGTGCACAATCATTGGCAACGGGTGTACAGAGTGTAGGCAGTCAGTTTGTTAGGTCCAGTAATGAGAATATGGAAGAATTAATTAGAAAATTAGTAGATAAGGGTATAAATGCACAAATGGTCGAGATGAAGAAGTCCATGGCGGAATTAACAGCCACTGTCAGCCGACTTAGTATAGTTGTTCAGCAAACACAAATAGAGAATAGAAAATTAATGGAGATTAACTTACCAAATGTGTCGAAAAATTCAATTGATGTCCAGCAGCCAATGGAAACGTCAGGCAGGCGTTCCAATTCGTCAAGAGCTTCATCCGAAAACGGAGAGGAGTACACCAGGAGTTATAACCGGCCCAGTATTGATAAATGGGGTATACAGTTCGATGGTGACTCTAACAAGCTAGCTGTAGATGATTTTGTGTTTCGAATTGAGCGGCTACAACAACAGTACAACTTTTCATGGAAAGAAATACTGGATAACTTTCACCTATTAGTAAAAGGACCAGCGGAAAAGTGGTACTGGTTGCTCGTGAAAACAAACTTTGTCAGTGACTGGTCCAGCTTAAAGTTAGCTTTATTAAAGCAATACCAATCTACCCGGTCTAGTTTCGAGCTGATGAGGGATTTGGTTGAGCGTAAGCAACAGCCTGGGGAATCGATAGATGACTTTTTCTTTATTATGACTCAGCTCCGGTCAAGGTTAAGAAAAATTTAAGGGAAAATATTGGCAGGATAGTTTACCCGATTAGCGTATCGTCAGTTGAGGAATTGAGGATAAGTTGCATAGATGCGGAAAAGGCTTTTCTCAGAAAAGAAAATAGGATAGCGCCACCATTAATAAATCGCTACCCTAGACAAATAAACGAAATTTCCGAGCAATATTCTGATTGTTATGTATTACCAGAAAGTGAATGTCCAGATATAGCAGCTGTGAAAGTTTCTAATTCAGATAATATTAGATCCATAGTCGTCTGCTGGAATTGCCGACAGAATGACCATGCCTTTATGGATTGCCCGGCAGCTGAGAGGGCGATATTTTGCTACCGCTGTGGAAAGCCGGATGTTATAGCTCCAAATTGCTCCAGCTGTAGAAATAAACATTTTTTGAGGAACGAAGGAAAAGCGGGGAACCCTCGTTCAACATCAGACCCGCTAACTCACCTAAAAGATTAAATTCACCTTCAAAAATAATTGAAAAAATAGAACAATTTAATAAATTCATATCACAGCAGAGGCACTTATACACTTTAGATGAAAGGGAATAAAATTATAGAAAAGTTCGTGAGAAGATATTTAATTCTGAAATCAGTATTGAGAAACCAAATAGATATAAGAGGATAAAATGGCTCAGGGAAAAATTTGATCAGAGGAAAAGAGCGAGAAAAATGGCTATAGAGGCTATAAAAACAGCAGACAGAAATATGTCAGATCCCAGGCCATACGCTGAGTTTAAAATTGGCAATGATATAATGAAAGGTCTTCTTGATACTGGTGCATCGGTCAGTATTTTAGGCAAAGGATGCAGGGAACTTTTTGAGAAGCTCGATGTACCTACCCTTAATACCTATATTTACTTTTACTTCTACTGCTAGCGGACAGAAACATAGGCTTTTGGGAAAAATTATTGGGAAAATTTTGAAATTGCCCCAGAAGTAGTGGGTGTGTCCGAGATAAACGTGGAAAAAATTATTGAGGATTTTTCAACTCAAAACCACAAGTCTGATCCCCACCCGTTAACTGATGTTCAACAAAATGCTTTGGATGAAGTTACTAAAACTTTTCCGGCATTTGAAACGAATGGTCTTGGATGTACTTCGCTAGAAAAACATTCGATAAAACTAATTGAGGGAGCTGAACCTTTTAAGGACAGACACTACCCCATGACGCCAGCAGTGCAGGAATTAGTTTACGGGGAGATAGATAAGATGTTAGCGTTAAGAGTCATTGAGGAAAGTGAAAGCCCTTGGAGCAATAGAACCGCAATTGTTAGGAAACCCGGCAAGAATAGGTTTTGTCTAGATGCAAGAAAAATTAATAAGTTAACAGTTAAGGATGCCTACCCTCTGCAAAATATAGACGGTATCCTCAGCCGTATAGACGAAACGTATTACATTAGTAGTGTTGACCTAAAATTTGCTTTCTGGCAAATAGAGTTAGAAGAAGATGGCAAACCGTACACCGCGTTTACCGTAGCAGGGTGGCCACTCTACCAGTTCCGCGTCATGCCTTTCGGCCTATGCAACGCAGCGTAACGACTCTGTCGGCTAATGGACAAAGTCATTCCTCAGAAACTAAAAGGGAACGTGTTCATTTATTTAGATGATTTGCTAGTGATATCCGACACTTTTGAAAAGCATTTACAAATACTGGGGGAAGTAGCTCAGAGCTTAAGAAACGCAAAGCTTACTATTGGTTTATCAAAGTCGCAATTTTTTTTTAAACAAGTGAAATATCTTGGTTTTATTATTGGCGGTGGAATGCTTAAAACAGATTCTGAAAAGGTTCAAGCGATAAAAGAAATTGAAATCCCGAAATCAATTCGGCAAATTAGAAGCTTCTTAGGAACAGCTGGGTGGTATCGGAAATTTATAAGGGACTTTTCTACGATATCAGCTCCATTAACGGATACCCTTAAAAAGGGCAAGAAATTTCATATGAGCCCTGAAGCAATTTCAGCATTTGTAGAACTTAAGAAAGCTTTGACATCAGCGCCGGTCTTAAGACACGCTGATTTTTCGAAGCGCTTTTATATTCAGTGTGATGCCAGTGACTATAAGATAGGAACCGTTTTATACCAGCTCGATGCCAATGAAGAAGAACACCCTGTGGCGTTCTATTCACAAAAATTAAATACGTGTCAAAAAAATTACACTGTCACGGAAAAAGAGTGCTTAGCAGCCGTTATGGCAGTGAAAAAGTTTCGCCCTTACATTGAAATGATGCCTTTTAGCATAATTACCGATCACGCTAGTCTTAAATGGCTTATGTCATTAAAAGACTTAACTGGCAGATTAGCGCGGTGGTCGCTACAGCTCCAAACTTTTGATTTTGATATATTACACCGTAAAGGATCAGAAAATGTAGTAGCAGATATGCTATCACGACTGCCAGACGAAAATGTTGATGAAATATGTATGGAAGATATATTTGACTTTGAGACCACCGAATTCGAGAGTGAAGAATATAAAGCTTTAATTAATCAGATAAGAGAGAATAGTGAGCGATTACCAGACTTAAAAATTGATAGTGGAATGATTTTTAAAAAAATGTCTTTTGAAAATGGCCAAGATGACAGTAAATGGAAGCTTTGGATACCCTCAAATATAACTCAGGCCTTAATTGAAAAAGCACATTGGGCAATAACAACTTGTCATGGAGGCACAGCAAAGACGCTGGAAAGGCTTAAACGTTATTTTTATTGGCCCAAAATGGCTTTCCAAATCAAAATGTTAATAAAAGAGTGTAAAACATGCAAAGAAACGATGCCAAGTAACCAACATCTAACACCAGAAATCGGGAATCAGGTTATAACGGAAAGGCCATTTCAAAAACTGTATGTCGATTTAATGGGGAAATACCCCAGGTCCAAAAATGGCAATTGCTACATTTTTATAGTGGTAGATCATTTCACGAAGTTTACGTTTCTAAAAGCTATGAAAGAAGCAACTACAAACAACGTTATTAAATTTCTTGTACAGGAAATTTTTCATAAGTTTTGTGTGCCCGAAGTCCTGCATAGTGACAATGGTTCACAGTTTATAGCCAAAAGTTTTGAAAATCTTATGAAAACCTTTAAAATTCAACATTTAAAAACCGCTGTATACTCTCCGCAAAGTAACGTCAGCGAAAGGGTTAATCAATCCGTACTGTCAGCAATCCGTGCATACCTAAAAGACGATCATAGAGACTGGGATTTGTTTGGGATTAACAAAATACTTACCTTGCCGTATTTGCTGTATCAAATGAAATTAATAAATAAAATAGGAACATATGACACTCAATCATACCAACATGTACATAGTGTCGGTAATGCAGATCAGTGGTACACGCCGACAAACTAACAGAGTTGGATGTTCATTCATAAATTTATGGTAGAATAGAAACATGAAGAGAAACTTATGTTAAAGGAAGTAGACAAAAATGAGGCAAAAAGTATGTTGCTATTTTTGTTGAGAGCCTGGTAAGACAAGGTTAGAAGAGTCCTGTTTCAGCTATGGAAAAGAGCAGGATAGCACCAATTTCGGTATACTAGGATGAAAATAAAATTTAAATTGATGCCCTTATACGGTGATAGGAATGCAGCTGGGAGCTGAGCATGACCGCGGGGATTCAGGGGAAAGGACAAACGGAGTATACATAGTAATTCAAGGCCAAATAACTGGTTAATAGCAGCAATGAGGGGAATTATTAAGGATGTAATGGAAAATTCGTTAGTTCTGGTATACATATAGGAGTAAATAGGTAACGATCGCATATTATGCAAAAGGAAAAAAAAATGAGAAAGGATTAAGCGGGCAAAAATATTGAGAAAGTTTGGTTTATTAGTAAAGATCAGGCAAGCAGTACAGTCCGTGAACGGAAAGGATTGTTTAAAATCGAGAAAATTAAAGTTAATAAAGTGAAATTTTTATAACAAATTTTTAATTTTGGTGAAATGGAAAAGTTCTGCCAATGATAAGTGCTCAGGGCTTGGGCAAGTGAATATTAAATAGATCTTAAAGAATAAGAGGAAAACGTGAGTTTGAAAAGAAAAATATTTTTTTTAGTGAAACCACTATTAATTTAACGTTTTTGTTAAATATAGCTGGCTATTCGTCCAAGCCTTTGGAATACCAAATAGCCAGGTACAATTTTTATTTCATCAAGGGGAAAAAATATTTAAAAGTAGGCTACAAAAGCTTAAAAAGAAAAAAGGAAAAAACAAGAAACCACTGGAAAAATAAAAGTAGTGAGTGGCAGATGTGCTTTAAAAAAAAAAGGGAATCAAATATAGAAAGTTCTTTAACTAAATTTTGAATGCTTAAGACCTGATTGAAAATTAAGTAAAGGAGTAAAATTAGTCAGTTTAGTTTAATATTTGTTCATGTATATGTTTTTTTGTAGTGATAAGTTTATTTTGTGTATTTTATTTAAAATCATTTTAGGTTAAGTAAGATCAAGTTTTTCTTTAAAATTAATTTTTTTAGCAGTAAAAAGAAACCCCCCCCCCCCACCGATATAACCTTATATCTCGAATGTTTAAGTTAATCGGTGGTATTTTCTTTATAACCAGACGGATATAAGTCTGTGCAGAAAAGTATCTTCAGAGAGCTCTTTTAGGGTGCTAGGTAATAGATTCGTAATTGAGAAAATTTGAATTTCTTTTTTTTTGTTACTTTTTGAGATATTGAAATATATTTTGGTTAATATAAAAGACAGGGGAACATTGTGTTAAATGAATAGATTGAAAATAAAGAAAAACTTAAATTAAAAAAGAAAATAATAATATTTTTTGCGGAATTAAAAAAGTAAAATATTTGATAGTAGTAAGGATTTTATTTATTGTATTATTATTTATATTTATTGTACTTATCTGTCGTGTTCGTGTAAAATAATAAATTATGTAATGTATTGATTGAAATGATAAAAAAAAACATGGTCTAATAATTTAAAGGCAACGGAAATAGTGGATCGGTAAGTGTAGAGGGAGTCCGGACGGCTTTTGGGTCGTAGAATAAACTAAAAGCGGTTGCTTCTATGACAGGTTGGGAGGGCAAGTCAGGGTGTTCCACCAATCCCTGAAACTCGTTTATTGTGGTGTATTTTGTTGTGTTTTATGTTTCATATCCGGTTGTATTTTTTTTGTTTCCGTTTTAAATAAATTTTTCTTGTTCGGTTACGCTGTCGTCAGGAAGGGTTGGAACCACCTGAGGAGTGAACATGAGCTAGTTAGACACCTCGGCGACGAACCGTACCGTAACAATAAATTCTATTAAAATATCAATTACACTTTCCATTATTGTCAAAATTGCTTTTAATTGATAAACATTTTAGCACAACAGCTGATAAAAAAACAAATTTGGCGCATAAAACGTATGGCATGTAACTTGAATTTAGAAACGCATAGAATGCATAAAAAGTATCATACGCATCCACGCATGGTGTGGATCTTCAGCTTTAAACTTAAATGCGGCGGTTCATGGTATATCAAACGTTAACAACTTTGGCATTTCAAGCAATCCGTTGCAGAAAATGGATGCAGTTTTAAATCGCTCAGAAAATGATTTGTCGGTTGAAATAAATGTAACACATGAGACTGATTTGCCGGTTATCGAAAATATAACAAGAGAACCAGTAGATAAAGAAGTCAGTGCAGAGAGCAGTTCTTCAGCCAATGTGAGGTTTATACCTTCAAAAATTAATAAAAAAGAACAAAAAATAGATTTGCTTGAAGAGCAAATAAAAATACAAAAAAAAATAAGCTTTAGACATCGCAGGTTCTCTAGAGTCTAAACGGACCAAAACAAGGAGAATTTTAAAATTACGATGAGAAAAAAACAAACAAAAATCCTTGAACAACAGCTGCAGGAACAAAAGAGACACAACGAAGCAATGGAGAAATTGCTATCGAAAAAAATTAGTCTCAAAGAACAAATTTTATTGCTTGAAATTGAAAAAATTGACAAGCAGTTACAATAATATTAATTGAATTACATTTATGTGACATAATTTTTCATGAAAATGTAACGTCGATATACTTACTAACATATTTAATACACAAAATGTGATATATTTTTAGTTTTTTATTTATACTAGAAACTTAATAAAATGAAACTGAAGTGCAAATTAAAAATATTTAAGTATTTGATTTCTTATTTCATTTGCTTCGCTGTTTATGTCATCTTCAATGGAAACGTTTGTTGTATCATCTTCAGATAATGGCATACTAAATTCATCTTCTGTTATATTGTAATGAAGTCTAATGTTGTGAATTGCACAGCAGACATTAATGATTTTCGCAGCCTTTTCTGGATCATAATGAAGCCCCCGTTCATTATTTAAGCATCTAAAAACTGATTTCAGAATTCCAATAGTTCTTTCTACTATAATTCTTTCCTTAGAATGAGTGTGATGGTGACTAATTGTCTTATTTGGTTGGGAATATTTAAATTTTAGTTTCGGTTTTAAAATATACACCTTGGGGAAGGAAAAAATAAAATAATTTTCGATTAGAAATTTACTGGCACATATAGTTGGCATAGAATTTTTTTATATACATATTTCAATGAAAATTTTCTTCAAATAAAATTTGTCTATAGATCTGTATCGTACATTTACGGAAGTTTAATTTCAAAAATAAGTGTTTCAAAAGGGAGAAATAAAACCAGGGGAAAAATAACAAGGAATCTTAAACAAATTTATTTGTCTAGCTGAAACATTATTGGTGAGCATTAAGTTTTGTTTAAGAAAAGTTTGGGTAGCATTCTAATCCCGGATTGGTGATTTACCGATTTTTTTATTTGTTTAACAGTTCTTAACTTTTGTGGTGGTTCAAGGAAATTAACTGTTATCTCGGGGGGTAAAGAATCTCCAGGATAAAATTTCCAGCTTCCCTAGCCAATTTTAGAACCATTCAAAGAGAAGTATCTTACAATATCTGGTTGCGAATCTATTTAAAGAAAGACCATATTAGTGTCTTAATAATAGGAAAACGCGTTAAAATTCGTATCTAAATAAGGTGACTATCATCATTTGCATTTCTCTTGTGGGTGTTTTTATTCAAAAATAAGTTTTTTTATAAGAAAAATTATTCGTTTCTTGCACTGGCCAACTCTAGTGCCCAGATGCAGTAGCAATTTAAACTTCTATCTATAGTTTTTGTAAAAAAAGTACCTTAAGTTTCTAATGGTTTTTTTTACTTTAATTTCTTTTTCAACGATCTTTATCTAATAACGGCTAAATTCATAATTGTTGTTGTTAGTTTTTATTTATTTTAATTACATTTTTTTTTAACTTACCTTTGATTACATTTTAATTTTTGCTTGTTTTAAAAAAGTTATATGGTCACCTAATTTAATTTTAAATTTTCCTATTAATTAAAACGAATTAAAAATTTGTACACGTTACCAAAATACTAATACAAAAAATGAACATATTTTTAAAATTCAAAACACATTCATAAGTTGAAGGGGGTTTTGTTATCACGGAAATGACAACTTTCTAGAGTAACAGAATCCTCACGAACATTAACCATACTCTCGTTACCATTTTTAATTTTTTTTATTAAATTAAATAATAACAATACGCAACCGACAACTGTCAACTGGCGCCTGCTGACATCGTTGGAAAAGCATGTAAGTCTTTATGTTTTTATTTTTGTTGATCCGCGATATTTATACTTACTCTTACTTACTCTCTTACACTCAAATTAGTTAATTACTTTTTTAATAAACGTAAAATGAATATTTTGTAATTTAGTAATCAATTCTATACCACAGTTTTGTAATTTTTTTTTTTTAATTTTATTCTGGCAACTAAGGTTCCCAGATTATACGCAAGTTTTTGCTTTTATTTTTTTTTTCCAAATGTTGACTTTATGTTATTAATGTTATCTCCACGAACTTCTAATGCATCTCCATACCTTAAATCAATTTTTGTTTTTATTCACTGTTAATTTAAACTGTAATTTACCTTAAAATTAAACCTGATTTTTTTATATACGTTGTTTTAATGGTGACCACTTATTTTTTTTTATGTCATTAAATATTCTTTTCATATATTACCTAAACTTTTAAATATATATTAATAATTATAAATAAATAATGATTTGGATTGCTATGAAATTTTAAGTTTTTATTCAATATTGTGAAAGGTGAAGTCACAGACAGATATGGTATAGTTTTATTCTATAATTTTTTTTTTATGTTGGGCTGACAACCAAAATTCTGGAATCTGTCAGCATGGTGGGTGGGCATGGAAATAGTGTAGCGATTACCACCATCAGTTACACTTCAATCATCAACCAATTTCTTTTCTTCTATTTTTCTTCTATCAATTCAATGTTGGTCAATGTATAATTTTTTGTTTATGCTGCAATGCTACCTAAAGTAAAGTCTGTTGTAACCGGTTTTAAAATTTTTCAATTTGAATACATGTTATTTGGGTACTTAACACACCCCCCCTAACGACGAGCACGGCCGAATATTACAGGTAGCCTTTTTCCCAATAAGAATAAAACCCCGATGAATCGTTACATGAGCAGTATTAAATCTTGTTTTCCTGGGGGACGTAACTGGCTCTCTAAAGGGTGTTAATAGCCACGGTTGCAAAGGATATCCCTTATCTCCTGAAAATGTTTTAAAATATATTTGCATTACTTGATTGCTGATAGTATTTAAATTTACCTACCCAAAATTAGGCAATTTCTTCTATTGCTATGCTTTGATTGCAGAAAATGTTTGGCAGGGTTCATTTCCCATATGTGTGAATCGTGACAACTTCCAGGGTGAAGACACATATCTTTTTTTTTGCCCGTCATCGCATATCTGTCGTATTTAAAATATAAGAAACATTTTTTACAAAAACTACTTAAGGTTTACCTACAATCATAATGTTTTTACTGTAGTATCCTTTATGATTAAAAAAAAGATGTTTATCGCTATTAGGAGCAACAATTTTAAGGTGAGTACCATCCACAGCCATTATTACATTTGGAATACCACATTTTTCGTAAAAAGTCATTTTCGCCTCTCTTTCCTCATCAGCATTCATGGTAATAGATATCCATTTGCTGCACAACACATTCTCTAAATTATTAAGTACTTCAGCCAGTGCTTTGCAACACGTTGATTGGGCTATGTTTACATTAAAGTCCTTACCAACACTATGCTGGTAACTTCCTTCTGCAAAAAACCTCAAACAAGCAGAAAGTTTATCTTTGGCAGAAAGAGCTCCATGAAGACTGCTTCCTGAACTTGCATTCTCTAGCTCAGACAAAATATATTTAAAAGCTGCCTATTTACCCGAAAATTCTTTTGAAAGCTGTGACAAATAAACAAAATATTTATTGCCTAAAAATGTCTTGCAATTCTTATTCCAACTTACTCCCTATCATTCATGTGTAACACATCTTCAGATTTATATCTTAAAACTCTTCTTTCTACTCGAAGGCCTAAGCAATCATCGTCACTGCTACTTTCAAAAAATGCTATGGTATCCATATAACATTTACACTAATATTAGTCGCGTTTGTATATTTTACGGAAATTAATTTATTTAAAAAAATTATTACTCACAAAAATTTCAACAACTTGTACAATCTACATTGTACACTAATGGGAAAATATTGTTTTTTTGTATTTTTTATATTTGAATTCATTATTGGAATATTGTATTTATATATTTTGTATTTGAATTAATTATGAATTATTGCACTGTTTGGATAAACAATTTGAAATTGTATTGTAACGGTCATTTGAATCATTTCTCATAAGTCATTGTGAGTTAAATAAGATTATGAATTGAAATGATTGAAATGACTACTGTGGTAGAAAGTTATGTGCGCTCTTTAGTACTCTCCAAGACCAGACTGTCAAGCCTGGCTTTGGAAAGTAAGACACAAGATGGGCGAATTGTAAAAAGAAAAATGTCACTTGGCGTTTAACTTTCAACTAGACAGGTTCACATCACTCTTTTAAATTTTCTTAAGACCTTAAAATTTAATTTAAACCTAAAAATTGAAATTAATTTTGTTAAATTTGAATTTGCCTTATTTATTGCAATCTACCCCCAAATAAATAAATTTTATTGTAAAGAAATTGAGTAAGTATCTCCCTCTCACAAAAGGCAACAATCCCACCAAGGTAAGAGTAATCTGTCTCAGAACCCAATAACCCAATACTTATCCGTGTCACATCTTCCATTTCGCTACACCTGCAACGACTTTAAACTACTTACCCCTCTTACCCCCTAAGAGAGGAAAATCTGTAAATTATTAATAAGTTAGGCTAACCAGGACTCAAATTTATTCATGGTCCAATCGAACAAAAAAAAACTAAGAAGACAAGTAAACCTGGTCTCCTCAGCAAAAAAAAGCTTTAATAAAGAAGAGAAATCGCAACTCTCAAAAGAAGGAAGAAAAAACAAACTAAACATGAGGTAATTGGAAAATGTTACAATTCAACAGGTTTAGTAAATGAAAAGCAGCAATCGGGGTAAGTGAAAGAAAAAAAAGGGAAAAAGTAGAAAAAATTTGCTAATTAAAAAAGAAAATATAATAATAAAAATAATTAAAATTAAAATTAAGAAACTGTGTACATGTAAAAGTGTGTGTAAAAAAAATAAAGCCTTAAAATACAAAAAAAAAAAAATTTCCTTTTGTTGAAATTAAAAAAAAACGCCAGAGTAAAAATTAAAAAATTGGAAAAAGGCGCGAAAAATCGCCATTTTGTGATACGGCATAAAGAAAAAGTGTGTAAGCCAAAAGAGAAAAATTTTTTTTAAAAAAGAAACAAAATTTTTTTAATCGCCATATTGAGTTCAATAAAACGTGAAGAAGAAAAAAGTGTGTAATATTAAAGATGGTAAAGAATGCCACAAAAACGGGACCTATGTAGCAAAAAACCAACATAGTGGTATGTACATAGGTATGTAAAAAGAAAAGAAGAAAATAGATGAAGATAAAAGTGCCGCTATAGTGAGAAAAGAAATTAAATAAGAAAGAAAACGGGGAAAAGTATAAAGAAAGAAGGAGAGTACAAAAGAAAACAGTGAAGAGTGCAAAGAAAAAAAAGGCCTGGCAATAATGACGTCAGGAGAGGATTAAAAGAAAGAGAAAAAAACCATCATCCCAATAGACTTCGACGAAAGGAAGAAGCAGAAAATAATCAGCATAAATTGCAAAGAAAGTTAATAAGGTATTTAACATTTCAATTGAAAAAACACTTTGACTTTGTTCCCCTCCCTTCTTTTCTCACAATACTTTTTCACAATCACACCATCCCCCTGCAAACAAATCCACATGAAACACATAAAAAATTTAAAAAGAAGTGCTCTTAATTTTATTAACAATTTCATGAAACACATAAAAAATTTAAAAAGAAATGCTCTTGATGTTATTAATAACAATTTAAATTTCTAAAACCACACACACAAATCAGCAAAATCAGTGCGCTCTGAGTCAAAAAATTTCATGTTTGACTCTTAAAAAATAAAACACCACACACACATATACACACACACACCAATCATCAAAATCTATTTGCGATCTTAACTTAAGAGCTTTAATTTGCCTACATGTTATTAAATTTTAATAATTAAAACAAACATACACACATAAACACACTCAAATCAATCTCTTAATGATACAAAAATAAACACAAAACATGAATCTATTTGCGCTCTTAACTCAAAAGCTTTAATTTACCTACATGTTATTAAAATAAACACATACACACATACCATAGTTTAGTTGAGCTCTTTCAACTAAGAAAGAAAAAATAAAGAATTGCGCTCTTAAAAAGCAGCAAATTGAGAAAATTCTTAATTTGTTTGCTAGCTTTGGCTATAGTCGTAACAGTGTGAAATAAAATAAATAAAAAATACAGAAACGGTCGGATTCGGGAGAAAATTTCGAGAAATTTACTTAAGCAATTTCCCCAATTTCAGAGTTAGTGAATTTTCAAGTGCGTTTCGGCATTAGTAAAAAAAAACCAAACAAAAATTTTTTTTTGAATTTACTAAAAGCAATTTCCCCAATTGCAGTTTAGTAAATTTTCTAGTGCGGTAAATCGGGAAAAAAGAGAAATTTTTTACTAATTTACTAAAAAGCAATTTCCCTAATTGCAGAATTAGTAAATTTTTAATTTCGTTTGCGGCTTTAGTTAAAAATAAGATAAATTTACATAAGGGCAATTCCTCCAATTGCGAGCTTAGTAAATTTAGAAGAAAAGTGCAAATAAGAGCGGATTAATCGAATGAAACATTAAAAGTAGCGGATAAGAGGGATAGAGTTAAGTTAAATAGTTAAGAGTCTCAGGGTGGAATTTCCAGGTTGCCCGAATTAGTGGGAAGTTGAATTGGGTTCAAAAATTCAATTATTTCCACAATAGACTTAAGAATTGCATTTTTTGTTTATTCACATGTATTATTGTAGCAAAAATTAATAAAAAATAAAATTATTCAAAAAACAACAATTAAAATGTTTAGATTTAATTGTATTTGAGTTAGTAGGCGGAATCAAATGAAGGAGTGTAAAGTTCAAGGGAATAATGAATAACTTTAGATTTTCCATGAATAAATAGATGTTCTTAATTCTAGGAAGGAAAATAAAAATTCAAATTTAATTTCCCACCTTAGTAGAAAATTCTTATTATTGAATTTGTTACCTGCCGTCAAATTTCCTCTCGAATAATAAAAATTGTTTAAAATTTATAGTAAGTGAAAAAATACATGACCAATACCACTAACAGATTAAGAGGCATGAAAATGGTGACCCGCTAGCTCTACAAGTTGGTTCTTAACCCGTGTTAGGACCAGTAACACATAACATACTCTCACGCTCATAGAGTATGCTAATAAAAGAAAAGTCCAATTATAAAAGAAAGAAAAAACAATTCTAAACCAATAAATCGATGGCAAGGTGATACGCCATATAGGTTACAATTTTCCCTCCCTACTATTGAAACAGACACCTACGACAGAATGAATAACCTACAATTTAATTCTGTCCCTGCACTTGACACAATTTCGTTTTAACTCATACTCACAATTCTGCTACAGCTATTTTTCCCAGGTTAAGAAATTTAAAGCTTCATTTTCTTAATTTCAAAATCAAATAGAGTTTATTAAATAAGAAGACAAAAACAAAATAATAATAAGGCATAAAAAAAAACAATTGCTCATTACTCAGTGAGAGTTTCAAATATACTAATTAAAGCTTAAAATAATATTTAAATCAGAAATGTTTTCGGTTTCTTTTTGTTTTTTTTTTTCATTACCTATTCTTATAAAATGGACAGTGGGGACAAATGGAATCGAAACAATATGATATATGTAAATGCAAAATAAGTTCAATATAAAAAAAATATTTAAAAACAAATTAAATGAAAAAGAATCATAATCACTTACAATGTTTAATTCCACTTCTGTTGAGATGTTGGTCCCAGCAGTTCAATGAGTGTTGTTGTTATTTTGATGATTTCTGTTACATGTGAATAATGATTAATTATTGAATTTGTTTTAGACTTAAGAATGTTAGGGAAAAAAAATAATAAGAAAGATACTTGTACACTAGAAAAATATTGTAAGTTGTTTAGAAATAATCGTTAGTTATTTAGAAATAATCGTAAGTTTAATTTAGGAAAAAGATAGAATGTTTGTAATAATTCACATTCATATGGGTATTGTTAACCTTATAGCTACATTAAAGAGGAAAAGGGAACTAGTGATAAGATAAGTTATCATCATTGATAATAAGTGTATTAATGGAAAAAAATTTATGTAGTTATAGTAAGAATTTTAAAGTGATTTAGTGTTTAGTTAACTACTTATATTGATTTCAGTTATTTTCATTTATAAGCATGTTAATTTATTAAATGCAAATTTTAAACAACAATTATTGCATATACATGTGTATTATAATAGTTGTATTTGTAATTTTAGAAAATTTGGTAAATATTATAGTACTTTATAGTTTTAATTAGCGAATCTAGATTCTTTTTTTTATGGTATTAGCTAGCAAATTGAGGTTAGGTGTTATGGATCGAAAATAGTTTTACTTAGTTAATTTTAAATTCGATTTTTATATTGTTAAGTGTTTAAGGCCATGTGGAAAATAATTCCAGAACAATTTACTTTTTGTTTTACATCTGATCAAGATGTAAGAATTTAAGTTTATACAACGTCTTTAGGGTAGTACAATTTTCTCAAATTCTGTCCTTGAAATTGACCTCGTATTTAATAAGAAATTTGTTTCGGTGTGGTTGTATGGCCTTCCTATTGATGCCAATTGGTATCCACTTCTAAAAGTTTGTCGCGTGAGGCTTTTACACTTGGGAATAACGTATGAAAACCAAGACATGTGGTTTCTAAAACTGAGGGTAAAAACAATTTTCAACGAAATGTTCCGCCACTTTAGGTGTTCTGTAGACACGCGTTTATGGTATAACTTTAGGTTAGGATGGTGGCGTGATGTCTGAGCTGTGTTAAACCCAGTGAAGGCAACACGGTTCTTTAAAAAAAAATGAATATCTCTGTTAGGTGGACAAGGTTCCATATGGATATTATCGATTCTCTTACCTCTAGAAGACCGCAGTAATTAATTCGATTTGGCCCTTATATTACCAAATATATGTTATTTATTTTTAATGCCACAAATTGGTTTTGATTACCTTAATTAAATTTATTTAATATTTAATTTTTTTTTTATACTTTATTTGTCCGCCGAAAATCGCAAGTTTATAGCTTTTGACACTAGAAAACTTTATATGTAAATGACCCACTTGTAATCATCGAATATTAGTTAAAGTTTCCTTTTTTCTTTAAATCATTGCACACTTTTATCAAGGTGCTTTGAATGACATTGGAATTATCATTAAGTCGTTTATGCTGAATAATGATTGTAAAATGTAAATCTCCCAGATTTAACTAACTTACATGCATACATATCTAAAGTTAACGAAAGACAAAATAAGCGATCGTACAACAAAACGTAAAGCTTCTCAGAGTGTTAATTTCTCAGCATTTACATTCTTACATATTTAAATACCTACTCAATTATTTGTATGCGCCCGTTATAGCATGCCAGAAAAGTGTTTTTTTTTTAAACGAGCGATAAAATATCCACTCCAAACAAAACTACCCAGTGAACATTTTTTTCATGTAAGATCCAATCCTATATAAATATGTATATATGGTTTTACTTACATATATTGGAATACAATATTAGGAATTTATGCATACCATTAAAAAAAACAGAAACCCAAGGCCTATTAAAATCGCAACAAAACTGCTTCGAACTTTAAATATTTTATTTTAAAGCCCGAACAGAAGTACGATTTTCAAAAAAAAAAACAACAATTTTTATTATTCAATCAAATTAAAACCAAACGTGGGGCACGATCCACTAAGCCGGGTTAAAATATTTAGGGTTTCAAATCAGACGTATGGTATTTGCCAATATACTTTCCCTTTAAATCTTCGATATCATATAAATTTCTGCCGATACTCTCTCTGATTCTACACTTTACGAACTTTGGCATAAATTTTCGATTTATACGTTTTGACATATTGCTTAGGATGTGATTTTTCCTGTACACGATCTGACCTAACTTAAATTCTATTGCCCTACTTCTTAGGTTATACGTTTTTGATGCCTTTTCGTGCGCGGTGTTCAAATTTTTCCTAACGATTTCCCTTATTTCAGACAATCTATTAACGTTATTTTGTATATTAAAATCTTCCCCAGATTTACATCCAAGCTTCTCCAGAATTTTATACGATGAGCCATGTTGGATCATATTCTGACCAAAGGTTGCATAGTAAGGGGAACAGCGAATGGAAGAATGGTAATCACTTCTTAGAATTGATAAGATCTGAGGAATAAATTTATCCCAATCTGAGTGTTCTTTTTGGTCTTTAAGAAAATATCTTATTTTGGTGATAATTTAACGATTCGCTCTCTCGGAAGCGTTTGAGTGAGGTGCATAAAACCCTGTCGTGATATCGTTACTTTAATATATAAAAGCCCTAAGTAATATTTTCCTTACTTTTCAGGAGAGGGAAAAAAGTAAATAAAATCTTAAGTTTTGAAGATACAGTAATTTTTTAAACGCAGTTTTTTATTAAATTCTCTAAGGAATTTAATGATATAATAATTTTTTTAAAATTAAGAGAATTTTATGAAATTATATTAGATAGGGCTTTTAGTGATTCAATATATTGAAAGTTTTTGCGAGTTAGGGCTTTTCGTTATAAGTTAAAAAAAGAAATATTTTTCGTTTAAAACAGGGTTTTATTAATTGAAAACAAATATAATATGTATATATATATATAAATATTACATATTATGTAAGTATAAAGAAGAAATGTATATTGTAATACAGATAAGATTTACAAGCTGTGGGGTAAAGAATCATAAAAACTATGACAATCGGAAGGAATAAACTTTTTCAGATATTGTAAGTGTTCCCATTTTTTTATATTTATTGGAATTCTTTCTTTATATAAGCACGTGGGAGTAATGTCCTTATCGCACTTCCTGGACTTATAAGGAAGTAGTTCATATTCCGCATTGATGTTCGTTTTGTAATATAATAATCCTGACGAATCATAACCTAGAGCCCGCAACATATTCACGTTGGATCTCCACAGCTTCTTCCTATATTTAAACATAAAAGATTTTCTTATACATTTTATTTACATTATGTATTTTAAGATATTTAGTACCTGGCCGTATAGATGTATATCGCTTTGGTATACTTTCGAAATCCAAAAAATAATCGTAACTTAATTGTTTGGCTTTCAAAGAAAATGGATCCTTTCGCGCCTCCCTAATGAGCTCTAATTATTTGTTTTTTACGTATCTTTCGTTCTATTAGCGAATGAGTTGCATCACACTCCATCTGTGTATGTCCGCTTATCAAATATTTTTGCTCAATTGTTATACCAGTTTTCTCGCAAAAGGCTAATAATGCGTTGGATAATGTTACGTTTCTATTTTGATAGAAACATCCATCTGAATAAAGAATTATGTGGTGAATGTGTGGTGTACCAATTAGGAAATTTTCCAAATGCTTAGTGATGCACGTTGCAAAAACTGAAGCCACGAGATTCCCATTTGTTTCGTCCCATACATAATTGTGGGATTCATGTGTTACAGCATTGTAAATGGTAAAGTTATGTATTTGCAATTTCATTTTATAATAGGAAGCACTAGCGTTTAGTTGGGGTACTAATTTAACAGCTTGAGTATCCATGAAAAACACTGCACATAACAAGGACTCGGCATTTTTTATATCATTTTTCTTTTCTTCCCTCATTATATCTACTTTCTCTCTATGCAGTTCGTAGTCTTCTTGTGGCAAGTTTTTAGCTTTATATGAAACGCAAACAACGCACTCGTCTTTTTTTGGCTTGAATAAAGATATATTCAGATCTTTAAAGACCTCTGAAAAAATAGGATATGATAATTTCATATCTCGGTTTTTTTTTATCCGAATTGCATTCTTCTGAATAGAGCCTGTAAACCTCCTGATAGGAAGTAAAACTGGTATCTAGATAAAGCTTTTTAGTCCTCTTTCTACAATAGTGAGATTCCATTTTCGGGAGCATATCTAGCCATTTACGAAGAAAGTTTCGTTTTTCTTTATATCGAATACCAGTAGCCGAGTTTTGTTTAACTTGTTTGTGAAAGCCTGAAACTTTTTCGGGACTTATTTGTGTACCATGATCTCCGCTTTTGTTAATCCAGTTACGTACCATTTTCTCCTTCAATTCCAGTGTTGAATGGAACATGTTGCGACATACTTGTAAACGCTTTGAATTAATTCTCAAAAAATATGAAATTGTTTTGGTTCGTGTTGAATTTTGAGAACACTTTTTTTTATCTGAGAAACTTACAAGCCCGGTAACATACAAACGCTTCTGGTCCCAAGTCATCTCCCAAAAAAGATTGAATATTTCTTTCCGTACGCACTCCGTGAATTTTGTACAGTGTCTTAACGTACTTTTTGCACAGAAACGTGACGAACAAGGTTCTCCCATTTGTCTTTCAGGTTTCTGACAAACTCCTGTTTTCGATAAACTGTTGTATTCCTTACCTTTCATACGATTATTTATGTTTATATTCCGCTGCCACTCACATTTTTCTGCTTTATTTTTCCTTTTCGGTGTACACAAATCAGATATTTCGGCCATAGTTAGGTTGTTAATAATTTTTTACGCGATTAAAGTATATCTTTAATTTTTCTCACAAAAACAAGCACAAAATGAGGTCCGCAATTTAAAAACGTTTTTAAAAAAATTAAATAAATTCAACGCCTACTATGCATCTGTGAGTCAATATATTTCACATCGTGCAACTTACTATGCTCAGTAAAAGTACTTAAGTTAATTTCAAATAATGAGTTAGGGCTTTAATTTTGTAAAAAAAATACTTTAGTGACTTAGGGCTTTTTTATACTGCTTGTATCTCTGTTATTTTTGGTCGGATCGAATCAATTTTTTTACCATGAGTGTACTAGAGGATTGTCTATCAAAATATGCAAAAAAAACGATTTCAAAGAAAAACGACTTAGGGCCTTTGTATATTAAAGTAACGATATGCTTTATTTCATATAATTTTAAGAAGTCACACATTTCCTTTGAAGTGAATTGCTTTGCATTATATTTCCGTTTGAAAGAATAAGATGACTTTTGTTGAAGTGGCTGCCGTTAAAGGTTTTAGAAAAATAAATTTAGTCAGATGGTCCAAACAAATAAAAATGACTGAGTTTTTTGCCTTTGTGATCGGATAAGGTCCAAGGAAATCACAATAGAACCTTTGAAATGCCCGGGCTGTCATAAATTGGTTGCCCATTAAGGGTCTTGTAATCGTATTTGTTGACTTTAAACACTTGCAAATATCGCATTTATCAATGTAAGTTTTAATGTCCTGTGTCATATTAGGCCAGAAATACTTTTGCCGTATTCTTGATAAGGTTTTTGAGAAACCACCATGGCATGAGGTCTCTGAGTCATGGGCCATCTTTATTACCCTTTGAGAAAGGGATTTTGGAATCCATAGACGCCATAAATCGTTCTCGTCTTCTTCACCAGGTTGCCTGAACTTTATACGTTTGAATACATGTTTATCTAAAATTTTAAGATCTGGCAATAATTTACGGTTCTCGGTAATACTTTGCCTTAGTTTACAATACTCATCGTTGTCAAATTCTGGTGAAAAAAGATTAATTTCAAGGGGCGCGTCATTTTGAACCAACTCTTCAACGTCCATTTAGGGACCCCTTTCTGTGCTCAATGACGAAATCAAACCTTTGTAGTTGAAGGCTCCAGCGAGCTAACCGTCCGCTCAAATCCTTTTGTGACATGAGCCACTTTAGGGAGCAATGGTCCGTTATAATACGAAAGGGAAGTCCCTCAATATAGGGACGAAACTTCTTTACACATACGATTGCTGCTAGACATTCCAGTTCGGTCACTGTATAGTTAGTTTGAGCTTTATTTAGTTTTTGAGAGACGTATGCAATAGGATGCTCATTGCCTCGGTCGTCATACTGAAATAAAACACCCCCAACTCCAATTTTAGAAGCATCACATTGTAAGACGAATTCTTTCCTAAAGTTAGGCTGAGCTATCACAGGCGCAGATGTAAGGGCTAATTTTAGTTTTTCAAAAGAAGACTTTGCATGATCTGTTAACCTAAATGGGGTTTGAGCCTTTTTAAGGCAATCGGTTAAGGGACCGGAAAGATCTGAAAAGTTATTTATAAAGGACCTATACCAATTTGTCATACCGATAAAACGTCAGACTTGTTTTGGAGTTCTAGGTAGAGGAAACGACACAATAGATTTAACCTTTTCTGGATCTGTCTTAAGGCAACCATTGCCAACTATATACCCTAAATATCTAATTTCCTTTTTGCAGAAATCGCTTTTGCCGAGATTTATTGTGAGTTTTGCGGCTTTTAGGCAAGTGGCTACCTGAGATAGAAGATTCATGTGTGATTGAAAGTCTGCGCTACAGACAAGTAAGTCATCTAAATAGATGAACACATTTTCTCTCAGGCGCGATGGAATTACCTTGTCCATGAGGCGACTCATGGTCTGTGGGCCATTGCAAAGTCCAAAGGGCATATACCTGTAGTGGTACAAGGGTTTGCCTGGAATTGCAAATGCTGTTTTATTTTTTGAGGACTCAGTGAGCCTTATTTGTAGAAAGGCATCCTTGAGGTCAATCCCACTAATGAAAAACGTATCCTTAAGTCTGCTTAAAAGACCATTTATATGTGGCAACGGGTAAGAATCCTTTTTTGTTACTGCGTTAAGTTTCCTACAATCTATGCACAACCTTACCTTTCCAGGTTTCCTTACCAGAACAGCAGGAGAGAACCAAGGCGAGTTTGATTCCTCTATTACTCCCATTTCCAGTAACCTATCAATTTCCGCATAGGCTTCCTGCTGCCTTGGGGGTGACAACGGGTAATGCCTACTTTTGATAGGAACGGCGTTGCCAGTATCCATATCATGCTCTAAAATATCAGTACACCCCAAACCGAGTTTTTCATACGATGGAAATTTAAGTAACGTCTGTTTTAAAACCAATTTCTCCTCTGGAGATAATTCATGAAAATTTTCGAGAGCATTTGTATCATAAGACAATTCCGAAACTGATGGAGAATTGCCAGGAACTATTTCCGGTGCTAAAGCAAACTCCCGCCAAAAGTTAACTCCGAAATACGCTTCCTGACTCAAGGAAGGGACGAGGTAAAAATCGATATTTTTGATAACACCCTTAAAAAATATTGGTAATGTACAGAAACCAATTACATTTTGTCTGGAATTATTAGCAGTTCTAACTGATGCTTTCATAGGTTTATAAGATACATTGATCTTTTGTAAAAACTCATAGCAAAATTTCCCCAAAACTGACACATTTGCTCCTGAGTCCAAAAGTCCAGTTAGAAACTCATCAAAAACTTTTACTTTAGCAAAAGGTCTATCATCAGACCCTTGAATAAATGTTGAATCTAAAAGTTTTCTAAAATGCCTCCGTTTCTTGTACCTACATTTCAAAATTTTGAGATTAGGTTTCTTGACAGTAGCAAATTTGAATTCCAAATCAGGTAAGTATGTTTGCACAGCGATAGAATTTGTTGTTACTAATTTATTTTTCTGAAATATTTGCTGAAGTGGTAAAATTTTTGTAATCTAATTTAAACTCGGGGTTTTGTGGTATGGACGAATGTCCCCGGTCGCCAGTTCGCCCATTTTTCTGTTTCCCTGATAGTGGTTGTTTGGACAATTTGGTGTCAGTACCCCCCTGTTACCACATTTTAAACAGAAAGGCTGTTTAATTTCTTCTGCGCAATAAATGTACGAATGCCCAAAAGAAGCACAGTTCCAGCATTGTATTTTTGAGTAGTCGCAGTTAGATTTCCTTGGATTGTAAGTTATTGCCTCAATTTGAGGATCAGATTCATTTGAATCTGGCAACAAGGCCTCGATTTCATTGACATTTCTAGATGTACCCGTAGGAATTTGAAATTTGGTATCTTTGATAACCTTTTCAGCCTTTCGTGCTGTATCTCTAAACTGAATAATATCCCTTGATTCTGCGTTAAAAAGTAAGAATTGCATGTTCGAGTTAAGGTTTTTCTTTAAGATTTCTATTAATGTCGTATCCGGTAGAGGATTTTGGAGTCTAAGATTCATAGATGTTATTGCAGAGTGGAAGTCATCATATGACTCTTTAAAGTGCTGTTTTCTCCAAGACATTTTCAGTAATATATCGTGATCGGACTCCAGATGACCGAATTCTTTTGTGAGAGCGTGACGTAGCATGGGATATGTGACATTTCTATTTTGCCTAGTGAACAGCCAATACCAATTTTCGGCCTTTCCTTCCAATAGGACATGGAAATTTGAAAGCAAGTGTTCGTCAGAGCATTTGGATCGATTACACAGCGTTTCTACTTTAAAGAGAAAATCTGAAACCGATCCTACCCCGTCATAGCAGATTTTCCACTTTTCCAATTTTACGTTGTGGTCCTCGTTTCTATATAAGTCACTTTGCTCGTTAGACAACCTATTCATATTCGAATTCTGTGTATTAGTATTTGTATGGTTATGCAAAAACTCAGGTGGTCGTAACACATTCGGTGGGTTACTTGCACCAATTTGAGAAATACAAGTTCTTATAGAGTTGAGCTCTTTTCGAAACTCTTCTTGAGTTGTTCTCATAGACTGTTCCATAAGAGCAATTAGAGAATCAAAATGTGTACCCGCATTTGAGTTTGAATTATTTTCGGTTGAAACAGAACGAACATTGTTACTCTGACCTACAGGTGCCTGATATTGAGGATTTGTTACAATGCTTGGAGCAGAATCCGAACTAGTTATACTAGATGGAAGAAAAACATTTGCGTGAGCAGATAACGCTTGGTTGTCCATTCTAAGAATGTTATTAAGATGTGAAGATGTCGACAAGCCACTTGAACTCTGAGTTCTTTTTACAGGCTCACCAGCCGATGTTCCAGCAGAAGAAGTATTTAACTTATCTGAACTTTGGGTCTTTCGTACCGAATTGCAAGACGATATACTGGCAGAGGATAAATTTAAACTACATGGGCCCCGTACCTCGCCGTACGACTCGCTCTTGTGAGCCAGTGTGCTGGTCTTGGGTGAGTGCACAACTTTTGGCGTTGCCCCTGGTGAAGACTTTTGCAATTCTATCCAAATATTGTTTCTGGAAGCAGAATGACTTCCCCTATTAGGCTTCCCCCGAATACCAGTATTGCTTGAATTACCACGAGCTGAATGTCTCGTAATCATTACGCTTATAAGAAAGATTTAAAAAAGTTTTTCTGTCCAAAATGACAGAAAAAAACAAGAATAAAAAAATGGAACAAAATTTTAAATCCTTGTACTTAAAACGTACAATTAGAAAAAAAAAGTTTAAAAAAAAATTTTTACAAGATGAAAGGTAAAAAAAAATATTTTAGTATTTGTTTGATTAGAATAATCTAATCTCTTGAAAGTTTTTCAAAAGTAATATATATAAATTTTTTGCAAGATATATATGTAGGTATAATATTCTTTGAGTTTAATTTTTTTGGAATTTATGGGAAAAATAACTATCACAATTATTGCTTAAACAAGTAAAAAAAAAACCGTGTCTCAATTAGATAAAGTGCACGTAATTCCCTTGTTTCCAGAAATAACGGTTCTACATTAATCAAATTGTCTTAACATACAAATCGTAATCTACAACATTGCCGCATCTCATAAATGCAAGCATGATGGCCTTGATTAAAATAAAGCTTATCTGTTTTAAATACAACAAGATTAAATTCTGGATTCTAAGTCTTGGGCTAAATCAAATTCAGACAAACTATTTATTTTGGCAAAATATTCCCTATACCAATCTCCTAATGTCGCAAATAGGTTTAACTACTATATAATCGATTAAACTATGACTTACAAAAGAAATTTAATATAACTAGTAAAATTAGCGTGAACTTTACTAAATATTTAAACCATTAAAAGGAATCATTCGTTTAGGACTGCCCTCATAGCCCACCTTAAAGTTTTTTTTTTTCCTTTTTCGGTGAAAATTATCAACAAAAAAAACTACTTATACTTTCTTTCAACATTGACCTTTACGTTGGGCGCCATATGTGTTACATGCCGTCAAATTTCCGCTCGAATAATAAAAATTGTTTAAAATTTATAGTAAGTGAAAAAATACATGACCAATACCACTAACAGATTAAGAGGCATGAAAATGGTGACCCGCTAGCTCTACAAGTTGGTTCTTAACCCGTGTTAGGACCAGTAACACATAACATACTCTCACGCTCATAGAGTATGCTAATAAAAGAAAAGTCCAATTATAAAAGAAAGAAAAAACAATTCTAAACCAATAAATCGATGGCAAGGTGATACGCCATATAGGTTACAATTTTCCCTCCCTACTATTGAAACAGACACCTACGACAGAATGAATAACCTACAATTTAATTCTGTCCCTGCACTTGACACAATTTCGTTTTAACTCATACTCACAATTCTGCTACAGCTATTTTTCCCAGGTTAAGAAATTTAAAGCTTCATTTTCTTAATTTCAAAATCAAATAGAGTTTATTAAATAAGAAGACAAAAAACAAAATAATAATAAGGCATAAAAAAAAAACAATTGCTCATTACTCAGTGAGAGTTTCAAATATACTAATTAAAGCTTAAAATAATATTTAAATCAGAAATGTTTTCGGTTTCTTTTTGTTTTTTTTTTTCATTACCTATTCTTATAAAATGGACAGTGGGGACAAATGGAATCGAAACAATATGATATATGTAAATGCAAAATAAGTTCAATATAAAAAAAATATTTAAAAACAAATTAAATGAAAAAGAATCATAATCACTTACAATGTTTAATTCCACTTCTGTTGAGATGTTGGTCCCAGCAGTTCAATGAGTGTTGTTGTTATTTTGATGATTTCTGTTACATGTGAATAATGATTAATTATTGAATTTGTTTTAGACTTAAGAATGTTAGGGAAAAAAAATAATAAGAAAGATACTTGTACACTAGAAAAATATTGTAAGTTGTTTAGAAATAATCGTTAGTTATTTAGAAATAATCGTAAGTTTAATTTAGGAAAAAGATAGAATGTTTGTAATAATTCACATTCATATGGGTATTGTTAACCTTATAGCTACATTAAAGAGGAAAAGGAAATTAGTGATAAGATAAGTTATCATCATTGATAATAAGTGTATTAATGGAAAAAAATTTATGTAGTTATAGTAAGAATTTTAAAGTGATTTAGTGTTTAGTTAACTACTTATATTGATTTCAGTTATTTTCATTTATAAGCATGTTAATTTATTAAATGCAAATTTTAAACAACAATTATTGCATATACATGTGTATTATAATAGTTGTATTTGTAATTTTAGAAAATTTGGTAAATATTATAGTACTTTATAGTTTTAATTAGCGAATCTAGATTCTTTTTTTTATGGTATTAGCTAGCAAATTGAGGTTAGGTGTTATGGATCGAAAATAGTTTTACTTAGCTAATTTTAAATTCGATTTTTATATTGTTAAGTGTTTAAGGCCATGTGGAAAATAATTCCAGAACAATTTACTTTTTGTTTTACATCTGATCAAGATGTAAGAATTTAAGTTTATACAACGTCTTTAGGGTAGTACAATTTTCTCAAATTCTGTCCTTGAAATTGACCTCGTATTTAATAAGAAATTTGTTTCGGTGTGGTTGTATGGCCTTCCTATTGATGCCAATTGGTATCCACTTCTAAAAGTTTGTCGCGTGAGGCTTTTACACTTGGGAATAACGTATGAAAACCAAGACATGTGGTTTCTAAAACTGAGGGTAAAAACAATTTTCAACGAAATGTTCCGCCACTTTAGGTGTTCTGTAGACACGCGTATATGGTATAACTTTAGGTTAGGGTGGTGGTGTGATGTCTGAGATGTGTTAAACCCAGTGAAGGCAACACGGTTCTTTAAAAAAAAATTAATATCTCTGTTAGGTGGACAAGGTTCCATATGGATATTATCGATTCTCTTACCTCTAGAAGACCGCAGTAATTAATTCGATTTGGCCCTTATATTACCAAATATATGTTATTTATTTTTAATGCCACAAATTGGTTTTGATTACCTTAATTAAATTTATTTAATATTTAATTTTTTTTTTATACTTTATTTGTCCGCCGAAAATCGCAAGTTTATAGCTTTTGACACTAGAACACTTTATATGTAAATGACCCACTTGTAATCATCGAATATTAGTTAAAGTTTCCTTTTTTCTTTAAATCATTGCACACTTTTATCAAGGTGCTTTGAATGACATTGGAATTATAATTAAGTCGTTTATGCTGAATAAAGGCAAGAATATTGCCAAAATAGGTATAATGATTGTAAAATGTAAATCTCCCAGATTTAACTAACTTACATGCATACATATCTAAAGTTAACGAAAGACAAAATAAGCGATCGTACAACAAAACGTAAAGCTTCTCAGAGTGTTAATTTCTCAGCATTTACATTCTTACATATTTAAATACCTACTCAATTATTTGTATGCGCCCGTTATAGCATGCCAGAAAAGTGTTTTTTTTTTAAACGAGCGATAAAATATCCACTCCAAACAAAACTACCCAGTGAACATTTTTTTCATGTAAGATCCAATCCTATATAAATATGTATATATGGTTTTACTTACATATATTGGAATACAATATTAGGAATTTATGCATACCATTAAAAAAACCAGAAACCCAAGGCCTATTAAAATCGCAACAAATTGAATGCAATTGATAAAAATTTAAATTTCCAAATAAAAAAAAATTTAGTATTCTTAAAAGAAAAATTCTTAAAATAAAAAATTATAAATTCCCAAATAAATAAAATTTAATATTAAGGGAGTATAAATATTAAAATTATAAATTCCCTCTTCACAAAAAGTTAACATTCTTTAAAGCATATAATTCTTAAAATTATAAATTCCCAAATAAATAAAATTTAATGTTCTAAAAGGAATGTAAATCTTAAAGTTATAAATTCCCTCTTTACTAAAATTTAATATTCTTAAATGAAAATAATTCTTAAAATTTTAAATATCTTAATTTTCCCCATAAATAGAAAAAAAATAAAAATTTTAAAGCGATACAGTTCCTAACAGTGGTAAATGAAAGCTAATTTTACCATGTAAAATAGAATAAGTTCTTTAATACAAATGAAAATTGGGAATTTTGTTTAAATAAAATTTACTTTTCAATTTTTTTATATTTTAATAAAATTTAAACTTCCCTTGTTAATATTTTGAAATTGAATTAAAGTTGATTAAATTTAACCTGCGGACTGTAAAATTAGGAATTTCGTGAGTTTCTTGAATCCATACGAAAAGTAATGAGAAATTGCTAACGGTGCGTAACATTTGAACGTAAATGCAAATACAAACTTTAGGCATAGGCTTCCTGGGTTCAATATATTGTTTTAACTAATCTGTAGTTACCCTAACCCCCTTAATTAGACAGAAAAGTGGGTTTTGTTTTTCTTAATATGGCAATCAACTCACTGAGAATCAGTAACTTTTAGCTCATTGAAACCCTATCTGCTCACTCGACTAGTGCGGCAAATTAACCCCTATCTCTTAAATTGCCATATATACTAAGATTTGCATTTATTAGAGCACATATAACCCCCTATTTACGTAGGATTAAATATAAATAAAATTAGCGCCAGAAGCTAATGATCAATCGGTTATAAAACTTGGAAACGCAAGTAAAACTAGATGCCCATATCTAGTGCTATTACCCCATATAGCCCCTAAACTCCTATAGTGACAGTAAATTGCGTGGAATAAACGCAAGTAAAACTAGATGCTCATATGTAGTGCTATTTCCCCATATAGCCCCAAGATGAGTTTACCATGTACTCAGGAAGTACTTTTTTCTTTTGATTGTGATCATTTAATTCAGTTATGTGACCGGGTTGATGGAACCCCACCGGAAGAGTACACAGAGTCGCTCCTAAGACTCTGGTTCAAGGAATTAGATAATAGATGGAGCGATTTGAAAACGTCATATAGGGACGTTATGCTGGCCCCAGATAGGGAGAAATATCCCTACCTTAAAGAAGCTGCTATGGTGAACTTTAAGGCACATAGGGAGGTATTTATTCAATATAGTGCACATCTCCTTGATTTAGTTAAATCATATGCATGTATGCCCGTTCAAATGTTGCGTTTCAAGAAAATTGTACGCTATCCCCTAGCCGAACAACCCGTTGCTCAAAAATATGCTTTGTGTTTATCAAAGAGTGATATTGCAACCCATTCTGTATCCACAGCACTAATCGTTAAAGAGGAAATCTCGCTAACTCAGGAAAGGTTTCCTTTATAACTCGGGAAAGGTTTCCTTTATAAAGTCGACTGCAAAGGATTCTCGACTACTCGATGCTACCAGATTATATATTTCACTATTACGGCAGCGTGCACTTATGAAAAAAAAATTTTTTACTCAGACCGATTTGTTTACACTTATAACATAATTTATAACCATACCAAATTCACCTAACGTTGTTAACTCTTACTAATTTGTATCCTTATTACTTATACTCATCCCGCATATTAAACTCATAAACACTTACCTCCAACCACTCTAATCCCCCTCTAATCAACATCTACATTTCGGGCGATGCCTTCAATTTACACTTATCCATTTCCATTATGAATTTACCCATTATTAACTAAATTGTCTTGTACTATTTTTCTTCTGTAGCCATAGGTCCAATAGAAGACTAACCACCACCAGGATAGTGCGCCCCAGCCGTAGCCCAAGCCGCAATCCAGTCCGTAGTTTAAGCTGTAGCCCAGACCAGAGGCCAAGCCGTAGCCAAAGCCGTGGGCCAGTTGAGGGCCAAGGACAATTAAGGGACTTAGAAGTCCTTTACTGTGTGGTATGCGAAGGGTAAAACGGCTTACGGGCTTGCCGGTGGTTCAAACGCATGCCAGTGGAGAGAAGGCGTGAAGTGGTGTCGGGGCTGGGCTACTGCTTTAACTGTCTTGCGAGAAGCCATTCGTAGAACTACTGTACCTCGGAGGAGGTATGTAGACGGTGCGAGCAGACGCATCACACTTTATTGCATATCCCATCTCGCCAGGAGCGACGAGAAGAGTTAGCTTTGGTTAGGGTCACAGCGAGAATCCAGCGGCAGAAGTCGCGCACTGGTAGGCCTTCACCACCCCAGCGTAGGCAACAGCCACGGCAAAGCAACAACTGCGGCAAAGGCACCAACCCCAAAGCGCCCGTCAACATCAACCACAACCACGTCATCGTCATCATCAACACCTACCACAATTGCCCTCAAGACAACCACGGGCTCGACCACAGCACCAGCGCCAGCAACAACAACGTCGTCAGCAGCCATCACGCCAGCGGCGTCAACCACCACCACCACCAACAGCAACACCATCGGCAGGTAGCGAGTTGCAGCCAACAACAGTAGCTGCACCTGATCAAAAGAAACTAATTGCTGCCATCAAATCCATAGCGGAGGTACTGTGCACCGAGTAGGGGAGTCGAGGCCGTGTCTAGTCCCGGGAGCATGTACAATCTTCATTGTACACTCATGGGAAAATATTGTTTTTTTTGTATTTTTTATATTTGAATTCATTATTGGAATATTGTATTTATATATTTTGTATTTGAATTAATTATGAATTATTGCACTGTTTGGATAAACAATTTGAAAATGTATTGTAACGGTCATTTGAATCATTTCTCATAAGTCATTGTGAATTAAATAAGATTATGAATTAAAATGACCACTGTGGTAGAAAGTTATGTGCGCTCTTTAGTACTCTCTAAGACCAGACTGTCAAGCCTGGCTTTGAAGAGTAAGAAACAAGATTGGCGAATTGTAAAAAGAAAAATGTCACTTGGTGTTTAACTTTCAACTAGACAGGTTCACATCATTCTTTTAAATTTTCTTAAAACCTTAAAATTTAATTTAAATCTAAAAATTGAAATTAATTTTGTTAAATTTGAATTTGCCTTATTTATTTATTGCAATCTACCCCCAAATAAATAAATTTTATTGTAAAGAAATTGAGTTAGTATTTCCCTCTCACAAAAGGCAACAATCCCTCCAAGGTAAGAGTAATCTGTCTCAGAACCCAATAACCCAATACTTACCCGTGTCACATCTTTCATTTCGCTACACCTGCAACGACTTTAAACTACTCCATTGAGTATATAAAGATTCGTTGCATTTACAGATTTCTCCTTCTCTTACCCCCTAAGAGAGGAAAATCTGTAAATTATTAATAATTTAGGCTAACCAGGAGTCAAATTTATTCAAACTAGGAATGAATAATTACAATTTGCATATCGATCGATATTTATTTCCGTCGAATTTTCCATTCCGTGCGGAACCAATAATTCCACCCACTAATTTTTTTGAATTTATCTTGTCAATTTATCTAATTCAATAGTATATATGGGCTACTTCAAATTTTTTGAGCACCTGCTGAAACCGACATACTATGGCTCTTATTTCGTTAAGTTTTATGAATTGAAAAAAAAACGTTGTACATGGTTTGGATGACTATACTTGAAGGATATGACGTGCAAAGTTTTACGTTGAAAAGTCCTCACCTTAAGAATTGGTGGGCATCTAAAATTCGAAAAATTAAAAAAACGACTTGAAACTTGCAAGAGTTTTTTCATTCATTCCGTTTTCTTTGTAATAGTTTTAAGCTTTCAGATCCAAACCCATACAAAATATAGTCACTAGACTTGGAGGATATATCCACTAAAAAAAAATTTGGATATCGCTGCTGGGTGAAAAGTTGCATGGTGTTTTAAAGTGAAAATTTTCCGAATTTTGAAATTTTTGAAGATTTTACATAGAGTTTTTGCGCCGTTTAATAAAAATGAGTTTTAAGCGCAGAATTAAAAAAACTGCGTAATTTTATAAAGTTTGAGGTGTATCAAGTTGATGTCAGCGCACCAATAACGTATCACGGACATCACAAACTTAAAAGAAATTAGCGTAAATTTTTTAAAAATGTATCTTTTTTGCGTCTGACAATTTGAATTGCCTTTTAAGTTGGCTAGTGTATTGCGTGATGTGAGTAACTTCGTAAAGGGCACCTCCGAGGTGAAAACGCACTTTAAAATTTTTAAACGCAAAAATTTTATGAATTTTTGAAAATGTTTGCAAAAAAACAATTTATTTTTAAGCTTTTTTTATATCAAAACATGTCATGGGAACATGTTTAGGTATCTAAATAGATTCTTCGCGACGGACTAAACTGATAAAGTGCAAAAAAAAAATAATTTTTTTCAACCCTGGCGCGTGCAGCGGCAGTTTTTTCCAAACACATTTCGCTTTGTGACAACTGAAGCGCTGTATCAATTCCGCTCAAACGTACATCGAATAGAAGACTTAACTGAGCTTGATACTAAAATTGAAAACGCACCAAAAAATTTTAAGGATTTAAAATTTTATGGAGGAAACAAAATGTTTCTAACCTCAAAAAGCATCCTTGTATGAAATATTTGATTTGGTTTTAGATTATACATTTTAAAAGTATTTTTCCCAAAATATTGCAAATTATGTCTTATACTAGCCGTAATTTTGTAAAATGTTTAACAATTTTAAATAAATTTTTATATGCATACACGATCAAAAAAAATTTTCTTATATTTTGTTTCCAGTGTATTTTAAAAAGTATTCAAGCTTTTACAAATATTTTAATGTGCTAAGAAAGCCCTTAAGGGGTATTATCCACACGCGTTATCCTTTTTCAATATTAACAAAAATTATATTTTTTTTTTAATTTTTAACTTTAAACCGCAGTAAAATTTGCGCCGTGTAATAAAAATGATTAACGCGAACGGATTTCACATGCTCAAATATCGGTTTATACACACGCAAATCAACATTGATGTCAGACAAAAAAAAAAATTAAAAAAAAAATGTCTAGGTGTCGTAAATTTTTGAAGTTGCTCATGTAGCAACCTGAGGGAAGTATCGTTTGCGACGATGCCGTAGGCTCTAGCCAAAAAGAGGACACCCAGTCTGTTTCCGGATTGGTGGGTGACTTCTTTGATCACTTGGGTGATATGTTTGATGACGACATGCTTCTGAAATCTGACCAGGAGGACGTCATCACAGTGATCGCCATAATGGATCATGGTGAAGGTAACACAAATTAACCTCCACTATTCTAAAGCAGCATCCGCTGCATTGCTTCTCCGGGTGGCAGAAAGAGGGGAACAGCCCGTGATGGTCCAAGAACCATGACTTCACAAAGATTGGATTTGCGGACTAAATCTTAAAGGCGTTTTAGCTAAAAACTCGTTAAATATCTTGATTCTTTCTGATTACAGTGATGAAGACACGACAACTGTTGTTCTCGAGACACGGGACGGTAAAGTCTGGATTGTCTCGGGTTATATGGTGCATGATCACGGACAGGACTCACCACCCGGCTGGACGCGGCGCACATCTGGTTGACACGTGACTATGGCCACGGCAGGGTAATCAAATGTTCGATTGTCCCTGATGGACTACAGGGGTTTAATCACCGCATACGATATCGAACAAAATTGATCGCAATTATTTATTTTGGTATCATGACTCAATATCGAATGAAATTTATTGAATTTGTAATAATAGCATTCGATATCGAGTAAGTCGACATTACATTTCTCGAGTTTTCATTCGATACGTCAGTGTCCATCGGATGCAAAAAAATTCGATAGTTTATTCGATACGATAGTATCGAATGCGGCGATTAGACCCCCCAACCCAAGCCCTTTTTGGTGCGGGGTACGCGATATGGCGCATAGCAATGCACTGTCGGTTGTGAACACCTTCCGTTGATCTAGTAGTATTTACTGATGGTTCGTGGATAGGAGAAAGAGTTGGCGGTGGTGCATACATAGAGGAACCGGATATAAGTTTCCGTTCGTCTGCCATACTAATAGCAAGGCTGCCATTGCTTCTCTAGCGGCTTCCTACACGACATCTAGGTTAACTGTAGAATGTCGGATGTCTTTTAATGAGATTGGGAAGCATTCAAGAGTAGCGCTAATATGGATAGCACGGCAATCGGAATGCCCTGAGAACTAGATAGCAGACGATCTGGTCAAACGAGGTGGTCGCATGGATGATACATTCACGGCTCACTGTGAGTCACTTATCAATCGCAAGTCTTATAGAATTGCGCAGTTTTCGTCTCCATATCCAGGGCGCTGTTGTCTGTCTATTTATGCTTAATAGGGACCACATTAGAACCGTGGTACCAGTTGTAACTGGACACTGGCCTTTTGGAACTCATGCTAGGAGAATGGGCCTGGAATTCAATGTCTTCTTTAGAAGTTGTCGTGATGAGGAGAAAAAGGAAACTGTGCTTCACTTTCCCTGTCAATGTCCTTGGCTACCTTGGAGAACCGGTCCTTTTCAGCTTGGAGGATATATCTGCTATATAACTAAGGTCACTTCTTCTCTTCATTAGGAATACAAATTGGTTAAACTCTGCAGTGACGCCATCTGAGTATCTGCTCTATAGGATGGGTATCACAAAGCGATTACTGATAGCTCCAAGTGAGCTGTCTCTCGCTGGCTGTCCATGGAAACTAATTAGTTCTTAGATTATAATCTAAAAACTAATGTTGCATTACCAACATTTTTGTTCATTGAGACCCAGCTGTGTTGACATAAGAATTTTATCTGCATACACTTTTATCTTTCGAATTACTAGTTGTTCTTGGTCGTCAGTAGGATTTAAAATTTAAAGAATCGTTATTGGCGAATTTAAAATAAGACTGGTACTAGTTTAAAGAAAATAAGTTCAAATTTTTACTAAAAATTTGTATGTCGTATACTCTCATGCCTGTTAAAGACAAAGCTTGTAACCTAGCCCATAGATTGACATAGAACGGCTTTTTTGGCTCTCCTAAAACATTTGATTTTAAGATATATGTGGTTGCCCATGAAAATCACATATTTTGCACAGCATTACCGAAAGTTATGTACTCAAACATTTATATACAGTTGTCGTTAACCAACTGTAAAAAAAGGGTCGGCCAAATAACTTTTTTTTTTTTTTTTTGAAAATGCTATAAAAAAATTACTGAATATTTTCTCAAATTTCTTTTTTTATTTGAAAGTACAATCCTTCCGGTTAATAATGCAAAATAATTTCATTAAAATGGCTGCCTCGGCTGGCCATGCAGTAGCCTACATGATCGTTCCAATTTTTAAGCACATTATCGATTGTGTGGAGCTGTATTTCACCAATGGCTTCACGAATATTGTCCATTAGAGCGTCAATTGTCTCTGGCTTGTCGGCGTAACACTTATCTGTGACGGCACCCCACAAATAATAATCCAACGGTGTCAATTCGCAGCTCCGAGGTGGCCAAACGACATCAGCTCTGCGGCTGATAATGCGATCTTCAAAAACAGGGCGCAAAACATCGAGTGTAGTTTCGGCTGTGTGGCACGTAGCGCCGTCCTGTTGAAGCCGAATGTTGCCAATATCCTCCTCTTCAATTTTTGTGAACAAAAATTCGTTCAACATGGCCCGATAATGATCGCCATTGACTGTAACGGCCACCACTTGCTCATTTTCGAAGAAAAATGGCCCAATTATTCCTCTGGACCAAAATCCGCACCAAACAGTGACTCGTTTTGGGTGCAACGGCATTTCAATGTATGGGTGCGGGTTTTCTGTGCCCAAAATGCGACAATTTTGCTTGTTTACATGCCCGCCAAGATCAAAATGAGCTTCATCTGAAAAGGTGAGTTTTTTTTTTTGGCAAAATCGGCATCTGCTGTAAGTCGATCGCAGGCCCACTTAGCGAAAACGCATTGAATGGTCAGTTGGCTTCAACTCCTGAACCAATTGGACTTTGTATGGCGTCATACCAAGGTCTTTATGCAAAATTCGTTTCAATGATGTCTCCAAAATGTTCAATTGTTGAGAACGACGGTGAATTGATGTTGATTTTCAAAGTAATGTCTCAATATTTCCCAGCGTTGTTCAAGCGTATACACAACCATATTCGTTCAGCGGAAGGATAAAACTAATTATCTGTCAAATCAGATATGAGCTAAGTGTTACCATACACGAAATAAAATTAGTTGAAAAAAAAACTTTAGAATGCGGACTAGGGTAACCGTTATTATTTTTTTCGTATTTTCACTGGGCAAACCCCTAAGATTGATTCCAAATTAGAAAAAAATAATATATAAATAATTTTAGATCGTTTGCATAGTTATTGGGCGTGCCTTGAGCCCACATAGTTTGATAAAAATGCTATTTTTCTCACTGTGTCGCTTTAATTGTTGATAACTTCAGTAATATTTATTTTAGAGAAAAAACTTATTCACAAATATTCAAGGGCTATATCTTATGAACAATATTGCTCTGTATTAGTTTTCTTTAAAATTAATATTTAATCCAGAAAAAGCCAAATTAAAAAATAACACCGACATATTCACATGTCTACGCATTATTTGCCTTGTGGTTACACTACGTGACAAATTTTCAACAAAGTCGTAACCAAATAAATATGACAGCTAATCTTTATGTAAAACTTTCCCCTGAGTCCGAATATGAAGTCAGAATTGTCAAAAGTAGAACCGTTTTTCAGATATTTCAAAATTACCGTTATTTGTGTTTTTTAAAAAGATGATGTGACTGAAGTGCAATTATCTTCAAAAATTTTAAACGGACTATGTATTTCTTTCTTTTTATTGAGAGGTTATTAAAAATTTAAAAACAGACATTTTTGCATTTTTGTCTTTTGTCATTGTTTTTTTTTTGTGAGTTTTTTTTAGTTACATATGTATGTTTTTGGTTATATGTTAGGCTGAAATGAAATTTAAATATTAGTTTCAGAGCATTTGTAATTGAAACGATACATATTTACCCTTATTAAGTTCCTCCAGCAGTCCCTAAGAGAGAATATGTTACCTGAAAATAAAAAAGAAGTGCGAAAAATTAATTATTTACAAAATACTTACCATGCCGTATTTGCTGTATCAAATGAAATTAATAAATAAAATAGGAACATATGACACTCAATCATACCAACATGTACATAGTGTCGGTAATGCAGATCAGTGGTACACACCGACAAACTAACAGAGTTGGATGTTCATTCATAAATTTATGGTAGAATAGAAACATGAAGAGAAACTTATGTTAAAGGAAGTAGACAAAAATGAGGCAAAAAGTATGTTGCTATTTTTGTTGAGAGCCTGGTAAGACAAGGTTAGAAGAGTCCTGTTTCAGCTATGGAAAAGAGCAGGATAGCACCAATTTCGGTATACTAGGATGAAAATAAAATTTAAATTGATGCCCTCATACGGTGATAGGAATGCAGCTGGGTGTTGAGCATGACCGCGGGGATTCAGGGGAAAGGACAAACGGAGTATACATAGTAATTCAAGGCCAAATAACTGGTTAATAGCAGCAATGAGGGGAATTATTAAGGATGTAATGGAAAATTCGTTAGTTCTGGTATACATATGTATAGGAGTAAATAGGTAACGATCGCATATTATGTAAAAGGAAAAAAAAATGAGAAAGGATTAAGCGGGCAAAAATATTGAGAAAGTTTGGTTTATTAGTAAAGATCAGGCAAGCAGTACAGTCCGTGAACGGAAAGGATTGTTTAAAATCGAGAAAATTAAAGTTAATAAAGTGAAATTTTTATAACAAATTTTGGTGAAGTGGAAAAGTTCTGCCAATGATAAGTGCTCAGGTCTTGGGCAAGTGAATATTAAATAGATCTTAAAGAATAAGAGGAAAACGTAAGTTTGAAAAGAAAAATATTTTTTTTAGTGAAACCACTATTAATTTAACGTTTTTGTTAAATATAGCTGGCTATTCGTCCAAGACGGTGGAAGTCTCTGAAGCCTTTGGAATACCAAATAGCCAGGTAAAATTTTTATTTCATCAAAGGGAAAAAATATTTAAAAGTAGGCTACAAAAGCTTAAAAAGAAAAAAGGAAAAAACAAGAAACCACTGGAAAAACAAAAGTAGTGAGTGGCAGATGTGCTTTAAAAAAAAAAAAAGGGAATCAAATATAGAAAGTTCTTTAATTAAATTTTAAATGCTTAAGACCTGATTGAAAATTAAGTGTAAAGGCGTAAAATTAGTCAGTTTAGTTTAATATTTGTTCATGTATATGTTTTTTTGTAGTGATAAGTTTATTTTGTGTATTTTATATAAAATAATTTTAGGTTAAGTAAGATCAAGTTTTTCTTTAAAATTAATTTTTTTTTAGCAGTAAAAAGAAACCCCCCCCCACCAATATAACCTTATATCTCGAATGTTTAAGTTAATCGGTGGTATTTTCTTTATAACCAGACGGATATAAGTCTGTGCAGAAAAGTATCTTCAGAGAGCTCTTTTAGGGTGCTAGGTAATAGATTCGTAATTGAGAAAATTTGAATTTCTGTTTTTTGTTACTTTTTGAGATATTGGAATATATTTTGGTTGAATATAAAAGACAGGGGAACATTGTGTTAAATGAATAGATTGAAAATAAAGAAAAACTTAAATTAAAAAAGAAAATAATAATATTTTTTGCGGAATTAAAAAAGTAAAATATTTGATAGTAATAAGGATTTTATTTATTGTATTATTATTTATATTTATTGTATTTATCTGTCGTGTTCGTGTAAAATAATAAATTATGTAATGTATTGATTGAAATGATAAAAAAAAACATGGTCTAATAATATAAAGGCAACGGAAATAGTGGATCGGTAAGTGTAGAGGGAGTCCGGACGGCTTTTGGGTCGTAGAATAAACTAAAAGCGGTTGCTTCTATGACAGGTTGGGAGGGCAAGTCAGGGTGTTCCACCAATCCCTGAATCTCGTTTATTGTGGTGTATTTTGTTGTGTTTTATGTTTCATATCCGGTTGTATTTTTTTTTGTTTCCGTTTTAAATAAATTTTTCTTGTTCGGTTACGCTGTCGTCAGGAAGGGTTGGAACCACCTGAGGAGTGAACATGAGCTAGTTGGACACCTCGGCGACGAACCGTACCGTAACAATAAATTCTATTAAAATATCAATTACACTTTCCATTATTGGCAAAATTGCTTTTAATTGATAAACATTTTAGCACAACAGCTGATAAAAAAACAAATTTGGCGCATAAAACGTATGGCATGTAACTTGAATTTAGAAACGCATAAAAAGTATCATACGCATCCACGCATGGTGTGGATCTTCAGCTTTAAACTTAAATGCGGCGGTTCATGGTATATCAAACGTTAACAACTTTGGCATTTCAAGCAATCCGTTGCAGAAAATGGATGCAGTTTTAAATCGCTCAGAAAAAGATTTGTCGGTTAAATAAATGTAACACATGAGACTGATTTGCCGGTTATCGAAAATATAACAAGAGAACCAGTAGATAAAGAAGTCAGTGCAGAGAGCAGTTCTTCAGCCAATGTGAGGTTTATACCTTAAAAAATTAATAAAAAAGAACAAAAAATAGATTTGCTTGAAGAGCAAATAAAAATACAAAATAAATTAGCTTTAGACGTCGCAGGTTCTCTAGAGTCTATAACAGACCAAAACAAGGAGAATTTTAAAATTACGATGAGAATAAAAAACAAACAAAAATCATTGAACAACAGCTGCAGGAACAAAAGAGACACAACGAAGCAATGGAGAAATTGCTATCGAAAAAATTAGTCTCAAAGAACAAATTTTATTGCTTGAAATTGAAAAAATTGACAAGCAGTTACAATAATATTAATTGAATTACATTTATGTGACAAAATTTTTCATGAAAATGTAACGTCGATATACTTACTAACGTATTTAATACACAAAATGTGATATATTTTTAGTTTTTTATTTATACTAGAAACTTAATAAAATGAAACTGAAGTACAAATTAAAAATATTTAAGTATTTGATTTCTTATTTCATTTGCTTCGCTGTTTATGTCATCTTCAATGGAAACGTTTGTTGTATCATCTTCAGATAATGGCATACTAAATTCATCTTCTGTTATATTGTAATGAAGTCTAATGTTGTGAATTGCACAGCAGACATTAATGATTTTCGCAGCCTTTTCTGGATCATAATGAAGCCCCCGTTCATTATTTAAGCATCTAAAAACTGATTTCAGAATTCCAATAGTTCTTTCTACTATAATTCTTTCCTTAGAATGAGTGTGATGGTGACTAATTGTCTTATTTGGTTGGGAATATTTAAATTTTAGTTTCGGTTTTAAAATATACACCTTGGGGAAGGAAAAAATAAAATAATTTTCGATTAGAAATTTACTGGCACATATAGTTGGCTTAGAATTTTTTTATATACATATTTCAATGAAAATTTTCTTCAAATAAAATTTGTCTATAGATCTGTATCGTACATTTACGGAAGTTTAATTTCAAAAATAAGTGTTTCAAAAGGGAGAAATAAAACCAGGGGAAAAATAACAAGGAATCTTAAACAAATTTATTTGTCTAGCTGAAACATTATTGGTGAGCATTAAGTTTTGTTTAAGAAAAGTTTGGGTAGCATTCTAATCCCGGATTGGTGATTTACCGATTTTTTTATTTGTTTAACAGTTCTTAACTTTTGTGGTGGTTCAAGGAAATTAACTGTTATCTCGGGGGGTAAAGAATCTCCAGGATAAAATTTCCAGCTTCCCTAGCCAATTTTAGAACCATTCAAAGAGAAGTATCTTACAATATCTGGTTGCGAATCTATTTAAAGAAAGACCATATTAGTGTCTTAATAATAGGAAATCGCGTTAAAATTCTTATCTAAATAAGGTGACTATCATCATTTGCATTTCTCTTGTGGGTGTTTTTATTCAAAAATAAGTTTTTATATAAGAAAAATTATTCGTTTCTTGCGCTGGCCAACTCTAGTGCCCAGATGCAGTAGCAATTTAAACTTCTATCTATAGTTTTTGTAAAAAAAGTACCTTAAGTTTCTAATGGTTTTTTTTAACTTTAATTTCTTTTTCAACGATCTTTATCTAATAACGGCTAAATTCATAATTGTTGTTGTTAGTTTTTATTTATTTTAACTCAATTTTTTTTTAACTTACCTTTGATTACATTTTAATTTTTGCTTGTTTTAAAAAAGTTATATGGTCACCTAATTTAATTTTAAATTTTCCTATTAATTAAAACGAATTAAAAATTTGTACACGTTACCAAAATACTAATACAAAAAATGAACATATTTTTAAAATTCAAGACACATTCATAAGTTGAAGGGGGTTTTGTTATCACGGAAATGCAAACTTTCTAGAGTAACAGAATCCTCACGAACATTAACCATACTCTCGTTACCATTTTTAATTTTTTTTATTAAATTAAATAATAACAATACGCAACCGACAACTGTCAACTGGCGCCTGCTGACATCGTTGGAAAAGCATGTAAGTCTTTATGTTTTTATTTTTGTTGATCCGCAATATTTATACTTACTCTTACTTACTCTCTTACACTCAAATTAGTTAACTGCTTTTTTAATAAACGTAAAATGAATATTTTGTAATTTAGTAATCAATTCTATACCACAGTTTTGTAATTTTTTTTTTTTTAATTTTATTCTGGCAACTAAGGTTCCCAGATTATACGCAAGTTTTTGCTATTATTTTTATTTTTCCAAATGTTGACTTTACGTTATTAATATTATCTCCACGAACTTCTAATGCATCTCCATACCTTAAATCAATTTTTGTTTTTATTCACTGTTAATTTAAACTGTAATTTACCTTAAAATTAAACCTGATTTTTTTATATACGTTGTTTTAATGGTGACCACTTATTTTTTTTTATGTCATTAAATATTCTTTTCATATATTACCTAAACTTTTAAATATATATTAATAATTATAAATAAATAATGATTTGGATTGCTATGAAATTTTAAGTTTTTATTCAATATTGTGAAAGGTGAAGTCACAGACAGATATGGTATAGTTTTATTCTATAATTTTTTTTTTTATGTTGGGCTGACAACCAAAATTCTGGAATCTGTCAGCATGGTGGATGGGCATCAGTTACACTTCAATCATCAACCAATTTCTTTTCTTCTATTTTTCTTCTATCAATTCAATGTTGGTCAATGTATAATTTTTTGTTTATGCTGCAATGCTACCTAAAGTAAAGTCTGTTGTAACCGGTTTTAAAATTTTTCAATTTGAATACATGTTATTTGGGTACTTAACACACCCCCCCTAACGACGAGCACGGCCGAATATTACAGGTAGCCTTTTTCCCAATAAGAATAAAACCCCGATGAATCGTTACATGAGCAGTATTAAATCTTGTTTTCCTGGGGGACGTAACTGGCTCTCTAAAGGGTGTTAATAGCCACGGTTGCAAAGGATATCCCTTATCTCCTGAGCTAGCAGTCAACCACTACCCGAACTCGAAAAAGTATCCGTAACTATGCCTAGAATATTTTTTCGGGGTCGAGCTGTTAAAAGGGTTCTTGCGGATCTCGACATAAACAAGTCTCCTGGGCCGGATGGTATACCTGCACTGGTCTTGAAGCAGTGCTCTTCGACGCTAGCTCGTCCCTTAGCAAATCTTTTCAGCACTTTATACCGTGCCGCGGAATTTCCAATCTGCTGGAAAGTTGCTAACGTAACGCCAATCCCTAAAAAGGGAACCGCTAATAACCCCGAAAATTACCGCCCAATTGCAATTTGTTCGGCACTTTCCAAAGTTATGGAGAGTATGGTAAATTACCATCTTGTCAAATATTTAGAGTCAAACTACCTACTAAGCGACCGCCAGTATGGCTTTCGTAGAGGTCGCTCTACTGGAGACTTACTAGCTCTGTTATCGGAAAAATGGTGCCGTTCCATTCACCATTTTGGCGAAAGTAAGGTAATTGCTTTAGATATTTCCAAGGCGTTTGACAGAGTCTGGCATGGTGCACTCTTGTCAAAACTTGCTGCATTTGGTGTCGGTGATAATTTCTCTCGATTTATATCGAGTTTTCTCAGAGATCGCACTATACGAGTTGTTATAGATGGGGTTTCGTCAAACGAGTTCAAGATTCATTCAGGGGTGCCGCAAGGCTCCGTTCTTTCTCCTACTCTATTTCTTATCTTCCTAAACGACCTCCTTGGTCAAACTTCCAACCCTATCTACTCTTTTGCAGATGACAGCAACCTTTGCCACTCGTTCTCATTCGAATGCAGACCAAGCGTAACCGATGTCGCTGCTATGCGGCAGAATATGAATGATACGCTTGGCCGAGATCTTGACACGATCTCGGAATGGGGTCGAGCGAATAGGGTCGATTTTAATGCCCGAAAAACACAATGTTGCGTGCTGACGCATAAACGCGCGACAAATCAGGGTGCCTCATCTGTATATATGGGTGGTATAATTATTGAGGAATCAGAATCTCTTGATGTTCTGGGCATGAGGATACAATGTGATGTCCGATGGACTGAACATATATTCAAGGTGTCGAAAGAAGCATTCAAGTGCCTCGGTTTTCTAAGACGGTGTAGGATATACTTCACTCCATCTGATCTCCTTACTATTTATACCACCTATATCCGACCGCGTATGGAATACAACTCTCATGTGTGGGCCGGTGCTTCAAAGTCTATTTTGCAGGAGAGGGCGAAGGTTCTCATTGGTGACAGTAGGGTATCCAATTCTATTGACTCCCTTGAGCACCGTCGCAATGTGGGTTGTATTTGTCTGTTTTATCGTTACTACAATGGGATGTGTTCTGACGAAATAAGGGATCTGGTTCCCGAAACCCGTACGTTTGTTCGTAATACACGTTTTTCCTCAAGAGCCCATCCTTATGTGGTCGATTGGCAGGTGAATCGTACAACGCATTACAGAGAGAACTCGTTTTTTTCCCGCACAGTTCGTATGTGGAATAACCTTCCTGCAGAAGTCTTCCCTCTCACTTACAACATGATCAAGTTCAAATCGAATGTTCACAAACACTACTCCCTCTATCCTCCTTCCCACAACCTATTTTCCTAGTTCCAACACAATGCAATGCATTAGTAGGGGTCATCCCCTGAGTGCTGGTCCTAACAGTAAAAAAAAAAAAAAAAAAAAAAAAAAATGTTTTAAAATATATTTGCATTACTTGATTGCTGATAGTATTTAAATTTACCTACCCAAAATTAGGCAATTTCTTCTATTGATATGCTTTGATTGCAGAAAATGTTTGGCAGGGTTCATTTCCCATATGTGTGAATCGTGACAACTTCCAGGGTGAAGACACATATCTTATTTTTTGCCCGTCATCGCATATCTGTCGTATTTAAAATATAAGAAACATTTTTTACAAAAACTACTTAAGGTTTACCTACAATCATAATGTTTATACTGTAGTATCCTTTATGATTAAAAAAAAGATGTTTATCGCTATTAGGAGCAACAATTTTAAGGTGAGTACCATCCACAGCCATTATTACATTTGGAATACCACATTTTTCGTAAAAAGTCATTTTCGCCTCTCTTTCCTCATCAGCATTCATGGTAATAGATATCCATTTGCTGCACTACACATTCTCTAAATTATTAAGTACTTCAGCCAGTGCTTTGCAACACGTTGATTGGGCTATGTTTACATTAAAGTCCTTACCAACACTATGCTGGTAACTTCCTTCTGCAAAAAACCTCAAACAAGCAGAAAGTTTATCTTTGGCAGAAAGAGCTCCATGAAGACTGCTTCCTGAACTTGCATTCTCTAGCTCAGACAAAATATATTTAAAAGCTGCCTATTTACCCGAAAATTCTTTTGAAAGCTGTGACAAATAAACAAAATATTTATTGCCTAAAAATGTCTTGCAATTCTTATTCCAACTTACTCCCTATCATTCATGTGTAACACATCTTCAGATTTATATCTTAAAACTCTTCTTTCTACTCGAAGGCCTAAGCAATCATCGTCACTGCTACTTTCAAAAAATGCTATGGTATCCATATAACATTTACACTAATATTAGTCGCGTTTGTATATTTTACGGAAATTAATTTATTTAAAAAAATTATTACTCACAAAAATTTCAACAACTTGTACAATCTACATTGTACACTCATGGGAAAATATTGTTTTTTTGTATTTTTTATATTTGAATTCATTATTGGAATATTGTATTTATATATTTTGTATTTGAATTAATTATGAATTATTGCACTGTTTGGATAAACAATTTGAAATTGTATTGTAACGGTCATTTGAATCATTTCTCATAAGTCATTGTGAATTAAATAAGATTATGAATTGAAATGATTGAAATGACTACTGTGGTAGAAAGTTATGTGCGCTCTTTAGTACTCTCCAAGACCAGACTGTCAAGCCTGGCTTTGGAGAGTAAGAAACAAGATGGGCGAATTGTAAAAAGAAAAATGTCACTTGGCGTTTAACTTTCAACTAGACAGGTTCATATCATTCTTTTAAATTTTCTTAAAACCTTAAAATTTAATTTAAATCTAAAAATTGAAATTAATTTTGTTAAATTTGAATTTGCCTTATTTATTTATTGCAATCTACCCCCAAATAAATAAATTTTATTGTAAAGAAATTGAGTTAGTATTTCCCTCTCACAAAAGGCAACAATCCCTCCAATACCCAATAACCCAATACTTACCCGTGTCACATCTTTCATTTCGCTACACCTGCCTGCAACGACTTTAAACTACTCCATTGAGTATATAAAGATTCGTTGCATTTACAGATTTCTCCTTCTCTTACCCCCTAAGAGAGGAAAATCTGTAAATTATTAATAATTTAGGCTAACCAGGAGTCAAATTTATTCAAACTAGTTTAAAATGTTTTTTTACCAACAGCTGACACAATATCAACTCAGAAATAATTAAAACAGGGATGTTAAAAATTTATTGCGGAAAGCTTATACCGCAGGAATGAATAATTACAATTTGCATATCGATCGATATTTATTTCCGTCGAATTTTCCATTCCGTGCGGAACCAATAATTCCACCCACTAATTTTTTTGAATTTATCTTGTCAATTTATCTAATTCAATAGTATATATAGCAACCTGAGGGAAGTATGGCTTGCGACGATGCCGTATGCTCTAGCCAAAAAGAGGACACCCAGTCTGTCTTCGGATTGGTGGGTGACTTCTTTGATCACTTGGGTGATATGTTTGATGACGACATGCTTCTGAAATCTGACCAGGAGGACGTCATCACAGTGATCGCCAAAATGGATCATGGTGAAGGTAACACAAATTAACCTCCACTATTCTAAAGCAGCATCCGCTGCATTGCTTCTCCGGGTGGCAGAAAGAGGGGAACAGCCCGTGATGGTCCAAGAACCATGACTTCACAAAGATTGGATTTGCGGACTAAATCTTAAAGGCGTTTTAGCTAATAACTCGTTAAATATCTTGATTCTTTCTGATTACAGTGATGAAGACACGTCAACTGTTGTTCTCGAGACACGGGACGGTAAAGTCTGGATTGTCTCGGGTTATATGGTGCATGATCACTCACCACCCGGCTGGACGCGGCGCACATCTGGTTGACACGTGACTATGGACTACAGGGGTTTAATCACCGCATACGATATCGAGCAAAATTGATCGCAATTATTTATTTTCAATATCGAATGAAATTTATTGAATTTGAAATAATAGCATTCGATATCGAGTAAGTCGACATTACATTTCTCGAGTTTTCATTCGATACGTCAGTGTCTATCGGATGCAAAAAAATTCGATAGTTTATTCGATACGATAGTATCGAATGCGGCGATTAGACCCCCCCACCCAAGCCCTTTTTGGTGCGGGGTACGCGATATGGCGCATAGCAATGCACTGTCGGTTGTGAACACCTTCCGTTGATCTAGTAGTATTTACTGATGGTTCGTGGATAGGAGAAAGAGTTGGCGGTGGTGCATACATAGAGGAACCGGATATAAGTTTCCGTTCGTCTGCCATACTAATAGCAAGGCTGCCATTGCTTCTCTAGCGGCTTCATACACGACATCTAGGTTAACTGTAGAATGTCGGATGTCTTTTAATGAGATTGGGAAGCATTCAAGAGTAGCGCTAATATGGATAGCACGGCAATCGGAATGCCCTGAGAACTAGATAGCAGACGATCTGGTCAAACGAGGTGGTCGCATGGATGATACATTCACGGCTCACTGTGAGTCACTTATCAATCGCAAGTCTTATAGAATTGCGCAGTTTTCGTCTCCATATCCAGGGCGCTGTTGTCTGTCTATTTATGCTTAATAGGGACCACATTAGAACCGTGGTACCAGTTGTAACTGGACACTGGCCTTTTGGAACTCATGCTAGGAGAATGGGCCTGGAATTCAATGTCTTCTTTAGAAGTTGTCGTGATGAGGAGAAAAAGGAAACTGTGCTTCACTTTCCCTGTCAATGTCCTTGGCTACGGGGCATGAGAAAAAACACCTAGGAGAACCGGTGCTTTTCAGCTTGGAGGATCTATCTGCTATATAACTAAGGTCACTTCTTCTCTTCATAAGGAATACAAATTGGTTAAACTCTGCAGTGACGCCATCTGAGTATCTGCTCTATAGGATGGGTATCACAAAGCGATTACTGATGGCTCCAAGTGAGCTGTCTCTCGCTGGCTGTCCATGGAAACTAATTAGTTTTTAGATTATAATCTAAAAACTAATGTTGCATTACCAACATTTTTGTTCATTGAGACCCAGCTGTGTTGACATAAGAATTTTATCTGCATACACTTTTATCTTTCGAATTACTAGTTTTTCTTGGTCGTCGGTAGGATTTAAAATTTAAAGAATCGTTATTGACGAATTTAAACTAAGACTGGTAATAGTTTTAAGAAAATAAGTTCAAATTTTTACTAAAAATTTGTATGTCGTATACGCTCATGCCTGTTAAAGACAAAGCTTGTAACCTAGCCCATAGATTGACATAGAACGGCTTTTTTGGCTCTCCTAAAACATTTGATTTTAAGATATATGTGGTTGCCCATGAAAATCACATATTTTGCACAGCATTACCGAAAGTTAAGTACTCAAACATTTATATACAGTTGTCGTTAACCAACTGTAAAAAAAGGGTCGGCCAAATAACTTTTTTTTTTTTTTTTGAAAATGCTATAAAAAAATTCCTGAATATTTTCTCAAATTTCTTTTTTTATTTAAAAGTACAATCCTTCCGGTTAATAATGCAAAATAATTTCATTAAAATGGCTGCCTCGGCTGGCCATGCAGTAGCCTACATGACCGTTCCAATTTTAAGCACATTATCGATTGTGTGGCGCTGCATTTCACCAATGGCTTCACGAATATTGTCTGGCTTGTCGGCGTAACACTTATCTTTGACGGCACCCCACAAATAATAATCCAACGGTGTCAAATCGCAGCTCCGAGGTGGCCAAACGACATCAGCTCTGCGGCTGATAATGCGATCTTCAAAAACAGGGCGCAAAACATCGAGTGTAGTTTCGGCTGTGTGGCACAAAGCGCCTCCTGTTGAAGCCAAATGTTGCCAATATCCTCCTCTTCAATTTTTGTGAACAAAAATTCGTTCAACATGGCCCGATAATGATCGCCATTGACTGTAACGGCCACCACTTGCTCATTTTCGAAGAAAAAATGTTCAAGCGTATACACAACCATATTCGTTCAGCGGAAGGATAAAACTAATTATCTGTCAAATCAGATATGAGCTAAGTGTTACCATACACGAAATAAAATTAGTTGAAAAAAAACTAGAATGCGGACTAGGGTGGCCGTTATTATTTGTTTTCGTATTTTCACTGGGCAAACCCCTTAGATTGATTCCAAATTAGAAAAAAATAATATATAAAAAATTTTAGATCGTTTGCATAGTTATTGGGCGTGCCTTGAGTCCACATAGTTTGCTAAAAATGCTATTTTTCTCACTATGTGTCGCTTTAATTGTTGATAACTTCAGTAATATTTATTTTAGAGAAAAACCTTATTCACAAATATTCAAGGGCTATATCTTATGAACAATATTGATCTGTATTAGTTTTCTTTAAAATTAATATTTAATCCAGAAAAAGCCAAATTAAAAAATAACACCGACATATGGCTTAATTTCATTTAAATCTCTGCTTTATTTACTTATTTACTATTCCATAAAATAAAACGTTAATTTTTTATCGCCCACGTTGACTCCTTTTCCAGAAATCTGGACTCATCCCCTAGAGACTTCAAAAGAGTAAATTGGCCATAAGTCACTCCAACTCGCTCTATTAAAAATTCTGGGGATAGAGAACGATGGAGAATAGTATTGTCCACAAATCCTAATCATTTTTTATCGCCCACGTTGACTCCTTTTCCAGAAATCTGGACTCATCCCCTAGAGACTTCAAAAGAGTAAATTGGCCATAAGTCACTCCAACTCGCTCTGTTGAAAATTCTGGGGATAGAGAACGATGGAGAATAGTATTGTCCACAAATCCTAATCATTTTTATCGCCCACGTTGACTCCTTTTCCAGAAATCTGGACTCATCCCCTAGAGACTTCAAAAGAGTAAATTGGCCATAAGTCATTCCAACTCGCTGTTAAAAATTCTGGGGATGGAGAATAGTATTGTCCACAAATCCTTATCATTTTTTATCGCCCACGTTGACTCCTTTTCCAGAAATCTGGACTCTTCCCCTAGAGACTTCAAAAGAGTAAATTGGCCATAAGTCACTCCAACTCGCTCTGTTAAAAATTCTGGGGATAGAGAACGATGGCGAATAGTATTGTCCACAAATCCTAATCATTTTTTATCGCCCACGTTGACTCGTTTTTCAGAAATCTGGACTCATCCCCTAGAGACTTCAAAAGAGTAAATTGGCCATAATTCATTCCAACTCGCTCTGTTAAAAATTCTGGGGATAGAGAACGATGGCGAATAGTATTGTCCACAAATCCTAATCATTTTTTATCGCCCACGTTGACTCCTTTTCCAGAAATCTGGACTCATCCCCTAGAGACTTCAAAAGAGAAAATTGGCCATAAGTCATTCCAGCTCGCTCTGTTGAAAATTCTGGGGATGGAGAACGATGGAGAATAGTATTGTCCACAAATCCTAATCATTTTTTATCGCCCACGTTGACTCCTTTTCCAGAAATCTAGACTCATCCCCTAGAGACTTCAAAAGAGTAAATTGGCCATAAGTCACTCCAACTCGCTCTGTTAAAAATTCTGGGGATAGAGAACGATGGAGAATAGTATTGTCCACAAATCCTAATCATTTTTTATCGCCCACGTTGACTCCATTTCCAGAAATCTGGACTCATCCCCTAAAGACTTCAAAAGAGTAAATTGGCCATAAGTTACTCCAACTCGCTCTGTTAAAATTCTCGGGATAGAGAACGATGGAGAATAGTATTGTCCACAAATCGTAATCATTTTTTTTCGCCCACGTTGACTCCTTTTCCAGAAATCTGGACTTATCCCCTAGAGACTTCAAAAGAGTAAATTGGCCATAAGTCATTCCAACTCGCTCTGTTAAAAATTCTGGGGATGGAGGACGATGGAGAATAGTATTGTCCACAAATCCTAATCATTTTTTATCGCCCACGTTGACTCCTTTTCCAGAAATCTGGACTCATCCCCTAGAGACTTCAAAAGTGTAAATTTGCCATAAGTCACTCCAACTCGCTCTGTTAAAAATTCTGGGGATAGAGAACGATGGAGAATAGTATTGTCCACAAATCCTAATCATTTTTTATCGCCCACGTTGACTCCTTTTCCAGAAATCTGGACTCATCCCCTAGAGACTTCAAAAGAGTAAATTGGCCATAAGTCATTCCAACTCGCTCTGTTAAAAATTCTGGGGATGGAGAACGATGGAGAATAGTATTGTCCACAAATCCTAATCATTTGTTATCGCCCACGTTGACTCCTTTTCCAGAAATCTGGACTCATCCCCTAGAGACTTCAAAAGAGTAAATTGGCCATGTCACTCCAACTCGCTTTGTTAAAAATTCTGGGGATAGAGAACGATGGAGAATAATATTGTCCACAAATCCTAATAATTTTTTTATCGCCCACGTTGACTCCTTTTCCAGAAATCTGGACTCATCCCCTAGAGACTTCTAAAGAGTAAATTGGCCATAAGTCACTCCAACTCGCTCTGTTAAATATTCTGGGGATGGAGAACGATGGAGAATAGTACTGTCCACAAATCCTAATCATTTTTTATCGCCCACGTTGACTCCTTTTCCAGAAATCTGGACTCATCCCCTAGAGACTTCAAAAGAGTAAATTGGCCATAAGTCACTCCAACTCGCTCTGTTAAAAATTCTGGGGATAGAGAACGATCCTTTTCCAGAAATCTGGAATCATGCATCATTGTAATGTATGTAATGTATGTAATTTGTTCCCTATAGCCCTTGGTTATTTTAAATAGCTGTCAGGGTTTCAGCTGGTTGTTAAGGCGTTCAAAAGAACTGCCGAACTATTTGATCGAGATTTAGAAAGTAAAACTAAGGCAAGTTGTTGCCGCTGTAGCTTAATAATTCCAAATCTAATTTATTTTGGGCAGTCAGCCCCTTTTTATACAAAATTATCTTAAACTAAATTCTTATTCTATTTCCCTTTGAGTGTTTTTAACCAATCACAATTCAGTTTGGTAAATTGAGTTAAAGATTAGTCACTCAATTTTCCAAACTGCATATGTTGCATTCTAAACAAATCAATGTTCATCGATTTGTTTAGTTTGTAATTTTTATTGTATGCATGTGTGGTGTCAAGTTGTTTTGGGTTATTTATTAGGGTGGCCCATCTTCTTTTAGTAAAATGTATTAGGGTACACTACACCCTCACCCTTTAGAGAAAAATTAGGGGATTAATTTTTCAAAAAAATTTTGTGTGATTAAATATTTTATTAATTATAATTATTTTTCTTAAGATATATGAAGTATATGTAATTAAATGTAATTAAATATTCTATAAATTATAATTAGTTTTCTTAAAGTATATGTAATTAAATATGGTTATTATTTTTTTTTTAAATTATAAAGATATGTATTGTTTTAGATTGTTATTATGGAATTCCTTTGTCTGTCCGTTATAATCTATTAGAGTATTTACTCCATTTTTACCTACAATTCTATATGGTCCTTTATATGGGCTTTGATTCTTTTTCCTATTTTCTACTTTTATTAAAACTAAATCTCCTATATTTAGATTTAACCTATTACTATATCTATCTTCAAAATTTCTTTTTTCTTTTATCTTAGTTGTAAGTTCCTTAGCTCTATTTAAAGAATATTTTAATTTTTGCTTAAGATCTTTTGCATAATCTTCATAGTTATATATTTTATCTCCTTTACTGTTATGAAATTCTGATGGTAAGCATGGTAATTTACCATATACTAACTCAAATGGTGTGTAACCAGTGTCTATGTGTGGTGCCGTGTTGTAGGCAAAAGTAAAGTAATTTATCCACTTGTCCCATTCATAGTCGTTTGCTGTTGTCAGCAAGAGTTCATTGAGAACCCTGTGATTTCTTTCTACCGCACCCATTGTTTCATGGTGGTAAGGGGTTGAAAATGTTTGTTTGATATCGAGTAGTGAACATATGTTATGCATAAGTTCGTTTTTAAATTCTGTCCCGTTGTCTGATTTGAGCACTTTAAATTTACCATACTTTAAGATTAATTGCTCTACTAATGTTTTGGCAGTTGTAAGTGCGTCTTTTGTTGACATTGGGTGAGCCACAACGAATTTTGTTAGCTCGCATTGCATTGTCAATATGTATCGATATCCGTTTGAGATACGAAGAGGTCCTACAGTATCAATTGATATTGTCTCAAAACTGTTGCTTGGGGTGTCTGTTAATGTAAGTGGTTCTTTAATGTGTTTGGTTTGTTTATTTATGTTACACTTGTCACAGTATTTTACGAATTGCTTTACCATCTTATTCATGTTTTTCCAAATGTACCGCTGTTTCAATTTAATTATTGTTTTTCTTATTCCTAAGTGGCCTGCGTGTGTGGCATTATGGAATTCATCGATGAGTTTATACTTCAGAATATCATCTGTTATTCTTGTTGGGGCATTGTAAATTAATATTTTTAGTTGAGGGCTTTTGTTGTTTATTCTTATTCTTGCATATGCTTCTTTTAAATCTTTCATTGTATATACTTTAAATATCTTATCATTCTTTGCTAGAGCTAATTCCTTTTTTTTTCTTTATTCATTTTAGATATCAGTTTCCTCAGAATCGAATCTAGTTTCGCTGAGTCATCGCTGAATCTTGCATGCATATTATTATTCTTGGAATGTAACTTCTTCATAATCAAATCTTGTTTTGATGAATTTTCGTTACTACCTTCATTCATATAATTATTCTTTTGGGTACGTGATTTCTTCACAATCGAATCTTGTTTCGATGAATTATCGTCACGTCCTATGTGCACAATATTATCTTCTATTCTTATGTCGACTTCTTCTATATTTTAAAATTTATTAAATTGCAATTTCTTCATATTCTTAATATCATTTATGGATGTGCATTCCCATATTAGAAGTTGATCAGACTCCTGAGAGATGCGTCTTTCCACATTATTTCCATTCGCGAGCTCTGCATTTATATTTATTTCTTTATCTTCATTAATCTTATTTGCCTCTCTATTTGTATTTTGATTTTTCTTTGTCATTGCCCTTGTAGTTATTAGTATTTTCTTTTCATTTTCATCATTTTCCAACGGTATCATTTGTTTTAGTACGTCTGAGTTTATTTCAATTCTTGATAATGCATCCGCATTAGTGTTGATTTTTCCTTTCTTATAAATTATTGTGAAGTCATAATCGCTTAAATCTAGTCTAATTCTTGTCATTTTTGATGATGGATTTTTATGTGAAAACAGTGATATCAATGGTCTATGGTCTGTCACTACCATGAACTTTCGACCGTATAAATATGGTTTGAAGAAATTTATTCCCCAGTGAATTGCGAGCAATTCTTTTTCAATGATGGGTTTATTCATATCATGCTTTTGAAGAGATTTACTTGCGTAGGAAATTGGTAAGTCTTTGCCAGTTTCACCTTGTGATAGGACTGCTCCTAGTGCGTAGTTTGAGGCGTCAGTCGTCAAAATAAAAGGTTTCTCAAAATTTGGGTACTGCAAAATTGGTGGGTTCATTAATTTTTCTTTTAGGTTATCAAAAGCAGTTTGGCATTCATTTGTCCATAAGAATTTTACTGATTTTCTTAATAGCATATTTAAGTGTTTCGCAATGTCCGCAAAATTCGGTATGAATTTCCTATAATAATTGCAGAATGCAACGAAACGTCTAATTTCATCTGCGTTTTTAGGTATTGGGTAATTCTTTATAACTTCATATTTAGTTGGATCTGTTTTTACACCGTCCTTTGTTATTAAATGTCCTAAGTATACTACTTCTGGTCTTAAAAAACAACATTTCTTTGGATTCAGTTTTAAATTGTATCGTTGAAGTCTGTCTAAAACTTTGACAAGATTTTGATTGTGATGGTTCAAACTACATCCGTATACAATTATGTCATCTACATAGAGAAAAGCTTCTGAATCAAGTCCTGAAAGTGCTATTGTAAGCATTCTCTGAAAACTGTTTGATGAAATTTTAAGTCCAAATGGAAGTCTTTTAAATTGGTAGTGTCCCTGTTGTGTAGAAAAAGCTGTAAGTGGTCTTGAGTCTTTTTCCAATTGAATTTGGTGAAATGAGCTAGTCATATCAAGAGTCGAAAACCATTAACCTCTTCCTAGTTTGTCCAAAATATCCTCTAATCTGGTAAGTGGAAATTTGTCATTAACTATTTTGTCATTTAACTTTCGAAAGTCCACTACAAGTCTCCATTTTCGTTTGTCTTCCGTATTTTTTTTGGGTACCAAAAGAAGTGGAGCATTGTAGGGGCTAACTGATGGTTCTATTATATCGTCATTAAGCATATTTTGTACTTGTTCATTAATTATGTTCGTGTGTGAGTGGGGTAGTCTGTAGTTTTTTAAATACACCGGAGTATTTTCTGAAGTTCTAATGTTTTGTTTATAAAAATTGTTTACAGTCAATTTTTCATTCTCTAAATGAAATACATTTTTATATTTTTTGAATATGTTTATTAATTCTGATTTTGCATATTCATCAGTTTTATTCAATTGCAAGTCATTTAGAATTTGTTGAAAACGTTCGACACTGTTTATATTTGTGTAACTTAATATGTCATAATTTTTAAGTGGGTCAGTCAGTATGCAGTTTAATGCCCTGTAAAGTTTGAGTCTTATTTGTTGTGTTTAAAATTTTAATATGTGTCATTCCGTTTTTTGGTGCTATTGAATTACTTAAAAAAATACCGCTTTTTAATTCATTATTAAAGGTCTTTACACACTATCCCACAAAGCCTTACGTATTTTATGAAAATGCAACCCTGTCATGATAAGTTGTTATTGTTTTTTGAAAATTTATAAACAATAATTAGATCAGGGAAGCATTTTCATAAAATACGTAGGACTTTGTGGAATAGTGTGTAACGGCCTTAAGTATTACGCAATCCTCAGTGAGGTTTAATTTTAATGGTTGTATAATTTCTGTCCGAGGGGGTATAGTAAATTTTAATGTGTCATAGGCCTTCGTTTGCATTGGCAGAATTATGGTTTCATTGTTGGTGAATAAAGAAATTGTAAATGTCTCGTAGTCTATTTTGCATAAGTATTCTCTTAAAAAGTCTCTTCCTATTATTCCGTCCGTCTCTATTGGAAAATTGTCATCTACTAGATGAAATTTGAATCTGCATGTTTGGTCTGCTAGGGAGAATTCAAGTTCACTTGTTCCTAATGAATGTATTTCTTCTTTAGTGATGCCTGTTAATTTGCATCTATTGTTTATATTTAGTGGTTCATCATCAAAAATTTTTTTAGTGCGACATAATGATATGTCGGCACCTGTGTCGACAAGAAATGTTAAATTTTCATTTTTATATTTAGCGATTATGTAATTTGTGTTATTATTAGAAACTTTAAATACTCTTAATTTTGGCTGTCCGGAATATCCCTGTATTCCGAGCCTTCCTCGTTTCCCTCGTCTTGTACCATACGTATATACCTTCTATTGGCATTGTTGTTGTCATTATTGTTATTACTGTTTCTGAAATTATTGTTTCTATTGTTATTGTTGTTACTTCTTTGTAAATTGCTGTTATTTCTGTAGTTTCCGTTGTTGCCTCTATGTGTATTATTATAATAATTGTTGTTTCTAGCTGAGTTATTGTTGTTGAAGCTGTCATTTCTATTGTAGCTATTGCTTCTGTTGAAATTTGCATTGTTGTTATAACTATTATTTCTGTTATTGCTAAAATTGTTGTTATTATTAGGAAAATTATTGTTTCTGTTATTGATAAAATTGTTATTTTCGCGGAAATTGCCATTGTAGCGCCTGGTATTATTGTTACTATGCTGTTGCCTTTGAATGTGCATTACAGAATTATTGTTTAATTTATTCTCATTTTCTAACTCTAGTGCAAGTTCTACTGCGTCTTGTAATGTCTTTGGACGAGCTGCAAAAATTGCCGTCTTTAAATTGTCGTTAATTCCTCGTTTAAATGAATCTAGAGCAAGTTTTGAATTTAATTTTATTATAACATTTTTTTCTGCCTCTGTAGCGTCATTACCTAGTTCTTCTATACCTAACTTGTTCAGATTGTCTATTGTAGTCATGATTCTTTCCTTAAATGCATTGACTAACATTTTCCCTTGGTAAATATTGCCTAACTTTGCCTGTAGTTCCGGAATGATTTTTGTACTCTTGTACCTTTGTTTTAATAATGTCTTTAATGTAATGAAATTGTCAGGTTTTGCGTAATTACCTATTGCAGTTCTTACCCCTGAAGTCAATTTGTTTTGCAGTTTCAGCAAGAGTTTTCTCAATGAGTTCTGCTGTTATTAAGAAACTTTCTAGTTCTTCATGGTTTCCAGCAAAGAGTGGGAGTGCTTTAGAAACTGTTTCTAAATTGAAAGCTACCATTTTGATGTCTTTGTTTTCTTCCCTAGTAGTGTTCTGAACTAAATATTCTTTAATTCTTCCTATGATGTTGCTAAATTCTAATTTAATTGCTGATACCTTTTCCTCATCTTTCTCTTCAACTTGTGCTATCTCAAACTCTCTTGTTATGGTTTTTATTTCTTCTAACCTAAGGTTAATTGTCTTTTCAGCATATGTCCTTCCTGGACTTTTCTTTAAATTTTTCAATATATCTGTTAGTTTTTTGAGGCTCTCCTCCATTACCATACAGTAATTATATATTTCATTTCATTTTATTTTGTTAAAAAAAAAAAATCTTACTGTTATTGAATCTATTTTAGCTTTATTATTGTTATACTCTTAACTTTTATTATTCTTATGAATTGGTTTTTATTATTAATATTTTTTTTTTTTTTTTTATTTATTTTTTTTTTGAATTTATACATCAGTAATAGCATTATTTGTTCTATTGTTATATTTTAAGACATATCTTTTAAAATACTGATTCACCTTATATGCTACATATAAAACGATAAGTACTTTACCTAATGTTATTATGTATTCTGGGAACATTGGTTTGTTATTGTTTTCTAAATTTCCGTTATTAACTATTGTTTCTTGTATTTCTACTTTGCTTTGTGGTTTACCCATTATTTCTAAAATTTTCACCCAAAAACTTATATCCATTTAAATAATTATATTTTTCAGTTAATTTACAAAATATATTTTACTTAATTGTTTTCTCCTTCTGAAGCGTTTTGATTTGTAAACTTTTTATCTCCGTCCTTATCAACATTTGTTGTGCCTTCTCTGTTGCGAGGTTTAAGTTCCTATATAGCACCGCCAACGCCTTTCTTTTCTGGTATTGCCTACCAGCTCTCTTTTTCTTTTGCTTCTTTACCAGCTTAGTCTCTACTGGTTTCTGTTGCCGTTTCCTATATTCATCTATTGTGATGGCCCGCACAGATCGGTAGTGGCAAGTAAGGAGGTGCTGCATCACCTGTCGGTTCAGGCTCGTACTCTTTTTCTTTATTGTCTTCTAGATACGCCGACCAACGTGCAAAGATTTCATCAATTTCTGTGGACATCTGATTGTGTTGAATTTATATTTTTATAAGTCCTAGCCTTCGCCAGTTAGGATTATTAACTTATTACGGTCCGAGTAGGCAGGATCTTTAGATTGCCAGGAATATCTGCCAGTTTGGCAGGGTCAGTTCGTTGTCCGCAGGATCGCCATGTAATGTTTGTAATGTATGTAATTTGTTCCCTATAGCCCTTGGTTATTGTAAATAGCTGTCAGGGTTTCAGCTGGTTGTTAAGGCGTTCAAAAGAACTGCCGAACTATTTGATCGAGATTTAGAAAGTAAAACTAAGGCAAGTTGTTGCCGCTGTAGCTTAATAATTCCAAATCTAATTTATTTTGGGCAGTCAGCCCCTTTTTATACAAAATTATCTTAAACTAAATTCTTATTCTATTTCCCTTTGAGTGTTTTTAACCAATCACAATTCAGTTTGGTAAATTGAGTTAAAGATTAGTCACTCAATTTTCCAAACTGCATATGTTGCATTCTAAACAAATCAATGTTCATCGATTTGTTTAGTTTGTAATTTTTATTGTATGCATGTGTGGTGTCAAGTTGTTTTGGGTTATTTATTAGGGTGGCCCATCTTCTTTTAGTAAAATGTATTAGGGTACACTACACCCTCACCCTTTAGAGAAAAATTAGGGGATTAATTTTTCAAAAAAATTTTGTGTGATTAAATATTTTATAAATTATAATTATTTCTCTTAAGATATATGAAGTATATGTAATTAAATGTAATTAAATATTCTATAAATTATAATTAGTTTTCTTAAAGTATATGTAATTAAATATGGTTATTATTTTTTTTTTAAATTATAAAGATATGTATTGTTTTAGATTGTTATTATGGAATTCCTTTGTCTGTCCGTTATAATCTATTAGAGTATTTACTCCATTTTTACCTACAATTCTATATGGTCCTTTATATGGGCTTTGATTCTTTTTCCTATTTTCTACTTTTATTAAAACTAAATCTCCTATATTTAGATTTAACCTATTACTATATCTATCTTCAAAATTTCTTTTTTCTTTTATCTTAGTTGTAAGTTCCTTAGCTCTATTTAAAGAATATTTTAATTTTTGCTTAAGATCTTTTGCATAATCTTCATAGTTATATATTTTATCTCCTTTACTGTTATGAAATTCTGATGGTAAGCATGGTAATTTACCATATACTAACTCAAATGGTGTGTAACCAGTGTCTATGTGTGGTGCCGTGTTGTAGGCAAAAGTAAAGTAATTTATCCACTTGTCCCATTCATAGTCGTTTGCTGTTGTCAGCAAGAATTCATTGAGAACCCTGTGATTTCTTTCCACCGCACCCATTGTTTCATGGTGGTAAGGGGTTGAAAATGTTTGTTTGATATCGAGTAGTGAACATATGTTATGCATAAGTTCGTTTTTAAATTCTGTCCCGTTGTCTGATTTGAGCACTTTAAATTTACCATACTTTAAGATTAATTGCTCTACTAATGTTTTGGCAGTTGTAAGTGCGTCTTTTGTTGACATTGGGTGAGCCACAACGAATTTTGTTAGCTCGCATTGCATTGTCAATATGTATCGATATCCGTTTGAGATACGAAGAGGTCCTACAGTATCAATTGATATTGTCTCAAAACTGTTGCTTGGGGTGTCTGTTAATGTAAGTGGTTCTTTAATGTGTTTGGTTTGTTTATTTATGTTACACTTGTCACAGTATTTTACGAATTGCTTTACCATCTTATTCATGTTTTTCCAAATGTACCGCTGTTTCAATTTAATTATTGTTTTTCTTATTCCTAAGTGGCCTGCGTGTGTGGCATTATGGAATTCATCGATGAGTTTATACTTCAGAATATCATCTGTTATTCTTGTTGGGGCATTGTAAATTAATATTTTTAGTTGAGGGCTTTTGTTGTTTATTCTTATTCTTGCATATGCTTCTTTTAAATCTTTCATTGTATATACTTTAAATATCTTATCATTCTTTGCTAGAGCTAATTCCTTTTTTTTTTCTTTATTCATTTTAGATATCAGTTTCCTCAGAATCGAATCTAGTTTCGCTGAGTCATCGCTGAATCTTGCATGCATATTATTATTCTTGGAATGTAACTTCTTCATAATCAAATCTTGTTTTGATGAATTTTCGTTACTACCTTCATTCATATAATTATTCTTTTGGGTACGTGATTTCTTCACAATCGAATCTTGTTTCGATGAATTATCGTCACGTCCTATGTGCACAATATTATCTTCTATTCTTATGTCGACTTCTTCTATATTTTAAAATTTATTAAATTGCAATTTCTTCATATTCTTAATATCATTTATGGATGTGCATTCCCATATTAGAAGTTGATCAGACTCCTGAGAGATGCGTCTTTCCACATTATTTCCATTCGCGAGCTCTGCATTTATATTTATTTCTTTATCTTCATTAATCTTATTTGCCTCTCTATTTGTATTTTGATTTTTCTTTGTCATTGCCCTTGTAGTTATTTTCTTTTCATTTTCATCATTTTCCAACGGTATCATTTGTTTTAGTACGTCTGAGTTTATTTCAATTCTTGATAATGCATCCGCATTAGTGTTGATTTTTCCTTTCTTATAAATTATTGTGAAGTCATAATCGCTTAAATCTAGTCTAATTCTTGTCATTTTTGATGATGGATTTTTATGTGAAAACAGTGATATCAATGGTCTATGGTCTGTCACTACCATGAACTTTCGACCGTATAAATATGGTTTGAAGAAATTTATTCCCCAGTGAATTGCGAGCAATTCTTTTTCAATGATGGGTTTATTCATATCATGCTTTTGAAGAGATTTACTTGCGTAGGAAATTGGTAAGTCTTTGCCAGTTTCACCTTGTGATAGGACTGCTCCTAGTGCGTAGTTTGAGGCGTCAGTCGTCAAAATAAAAGGTTTCTCAAAATTTGGGTACTGCAAAATTGGTGGGTTCATTAATTTTTCTTTTAGGTTATCAAAAGCAGTTTGGCATTCATTTGTCCATAAGAATTTTACTGATTTTCTTAATAGCATATTTAAGTGTTTCGCAATGTCCGCAAAATTCGGTATGAATTTCCTATAATAATTGCAGAATGCAACGAAACGTCTAACTTCATCTGCGTTTTTAGGTATTGGGTAATTCTTTATAACTTCATATTTAGTTGGATCTGTTTTTACACCGTCCTTTGTTATTAAATGTCCTAAGTATACTACTTCTGGTCTTAAAAAACAACATTTCTTTGGATTCAGTTTTAAATTGTATCGTTGAAGTCTGTCTAAAACTTTGACAAGATTTTGATTGTGATGGTTCAAACTACATCCGTATACAATTATGTCATCTACATAGAGAAAAGCTTCTGAATCAAGTCCTGAAAGTGCTATTGTAAGCATTCTCTGAAAACTGTTTGATGAAATTTTAAGTCCAAATGGAAGTCTTTTAAATTGGTAGTGTCCCTGTTGTGTAGAAAAAGCTGTAAGTGGTCTTGAGTCTTTTTCCAATTGAATTTGGTGAAATGAGCTAGTCATATCAAGAGTCGAAAACCATTAACCTCTTCCTAGTTTGTCCAAAATATCCTCTAATCTGGTAAGTGGAAATTTGTCATTAACTATTTTGTCATTTAACTTTCGAAAGTCCACTACAAGTCTCCATTTTCGTTTGTCTTCCGTATTTTTTTTGGGTACCAAAAGAAGTGGAGCATTGTAGGGGCTAACTGATGGTTCTATTATATCGTCATTAAGCATATTTTGTACTTGTTCATTAATTATGTTCGTGTGTGAGTGGGGTAGTCTGTAGTTTTTTAAATACACCGGAGTATTTTCTGAAGTTCTAATGTTTTGTTTATAAAAATTGTTTACAGTCAATTTTTCATTCTCTAAATGAAATACATTTTTATATTTTTTGAATATGTTTATTAATTCTGATTTTGCATATTCATCAGTTTTATTCAATTGCAAGTCATTTAGAATTTGTTGAAAACGTTCGTCACTGTTTATATTTGTGTAACTTAATATGTCATAATTTTTAAGTGGGTCAGTATGCAGTTTAATGCCCTGTAAAGTTTGAGTCTTATTTGTTGTGTTTAAAATTTTAATATGTGTCATTCCGTTTTTTGGTGCTATTGAATTACTTAAAAAAATACCGCTTTTTAATTCATTATTAAAGGTCTTTACACACTATCCCACAAAGCCTTACGTATTTTATGAAAATGCAACCCTGTCATGATAAGTTGTTATTGTTTTTTGAAAATTTATAAACAATAATTAGATCAGGGAAGCATTTTCATAAAATACGTAGGACTTTGTGGAATAGTGTGTAACGGCCTTAAGTATTACGCAATCCTCAGTGAGGTTTAATTTTAATGGTTGTATAATTTCTGTCCGAGGGGGTATAGTAAATTTTAATGTGTCATAGGCCTTCGTTTGCATTGGCAGAATTATGGTTTCATTGTTGGTGAATAAAGAAATTGTAAATGTCTCGTAGTCTATTTTGCATAAGTATTCTCTTAAAAAGTCTCTTCCTATTATTCCGTCCGTCTCTATTGGAAAATTGTCATCTACTAGATGAAATTTGAATCTGCATGTTTGGTCTGCTAGGGAGAATTCAAGTTCACTTGTTCCTAATGAATGTATTTCTTCTTTAGTGATGCCTGTTAATTTGCATCTATTGTTTATATTTAGTGGTTCATCATCAAAAATTTTTTTAGTGCGACATAATGATATGTCGGCACCTGTGTCGACAAGAAATGTTAAATTTTCATTTTTATATTTAGCGATTATGTAATTTGTGTTATTATTAGAAACTTTAAATACTCTTAATTTTGGCTGTCCGGAATATCCCTGTATTCCGAGCCTTCCTCGTTTCCCTCGTCTTGTACCATACGTATATACCTTCTATTGGCATTGTTGTTGTCATTATTGTTATTACTGTTTCTGAAATTATTGTTTCTATTGTTATTGTTGTTACTTCTTTGTAAATTGCTGTTATTTCTGTAGTTTCCGTTGTTGCCTCTATGTGTATTATTATAATAATTGTTGTTTCTAGCTGAGTTATTGTTGTTGAAGCTGTCATTTCTATTGTAGCTATTGCTTCTGTTGAAATTTGCATTGTTGTTATAACTATTATTTCTGTTATTGCTAAAATTGTTGTTATTATTAGGAAAATTATTGTTTCTGTTATTGATAAAATTGTTATTTTCGCGGAAATTGCCATTGTAGCGCCTGGTATTATTGTTACTATGCTGTTGCCTTTGAATGTGCATTACAGAATTATTGTTTAATTTATTCTCATTTTCTAACTCTAGTGCAAGTTCTACTGCGTCTTGTAATGTCTTTGGACGAGCTGCAAAAATTGCCGTCTTTAAATTGTCGTTAATTCCTCGTTTAAATGAATCTAGAGCAAGTTTTGAATTTAATTTTATTATAACATTTTTTTCTGCCTCTGTAGCGTCATTACCTAGTTCTTCTATACCTAACTTGTTCAGATTGTCTATTGTAGTCATGATTCTTTCCTTAAATGCATTGACTAACATTTTCCCTTGGTAAATATTGCCTAACTTTGCCTGTAGTTCCGGAATGATTTTTGTACTCTTGTACCTTTGTTTTAATAATGTCTTTAATGTAATGAAATTGTCAGGTTTTGCGTAATTACCTATTGCAGTTCTTACCCCTGAAGTCAATTTGGCGTGGTATACATATTGTAAGAAATCCTGTTTTGCAGTTTCAGCAAGAGTTTTCTCAATGAGTTCTGCTGTTATTAAGAAACTTTCTAGTTCTTCATGGTTTCCAGCAAAGAGTGGGAGTGCTTTAGAAACTGTTTCTAAATTAAAAGCTACCATTTTTATGTCTTTGTTTTCTTCCCCAGTAATGTTCTGAACTAAATATTCTTTAATTCTTCCTATGATGTTGCTAAATTCTAATTTAATTGCTGATACCTTTTCCTCATCTTTCTCTTCAACTTGTGCTATCTCAAACTCTCTTGTTATGGTTTTTATTTCTTCTAACCTAAGGTTAATTGTCTTTTCAGCATATGTCCTTCCTGGACTTTTCTTTAAATTTTTCAATATATCTGTTAGTTTTTTGAGGCTCTCCTCCATTACCATACAGTAATTATATATTTCATTTCATTTTATTTTGTTAAAAAAAAAAAATCTTACTGTTATTGAATCTATTTTAGCTTAATTATTGTTATACTCTTAACTTTTATTATTCTTATGAATTTGTTTTTATTATTAATATTTTTTTTTTTTTTTTTTATTTATTTTTTTTTTGAATTTATACATCAGTAATAGCATTATTTGTTCTATTGTTATATTTTAAAACATATCTTTTAAAATACTGATTCACCTTATATGCTACATATAAAACGATAAGTACTTTACCGAAATGTTATTATGTATTCTGGGAACATTGGTTTGTTATTGTTTTCTAAATTTCCGTTATTAACTATTGTTTCTTGTATTTCTACTTTGCTTTGTGGTTTACCCATTATTTCTAAAATTTTCACCCAAAAACTTATATCCATTTAAATAATTATATTTTTCAGTTAATTTACAAAATATATTTTACTTAATTGTTTTCTCCTTCTGAAGCGTTTTGATTTGTAAACTTTTTATCTCCGTCCTTATCAACATTTGTTGTGCCTTCTCTGTTGCGAGGTTTAAGTTCCTATATAGCACCGCCAACGCCTTTCTTTTCTGGTATTGCCTACCAGCTCTCTTTTTCTTTTGCTTCTTTACCAGCTTAGTCTCTACTGGTTTCTGTTGCCGTTTCCTATATTCATCTATTGTGATGGCCCGCACAGATCGGTAGTGGCAAGTAAGGAGGTGCTGCATCACCTGTCGGTTCAGGCTCGTACTCTTTTTCTTTATTGTCTTCTAGATACGCCGACCAACGTGCAAAGATTTCATCAATTTCTGTGGACATCTGATTGTGTTGAATATATATTTTTATAAGTCCTAGCCTTCGCCAGTTAGGATTATTAACTTATTACGGTCCGAGTAGGCAGGATCTTTAGATTGTCAGGAATATCTGCCAGTTTGGCAGGGTCAGTTCGTTGTCCGCAGGATCGCCATGTAATGTTTGTAATGTATGTAATTTGTTCCCTATAGCCCTTGGTTATTTTAAATAGCTGTCATGGTTTCAGCTGGTTGTTAAGGCGTTCAAAAGAACTGCCGAACTATTTGATCGAGATTTAGAAAGTAAAACTAAGGCAAGTTGTTGCCGCTGTAGCTTAATAATTCCAAATCTAATTTATTTTGGGCAGTCAGCCCCTTTTTATACAAAATTATCTTAAACTAAATTCTTATTCTATTTCCCTTTGAGTGTTTTTAACCAATCACAATTCAGTTTGGTAAATTGAGTTAAAGATTAGTCACTAAATTTTCCAAACTGCATATGTTGCATTCTAAACAAATCAATGTTCATCGATTTGTTTAGTTTGTAATTTTTATTGTATGCATGTGTGGTGTCAAGTTGTTTTGGGTTATTTATTAGGGTGGCCCATCTTCTTTTAGTAAAATGTATTAGGGTACACTACATCATAACAGCGTTAACATAAGTTTTGTTAAGTTGTTAAAATTTCTCTGTAAACATAACAGAATGTGTCTAGGGTTATACATTTTAAAATTTAACTTCACACACATGTTCCTAACAGTGGTAAATGAAAGCTAATTTTACCATGTAAAATAGAATAAGTTCTTTAATACAAATGAAAATTGGGAATTTTGTTTAAATAAAATTTACTTTTAAATTTTTTTATATTTTAATAAAATTTAAACTTCCCTTGTTAATATTTTGAAATTGAATTAAAGTTGATTCAATTTAACCAAGTCCGCAGTAAAATTAGGAATTTCGTGAGTTTCTTGAATCCATACGAAAAGTAATGAGAAATTGCTAACGGTGCGTAACATTCGAACGTAAATGCAAATACAAACTTTAGGCATAGGCTTCCTGGGTTCAATATATTGTTTTAACTAATCTGTGGTTACCCTAACCCCCTAAATTAGACAGAAAAGTGGGTTTTGTTTTTCTTAACATGGCAATCAACTCACTGAGAATCAGTAACTAGTGCGGCAAATTAACCCCTATCTCTAAAATTTGCATCTATTGTTTATATTTAGTGGTTCATCATCAAAAATTTTTTTAGTGCGACATAATGATATGTCGGCACCTGTGTCGACAAGAAATGTTAAATTTTCATTTTTATATTTAGCGATTATGTAATTTGTGTTATTATTAGAAACTTTAAATACTCTTAATTTTGGCTGTCCGGAATATCCCTGTATTCCGAGCCTTCCTCGTTTCCCTCGTCTTGTAACATACGTATATACCTTCTATTGGTATTGTTGTTGTCATTATTGTTATTACTGTTTCTGAAATTATTGTTTCTATTGTTATTGTTGTTACTTCTTTGTAAATTGCTGTTATTTCTGTAGTTTCCGTTGTTGCCTCTATGTGTATTATTATTATAATTGTTGTTTCTAGCTGAGTTATTGTTGTTGAAGCTGTCATTTCTATTGTAGCTATTGCTTCTGTTGAAATTTGCATTGTTGTTATAACTATTATTTCTGTTATTGCTAAAATTGTTGTTATTATTAGGAAAATTATTGTTTCTGTTATTGATAAAATTGTTATTTTCGCGGAAATTGCCATTGTAGCGCCTGGTATTATTGTTACTATGCTGTTGCCTTTGAATGTGCATTACAGAATTATTGTTTAATTTATTCTCATTTTCTAACTCTAGTGCAGGTTCTACTGCGTCTTGTAATGTCTTTGGACGAGCTGCAAAAATTGCCGTCTTTAAATTGTCGTTAATTCCTCGTTTAAATGAATCTAGAGCAAGTTTTGAATCTAATTTTATTATAACATTTTTTTCTGCCTCTGTAGCGTCATTACCTAGTTCTTCTATACCTAACTTGTTCAGATTGTCTATTGTAGTCATGATTCTTTCCTTAAATGCATTGACTAACATTTTCCCTTGGTAAATATTGCCTAACTTTGCCTGTAGTTCCGGAATGATTTTTGTACTCTTGTACCTTTGTTTTAATAATGTCTTTAATGTAATGAAATTGTCAGGTTTTGCGTAATTACCTATTGCAGTTCTTACCCCTGAAGTCAATTTGGCGTGGTATACATATTGTAAGAAATCCTGTTTTGCAGTTTCAGCAAGAGTTTTCTCAATGAGTTCTGCTGTTATTAAGAAACTTTCTAGTTCTTCATGGTTTCCAGCAAAGAGTAGGAGTGCTTTAGAAACTGTTTCTAAATTAAAAGCTACCATTTTTATGTCTTTGTTTTCTTCCCCAGTAATGTTCTGAACTAAATATTCTTTAATTCTTCCTATGATGTTGCTAAATTCTAATTTAATTGCTGATACCTTTTCCTCATCTTTCTCTTCAACTTGTGCTATCTCAAACTCTCTTGTTATGGTTTTTATTTCTTCTAACCTAAGGTTAATTGTCTTTTCAGCATATGTCCTTCCTGGACTTTTCTTTAAATTTTTCAATATATCTGTTAGTTTTTTGAGGCTCTCCTCCATTACCATACAGTAATTATATATTTCATTTCATTTTATTTTGTTAAAAAAAAAAAATCTTACTGTTATTGAATCTATTTTAGCTTAATTATTGTTATACTCTTAACTTTTATTATTCTTATGAATTGGTTTTTATTATTAATATTTTTTTTTTTTTTTTATTTATTTTTTTTTTGAATTTATACATCAGTAATAGCATTATTTGTTCTATTGTTATATTTTAAGACATATCTTTTAAAATACTGATTCACCTTATATGCTACATATAAAACGATAAGTACTTTACCTAAATGTTATTATGTATTCTGGGAACATTGGTTTGTTATTGTTTTCTAAATTTCCGTTATTAACTATTGTTTCTTGTATTTCTACTTTGCTTTGTGGTTTACCCATTATTTCTAAAATTTTCACCCAAAAACTTATATCCATTTAAATAATTATATTTTTCAGTTAATTTACAAAATATATTTTACTTAATTGTTTTCTCCTTCTGAAGCGTTTTGATTTGTAAACTTTTTATCTCCGTCCTTATCAACATTTGTTGTGCCTTCTCTGTTGCGAGGTTTAAGTTCCTATATAGCACCGCCAACGCCTTTCTTTTCTGGTATTGCCTACCAGCTCTCTTTTTCTTTTGCTTCTTTACCAGCTTAGTCTCTACTGGTTTCTGTTGCCGTTTCCTATATTCATCTATTGTGATGGCCCGCACAGATCGGTAGTGGCAAGTAAGGAGGTGCTGCATCACCTGTCGGTTCAGGCTCGTACTCTTTTTCTTTATTGTCTTCTAGATACGCCGACCAACGTGCAAAGATTTCATCAATTTCTGTGGACATCTGATTGTGTTGAATATATATTTTTATAAGTCCTAGCCTTCGCCAGTTAGGATTATTAACTTATTACGGTTCGAGTAGGCAGGATCTTTAGATTGTCAGGAATATCTGCCAGTTTGGCAGGGTCAGTTCGTTGTCCGCAGGATCGCCATGTAATGTTTGTAATGTATGTAATTTGTTCCCTATAGCCCTTGGTTATTTTAAATAGCTATCATGGTTTCAGCTGGTTGTTAAGGCGTTCAAAAGAACTGCCGAACTATTTGATCGAGATTTAGAAAGTAAAACTAAGGCAAGTTGTTGCCGCTGTAGCTTAATAATTCCAAATCTAATTTATTTTGGGCAGTCAGCCCCTTTTTATACAAAATTATCTTAAACTAAATTCTTATTCTATTTCCCTTTGAGTGTTTTTAACCAATCACAATTCAGTTTGGTAAATTGAGTTAAAGATTAGTCACTAAATTTTCCAAACTGCATATGTTGCATTCTAAACAAATCAATGTTCATCGATTTGTTTAGTTTGTAATTTTTATTGTATGCATGTGTGGTGTCAAGTTGTTTTGGGTTATTTATTAGGGTGGCCCATCTTCTTTTAGTAAAATGTATTAGGGTACACTACATCATAACAGCGTTAACATAAGTTTTGTTAAGTTGTTAACATTTCTCTGTAAACATAACAGAATGTGTCTAGGGTTATACATTTTAAAATTTAACTTCACACACATGTTCCTAACAGTGGTAAATGAAAGCTAATTTTACCATGTAAAATAGAATAAGTTCTTTAATACAAATGAAAATTGGGAATTTTGTTTAAATAAAATTTACTTTTAAATTTTTTTATATTTTAATAAAATTTAAACTTCCCTTGTTAATATTTTGAAATTGAATTAAAGTTGATTCAATTTAACCAAGTCCGCAGTAAAATTAGGAATTTCGTGAGTTTCTTGAATCCATACGAAAAGTAATGAGAAATTGCTAACGGTGCGTAACATTTGAACGTAAATGCAAATACAAACTTTAGGCATAGGCTTCCTGGGTTCAATATATTGTTTTAACTAATCTGTAGTTACCCTAACCCCCTAAATTAGACAGAAAAGTGGGTTTTGTTTTTCTTAACATGGCAATCAACTCACTGAGAATCAGTAACTAGTGCGGCAAATTAACCCCTATCTCTAAAATTGCCATATATACTAAGATTTGCATTTATTAGAGCACATATAACCCCCTATTTACGTAGGATTAAATATAAATAAAATTAGCGCCAGAAGCTAATGATCAATCGGTTATAAAACTTGGAAACGCAAGTAAAACTAGATGCCCATATCTAGTGCTATTACCCCATATTGCCCCTAAACTCCTATAGTGACAGTAAATTGCGTGGAATAAACGCAAGTAAAACTAGATGCTCATATGTAGTGCTATTTCCCCATATAGCCCCTAACTCACTATAGTAGCAGTAAATTGCGTGGAATAAACGCAAGATGAGTTTACCATGTACTCAGGAAGTACTTTTTTCTTTTGATTGTGATCATTTAATACAGTTATGTGACCGGGTTGATGGAACAAACGTTTAAAATATAAAATAAATAACATTAATATCCTTCAAAGAGAAAATGATTTTAAAAACATAAAAAATTTTTTGACTGAAATAAATATTTATAAGTCGATTTAAATCTAAAATAATGTAAATAATGTATGTATATTAGAATAGAATATAAGGTCTTATGTGAAATTAATTGGCCTATATAACCTACCTGAGTTGGGGCCTTTATAATACCAAATAAATAATAATAATAAAACTTTCCAGAACCCTAATGCCGTAAAAATTATGTTAAACTTAAACTTACTTCCCAATTCCACATTACTTTGGCGGGGGAGAACTACCCCCATGGGTAGGATTTGACAGGGGAAAGGTTTCCTTTATAAAGTCGACTGCAAAGGATTCTCGACTACTCGATGCTACCAGATTATATATTTCACTATTACGGCAGCGTGCACTTATGAAAAAAAAATTTTTTACTCAGACCGATTTGTTTACACTTATAACATAATTTATAACCATACCAAATTCACCCAACGTTGTTAACTCTTACTAATTTGTATCCTTATTACGTATACTCATCCCGCATATTAAACTCATAAACACTTACCTCCAACCACTCTAATCCCCCTCTAATCAACATCTACATTTCGGGCGATGCCTTCAATTTACACTTATCCATTTCCATTATGAATTTACCCATTATTAACTAAATTGCCTTGTACTATTTTTCTTCTGTAGCCATAGGTCCAATAGAAGACTAACCGCCACCAGGATAGTGCGCCCCAGCCGTAGCCCAAGCCGCAATCCAGTCCGTAGTTTAAGCCGTAGCCCAGAGCAGAGGCCAAGCCGTAGCCAAAGCCGTGGGCCAGTTGAGGGCCAAGGACAATTAAGGGACTTAGAAGTCCTTTACTGTGTGGTATGCGAAGGGTATCACGGCTTACGGTTTTGCCGGCGGTTCAAACGCATGCCAGTGGAGAGAAGGCGTGAAGTGGTGTCGGGGCTGGGCTACTGCTTTAACTGCCTTGCGAGAAGCCATTCGCAGAACTACTGTACCTCGGAGGAGGTATGTAGACGGTGCGAGCAGACGCATCACACTTTAATGCATATCCCATCTTGCCAGGAGCGACAAGAAGAGTTAGCTGTGGTTAGGGCCACAGCGAGAATCCAGCGGCAGCAGTCGCGCACTGGTAGGCCTTCACCACCCCAGCGTAGGCAACAGCCACGGCAAAGGCAACAACTACGGCAAAGGCACCAACCCCAAAGCGCCCGTCAACATCAACCACAACCACGTCATCGTCATCATCAACACCTACCACAATTGCCCTCAAGACAACCACGGGCTCGACCACAGCACCAGCGCCAGCAACAACAACGTCGTCAGCAGCCATCACGCCAGCGGCGTCAACCACCACCACCACCAACAGCAACACCATCGGCAGGTAGCGAGTTGCAGCCAACAACAGTAGCTGCACCTGATCAAAAGAAACTAATTGCTGCCATCAAATCCATAGCGGAGGTACTGTGCACCGAGTAGGGGAGTCGAGGCCGTGTCTAGTCCCGGGAGCATGTACAATCTTCATTGTACACTCATGGGAAAATATTGTTTTTTTGTATTTTTTATATTTGAATTCATTATTGGAATATTGTATTTAAGTTAACACCACTAATATTAACAATTCAACAGAAGCAGTTTTTTTAAATTAACCTACTTTCGACATTAAACAAATTGCTGACAATGCGTCTGCAATATTAGTTCAACTACCAGCAAAGACATCCGGCATGTGCAACTAAAATTCCTGGAACAAAAACATGCCACCAGAAAGAAGTTAGTACATCAGCTATTTTGGCATTATTAAAATATTGTTTGAATTTAATTTTGAGTCAGTTACAATTGTTATCTTTAAGTGTTTAGTTATAATTTGTTACCTTTAAGTTTTTAATTTTAATTCTTCAAAATAAAAAATGTGTTAAATAAAAATGTGAAAAAAAAGAAATAAATTAAAACAAAAAAATAAATATTTTTTTTATGTCTTTCAATTAAAAAAGACTTAACTGGCGCCCAACGAAAAAAAACGGTCCTTAAGAAGTACCAAAGCAAAAACTGTTTTAAAATAAAAATATTAAAGTGTAAAAAACGGTCCTCAAGAAGTACCAAAGAAAAATATTTTTATAAACAAATTAATATATTAAAAAATAGAAAAACGGTCCTTAAGAAGTACCAAAGGAAAAACTGTTTTAAAATAAAAATATTGAAGTGTAAAAAACGGTCCTCAAGAAGTACCAAAGGAAAAAAATCAGCGTTAGGATCCAAAAAGGACAAAACGCACCCCACCAAGAGTGCGCATCGAGGGACCCTTAGTAGCATTAGTTGTAAAAAGGACTAATCTCCAGCGTCGTGGGATGTATTTCATAGCAGTATTAACGTAAGATACCTTATAAGTTTAAAAATTAAGTAAGTGAAAATAATTTCCTCTTAAAGAAAAGGTGAATACAAGAATAAAATAAATAAAAAAAAAAAATTTCTCTAAATAAGAATATAGAAAGTGAATGCAAGAATAAAATAAATAAAAAATTTCTCTAAATAAGGATATAGAAAGCGAATACAAGAATAAAACAAATAAAACAATTTTTCTCTAAATAAGAATATAGAAAGTGAATACAAGAATAAAATAAATAAAAATTTTTTTCTCTAGATAAGAATATAAAAAGTGAATCTGAATTAGAAAAACATAATATAAGTTCAATTCTGCGACTCTGAACTCCAGACCCTCCAGAGTAGAAGAACACCCCTTCCAGTAAGGGATCAAATAATAGTAAAAAATATATATATAACAGTAGTAAAAAAATAAACAAATAATTATGTCAAATCCGAATAACCTAATTAGACCAGGTGTTTTAGAAACACCAAGTGTAGCTAATACGCAGCGTCCACCACAGACATCACAGTCCTTGTCGCTACCAGACTTAGAAAACCTTATAGGTAATATAGTTAAAAGGGTAGTGCAAGAAAATAATGATAGAAATAATCCCGATAGCATTCTTTTGACAGCAACAGACGAAATAATTAGACCAGAACATCAGGGTCAAGAAGGGGACTTAGATAAAATACCGGACATAATACGTAGCCTTAGGGATTTTTCAGGAAATCCGGCGGAGTTTAGTTCATGGAGAAAAAGTGTCGACCGCGTCTTAAAAATTTACGAAAGCACAAAAGGTTCGCCGAGGTATTACGGTATTATTAATACCATCAGGAATAAGATTACAGGAAATGCCGATATGGTTCTGGAATCTTACAATGTCCCATTAGATTGGAAAGCCATCTCCCATTGCTTAAATTTGCATAATGCTGATAGACGCGATATAACAACTCTCGAGTGCCAGCTTGCGTCTCTAATTCAAGGTAGAAATTCTATTCCTCAATTTTATCAAGAGGTTTACAATCACCTCTCACTCATACTTAGCAAGCTTTCAAGCTTAGAAATGGGTCAAGAAGCTCTTCATTTGCTTACCCAAACATATAGGAATAAAGCTCTAGATACGTTCATTAGGGGACTCAATGGAGACCTTCCGAAACTACTAGGTATGAAAGAACCTTCAGACTTACCTCAGGCTCTGCATTTATGCATGAAACTCGAAAATCAGGGTTATAGGGCACAATATTCATACAACCAAAATAAGAACCGAAAATTTCAACAACCCCAGGTTCAACAAGTACCGCAGATGAATAGAAAACCACCATTTTATCCACAAGCAGGGTTCTTTCCAAACGGAACGCAACATCAACCTATTCAAAACTCTTTTTCTAGGCCACCAATAAACCAAAATAATTTTTTCAAACCTAATCCAGTGTTTCCACAGAATTCTAATCAATTCTTGCAATATCAAAATTTTCAACCCCCAAGGTCATTTGCCCCAAAACCATTACCCAAGCCAACACCCATGGAAATTGATAGTTCCCAACAGTCTAGGAACTATATAAACCGACCAAATTTCAATGCGTTTGCAGGAAAACGACCACCACCACCATCGAACCAATTTAAGCAAAATGTCCCAAATAAATACCAGAGGGTAAACTATATATCTCAAGAGACAGAACGTAGGGACGACCACGAAATCCAAGACAATAATGGTCAATTTTGGCAAGAACATGGCAATGAACAATCTTGGCAAGAGTATTCACAGGAATACGAAAGGCAAGAAGAACACTATCATGAAAACGATCCCAATCAATTCGTAGACGTTAATTTTTTAGATTAAATGCCTCATCACTACCCTATTTTAAATGTAGGACAAGTGATGGAAAAAATTTAAAATTCCTCATAAACACTGGCTCGAATAAAAATTACATTCAAACTTCGTTAGCAAAACATCCCAAACCAAATAAAAACATATTTTTCGCAGATTCAATAGGTGGTAAAACTAAGGTTTCGCACCACATCGAACTCAACCTTTTCGGACTTAAAGATAAAGCACTTACATTTTTCATTTTACCAACACTCAAATCCTTTGACGCCATTATTGGCAATGACAGTTTGAAGCAGCTTAAGGCAATTATATTTACATCGGAAGACTATATGCTTATAGAAAATAAAATTAGGGTACCAATTAAACAGCAGTTGTCAAAGGCTGTGCACAATATTGATGCAAAAATTGAACATTTGAGCTTAGAACAAAAAAACACAATAAGATCTGTGGTACACCAATTTCCAACATTGTTTGCTGCACCGGACAAAAAATTAACGTATACAACAACAGTCGTTGGTGAGATAAGAACATCAACAGAATCCCCAATCTATACAAGATACTACCCGTACCCAATGTCGTTGAAAGCAGAAGTGGAAGAGCAAGTAAACAAACTCCTTGAGGATGGCATTATTCGACCATCCCGCTCTCCCTACAATTCACCTGTTTGGATAGTGAATAAAAAACCAGACTCTGCAGGAAATAAACAGTATAGGTTAGTAATCGACTATAGAAAATTAAATTCAGAAACCATTAGCGACCGATATCCAATCCCTGATATCAACGAAGTACTTGCGCAATTGGGACGCAACAAATTTTTTTCCGTTATCGATTTGAAAAGTGGATTTCACCAAATCCCTTTAAAAGAGTCAGACATAGAGAAAACCGCGTTTTCCATTAATAATGGAAAATACGAGTTTACTCGCCTTCCTTTCGGTTTAAAGAACGCTCCCGCGATCTTTCAGAGGGCATTGGATGACATTTTACGATTACATATAGGAAAAATTTGTTACGTCTATATCGACGATATCATAATCTTTAGCAAAACTGAAGAAGACCATGCAAACGATTTAGAAACCATTTTCGGAGTACTACAAAATGCAAATATGAAGATTCAATTGGATAAATGTAAATTTTTTGCAAAAGAAGTTGAATTTTTAGGCTTTATTGTAACTGCCGATGGGATTAAGGCAAATCCAGCAAAAGTACAAGCAATTGAGAATTTTCCTACACCAAAAACCCTCAAAGAACTTAGATCATTCTTAGGAATGTCTGGATTTTACAGACGTTTCATTAGGGATTATGATAAGTTGGCAAAGCCACTTACCCTAATTTTGAGAGGGGAGGAGGGACGATTGTCCAAGCGAATGTCCGCAAAAAAGGAAATAACTCTTAGTAGTAACGCGATAGAAGCTTTTAACAAAATCAAAAGGTCCCTTACCTCAAGTGAAGTAATGTTACAATATCCTGACTTCCAAAAGGAATTTCATCTTATCACAGATGCTTCCAATTATGCACTAGGCGCAGTACTAGAGCAGGAAGGAAAACCTATAATTTTCATTTCGAGAACACTTTCAAAATGCGAAGAGCACTACGCAACCAATGAAAAGGAGATGCTCGCAATTATTTGGGCACTAAAAACTTTGCGATGTTACCTTTACGGTTCAGTTGACATTAAAATATTTACGGATCACCAACCCTTAACGTACGCACTAAGTAATAAAAATAGCAACAGTAAACTAAAAAGATGGAAAGCAATATTGGAGGAATACAATTACGAACTTAAATACAAACCTGGTAGGACGAACGTTGTAGCAGACACACTTTCTAGAATCCCAGACAATAGGCAACAAGTAAACACATTGACGGCAACGCAACACAGTGACGACAGTTCTTCACAAAATTTAATACAATACACAGATGTACCAGTTAACGTATTCAAAAACCAGATATTCCTTTCAATAGGAGATACACCCTCGTATCAATTCAAAATTATTTTTCCAACCTATCATAGACACATAATAATTCAACCTCAATTTGACGAAGACAACCTTGCAAACATCCTGAAGCGATATTTAAACCCTTCAGTAACAAACGGTATTTTTACCGATGACCACATTCTAGGAAAAATTCAAGCTATATACCCCTTACATTTTACCAATTATAGGACACGATACACTAGGAGAATTGTAGAAGACTTAACAGATGAAACATGTCAAGAAGCCAAGATAATTCAGGAACATAATAGAGCACACAGAAATTCACTCGAAAATAGAGCACAATTGTTGGAAAACTACTACTTCCCTCAAATGAACGCAAAAATCAAAAAGATCGTGAAACAATGTAAAATATGTCAAGAAAACAAATATGAAAGACATCCGGCAACGCCTGTTCTCCTTCCTACTCCCATTCCTGATTATCCGGGACACATTGCACACATTGACATTTATCACACCAATAACAAAATTATTTTAACCGCCATAGACAAATTTTCGAAATACACACAGGCTAAATTAGTACATTCTAGAGCAGTAGAAGACATAAGACTACCATTACAGGAACTACTGATATCGATAGGCACACCTAAGAAAATAGTGATTGACAATGAAAAATCTCTGAATTCTGCCCCTATCACCTTTATGCTCGAAAACCAATATGGAATAGAAATATATAGGACACCTCCGTACAAGAGTACAATTAACGGACAAATAGAACGATTTCATTCCACTCTTTCTGAAATGATGCGTTTCGTAAAAGCTGAAAATACCCATGGAAGCTTTGAAGAATTACTTTTTAGAACCCTTCATAAATATAATAACTCAATACACTCGACAATTAAAAAGAAACCAATAGAAGCATTTTTTGGACGAACTGTATGCACCGACCCAGAACAGATAGAAAAGGATAGAGTTGATAATGTAAAGAAACTTATCGACAAACAGAATAGAGATCTTGAATTTCATAATAGGAAAAGAACTCCCTTCAACCACTATAACCCAAACGATGTTGTATATGTAAAAATAAATAAAAGGTTAGGAAATAAGTTAACCCCAAGATATAAGAAGGAAGTTGTAAAAGAAGATAAGGGAGGAACGATTCTCACAGAATCTAAGAGAGTCGTTCACAAGTCCCATATAAGGAACAGTAAATAGTAATAGAAGGATTATTAAAGATAGAAATTAAGATAGCGATGAAATAAAACTAATTATAATTATAATAGCATCAGTAATGAGATAAAGATTTTAATGTAACGATTAAGAATTTATGAAAACATAATACAAGCACGATTAAAGGAGAAAGGATAAAAATTAAATAAATATGTTATACAAATAAAAATTATAGGAATTAAATTTTAAATTAAGAGAAAAATCGAACAATACGCCATAGGCGTACGATCTCTCAGCGAAGTTAAGAAAAAAAGATGAATGTTAAAAATATCAAATAAAATACTAACAAGATATACTAAATAAATAAAAATCATAATATAAGGAAATGTAATTAGGAGAAAAATCGAACAATATGCCATAGGCGTACGATTTCTTCGTAAAGTTAAGACAAAAAAGATTAAAAATTACAATAGCAAATGGAAAAAATGACTAGAGAAATCAAGCAAATAAAAATTATTAAATAAAAAAGAAAAAACCCAATTAAGATAAAAATCGAGCAATATGCCATAGGCGTACGATTTCTTTATATAATTAAGAAAATATAAATAAAAGGAATTAATTAAGTAAATAAAAGTAGGATATAAGAAAATTGCTGAAAAAAAGCAAATCCAAAATTTCTTTATCATAATATGAAACTAGCATACAAAAGTCTCACTAGAAACTTACTTCTTTTTACAGACTCTTGAGCACCCTATGTGCAGCCGAAGTAGAAATTTAAATTATTCAGATTCACCACTTATATCTTTTAATACTGGACATGCAAAATTGCAAATAGGATCATTCAAACTAGTGCATTCAATAAATATTTCTGAATATCAACTAGCTTTACGTGAACTTCAACAAACAATTATCCACAAGTTAAACCCAGGAAATCCCATCCTTCCTTTCCTACACTACGAATTATCACAAACCCAGCTAGCCCTAAATAAATTAAAGTTGAAAGAAAAAAACAAAAGATCAATAGATTTCTTAGGCACGATCTGGAAATGGATCGCCGGTAGCCCAGACCACCAGGACCTTAGGATTATAAATGGAAATATAGATGAATTATCAGATAATAACAATAAGCAAATTATAATTAATAGGAATGTTTTCGAAGCTATAAACAATTTAACTGAAAGAGCTAATATTATTTAAAAAAATGTAAGAGATAGTGAATTAATCCAAAATGCTTTGGCAGTAAGTGTAAAGGAAAAATTAAAAATACTTAAGGAAGAATTAATAAATATTGAACATGCAATTAATTGGTCCAAAGTTGGAATCTTAAATTCATTTATATTATCAGAAATAGAAGTAAAAATGCTAGAAGAAAAAATTGAAAGTAATAATGTTTAATATATTAATATTGAAGAGGCTTTAGAATTTGCAGAAACAAAAATAGCAAGTAGTATTGAAAAAATAATTTTTATTGTAAGTTTACCAATTACAAATAAAGAGACCTGTGAGTCTAAATTAATAAAACCAGTAAAGAAAAATAACGTAGTTTTTAAGATAAAATATAATGAAATATTAAAATGTAATGAAACAATTGTAGCAATAACAAAGAAATGTAAAACATTTTTTTTTTTTTTTTTTTTTTAGATGTTTATTTATTTTTTAAAAAGGGAAAAATTACAAACTCCAAATAAACAAAAAGTATGTATATATGTAGATAACTTATTAGTATACAAAGTCCCATTTTAAAGAGCTCTCAAGTATAATTTCTATTAATAATAAAGTTAATTTTTCTGTTATTTTATTATTTATATATGTACATAGCAGTTTTGATATGTTAAATAATTGTAAGCAAAAAAAATTACAAAAATCTTACTTTTATATTGTTAATAATAAAAGATGGGGTCAAGGGTTAAAATCAAAGGATTATTATTGAGTAAGCCACCAATATTTATTAGGATTCAAATTAGGTTTAATATTTTTATCCTCCAAGTAAATACTTGTGTCAAAGCGACAGTTTTCAGGTGATAGTTCATTACAATTTACTGATTTTATATTTGATCTTCTATAAATATGATAAAATATAGGGATACCATCTTCGTTTTGAATATAACCATGTTTATCAAGAAAAGGAAATGCTTCAGGTGGAATAAATCCATTTTCAAGTGTTTTTGAAATGTATTCCTCGTCAACGTAGTAAGGAGCCAATATTAGATTATTCACAGTAGTATTGGTACTGTTTAGAATATGATCCCTTATAATGTGAATAATAAAGTTATCAAATCTAGATACTTTGGCTTTTTCATAGAGGATTTTGTTTGATACATATTTCTTGTAGTTACTACTTTTTGACCTGTATAATGAAGTGCAGCATCTGAGACATTTCCTTTCGAATATACGTATTTTTTCCATATACGAAGGACATATATTAAACCATATTTGACAGCCATATGATAAAATTGGTCTAATTAAGGACTGGTACATGATAATTTTAACCCTAGGTTGTATATATTTTGAAAAGAATAATGTTTTATACGAAAAAAATGCTTTCCTGGCTTTAATAAGTTGTTGGTTTATGTGATTGTAAAAGTATAGAAATTTATCTAACTCTATTCCTAATAGCCTAACAGTCTGTTTTACTGGGATGCTTATATTATTCGTGGAACTAATACCAAACGATTTCCAGTTTGTTCTTATATTACAATTACAGTTCCCAACCGGTGGCCTAAAAAGAATAGATTCACATTTGTTCAAATTGATCTTCATGTGCCAATCTTTGGAGTATTTTTCAATTAATAAAAATTTATTTTGCAAACCACTATTAATTGCTTCAACTGTATTGTCGGCATGATATATAGAAATGTCATCTGCAAAAGCTATAACATTGTCTATTTTGTCTAATAAATCAAGTAGGTATAAATTAAATAATATTGGGGAATTCACAGTTCCCTGTTGCAGTCCATTGACGATTGTAAATTTCATAGTACCAACTGTTTCTTTCCCATAAACAGTAAAGGTTTTATTATTGAGCATGTTATGTATAAGGATTATAAAATGTATTGGGAATTTATATTTAAGTAATTTATAAATAAGGCCCGGAATCCAAATACTGTCAAAGGCTTTTTCAAAATCTACTAAGCATGCCCCAGTATATAACGATTTGTTTAAATTCCACTGAATATTTGAAACTAGTAAATGAATTGCATGAATTGTTGAGTGCTTGTATTTGAAACCAAATTGTCTATCACTAACTAAATTATTATCTTCGCAAAATTTTACGATATTGATATTAATACAAACTTCAAATACTTTGCTGATGTTTGGAAGTAAGCTAATTGCACGAAGATTTTTCGGGTCTGTCACATCTTTATCTTTCTTTGGTAAAATTATTACTTTAGCTTGCTTCCAAGCCCGAGGAAAGTAAGCGTTGTTCAACATGTTATTAAAAAGTAGCCCGTATTTGAATATCAAATTGTCAGGTAAATTACGCAATACAACGTTAGGAATGTTATCAACACCTGATGACAATTTTGGCCTCAATTTTCTAAAGATTGACAAAACTATGTCTTTTGGTATAAAAATGTTATTAAGTTGGGATTCTTTTAAGTCATCTGCCCTTTTTGATATTGAAAATGTTGTCAAGGTTGAAAAATGCTGTTCATATTGAGTTTTTTCCTCCAAAAATTCATTGAAACAACGATTAACTTCCAGATGTACTGTATTATCAGGGTCAATCTCTTTAAAAGAGTGAACCGATTCTAAAAATGAACCAACTATATTTAAGTTTTGCTCTTCACCATAAACCAAGTAGTTGTCACCTTCCTTTTCTAAATCTGAGGGATCAATGCTAGCGTTTCTTATTAATCTATCATCCTCTAAAGGAATTCTTAGAGTATCTACCTCAAAAGGCCGTGCCATCCTAAACTGTTTTCTAACTTCACCAAACATATTCGAAGAGTCTTTTGGGGTTAATAGCGCAAGTCTGTCTTGATAATGCTTATTTACTGAAATTATAAAGTTATCGTTTAATAGCTTTCTAATTAACTTCAATTTCGCTTTAAGCAGTCTAACTTCTGATTGCGTTAGGATCAATTCTAGTCGATTAAAACGTTTAATTAAGGTAAGAATCTTGGACTTCTCTTCTTGTAGTTTTTTAATAGTTGAATTGGCGAATTTATTAGTTGAATCATGAGTTTTATATTTTTGAATTACCGTATCCATAGCTCCTACAATATAGTTGTTTAATTCACGCAAATAAAAATCTATTTCGCTGTTACTCAGATTCCTATCAGCCGGAATTTTTATATTATCATTCGTTTCTCTTAACAATATTTTTTTGAACTTGTTCCAATTTGTCTTTTTAAAATTCAGTATTGAAGCGGAAGATTCATTAAAGAGAGAAAGTGGGTGATCATTTTCAATGCCTAATAACTTAATTTTAACCGCGTCGTGATCACTATCATAATCAAGTGTCTCTAGGCAATTAATGGAATTATTAACAGTATGAATTACCAATCTTGAGTCAATTATGCATAAGTCTAGATAAGAATTACATCGTGGATATGATGGGCTACAAGTTGCGCATAGTTTACATCTGTATCTTATTTCATAATCCTCAATCCATTCTTTTAAATGATTCCCTTTAGTGTTTGACACTGAGTTTTTCCACGTAGTATGTTTGCAATTCAAGTCACCGGCTAAGATGTAATAGTTTTCTGTATTTTCAAGATTTAGTGCTTCGAAAAGACTTAAAAGCTCAGATTTAAAAAAACTGCAGTTGTTTCCTGAAGGGTGATAGGCAGCTATAATGAAAAGAGTCTTATTTGGAAAAAGTGGTATTTTCACAACTGATGTTTCTAAGTGACTAAATAAGTTTAAGTTCTTGTGGTGACTATATTTTAAACCTTTCCTAATCAGTATTCCTGTCCCTCCCCCCATCTTAGCGTCCTTTCTATCATTTCGTACAAAATTATAGTTTTCAAAATATAATTTGTGTTTAGAATTAAGCTTTGTTTCGTTAATTAGAACTAAATCTGGATTGTGATTATTTAAGAATACACTAAGGTTATATCTTCTGCTTAAATTAATTAGTGAATTGACATTTATGTGGATAATATTTAATTCTTTTACGGCCATTTTCACCAAGTTTGGTTATAATTAACTATCGGTTATAGCTGTCAAAACATATTGGTAACCGGAACTTTAATTGAAAGTTAGTTTTAACCGAACTTGGTGAAAATGGCCGTTACAATTGTTTCAGCCATGATTAATAATTAACCTTCTATCATAGAGAAAAGTGTATCTATTCTAGACGATTGTAATTGTAATTGTTTGTTCAAATTTATAATTTGATTTGATAAGGCCTGAACCGAATTATTAAGTTGTTCCAAAATATTATTAATTGTATTGTTTGGGTTGACATTTTGTGTTGTAAAATTATTTCTTAGTATATTAGCGTAACTTAAATTATCATTAACAATAACTGGAGAAGTTTTCATTCTTTTATCCGACAACTGTTGTTTTTTAGCCCTTAACTTTTGTTGCAGTTCCTTATATTTGGGACAGCCTTTGTACGATGCTGGATGCCCATAATTGTTGCATAAAACACAGAAAAGTTTATCCCTTTCGTTTACAGGAACATCTTGTAGCGAACATTTTCCGATTTCGTGGTGATCTTTACATTTAACACACCTACGTGGCAAATAGCAATTTGAAGCACTATGTAGGAAACTTTGGCAATTTCTGCACTGTGCTATTTCTGATTTTCTTAAACCTTCCCAAAGGATGCAACGATATAGCAGCCCTTTAATTGATTTGAGCTCATTAACTTTACTATCTTCACTTATTTGGACCATGTAAATTGGTAAATTATAGCCGTTGGCATCAGATTTCAGATTTTCGTTTTCAAGTTTTTTTAATTCATTTAATATTAAATTAAGGTCCATATTGGCAGTTAAGCCCTTTAATAAAAATGTTTTTGTTTTTAAATTTTTCGGAGTAAAAGTGAAAAATTTAGTTTGGGTTTCGAGTAAATACGCTCTTATTTTAGAGTAATCCTCTATAGATGAGGTGAGTAATTGAATTTTATTATTATTATATTCTCTTATTTTGAAATCGTTTATATTAAGACCTTTCTTTACAAATTCTATAAGAGAGTTTGGATTCACATCAAAAATGTAGAGTGGAGGTGTTTTTTTATTTTGATTAGCGGTCGTACGTTCGACATTGCTATTGTTGTTGGTGTTCTCACTAGTCGGGGAATTAATTGTTACACTTTGAGATGTTGTTGGTACTTCTCTATCTTGAACATGTTTTTTAAATTTTTGTATTATTTCGTTATTACAATTTTTTCCATCGGCAAGAAGAGCCCAGTAATTATTTTTTAAATGTTTCGGTATTGATTCTAGTTTTGTTACATTTTTTCTTTTACCTACATTCTCTATTGTTGGTGTATCAATGGACATATGATTTACATTGTTTTTGTCACTGTTTTTTCGTAATAAGTAGGGAGCATTATGCTCACTCATGATTAAGTTAACTTTTTATTTTTGGGTAAGAGTCTATTTCTCTTGGAATTTATTAACAACACTTTTACACAAGAATGTAGATATGCAAAAAAAAAAAAATTTATAAAGAATAAACGGTAAAGAAATTTCAGCCGTGATTTACGTCCGTCTATCATGACAGTGTGATCGCAACTCCAGAAATGTAAAACATTTAATGATCTAAAAATATGTTATAAAAATGATGTACTAGATATTACTAACAGCAAATGCCTGCCTAACTTATTAAAAGGAAGAAAATCATACTGTCCCACAACAAGTGGATTTCATATACCAGAAATAGAAAGTGTAATTCCTGGATTAGTAATGCTAAATGAGTTCAACGGAACCATACAAGTCAACGAGGAACAGATAAACCTAACTGGAACTTATTTGATTCAATATCGAAACACATCACTAAAAATCGCAGATCAAGAGTACAGCTTCACTGAAACAGTACAATTTAAGCCTCTACCAGCAATTATCAGAGCGCCATCCATAAATTCCTATGAAGAAATCCTTTCCCTGGAAATGATTAAAGACCTCGAGATACGAAATAGAAATAAAATAGCAAACGTCGATCTAAGCAGCAAAATTAATCTTACCTTTAACACCGGTATAATAGTGATACTCATCATACTAATCATATTATTACTAGTAAGATTGCGGAAAAATAAATTAAGACACAACTTGGTCCTTAATTCTAAGGAAAAAGAGATCACGATGCTTGGAACAAATCCCATGCCGACAGGGACGTCAGCACTTGAGAAGGGAGGAGTTAACACCACTAATATTAACAATTCAACAGAAGCAGTTTTTTTAAATTAACCACTTTCGACATTAAACAAATTGCTGACAATGCGTCTGCAATATTAGTTCAACTACCAGCAAAGACATCCGGCATGTGCAACTAAAATTCCTGGAACAAAAACATGCCACCAGAAAGAAGTTAGTACATCAGCTATTTTGGCATTATTAAAATATTGTTTGAATTTAATTTTGAGTCAGTTACAATTGTTATCTTTAAGTGTTTAGTTATAATTTGTTGCCTTTAAGTTTTTAATTTTAATTCTTCAAAATAAAAAATGTGTTAAATAAAAATGTGAAAAAAAAGAAATAAATTAAAACAAAAAAATAAATATTTTTTTTATGTCTTTCAATTAAAAAAGACTTAACTTTTATATATTTTGTATTTGAATTAATTATGAATTATTGCACTGTTTGGATAAACAATTTGAAAATGTATTGTAACGGTCATTTGAATCATTTCTCATAAGTCATTGTGAATTAAATAAGATTATGAATTAAAATGACCACTGTGGTAGAAAGTTATGTGCGCTCTTTAGTACTCTCTAAGACCAGACTGTCAAGCCTGGCTTTGGAGAGTAAGAAACAAGATGGGCGAATTGTAAAAAGAAAAATGTCACTTGGCGTTTAACTTTCAACTAGACAGGTTCACATCATTCTTTTAAATTTTCTTAAAACCTTAAAATTTAATTTAAATCTAAAAATTTAAATTAATTTTGTTAAATTTGAATTTGCCTTATTTATTTATTGCAATCTACCCCCAAATAAATAAATTTTATTGTAAAGAAATTGAGTTAGTATTTCCCTCTCACAAAAGGCAACAATCCCTCCAAGGTAAGAGTAATCTGTCTCAGAACCCAATAACCCAATACTTACCCGTGTCACATCTTTCATTTCGCTACACCTGCAACGACTTTAAACTACTCCATTGAGTATATAAAGATTCGTTGCATTTACAGATTTCTCCTTCTCTTACCCCCTAAGAGAGGAAAATCTGTAAATTATTAATAATTTAGGCTAACCAGGAGTCAAATTTATTCAAACTAGTTTAAAATGTTTTTTTACCAACAGCTGACACAATATCAACTCAGAAATAATTAAAATTTATTGCGGAAAGCTTATACCGCAGGAATGAATAATTACAATTTGCATATCGATCGATATTTATTTCCGTCGAATTTTCCATTCCGTGCGGAACCAATAATTCCACCCACTAATTTTTTTGAATTTATCTTGTCAATTTATCTAATTCAATAGTATATATGGGCTACTTCAAATTTTTTTAACACCTGCTGAAACCGACATACTATGGCTCTTATTTCGTTAAGTTTTATGAATTGAAAAAAAAAACGTTGTACATGGTTTGGATGACTATACTTGAAGGATATGACGTGCAAAGTTTTACGTTGAAAAGTCCTCACCTTAAGAATTGGTGGTCATCTAGAATTCGAAAAATTAAAAAACGACTTGAAACTTGCAAGAGTTTTTTCATTCATTCGGTTTTCTTTGTAATAGTTTTAAGGTTTCAGATCCAAACCCATACAAAATATAGTCACTAGACTTGGAGGATATATCCACTAAAAAAAAATTTGGATATCGCTGCTGGGTGAAAAGTTGCATGGTGTTTTAAAGTGAAACCAAAATTTTCCGAATTTTGAAATTTTTGAAGATTTTACATAGAGTTTTTGCGCCGTTTAATAAAAATGAGTTTTAAGCGCAGAATTAAAAAAACTGAGTAATTTTATAAAGTTTGAGGTGTATCAAGTTGATGGCAGCGCACCAATAACGTATCACGGACATCACAAACTTAAAAGAAATTAGCGTAAATTTTTTAAAAATTTATCTTTTTTGCGTCTGACAATCTGATTTGATTTTTAAGTTGGCTAGTGTATTGCGTGATGTGAGTAACTTCGTAAAGGGCACCTCCGAGGTGAAAACGCACTTTAAAATTTTTAAACGCAAAAATTTTATGAATTTTTGAAAATGTTTGCAAAAAAACAATTTATTTTTAAGCTTTTTTTATATCAAAACATGTCATGGGAACATGTTTAGGTATCTAAATAGATTCTTCGCGACGGACTAAACTGATAAAGTGCAAAAAAAAAATAATTTTTTTCAACCCTGGCGCGTGCAGCGGCAGTTTTTTCCAAACACATTTCGCTTTGTGACAACTGAAGCGCTGTATCAATTCCGCTCAAACGTACATCGAATAGAAGACTTAACTGAGCTTGATACTAAAATTGAAAACGCACCAAAAAATTTTAAGGATTTAAAATTTTATGGAGGAAACAAAATGTTTCTAACCTCAAAAAGCATCCTTGTATGAAATATTTGATTTGGTTTTAGATTATACATTTTAAAAGTATTTTTCCCAAAATATTGCAAATTATGTCTTATACTAGCCGTAATTTTGTAAAATGTTTAACAATTTTAAATAAATTTTTATATGCATACACGATCAAAAAAAATTTTCTTATATTTTGTTTCCAGTGTATTTTAAAAAGTATTCAAGCTTTTACAAATATTTTAATGTGCTAAGAAAGCCCTTAAGGGGTATTATCCACACGCGTTATCCTTTTTCAATATTAACAAAAATTATATTTTTTTTTTAATTTTTAACTTTAAACCGCAGTAAAATTTGCGCCGTGTAATAAAAATGATTAACGCGAACGGATTTCACATGCTCAAATATCGGTTTATACACTCGCAAATCAACATTGATGTCAGACAAAAAAAAAAAATTAAAAAAAAAATGTCTAGGTGTCGTAAATTTTTGAAGTTGCTCATATAGCAACCTGAGGGAAGTATGGTTTGCGACGATGCCGTATGCTCTAGCCAAAAAGAGGACACCCAGTCTGTCTCCGGATTGGTGGGTGACTTCTTTGATCACTTGGGTGATATGTTTGATGACGACATGCTTCTGAAATCTGGCCAGGAGGACGTCATCACAGTGATCGCCAAAATGGATCATGGTGAAGGTAACACAAATTAACCTCCACTATTCTAAAGCAGCATCCGCTGCATTGCTTCTCCGGGTGGCAGAAAGAGGGGAACAGCCCGTGATGGTCCAAGAACCATGACTTCACAAAGATTGGATTTGCGGACTAAATCTTAAAGGCGTTTTAGCTAAAAACTCGTTAAATATCTTGATTCTTTCTGATTACAGTGATGAAGACACGACAACTGTTGTTCTCGAGACACGGGACGGTAAAGTCTGGATTGTCTCGAGTTATATGGTGCATGATCACGGACAGGACTCACCACCCGGCTGGACGCGGCGCATATCTGGTTGACACGTGACTATGGCCACGGCAGGGTAATCAAATGTTCGATTGTCCCTGATGGACTACAGGGGTTTAATCACCGCATACGATATCGAGCAAAATTGATCGCAATTATTTATTTTGGTATCATGACTCAATATCGAATGAAATTTATTGAATTTGTAATAATAGCATTCGATATCGAGTAAGTCGACATTACATTTCTCGAGTTTTCATTCGATACGTCAGTGTCCATCGGATGCAAAAAAATTCGATAGTTTATTCGATACGATAGTATCGAATGCGGCGATTAGACCCCCCACCCAAGCCCTTTTTGGTGCGGGGTACGCGATATGGCGCATAGCAATGCACTGTCGGTTGTGAACACCTTCCGTTGATCTAGTAGTATTTACTGATGGTTCGTGGATAGGAGAAAGAGTTGGCGGTGGTGCATACATAGAGGAACCGGATATAAGTTTCCGTTCGTCTGCCTACTAATAGCAAGGCTGCCATTGCTTCTCTAGCGGCTTCCTACACGACATCTAGGTTAACTGTAGAATGTCGGATGTCTTTTAATGAGATTGGGAAGCATTCAAGAGTAGCGCTAATATGGATAGCACGGCAATCGGAATGCCCTGAGAACTAGATAGCAGACGATCTGGTCAAACGAGGTGGTCGCATGGATGATACATTCACGGCTCACTGTGAGTCACTTATCAATCGCAAGTCTTATAGAATTGCGCAGTTTTCGTCTCCATATCCAGGGCGCTGTTGTCTGTCTATTTATGCTTAATAGGGACCACATTAGAACCGTGGTACCAGTTGTAACTGGACACTGGCCTTTTGGAACTCATGCTAGGAGAATGGGCCTGGAATTCAATGTCTTCTTTAGAAGTTGTCATGATGAGGAGAAAAAGGAAACTGTGCTTCACTTTCCCTGTCAATGTCCTTGGCTACGGGGCATGAGAAAAAACACCTTGGAGAACCGGTGCTTTTCAGCTTGGAGGATATATCTGCTATATAACTAAGGTCACTTCTTCTCTTCATTAGGAATACAAATTGGTTAAACTCTGCAGTGACGCCATCTGAGTATCTGCTCTATAGGATTTTAATCTAAAAACTAATGTTGCATTACCAACATTTTTGTTCTGCATACACTTTTATCTTTCGAATTACTAGTTTTTCTTGATCGTCAGTAGGATTTAAAATTTAAAGAATCGTTATTGGCGAATTTAAAATAAGACTGGTACTAGTTTAAAGAAAATAAGTTCAAATTTTTACTAAAAATTTGTATGTCGTATACTCTCATGCCTGTTAAAGACAAAGCTTGTAACCTAGCCCATAGATTGACATAGAACGGCTTTTTTGGCTCTCCTAAAACATTTGATTTTAAGATATATGTGGTTGCCCATGAAAATCACATATTTTGCACAGCATTACCGAAAGTTATGTACTCAAACATTTATATACAGTTGTCGTCAACCAACTGTAAAAAAAGGGTCGGCCAAATAACTTTTTTTTTTTTTTTGAAAATGCTATAAAAAAATTACTGAATATTTTCTCAAATTTCTTTTTTTATTTGAAAGTACAATCCTTCCGGTTAATAATGCAAAATAATTTCATTAAAATGGCTGCCTCGGCTGGCCATGCAGTAGCCTACATGATTGTTCCAATTTTTAAGCTTATCTGTGACGGCACCCCACAAATAATAATCCAACGGTGTCAAATCGCAGCTCCGAGGTGGCCAAACGACATCAGCTCTGCGGCTGATAATGCGATCTTCAAAAACAGGGCGCAAAACATCGAGTGTAGTTTCGGCTGTGTGGCACGTAGCGCCGTCCTGTTGAAGCCAAATGTTGCCAATATCCTCCTCTTCAATTTTTGTGAACAAAAATTCGTTCAACATGGCCCGATAATGATCGCCATTGACTGTAACGGCCACCACTTGCTCATTTTCGAAGAAAAATGGCCCAATTATTCCTCTGGACCAAAATCCGCACCAAACAGTGACTCGTTTTGGGTGCAACGGCATTTCAATGTATGGGTGCGGGTTTTCTGTGCCCCAAATGCGACAATTTTGCTTGTTTACATGCCCGCCAAGATCAAAATGAGCTTCATCTGAAAAGGTGAGTTTTTTTTTTTTTGGCAAAATCGGCATCTGCTGTAAGTCGATCGCAGGCCCACTTAGCGAAAACGCATTGAATGGTCAGTTGGCTTCAACTCCTGAACCAATTGGACTTTGTATGGCGTCATACCAAGGTCTTTATGCAAAATTCGTCTCAATGATGTCTCCCAAATGTTCAATTGTTGAGAACGACGGTGAATTGATGTTGATTTTCAAAGTAATGTCGCAATATTTCCCAGCGTTGTTCAAGCGTATACACAACCATATTCGTTCAGCGGAAGGATAAAACTAATTATCTGTCAAATCAGATATGAGCTAAGTGTTACCATACACGAAATAAAATTAGTTGAAAAAAAACTTTAGAATGCGGACTAGGGTGGCCGTTATTATTTTTTTTCGTATTTTCACTGGGCAAACCCCTTAGATTGATTCCAAATTAGAAAAAAATAATATATAAAAAATTTTAGATCGTTTGCATAGTTATTGGGCGTGCCTTGAGCCCACATAGTTTGCTAAAAATGCTATTTTTCCACTATGTGTCGCTTTAAGTGTTGATAACTTCAATAATATTTATTTTAGAGAAAAAACTTATTCACAAATATTCAAGGGCTATATCTTATGAACAATATTGCTCTGTATTAGTTTTCTTTAAAATTAATATTTAATCCAGAAAAAGCCAAATTAAAAAATAACACCGACATATTCACATGTCTACGCATTATTTGCCTTGTGGTTACACTACGTGACAAATTTTCAACAAAGTCGTAACCAAATAAATATGACAGCTAATCTTTATGTAAAACTTTCCCCTGAGTCCGAATATGAAGTCAGAATTGTCAAAAGTAGAACCGTTTTTCAGATATTTCAAAATTACCGTTATTTGTGTTTTTTAAAAAGATGATGTGACTGAAGTGCAATTATCTTCAAAAAATTTAAACGGACTATGTATTTCTTTCTTTTTATTGAGAGGTTATAAAATTTAAAAACAGACATTTTTGCATGTTTGTCTTTTGTCATTGTTTTTTTTTTTTGTGAGTTTTTTTTAGTTACATATGTATGTTTTTTGTTGTATGTTAGGCTGAAATGAAATTAAAATATTAGTTACAGAGAATTTGTAATTGAAACGATACATATTTACCCTTATTAAGTTCCTCCAGCAGTCCCTAAGAGAGAATATGTTACCTGAAAATAAAAAAGAAGTGCGAAAAATTAATTATTTACAAAATACTTACCATGCCGTATTTGCTGTATCAAATGAAATTAATAAATAAAATAGGAACATATGACACTCAATCATACCAACATGTACATAGTGTCGGTAATGCAGATCAGTGGTACACACCGACAAACTAACAGAGTTGGATGTTCATTCATAAATTTATGGTAGAATAGAAACATGAAGCGAAACTTATGTTAAAGGAAGTAGACAAAAATGAGTCAAAAAGTATGTTGCTATTTTTGTTGAGAGCCTGGTAAGACATGGTTAGAAGAGTCCTGTTTCAGCTATGGAAAAGAGCAGGATAGCACCAATTTCGGTATACTAGGATGAAAATAAAATTTAAATTGATGCCCTCATACGGTGATAGGAATGCAGCTGGGTGTTGAGCATGACCGCGGGGATTCAGGGGAAAGGACAAACGGAGTATACATAGTAATTCAAGGCCAAATAACTGGTTAATAGCAGCAATGAGGGGAATTATTAAGGATGTAATGGAAAATTCGTTAGTTCTGGTATACATATAGGAGTAAATAGGTAACGATCGCATATTATGCAAAAGGAAAAAAAAATGAGAAAGGATTAAGCGGGCAAAAATATTGAGAAAGTTTGGTTTATTAGTAAAGATCAGGCAAGCAGTACAGTCCGTGAACGGAAAGGATTGTTTAAAATCGAGAAAATTAAAGTTAATAAAGTGAAATTTTTATAACAAATTTTTAATTTTGGTGAAGTGGAAAAGTTCTGCCAATGATAAGTGCTCAGGGCTTGGGCAAGTGAATATTAAATAGATCTTAAAGAATAAGAGGAAAACGTGAGTTTGAAAAGAAAAATATTTTTTTTAGTGAAACCACTATTAATTTAACGTTTTTGTTAAATATAGCTGGCTATTCGTCCAAGACGGTGGAAGTCTCTGAAGCCTTTGGAATACCAAATAGCCAGGTAAAATTTTTATTTCATCAAGGGGAAAAAATATTTAAAAGTAGGCTACAAAAGCTTAAAAAGAAAAAAAGGAAAAAACAAGAAACCACTGGAAAAATAAAAGTAGTGAGTGGCAGATGTGCTTTAAAAAAAAAAAAGGGAATCAAATATAGAAAGTTCTTTAACTAAATTTTAAATGCTTAAGACCTGATTGAAAATTTAGTGTAAAGGCGTAAAATTAGTCAGTTTAGTTTAATATTTGTTCATGTATATGTTTTTTTGTAGTGATAAGTTTATTTTGTGTATTTTATATAAAATCATTTTAGGTTAAGTAAGATCAAGTTTTTCTTTAAAATTAATTTTTTTTTTAGCAGTAAAAAGAACCCCCCCCCCCCCCCACCCCACCAATATAACCTTATATCTCGAATGTTTAAGTTAATCGGTGGTATTTTCTTTATAACCTGACGGATATAAGTCTGTGCAGAAAAGTATCTTCAGAGAGCTCTTCTAGGGTGCTAGGTAATAGATTCGTAATTGAGAAAATTTGAATTTCTGTTTTTTGTTACTTTTTGAGATATTGGAATATATTTTGGTTGAATATAAAAGACAGGGGAACATTGTGTTAAATGAATAGATTGAAAATAAAGAAAAACTTAAATTAAAAAAGAAAATAATAATATTTTTTGCGGAATTAAAAAAGTAAAATATTTGATAGTAATAAGGATTTTATTTATTGTATTATTATTTATATTTATTGTATTTATCTGTCGTGTTCGTGTAAAATAATAAATTATGTAATGTATTGATTGAAATGATAAAAAAAAACATGGTCTAATAATTTAAAGGCAACGGAAATAGTGGATCGGTAAGTGTAGAGGGAGTCCGGACGGCTTTTGGGTCGTAGAATAAACTAAAAGCGGTTGCTTCTATGACAGGTTGGGAGGGCAAGTCAGGGTGTTCCACCAATCCCTGAAACTCGTTTATTGTGGTGTATTTTGTTGTGTTTTAAGTTTCATATCCGGTTGTATTTTTTTTGTTTCCGTTTTAAATAAATTTTTCTTGTTCGGTTACGCTGTCGTCAGGAAGGGTTGGAACCACCTGAGGAGTGAACATGAGCTAGTTGGACACCTCGGCGACAAACCGTACCGTAACAATAAATTCTATTAAAATATCAATTACACTTTCCATTATTGGCAAAATTGCTTTTAATTGATAAACATATTAGCACAACAGCTGATAAAAAAACAAATTTGGCGCATAAAACGCATGGCATGTAACTTGAATTTAGAAACGCATAAAATGCATAAAAAGTATCATACGCATCCACGCATGGTGTGGATCTTCAGCTTTAAACTTAAATGTGGCGGTTCATGATATACAAAACGTTAACAACTTTGGCATTTCAAGCAATCCGTTGCAGAAAATGGATGCAGTTTTAAATCGCTCAGAAAAAGATTTGTCGGTTAAATAAATGTAACACATGAGACTGATTTGCCGGTTATCGAAAATATAACAAGAGAACCAGTAGATAAAGAAGTCAGTGCAGAGAGCAGTTCTTCAGCCAATGTGAGGTTTATACCTTCAAAAATTAATAAAAAAGAACAAAAAATAGATTTGCTTGAAGAGCAAATAAAAATACAAAATAAATTAGCTTTAGACGTCGCAGGTTCTCTAGAGTCTATAACAGACCAAAACAAGGAGAATTTTAAAATTACGATGAGAATAAAAAACAAACAAAAATCATTGAACAACAGCTGCAGGAACAAAAGAGACACAACGAAGCAATGGAGAAATTGCTATCGAAAAAATTAGTCTCAAAGAACAAATTTTATTGCTTGAAATTGAAAAAATTGACAAGCAGTTACAATAATATTAATTGAATTACATTTATGTGACAAAATTTTTCATGAAAATGTAACGTCGATATACTTACTAACGTATTTAATACACAAAATGTGATATATTTTTAGTTTTTTATTTATACTAGAAACTTAATAAAATGAAACTGAAGTACAAATTAAAAATATTTAAGTATTTGATTTCTTATTTCATTTGCTTCGCTGTTTATGTCATCTTCAATGGAAACGTTTGTTGTATCATCTTCAGATAATGGCATACTAAATTCATCTTCTGTTATATTGTAATGAAGTCTAATGTTGTGAATTGCACAGCAGACATTAATGATTTTCGCAGCCTTTTCTGGATCATAATGAAGCCCCCGTTCATTATTTAAGCATCTAAAAACTGATTTCAGAATTCCAATAGTTCTTTCTACTATAATTCTTTCCTTAGAATGAGTGTGATGGTGACTAATTGTCTTATTTGGTTGGGAATATTTAAATTTTAGTTTCGGTTTTAAAATATACACCTTGGGGAAGGAAAAAATAAAATAATTTTCGATTAGAAATTTACTGGCACATATAGTTGGCTTAGAATTTTTTTATATACATATTTCAATGAAAATTTTCTTCAAATAAAATTTGTCTATAGATCTGTATCGTACATTTACGGAAGTTTAATTTCAAAAATAAGTGTTTCAAAAGGGAGAAATAAAACCAGGGGAAAAATAACAAGGAATCTTAAACAAATTTATTTGTCTAGCTGAAACATTATTGGTGAGCATTAAGTTTTGTTTAAGAAAAGTTTGGGTAGCATTCTAATCCCGGATTGGTGATTTACCGATTTTTTTATTTGTTTAACAGTTCTTAACTTTTGTGGTGGTTCAAGGAAATTAACTGTTATCTCGGGGGGTAAAGAATCTCCAGGATAAAATTTCCAGCTTCCCTAGCCAATTTTAGAACCATTCAAAGAGAAGTATCTTACAATATCTGGTTGCGAATCTATTTAAAGAAAGACCATATTAGTGTCTTAATAATAGGAAATCGCGTTAAAATTCTTATCTAAATAAGGTGACTATCATCATTTGCATTTCTCTTGTGGGTGTTTTTATTCAAAAATAAGTTTTTATATAAGAAAAATTATTCGTTTCTTGCACTGGCCAACTCTAGTGCCCAGATGCAGTAGCAATTTAAACTTCTATCTATAGTTTTTGTAAAAAAAAAGTACCTTAAGTTTCTAATGGTTTTTTTTAACTTTAATTTCTTTTTCAACGATCTTTATCTAATAACGGCTAAATTCATAATTGTTGTTGTTAGTTTTTATTTATTTTAACTCAATTTTTTTTTAACTTACCTTTGATTACATTTTAATTTTTGCTTGTTTTAAAAAAGTTATATGGTCACTGGGAATTATTTCCTTCTGGAGGTTACTTTATATTATATTCAACATTTTTTATTTTTCGAATTTATTCTATGAGCTAAATTTCAGTTATGTATTTTATAAAGCTTTTTTGTAATAGTCATATTCCTTCAATTTTTCAGAAATGACTTTATACACTATCAGACTATTATATTGTATTTTCTTGTTACATTTTACCTTAGCTTTCGTCAGCATTCTTTGTGTCACACTGGATAGTGATACTTTATAAATTGAATGTATTTAACTCAACTATTTTAACAAATAGAAACTGGGAATTATTTCCTTCTGGAGGTTACTTTATATTATATTCAACATTTTTTATTTTTCGAATTTATTCTATGAGCTAAATTTCAGTTATGTATTTTATAAAGCTTTTTTGTAATAGTCATATTCCTTCAATTTTTCAGAAATGACTTTATACACTATCAGACTATTATATTGTATTTTCTTGTTACATTTTACCTTAGCTTTCCGTTGGAAAGCAATGAGGTATATTGCATGAACAGAAAAATTTTACAATTATTAGACACCAGCAGAATGTAATGCATTTTCTGGCCCGCTACGGCCTTCGTCAGCATTCTTTGTGTCACACTGGATAGTGATACTTTATAAATTGAATGTATTTAACTCAACTATTTTAACAAATAGAAACTGGGAATTATTTCCTTCTGGAGGTTACTTTATATTATATTCAACATTTTTTATTTTTCGAATTTATTCTATGAGCTAAATTTCAGTTATGTATTTTATAAAGCTTTTTTGTAATAGTCATATTCCTTAAATTTTTCAGAAATGACTTTATACACTATCAGACTATTATATTGTATTTTCTTGTTACATTTTACCTAAGCTTTCCGTTGGAAAGCAATGAGGTATATTGTATGAACAAAAAAATTTTACAATTATTAGACACCAGCAGAATGTAATGCATTTTCTGGCCCGCTACGGCCTTCGTCAGCATTCTTTGTGTCACACTGGATAGTGATACTTTATAAATTGAATGTATTTAACTCAACTATTTTAACAAATAGAAACTGGGAATTATTTCCTTCTGGAGGTTACTTTATATTATATTCAACATTTTTTATTTTTCGAATTTATTCTATGAGCTAAATTTCAGTTATGTATTTTATAAAGCTTTTTTGTAATAGTCATATTCCTTCAATTTTTCAGAAATGACTTTATACACTATCAGACTATTATATTGTATTTTCTTGTTACATTTTACCTAAGCTTTCCGTTGGAAAGCAATGAGGTATATTGTATGAACAGAAAAATTTTACAATTATTAGACAGCAGCAGAATGTAATGCATTTTCTGGCCCGCTACGGCCTTCGTCAGCATTCTTTGTGTCACACTTCATACAATATACCTCATTGCTTTCCAACGGAAAGCTAAGGTAAAATGTAACAAGAAAATACACTATAATAGTCTGATAGTGTATAAAGTCATTTCTGAAAAATTGAAGGAATATGACTATTACAAAAAAGCTTTATAAAATACATAACTGAAATTTAGCTCATAGAATAAATTCGAAAAATAAAAAATGTTGAATATAATATAAAGTAACCTCCAGAAGGAAATAATTCCCAGTTTCTATTTGTTAAAATAGTTGAGTAAAATACATTCAATTTATAAAGTATCACTATCCAGTGTGACACAAAGAATGCTGACGAAGGCCGTAGCGGGCCAGAAAATGCATTACATTCTGCTGGTGTCTAATAATTGTAAAATTTTTCTGTTCATACAATATACCTCATTGCTTTCCAACGGAAAGCTAAGGTAAAATGTAACAAGAAAATACAATATAATAGTCTGATAGTGTATAAAGTCATTTCTGAAAAATTGAAGGAATATGACTATTACAAAAAAGCTTTATAAAATACATAACTGAAATTTAGCTGATAGAATAAATTCGAAAAATAAAAAATGTTGAATATAATATAAAGTAACCTCCAGAAGGAAATAATTCCCAGTTTCTATTTGTTAAAATAGTTGAGTTAAATACATTCAATTTATAAAGTATCACTATCCAGTGTGACACAAAGAATGCTGACGAAGGCCGTAGCGGGCCAGAAAATGCATTACATTCTGCTGGTGTCTAATAATTGTAAAATTTTTCTGTTCATACAATATACCTCATTGCTTTCCAACGGAAAGCTAAGGTAAAATGTAACAAGAAAATACAATATAATAGTCTGATAGTGTATAAAGTCATTTCTGAAAAATTGAAGGAATATGACTATTACAAAAAAGCTTTATAAAATACATAACTGAAATTTAGCTCATAGAATAAATTCGAAAAATAAAAAATGTTGAATATAATATAAAGTAACCTCCAGAAGGAAATAATTCCCAGATTCTATTTGTTAAAATAGTTGAGTTAAATACATTCAATTTATAAAGTATCACTATCCAGTGTGACACAAAGAATGCTGACGAAGGCCGTAGCGGGCCAGAAAATGCATTACATTCTGCTGGTGTCTAATAATTGTAAAATTTTTTTGTTCATACAATATACCTCATTGCTTTCCAACGGAAAGCTTAGGTAAAATGTAACAAGAAAATACAATATAATAGTCTGATAGTGTATAAAGTCATTTCTGAAAAATTTAAGGAATATGACTATTACAAAAAAGCTTTATAAAATACATAACTGAAATTTAGCTCATAGAATAAATTCGAAAAATAAAAAATGTTGAATATAATATAAAGTAACCTCCAGAAGGAAATAATTCCCAGTTTCTATTTGTTAAAATAGTTGAGTTAAATACATTCAATTTATAAAGTATCACTATCCAGTGTGACACAAAGAATGCTGACGAAGGCCGTAGCGGGCCAGAAAATGCATTACATTCTGCTGGTGTCTAATAATTGTAAAATTTTTCTGTTCATGCAATATACCTCATTGCTTTCCAACGGAAAGCTAAGGTAAAATGTAACAAGAAAATACAATATAATAGTCTGATAGTGTATAAAGTCATTTCTGAAAAATTGAAGGAATATGACTATTACAAAAAAGCTTTATAAAATACATAACTGAAATTTAGCTCATAGAATAAATTCGAAAAATAAAAAATGTTGAATATAATATAAAGTAACCTCCAGAAGGAAATAATTCCCAGTTTCTATTTGTTAAAATAGTTGAGTTAAATACATTCAATTTATAAAGTATCACTATCCAGTGTGACACAAAGAATGCTGACGAAGGCCGTAGCGGGCCAGAAAATGCATTACATTCTGCTGGTGTCTAATAATTGTAAAATTTTTCTGTTCATGCAATATACCTCATTGCTTTCCAACGGAAAGCTAAGGTAAAATGTAACAAGAAAATACAATATAATAGTCTGATAGTGTATAAAGTCATTTCTGAAAAATTGAAGGAATATGACTATTACAAAAAAGCTTTATAAAATACATAACTGAAATTTAGCTCATAGAATAAATTCGAAAAATAAAAAATGTTGAATATAATATAAAGTAACCTCCAGAAGGAAATAATTCCCAGTTTCTATTTGTTAAAATAGTTGAGTTAAATACATTCAATTTATAAAGTATCACTATCCAGTGTGACACAAAGAATGCTGACGAAGGCCGTAGCGGGCCAGAAAATGCATTACATTCTGCTGGTGTCTAATAATTGTAAAATTTTTCTGTTCATACAATATACCTCATTGCTTTCCAACGGAAAGCTAAGGTAAAATGTAACAAGAAAATACAATATAATAGTCTGATAGTGTATAAAGTCATTTCTGAAAAATTGAAGGAATATGACTATCACAAAAAAGCTTTATAAAATACATAACTGAAATTTAGCTCATAGAATAAATTCGAAAAATAAAAAATGTTGAATATAATATAAAGTAACCTCCAGAAGGAAATAATTCCCAGTTTCTATTTGTTAAAATAGTTGAGTTAAATACATTCAATTTATAAAGTATCACTATCCAGTGTGACACAAAGAATGCTGACGAAGGCCGTAGCGGGCCAGAAAATGCATTACATTCTGCTGGTGTCTAATAATTGTAAAATTTTTCTGTTCATACAATATACCTCATTGCTTTCCAACGGAAAGCTAAGGTAAAATGTAACAAGAAAATACAATATAATAGTCTGATAGTGTATAAAGTCATTTCTGAAAAATTGAAGGAATATGACTATTACAAAAAAGCTTTATAAAATACATAACTGAAATTTAGCTCATAGAATAAATTCGAAAAATAAAAAATGTTGAATATAATATAAAGTAACCTCCAGAAGGAAATAATTCCCAGTTTCTATTTGTTAAAATAGTTGAGTTAAATACATTCAATTTATAAAGTATCACTATCCAGTGTGACACAAAGAATGCTGACGAAGGCCGTAGCGGGCCAGAAAATGCATAACATTCTGCTGGTGTCTAATAATTGTAAAATTTTTCTGTTCATACAATATACCTCATTGCTTTCCAACGGAAAGCTAAGGTAAAATGTAACAAGAAAATACAATATAATAGTCTGATAGTGTATAAAGTCATTTCTGAAAAATTGAAGGAATATGACTATTACAAAAAAGCTTTATAAAATACATAACTGAAATTTAGCTCATAGAATAAATTCGAAAAATAAAAAATGTTGAATATAATATAAAGTAACCTCCAGAAGGAAATAATTCCCAGTTTCTATTTGTTAAAATAGTTGAGTTAAATACATTCAATTTATAAAGTATCACTATCCAGTGTGACACAAAGAATGCTGACGAAGGCCGTAGCGGGCCAGAAAATGCATTACATTCTGCTGGTGTCTAATAATTGTAAAATTTTTCTGTTCATACAATATACCTCATTGCTTTCCAACGGAAAGCTAAGGTAAAATGTAACAAGAAAATACAATATAATAGTCTGATAGTGTATAAAGTCATTTCTGAAAAATTGAAGGAATATGACTATTACAAAAAAGCTTTATAAAATACATAACTGAAATTTAGCTCATAGAATAAATTCGAAAAATAAAAAATGTTGAATATAATATAAAGTAACCTCCAGAAGGAAATAATTCCCAGTTTCTATTTGTTAAAATAGTTGAGTTAAATACATTCAATTTATAAAGTATCACTATCCAGTGTGACACAAAGAATGCTGACGAAGGCCGTAGCGGGCCAGAAAATGCATTACATTCTGCTGGTGTCTAATAATTGTAAAATTTTTCTGTTCATACAATATACCTCATTGCTTTCCAACGGAAAGCTAAGGTAAAATGTAACAAGAAAATACAATATAATAGTCTGATAGTGTATAAAGTCATTTCTGAAAAATTGAAGGAATATGACTATTACAAAAAAGCTTTATAAAATACATAACTGAAATTTAGCTCATAGAATAAATTCGAAAAATAAAAAATGTTGAATATAATATAAAGTAACCTCCAGAAGGAAATAATTCCCAGTTTCTATTTGTTAAAATAGTTGAGTTAAATACATTCAATTTATAAAGTATCACTATCCAGTGTGACACAAAGAATGCTGACGAAGGCCGTAGCGGGCCAGAAAATGCATTACATTCTGCTGGTGGTGTTTCCAACGGAAAGCTAAGGTAAAATGTAACAAGAAAATACAATATAATAGTCTGATAGTGTATAAAGTCATTTCTGAAAAATTGAAGGAATATGACTATTACAAAAAAGCTTTATAAAATACATAACTGAAATTTAGCTCATAGAATAAATTCGAAAAATAAAAAATATTGGGTAATATGGTCACCTAATTTAATTTTAAATTTTCCTATTAATTAAAACGAATTAAAAATTTGTACACGTTACCAAAATACTAATACAAAAAATGAACATATTTTTAAAATTCAAGACACATTCATAAGTTGAAGGGGGTTTTGTTATCACGGAAATGCAAACTTTCTAGAGTAACAGAATCCTTACGAACATTAACCATACTCTCGTTACCATTTTTAATTTTTTTTATTAAATTAAATAATAACAATACGCAACCGACAACTGTCAACTGGCGCCTGCTGACATCGTTGGAAAAGCATGTAAGTCTTTATGTTTTTATTTTTGTTGATCCGCAATATTTATACTTACTCTTACTTACTCTCTTACACTCAAATTAGTTAACTGCTTTTTTAATAAACGTAAAATGAATATTTTGTAATTTAGTAATCAATTCTATACCACAGTTTTGTAATTTTTTTTTTAATTTTATTCTGGCAACTAAGGTTCCCAGATTATACGCAAGTTTTTGCTATTATTTTTATTTTTCCAAATGTTGACTTTAAGTTATTAATGTTATCTCCACGAACTTCTAATGCATCTCCATACCTTAAATCAATTTTTGTTTTTATTCACTGTTAATTTAAACTGTAATTTACCTTAAAATTAAACCTGATTTTTTTATATACGTTGTTTTAATGGTGACCACTTATTTTTTTTTATGTCATTAAATATTCTTTTCATATATTACCTAAACTTTTAAATATATATTAATAATTATAAATAAATAATGATTTGGATTGCTATGAAATTTTAAGTTTTTATTCAATATTGTGAAAGGTGAAGTCACAGACAGATATGGTATAGTTTTATTCTATAATTATTTTTTATGTTGGGCTGACAACCAAAATTCTGGAATCTGTCAGCATGGTGGGTGGGCATGGAAATAGTGTAGCGATTACCACCATCAGTTACACTTCAATCATCAACCAATTTCTTTTCTTCTATTTTTCTTCTATCAATTCAATGTTGGTCAATGTATAATTTTTTGTTTATGCTGCAATGCTACCTAAAGTAAAGTCTGTTGTAACCGGTTTTAAAATTTTTCAATTTGAATACATGTTATTTGGGTACTTAACACACACATGAGCAGTATTAAATCTTGTTTTCCTGGAGGACGTAACTGGCTCTCTAAAGGGTGTTAATAGCCACGGTTGCAAAGGATATCCCTTATCTCCTGAAAATGTTTTAAAATATATTTGCATTACTTGATTGCTGATAGTATTTAAATTTACCTACCCAAAATTAGGCAATTTCTTCTATTGCTATGCTTTGATTGCAGAAAATGTTTGGCAGGGTTCATTTCCCATATGTGTGAATCGTGACAACTTCCAGGGTGAAGACACATATCTTATTTTTTGCCCGTCATCGCATATCTGTCGTATTTAAAATATAAGAAACATTTTTTACAAAAACTACTTAAGGTTTACCTACAATCATAATGTTTATACTGTAGTATCCTTTATGATTAAAAAAAGATGTTTATCGCTATTAGGAGCAACAATTTTAAGGTGAGTACCATCCACAGCCATTATTACATTTGGAATACCACATTTTTCGTAAAAAGCCATTTTCGCCTCTCTTTCCTCATCAGCATTCATGGTAATAGATATCCATTTGCTGCACAACACATTCTCTAAATTATTAAGTACTTCAGCCAGTACTTTGCAAAACGTTGATTGGGCTATGTTAACATTAAAGTCCTTACCAACACTATGCTGGTAACTTCCTTCTGCAAAAAAACTCAAACAAGCAGAAAGTTTATCTTTGGCAGAAAGAGCTCCATGAAGACTGCTTCCTGAACTTGCATTCTCTAGCTCAGACAAAATATATTTAAAAGCTGCCTATTTACCCGAAAATTCTTTTGAAAGCTGTGACAAATAAACAAAATATTTATTGCCTAAAAATGTCTTGCAATTCTTATTCCAACTTACTCCCTATCATTCATGTGTAACACATCTTCAGATTTATATCTTAAAACTCTTCTTTCTACTCGAAGGCCTAAGCAATCATCGTCACTGCTACTTTCAAAAAATGCTATGGTATCCATATAACATTTACACTTATATTAGTCGCGTTTGTATATTTTACGGAAATTAATTTATTTAAAAAAATTATTACTCACAAAAATTTCAACAACTTGTACAATCTACATTGTACACTCATGGGAAAATATTGTTTTTTTGTATTTTTTATATTTGAATTCATTATTGGAATATTGTATTTATATATTTTGTATTTGAATTAATTATGAATTATTGCACTGTTTGGATAAACAATTTGAAATTGTATTGTAACGGTCATTTGAATCATTTCTCATAAGTCATTGTGAATTAAATAAGATTATGAATTGAAATGATTGAAATGACTACTGTGGTAGAAAGTTATGTGCGCTCTTTAGTACTCTCCAAGACCAGACTGTCAAGCCTGGCTTTGGAGAGTAAGAAACAAGATGGGCGAATTGTAAAAAGAAAAATGTCACTTGGCGTTTAACTTTCAACTAGACAGGTTCACATCATTCTTTTAAATTTTCTTAAAACCTTAAAATTTAATTTAAATCTAAAAATTGAAATTAATTTTGTTAAATTTGAATTTGCCTTATTTATTTATTGCAATCTACCCCCAAATAAATAAATTTTATTGTAAAGAAATTGAGTTAGTATTTCCCTCTCACAAAAGGCAACAATCCCTCCAAGGTAAGAGTAATCTGTCTCAGAACCCAATACTTACCCGTGTCACATCTTTCATTTCGCTACACCTGCAACGACTTTAAACTACTCCATTGAGTATATAAAGATTCGTTGCATTTACAGATTTCTCCTTCTCTTACCCCCTAAGAGAGGAAAATCTGTAAATTATTAATAATTTAGGCTAACCAGGAGTCAAATTTATTCAAACTAGTTTAAAATGTTTTTTTACCAACAGCTGACACAATATCAACTCAGAAATAATTAAAATTTATTGCGGAAAGCTTATACCGCAGGAATGAATAATTACAATTTGCATATCGATCGATATTTATTTCCGTCGAATTTTTCATTCCGTGCGGAACCAATAATTCCACCCACTAATTTTTTTGAATTTATCTTGTCAATTTATCTAATTCAATAGTATATATAGCAACCTGAGGGAAGTATGGCTTGCGACGATGCCGTAGGCTCTAGCCAAAAAGAGGACACCCAGTCTGTCTCCGGATTAGTGGGTGACTTCTTTGATCACTTAGGTGATATGTTTGATGACGACATGCTTCTGAAATCTGACCAGGAGGACGTCATCACAGTGATCGCCAAAATGGATCATGGTGAAGGTAACACAAATTAACCTCCACTATTCTAAAGCAGCATCCGCTGCATTGCTTCTCCGGGTGGCAGAAAGAGGGGAACAGCCCGTGATGGTCCAAGAACCATGACTTCACAAAGATTGGATTTGCGGACTAAATCTTAAAGGCGTTTTAGCTAAAAACTCGTTAAATATCTTGATTCTTTCTGATTACAGTGATGAAGACACGTCAACTGTTGTTCTCGAGACACGGGACGGTAAAGTCTGGATTGTCTCGGGTTATATGGTGCATGATCACTCACCACCCGGCTGGACGCGGCGCACATCTGGTTGACACGTGACTATGGACTACAGGGGTTTAATCACCGCATACGATATCGAGCAAAATTGATCGCAATTATTTATTTTCAATATCGAATGAAATTTATTGAATTTGAAATAATAGCATTCGATATCGAGTAAGTCGACATTACATTTCTCGAGTTTTCATTCGATACGTCAGTGTCTATCGGATGCAAAAAAATTCGATAGTTTATTCGATACGATAGTATCGAATGCGGCGATTAGACCCCCCCACCCAAGCCCTTTTTGGTGCGGGGTACGCGATATGGCGCATAGCAATGCACTGTCGGTTGTGAACACCTTCCGTTGATCTAGTAGTATTTACTGATGGTTCGTGGATAGGAGAAAGAGTTGGCGGTGGTGCATACATAGAGGAACCGGATATAAGTTTCCGTTCGTCTGCCATACTAATAGCAAGGCTGCCATTGCTTCTCTAGCGGCTTCATACACGACATCTAGGTTAACTGTAGAATGTCGGATGTCTTTTAATGAGATTGGGAAGCATTCAAGAGTAGCGCTAATATGGATAGCACGGCAATCGGAATGCCCTGAGAACTAGATAGCAGACGATCTGGTCAAACGAGGTGGTCGCATGGATGATACATTCACGGCTCACTGTGAGTCACTTATCAATCGCAAGTCTTATAGAATTTCGCAGTTTTCGTCTCCATATCCAGGGCGCTGTTGTCTGTCTATTTATGCTTAATAGGGACCACATTGGAACCGTGGTACCAGTTGTAACTGAACACTGGCCTTTTGGAACTCATGCTAGGAGAATGGATATATCTGCTATATAACTAAGGTCACTTCTTCTCTTCATTAGGAATACAAATTGGTTAAACTCTGCAGTGACGCCATCTGAGTATCTGCTCTATAGGATGGGTATCACAAAGCGATTACTGATGGCTCCAAGTGAGCTGTCTCTCGCTGGCTGTCCATGGAAACTAATTAGTTTTTAGATTATAATCTAACCTTGGGTGGTTGCATTACCAACATTTTTGTTCATTGAGACCCAGCTGCGTTGACATAAGAATTTTATCTGCATACACTTTTATCTTTCGAATTACTAGTTTTTCTTGGTCGTCGGTAGGATTTAAAATTTAAAGAATCGTTATTGGCGAATTTAAAACAAGACTGGTACTAGTTTAAAGAAAATAAGTTCAAATTTTTACTAAAAATTTGTATGTCGTATACTCTCATGCCTGTTAAAGACAAAGCTTGTAACCTAGCCCATAGATTGACATAGAACGGCTTTTTTGGCTCTCCTAAAACATTTGATTTTAAGATATATGTGGTTGCCCATGAAAATCACATATTTTGCACAGCATTACCGAAAGTTATGTACTCAAACATTTATATACAGTTGTCGTCAACCAACTGTAAAAAAGGGTCGGCCAAATAACTTTTTTTTTTTTTTTTGAAAATGCTATAAAAAAATTACTGAATATTTTCTCAAATTTCTTTTTTTATTTGAAAGTACAATCCTTCCGGTTAATAATGCAAAATAATTTCATTAAAATGGCTGCCTCGGCTGGCCATGCAGTAGCCTACATGATTGTTCCAATTTTTAAGCACATTATCGATTGTGTGGAGCTGTATTTCACCAATGGCTTCACGAATATTGTCCTTTAAAGCGTCAATTGTCTCTGGCTTGTCGGCTTAACACTTATCGGTGTCAAATCGCAGCTCCGAGGTGGCCAAACGACATCAGCTCTGCGGCTGATAATGCGATATTCAAAAACAGGGCGCAAAACATCGAGTGTAGTTTCGGCTGTGTGGCACGTAGCGCCGTCCTGTTGAAGCCAAATGTTGCCAATATCCTCCTCTTCAATTTTTGTGAACAAAAATTCGTTCAACATGGCCCGATAATGATCGCCATTGACTGTAACGGCCACCACTTGCTCATTTTCGAAGAAAAATGGCCCAATTATTCCTCTGGACCAAAATCCGCACCAAACAGTGACTCGTTTTGGGTGCAACGGCATTTCAATGTATGGGTGCGGGTTTTCTGTGCCCCAAATGCGACAATTTTGCTTGTTTACATGCCCGCCAAGATCAAAATGAGCTTCATCTGAAAAGGTGAGTTTTTTTTTTTTTGGCAAAATCGGCATCTGCTGTAAGTCGATCGCAGGCCCACTTAGCGAAAACGCATTGAATGGTCAGTTGGCTTCAACTCCTGAACCAATTGGACTTTGTATGGCGTCATACCAAGGTCTTTATGCAAAATTCGTCTCAATGATGTCTCCCAAATGTTCAATTGTTGAGAACGACGGTGAATTGATGTTGATTTTTAAAGTAATGTCGCAATATTTCCCAGCGTTGTTCAAGCGTATACACAACCATATTCGTTCAGCGGAAGGATAAAACTAATTATCTGTCAAATCAGATATGAGCTAAGTGTTACCATACACGAAATAAAATTAGTTGAAAAAAAACTTTAGAATGCGGACTAGGGTGGCCGTTATTATTTTTTTCGTATTTTCACTGGGCAAACCCCTTAGATTGATTCCAAATTAGAAAAAAATAATATATAAAAAATTTTAGATCGTTTGCATAGTTATTGGGCGTGCCTTGAGCCCACATAGTTTGCTAAAAATGCTATTTTTTCACTATGTGTCGCTCTAATTGTTGATAACTTCAGTAATATTTACTTTAGAGAAAAAACTTATTCACAAATATTCAAGGGCTATATCTTATGAACAATATTGCTCTGTATTAGTTTTCTTTAAAATTAATATTTAATCCAGAAAAAGCCAAATTAAAAAATAACACCGACATATTCACATGTCAACGCATTCTTTGCCTGGTGATTACACTACGTGACAAATTTTCAACAAAGTCGTAACCAAATAAATCTGACAGCTAATCTTTATGTAAAACTTTCCCCTGAAACCGAATATGAAGTCAGAATTGTCAAAAGTAGAACCGTTTTTGAGATATTTCAAAATTACCGTTATTTGTGTTTTTTAAAAAGATGATGTGACTGAAATGCAATTATCTTCAAAAATTTTAAACGGACTTTGTATTTCTTTCTTTTTATTGAGAGGCTATACAATTTCTTAAATAACCATGGGTCGTTTGTGAAGATGAGTCATTAAATGGCAGAGTTATAGTGGACAAAACTTCAAACTTCATTATAAATTTTATGATTTTGTTCAATTTTGCTCTTTTCACGTTATTTTTTTAAACCAAAAAATAACATTTTTTTAAGTTTTATCACTTACGATATTAGCCTATTTCAATTGAAACATTTTGTGCCCGATAGGATCGGTGCAAAAATTACAAAGTTACAGAAGATTAATTGAATTAACCCACTTTTCGGTTTGTATCAAACCAAAGAAAAATACAACAAATAAATATACAAAGCAAAATTTTTAGTAAAAATAAATATTAAAAATAACTTAAAACTGTTGAATTTCTATGTGGGTAAATTTACAAAATCTTCTTTAGCTTTGTCATTTTTGTACCAATCTATGTCTTGTTGTGCGCAAAATGTTCATATTAAAATAATCTAATGTCGCATGCAATAAAACATTAGGATTTTTAAATCATTAGTTTAAAAAGTATAACTTGAAAAGAGCAAAACTGAACAAAATCATAACAATGTCAATGAAGTTTGAACTTTTGTCCCCTGTAACTCTGTCATTTCTTGAACAATCTTACCAGTGATGTTATACGTAGGGAAAAATCTCCTTTCGTAGGGATTTTCATCTAAAAAAAAATAGCCGTAGGGAAAAAAGGACAGATTTTTTGAAATCATTAAAATGTAGGGACTTTTCAGTAATGTTGGAAAACTATACGTTTGGTAGCTTTTTTCGATTTGTGATAGCATACTAATAAATTTGTTAATACGGCAGCAATAAAAATTGTTAAATTTATTTGTCATCGCTTGCCGTCATTTCATCTTTGATTTTAACCTACTTTTGTAATAAGCTCTTTTAGAAGAATGGAGATCTGTTGAATCTTATTTTATAGAGCAAGAAATAGATAATACATATGTAAAAGATGGGAATCAAAAAGTTTTGGAGTAAAGTCGAAATAGTAAAGTGAGTGTGAGAAAATGGTACCCTAGCGATGAATCACCTCAAAGAATAACTTGTGATACAATTTTCTGATCTCTTTTTGAGCACTTTAATGGTAGTTTGATAATTATTAGTGAGTATTTATCATCTAATTTTTCAATCGTTAATTAAAAAGTTTTTGATTATAGGGATCTTGGAAATAAAAGAAGAAAACATTCGTAATTTAATTTATTTTCATTAATTGACAATAATTCTTGGGCTCCTAGTTTCGCCAATCTTTTTATTTCTTCGTCAATGAATTATACATGAATCCTTTTTCAGCCTCTCAACTGATAAATCAACAAAAATTATCTGAGAAGACTTATTCAGGTGATTTTTATAAAAAATTATCATCCAAATGCTTTCTGGGAACAACTTTAAATAAAATGTATATGCATTAATACAAATGGATTTATTTTATTGATATATTCACCCTTATCGTGGTTGGCGTATTTAAAATACGCCTGCGACTGTTTTGTAATAGAATAAAGAGAAGGTGAACTTATTTTCTTTAATCTATTACCAAACAGTGGTAGGCGTATTTTAAATACGCCAACCACGATAAGGGTGATTGTCATTTGAAAGTTGTAGGGATTTTTGTAGAGAAAAATAGGGTTTTTTTCGGATTGCGTAAGAACTTTTCAAAAAAGTGTATAACATCACTGATCTTCACTAGCAATCCATTGTTATTTAGTAATTTTATTACCTCTCAATAAAAAGAAAGAACTACATAGTCCGTTAAAAATTTGTGAAGATAATTGCATTTCAGTCACATCATCTTTTTTAAAAACACAAATAACGGTTATTTTAAAATATCTCAAAAACTGTTCTACTTTTGACAATTCTGACTTCATATTCGGTTTCAGGGGAAAGTTTTACATAAAGATTAGCTGTCAGATTTATTTGGTTACGACTTTGTTGAAAATTTGTCACGTAGTGTAATCACCAGGCAAAGAATGCGTTGACATGTGAATATGTCGGTGTTATTTTTTAATTTGGCTTTTTCTGGACTAAATATTAATTTTAAAGAAAACTAATACAGAGCAATATTGCTCATAAGATATAGCCCTTGAATATTTGTGAATAAGGTTTTTCTCTAAAATAAATATTACTGAAGTTATCAACAATTATAGCGAAACATAGTGAGAAAAATATCATTTTTGGCAAACTATGTGGGCTCAAGGCACGCCCAATAACTATGCAAACGATCTAAAATATTTTATATGTATATTATTTTTTTCTAATTTGGAATCAATCTAAGGGGTTTGCCAAGTGAAAATACGAAAAAAAAATTGTCCATATAACTTGCGGCCACACTAATGCGGACCCGTTATATAATCTAAAAGAAATTATTAGTAATATGATTTCAAGTTCTATTTCGAAAAAAAGAAAATATTATGGCTAATGAATAATACTTTTCGTTTTAGTTTTTTGTAATAAACTTTTATTTACTTAATTATATTTATGAAAGAGACGAAACGCATTAAGTTTATTTATTATTACTAGACTTAGCTGATAATATAATAAAAATAAGTTAGGTTTACATTTTTATATTCATTCTTAACTTATAGATTATAAATAAAAATGCATATTTACAAAACCATAAGCAATGGTTTGATATTTAGCTTAATTCGACTGTACAAAATTCTATTTATAATAATTTAAAGTTAACATATATTTACTATTTCTAAAGAAAGCAATCGAACTTGTTGCAATACCACAATTTTTTATTATGTACTTCGGGTTTTTACACATTTTTTAAAACAAAATATTTTAGTGTCTCAAAACTAGTAACTTTGATAAGTAAAATTAACTATACTTAATTACGACTGACTAACTACACATTCTCGAAAATTCTTTATTTTTTGAACAAAAAACGATTCTAATGCTTCAGCACATTTATAAAAAGATGATTCCTTTGGATTATAATAACGGCAGTTGTCGAATATTTTCGTCATATCACCAATGAATTCCGAGAGTTTAGAATATATATTCTTGTTTAAGTTTTCTTCTATTTGTTTTAAATCTAAAAGTAATAAATAAAATTAAGTTTTGCATAAAATATAGTAATTATTATAAAAAATTAATATTAAATACATTAAAAGGAATTCAAGCAATATTTTTCGAAAAAAACAATTTTTTTGTTCTATTTACAAAAGTTTTAGGATTCCTTTTAACGGTTTATTATTATCATTGTCTGAAAAAAAATTAATTTGGAATTATAATAGCAAATATCATAGAATAAGGTCCATGTTTATTTTTTAACGTAATTAAAAACAAATTTTGGAATCGCAAATAACAGTTATTTCCAAATTTTAAAACAAAAAAAGCATATAAAACAGAATGTCGGAAAATTTATAGAAGTTCACTGAATATAATAATCCTTAAGACTAGTTTAACGGTAATACCAGTGTTGCCACTTTGTGGGCAATTACCCGAATTTGGTATACATAATTTTTTCTGTCGTGGGTAGAGCGTGGGTAATTTCTCTTAGGTGTAATTTAAAATTCCTACTTCAGATACCCAAACAAAACCAGATTCGATTTTGGTAAATATGCACACTTTTCTAAACCAAAATCTCTGTGTCTTTTAAAGAAAAGTCTTCAATCATTTAATATATATTTTCAAAAGTTCAATAATGAATGTCGCAAGATTGACTCTTAGATTTGGATAAGGATGACTATCATAGTTATTTAGATCTTATTCTATTGCAAAAAGTTATTCAAACTAAAAATTAATTTTATTTTTATTTGGCAGCTTTCAAATGCTTAAGTTCAAAGAATATTTAACGCCCTTAACAGTTGTAAAACTGAATTACGAAAGGGACAGTTGTATAAAACCCTGCAGACATATTTTTTACTGAATAAGGTAGAAACGGTTTTTTTTAACCATGAAATTTAAAATGGTAGACAACAAAAAATTAATTTTAATCGTAGATTAATGCACGGCATAACCAATTGAAACTAATTTCAAACAAATATGCATCGCGCCTGTCCTTGACGAAATGCATTGCAGACGTCCAATTCTGCTCCTCTTTTTCGAGCATTGCTGGCTGCATGTCACGAATAAAATGAACAATGTTGACCTCCAGTACGTTAATTGTTGCTGGCTTATCAGCACAAACCAGTGACTTCACAGTCCTACAGAAAACAATCAAGAGGTGTCAAATCGCACGGCCTTGAAGTCTAATTGAAAGTTTATTTTCTCTAGAACAACCCATCGCCTTCATTTGTGAAATAATAAGTTGCGCCATTTAAATCATGAAGCCGCCTAAAGTTGCGGAAATCGATGTGAGATTTTCAACGTCAATTCGGATAATTTGGGGGCGTTTTTCAAGCATGAATCTACTCAAGATGATGTGCCTGAGCAGAAAGTGAGAGCAGTATGACAGTTCAATTGACAGCTAACCTTTCGAAAGCTCTATCGCGTTTAAAAAAACAACCATTATAACGGAATGAGCATTCCATAGATATATGCAATCAAATGTGCAAGTTAAACTCATTATTTTAGGAATTTTTTGTTTTATTTATTTATGTTTTTGACTAATATTGATATTTTTCCAATGAGTTTGTTGTGTTTTTGCTTCTTTGTAAATGTATTTTTATTAAATAAAACTTCAATTTTAAATCAGGTGTAATTTCATTTAAATCGGGTAATTTTGCTTCATCTCAAGTGTAATATTGAATTTTACTGGTGGTAACACTGGGTAATACAAATATGTTGCAAAATCAAAAAATTAGGTCGTAATTAGAAAAAGTTCAATTCAAACTCGTTCTTTCCTGTCTTTTACGGTAGAACATTGCAATAACCACATTAACGAGTGTTAAGAAATGTGCATTACATTTTAACTAATTGAGATCCCATAATAAAACTTTTTGAATTTAATAAGGACACTTTAGGCAAGTGAAGGTTAAAAAAAAAATTAGGACTAAGTTGGAAAAATTTTGATTTAAATTGGTCATTTCCGGTTTTGCAAATTAATTTTTTTTTTATTTTAAGAATCACTTTTTTTTTGTTTGGTTAGTTTTAGGTTCGAAAAAAATAATTTAAAAAAACATTTAATTGATAACGCAACACTTTACCACCCCGACACTCGACAAATAAACATCTAGAAAAAATTATTTCTTACACATATTTATATCTACTAGAACTATATGTAGTTGTGCCAAATATAAAGCAATTCCAACAAAATGTTTTTATTACAAATAATGCCCCAAATATATTTTAGTTGATTTTCTTTATGCGATTTAGTTTTGATTTTTTAATTAAAATTTGAATTTATACGGGTTTTCAGAATATTGGAACGAACTATTAGTTTTTATATGAAGCTAGAGTATCGTGTTATGCGAATTCAATATATGCGATTTGTTTGGAACGCATCTATCGCATAAAACGTGAACGTGAATGTAATGCTTTTTTACTAAAAAAAAAAATAATAGAAAAAATAACTATTAAAACTTAAAATTTTTACTGTCTTGATTAGAGGCGATTTATCCCAACTTCGTCTGGTAACCCCATATACATATAAACAGAAGCCATCTTTTTACATAGCGTTACCAACACTCTCGATTTATACGGGGCGGGGCGTAAAGTGCAATGCCTTATGACATTTAAGGGTGAATTTTTTAGAATAAAACACGCTGCCTTTTTAAAGAGCAATGCATTTTTAAGAAACGAACACCAAATTGCATTTTTTGAAATAAAATGTGACATTTTTTGTAGAAAAGAAAACACCATAAGATCCAAACCCATACTGAAATGAACTTTCGTATCATCCCAAAACACCTCGATGCAGCAAAAAAAGTTACTATACATACTTATTAACTAAGAAGTGTTGAGGGTTTTGACTATCGTCATAAAAGGTACAGTTTGAGGGGTATGAGTCGAGATCTGAGTTTGAACAGGAACAACGTTCCTCAACCAATGCACCGTATCGAGATAGCATTCTATTCTTCGCTACTACAATAAAAAAATTCGGTTGATCCTATTTACAAGTTAAGATACCTCCTAAGTAGGACAGACATTAATGTTGTTCAGGAATCTCCACTAATGTCTTCTGCAGACATATCAGGCTCAATTGAAAATCTAATTCAAGGCGAATTGACTAGAAGGTGAGGTCAACTCCACAACAACATTGCTTCTGTGGTCGGGTTGTCAAAAAATTGCTAGTAAAAAAAATTGGTTTGTTTACATAAAAAACTAGTTTGTATACAAACTTTGACAAGTCGACCACCGAAAAAAACACCATATGTTGACTTGACCCCACCTTCTAGTCAATTCGCCTTGATCTAATTCATTTTATGAATAACTTCTTGGCCACCATGCAGAACATGTTTCAGGAATTGATGCGAAACCAAAACATGCAAGTTCTACTAAGCAAAAAATTAACCAGTTAAAAATATGTTTTTAGAACGCAAACGGCTTATCCCAACATAATCACGAATTAGCACATTTTCTTCAAACACCCGAAATCGACGTGCTTCTCGTCTCTGAAACCCACTCTACTCCAGAAAACTGCTTAAGGGTAAATGGATACCTCACATATTATACAAAACATCCGAGCGAACGGGCTCGTTATGGCATAGCCATAATTGTGCACAAGCACGTCAGACACTTTTCAATGCCTGAGTTCAAGGAAGATTGTATCCAGGCTACTTCTATAAATGTTACAAATTCCAAAATTACGTCATTATCCGATACGTTATACACGATCAATTCTCAACTTCTTTCCCACATTGGGACAGAAATTCATTGCGTATTGCGGCTCCAGGCTCACAAGTCATTGATGTAACCAGCTTTATAACACCGTCACTGCAAATAATCTTGATGTCGTATCGAGTGGAGAACCAACCTGGCCCACCGACTTTAACAAGCTTCTACCATATCGACTTTGCCGTAACCAAAAATATCAAGCGCGATCAATTACTAATTAGGTCCTCATATTATTATTCTAAAAACAAACTTTGATAAAACAGCTGTAAACTTTATTTCCTATCCAAACAGAAACAAAAATTCGGAGCAAAAATCTCAGAGCATTCCCCTAAAAAATGTATCTGACATCGACTAACCGGCGCACAGTGGAAAATCGTAGAGTAAGACCAGCCCATAATTCATTTTTAAAAAGGTTCGAATTACACCAACATTTTTTTTTATCGAAAAGCTAAGATGTCGAACTTAATAATTTGGGGAAAATATTTGATGTTTGGTCAATAGCAATACTCGGAAATAAAGACCGTATTCACATTTTCGCGATCAGCCACTAACGAAAATTTTTTCAACAGACTTCTTTACACCTCTGATCCATATGTAACAAGTATAAGAAAACCATCCGCCAAACTTACAAAAGATTTGAATGAAGATACGCTTAAACTGATTAAGTAACCACAAAAATGTCACGGTTAAAGTATTACTTAAATATTTAAAGTTACACTACACCTAACAGAATATGTAAATTTAATTTTATAAAATCAAAACCCAGTTAAAAATGGGAAAAGTGCAAATCAATAAAGTTATATTAAGTTAGCTGTGGGTTAAAGTTACATCACATAAATTAAAAACATTACAAATGTAAATAAAAAAAAAAAAAAATTTTTCAAGTTAAAGTTACTATTTTGTACCAAATACATATTCAAGTCATCTCTATATAAAAAAAATAAAATTCTTACCTTTATTGTGAAATAAGTTCTGGTTTAATTTGGATCATATTTTACAGAATAATAGCAAATACATTTAAGATTATTCGTGCAAAATTTCAGAACTCTATCTCTAAGAACAAAAAAGTTACAGATTTTTGATCCGATAAGGACTAAAATTTTCCACTGTGCGGCGGCTTCTCTGGCTAGCGAAGCAGAAAGCAACAGAAACTGGATATAAATTTGTATGGGTCAGAGATGGGCACATATACGCCAAAAAGAATGAAAACGCAACAATCTTTAAAATCTTAAATATTGGAGATATTGAACTTATGAATAACTAAATGATAAAAAAAAATAAATAAAAAATTATTATAAAGAATAATTAAAAAATTTTAACAAAAACAATAATTAACATGAATAACGTAACGAATGAAACAATTGAAACATTCAATCTAATAAAGCCAGAACAATAAACAATATAATAGAATATATAAAAATAATTGTTCTTGTTGAAACTAATATAAACGATGAGGAGAATATGTTCTATGCTATAGACGATTTCGATTCGATATTTATAAATAGAATAAACAAAAGCGGAGGCGGAATAGCAATTTATGTAAAAACTGACTTGTCATTTTCAGATACAACTATTGCTACTTCTTCATTTGAATCGCTAAGAATATACATTAAACAACCTGAAAATATTACGATCGTTGCTATATATAGACAGCCATCCCTGAACGTATTAGAGTTTTAAAGAGAACTGGATAACATGTTACAAACAATGAAGAAACAAAAAAACGCTCATATTAGTGGGAGATATCAATATAGACATCTTAAAAGAGACATCGGTAACAAACTCTTATCTTGATATCTGTTCCAATGACAAAGTATTGAGGCAAGCTTACTTCTCATTTGTAGAGTCCCATATATGTACGTCATGGCATCACAGCTTGGGGAAACGCATCATACTGCAGTAAACTTCAGCAAATTCAAAATAAAATAATCAAACTATTAAAACCATCTACTGTCGTCAATATCTCTACACAACCACAACACACAAACAACACGACGTCAAGAAATCAAAATAACAACTATGCTAAAGATCGCAACGTCTTAAACGTCTTCAACATATATCGAACAACACTTGCAATAGAATTCTATAATGACACCAGATTTTTATGCAAAATTGACCACAACCACCAAACACGAAGCAACTTTCAAGGAAAGTTCAAAGTCCAAAAATTCCGTAATGAATATAGCAGAAGCACCCTACCCGTAATGTTACCAACAATCTTCAATATAATACCCAATGATGTTCTTTTTAGAAGCAACAACAAAAGAGCTAGAAACAAAGTCCTAAAAACACATTTCATTAATACGCAATGAAGAAATAAATAAAAACAATAAAAAATAAAATTCATTGAAAATTTAAATAAGTTAGTATTACAAGTATTATAACTTCTTTTGTATATTTGATGTTTACTAAACCCACCTGCAGATAAGCCGGCTTCGCAGGGTTATAAAACACTAATTTTATTCATAATCTTTAATTGATAATTTTAATTTAATTCAGGTACTAAATCAACAGGTTATCTTACAAATAAAATGTGCAATTCTTTTGAACTGAATTTTCTAAAGTATCTATTAGTTCATCCGAAACTAATGCAGCCTCTTCCACCGTTTTAATGAAATGATCTTGTAATACAAATTTATCTTTAAGTTGTGTGACTTAATTTGTTTCGCTTTTTGGTAGTCTCTCTGAATCGGCATTTGCATTGGGTATAGTAAGCAAAATCCTAATCAGTTTCGATCAATTTGGAAATGTGACCATGTCATTGTAGTTTTCCGGGGCTATTCTGGAAATCTAAAACGCAAGAATTTTGGAGTGGGTTTTAATTTTAATACACTTTGAATCAAATTTTTATAATTCTGTTTAATAGAGTAATATAAGTATACTATTCGTCACAAAATTCTTTTATTACAGAAATCTTATGAAAAAACGACGTTTAAAATTCTTGCGTTTTCGATTTCCAGAACACCCCTGTTTCCTTTTTAATATTTTTATCCAAAACTGTTCCAAGCCCATGTTTAAAAAAATATTAATTTCACAATTTCAGAAAAATTAATTGTATGCGATTGTTCTAGACCAATACATGAGATCCTTGAAGCTTAAGTAAAATTGTTAAGACAATAGAAACTGGGGAATAATTCCCAGTTTCTATTTGTTAAAATAGTTGAGTCAAATATATTCAATTTATAAAATATCACTATCCAGTGTGACACAAAGAATGCTGACGAATGCTGTAGCGGACCAGAAAATGCATTACATTCTGCTGGTGTCTAATAATTGTAAATTTTTCTGTACATACAATATACTTCATTGCTATCCAAAGGACAGCTAAGGTAAAATGTAACAAGAAGATACAATATAATAGTCTGGTAGTGTATAAAGTCATTCCTAAAATTTAAAGGAATAGGACTATTACAAAAACGCTTTATAAAATACATTACTAAAATTAAGCTCATAGAATAAATTCGAAAAAATAAAAAATGTGGTCAAGACAATATTTCAAATTAGTACTCATCTTTTTTTTGTCCAAAAACATTTTTGGACTTAAGAATTACATTTCTTTATATATTAAAACATTATTAAAAATACAGTTTTTAGCAGTTATTTCGTATATAATGCAATATGAGAAAAAATACCAACATTATGGCGAATATATGTAAAAAATCACTCCGATTTTTCGTACGCTCCTATTTTAGTATCAAAAAACTCTACATGTAGAGATTTTCCCTACATTTGGCAACACTGCATGTTTGGCTATCGACCGGTTTTCGGAAGTCTCTACACATCGGTGGATTATAGGTTATGCCAGACAACTTTATGCAACAAATTGAGACAGAAACACTACTTTGCAAAAGAAGGCTTTTTAAACAGCCTAGATGCCACAAAAAACTCCAGTAACCAACAATGGACGGCTGTAAGACATATGCAATGCCCTATAACCCACGAATCTCCACTTAGACTGGCAAACAAAACCTGGGCCAAAATCTCAAATGAAAAAATAGCCGCCTTGGAAGGGCTCTACAATGTTTATGTTTACTAATTCAGGAAATGACGCTTGTCAAATTAAGTCGTACAGACCAATCAACTTACTATTCATTTTAGCAAAGCTATTCGAAAAAATTTTGACATGTCGTATTCAGTGCTGCAACGACCAGCAAAATTTTTACAACCAAAATTATTGAAATAGTCACAAATGTGAAAGCATATAACCAAATTCGAAATGCGAGCTAGGCATGGTACAATCGAACAAGTGCATAGATTTGGTACCCAAATTAGATCGGCGTTTGAGAAAAAGGAATATTGATCAGCATTGTTTATAGACATTTCCCAATTATCCGACAAAGTTTGGCATGATGTGCTACTCATAAAAATAACAAGAATGCTTCCTCAAAATACTCACAAACTCCTTGAGAGTTAGATAGCTGACAGAACATTCATGGTAAAATCATAAAATCAATACTAATACCCCAGCATATTAGGACCGCTGCTGTGTATAAATTACACAGCTGACATGCCAACAAGCCCGAGCACACATACTTCTACAGTTTCAGACGACACAGCATTTATTAGTGTTAATCAGAACCCAAAAGTTGCATTTCAGCATACCACATAAATGAACTAGAGGCCTGGCTAAAATGGCAGATTAAGGTTAACCCGGCTAAATGTGCTCACTTAAGTTTTCCGGTAGAAAATCATGTAAAGTACTTGGGAATTTATATAGATAGACGCTTGACATAATCTAGACATATTGAAGCGAAAATAACGGCTATGAAACTTAAAGCAGCTCAACTACATTGGCTCCTCGGTCGAAACTCAATTTTGTCCTTAGACAACAAAGTTCTCTTATACAAGTCTATTATAAAACCAATATGGACATTAGGGTAGTTTTTTTTTGGAGCGTATTTGTTTTCTATTTGTCCATGCTCTCACTCCCCAATTCGGTGGGTATTGATAAAAACGATGCCAAACAAATTTTAGGACAATCGGCGAAGGCTAAGCCTTTCCTCCTCCCGCCAAAGTTTGAAAAAATTTTAAAGTCCGACTTTTATGCCTCATAGGTAGGTAAGGTTATGAAGGGCACACTTCCACCCGGAGACCAATGCGGTCCATTGTGAATCCCTTCAATGAAAAAGGAAGGGAAAGAGAAAAGTGAAGAAAAGATATAAGAGGTGGATAGAATTAAGGAAGTTAGTAGGTACTAGAGGTCTGTTTTGAATAACTCACTTGTTTGCCGTTACTCAAAGTGCACAACATTTATTCAATTATAAAACATTCAAAAAGATAAGAAGAGAGTAAACCATATACAAAAATAAGAATGAATGAATTGAATAAAAAACTTGTTTAGTCCCAATTTCCACAATGCAAGTCTTATTGATAAACTTATCACATTTTCTTCTTTGAATCAGCTTCGGCGCTTTCACGAGTCAAGTCCTATTATTTATCTGTTTTTCCATTTGTATGAATGTAAATATAAATTCAAATTCGTGTTGAATATTTTAACAATTGTTTAATTTAAAATTAAAGTTGTGTAAAATGTACTTTTAATTATAAATTTCTTTTGTTTTGTTAAATAACAAATATTTAAAAAAATTCACACACAAAAAATCACACACGCTACGAAATTAACTTTGTACAACGAAATTAAATATGAAAGATAATTGTCAAAATAGACCTGCTGAAAATTAAGAATGAGAAAACAAAACGCATATGACGAGTACAGCAAGCTGAGTACTCGTTTCTTTCCCCTCGTCACTCTCGCTGATCAATAAGACTTGCATTGTGGAAATTGGGACTTACTGTAAATGAATTTGAGAGTCATTCATAAATAACAAAACATTGGAATGACCCGTTAGAGAGCAAGTTTACAAAATATATTCAAATAATTTTTGAATTATTGAATGTGCATACATTTATTTAAATACCTTGACATAAAATGTATGTAAGCTTGTGGCTTCTTTTATTTATAACAGTTAAGCTTACACATTAGGGCGGGTCGATTTGTATGGATGAAAAAAAATTAAAAATCGTATAGCATAAACGTAATCTACATAAAATTCTACGAAAATTCTCCGAAGAAAACATGGGTCTAAAACAAAATCCTAGTCCGCTCCTCTCGACTTGAAATTTTTTTTACTTGGGTGAAAATTTGTTCAATGTAAAAAAATATAAAGTGCAAAAGAATAACCTTACTAAACCATTTTATTAAAAAAATTCGATTTCTTTTTGGAAAAAGCTATTTTTTCAAAAAAAATTTTTTTTCCAAGGCGGGCAGCCAAATTTTCAAGTCGAGAGGCGCGGATTAGGATTTCGTTTTAGACCCATGGTTTCTTCGGAGAATTTTCTTAGAATTTTATGTAGATTACGTTTTTGCTATACGATTAAAAAAAAAATCGACCCGCCCTATTACACATACATACATAATGTGTAGGTACAGATGTTTCACATTCAAATTATATTTGAATATTTAACTCATTTGACTTGAGTTGACTGAATTGAATGAGTTTTTGTTGGTTTTATCTTTGGCTATTCTGTCATTTGTTTGGTTATTATTGGGTGGTCGACACATTGTAGTTAAAAAACAAATGAGTGTGTTGAAATTACTTTTTATTTATTCTTGCAGACCTCTAGTAGGTACTACTTAGAACTATTACCCTCTCTACAGCCACCTCAACAGAAACAACCGCACTATTTCCTCAGAATAATCGCACAATCTGCAGAAGTCCGGTATGGTGCTGACTTATTTGCCCGTAAAAGCCCTAACCGGACAATGAACCGTAAAGAACCTTATATGTGTCCTAAGACAATCCCTAACCAATCCCAGTAGAACACTGGTTGGTCCTGCGTCCAATCCTCGTCATAGCGCCCTAGACACCCATCAATTCGTTGTATCCCTCCAGGACCGGTTAACGTCATCACGAAATCTTTCCCATATCACCCTATAGTAGTAACATAACTTTTGAAATTTTTTTTTTATATTTTTGGTGTTCATATATCGACTTCTCCATTCTATAACATTCTAAGTCGAAAATGTGAGTATTGAGTTACGAGCTCTCAAAGTTTTCACGCGATATCTCATTAAACATTATAAGATACGCCATTTGTTCTTTCACTGTTTTTAGTAGAATTTGAGTAGAATTTTTATAGTATTTTCTGAATTTACAAATTTTAATCGGATCACAGCTATACATATAATATTTTAGTTTGGACAAAAATTTTAGAAAATTATATTTTCCTACATAGACGAATTTTTAGCTAAAATGTTATAAAAAAAAAACTATTATTTTCTTTTTAAATTAATTTTATTCGTAAAACAAAAAAGAAAACAGACAATTATTTCACTATATAGAAACTTCATTATACAGAAATATTTTTTTTTGTCTTTTATTTAAAATAATGAGGTATTTTTGTTTGAACTACATTTTTCCATTTTTCTTTATCAATAAAAGCTTCAATTACATTAAAACATTTAAATACATTTGTCGGAATGTTGCTCTTCCTCCTTCTTTAACTTTATTAATTACGAAAAACTTTTTTCATGAGAAATAATACTCCGGTGTATCATTTTCGTTCACTGCACTCGGTCAACTGATGTTAAAAGTATTTTTTGGGAATCCCAAAAATATTATCCACCACCTGGATAACTATCTTGCCGCGATGTGGTGGCTTAAATGCTGGCTGTAGTGTATGCCTTGTAACTTGAATCGGTAAATTCTAGCCGGAACAAGTTGGAAGGCATATGCTTTAAGGCCAGCATGACCAAGGGTTATCCACCCATCCATCCCCCTATCCCTTTACCTAAAATCCTTTCTATTCTCCCTTTAGTTCCCATATCCCCCACTTTTAAGGTCAAGGTGGTTGACAGCAGTGCCGAGGGCCTGAATGGCTAGTTAGTGGCTAAAGAAACTGGCCGCGAACAGCTTCCCTCTGACGCCGATGGCAAGGGTCAGTTGTAACACTAGCCTAGTCCGTGCAAGCCGTCACTGCGCGAGACGGTCCTTTCTTATACGGCTTACTCGTGGGACCAAAAATCTGGATAATTTGAAGAAAAACAAAAAGGACGTGACTCTAGGAGTCGATGCAGGGGATGTATCTGGTAACTCGGCAGTTTCGGTGTCAGATCCAGACGCCGATTGGCTGAGTATTCACAGGGATATTCTGCTGCAGGAAGGTCAGTTACAGACAGAACTGACAGAGACGGATAGGAAGGACCCCCCGGTCGGTTCCCCGCCTCGAACAGGGGTCTCGGAAAGACTCGATGATCTTGCTCTGGGATCTGATGATGAGCACGAAATTACAATGATTTCGGCTCATGGTCGGTACCATAGGGCTGGGTCATCGGCTCTGGAGGCCTCACTCGAGAAAGGGAACGGTACAGCGGGTGTCTCCAAACCTATTGTTCGGCAGGATGCGACAGTACAGGTCACATCAGAAAGTCGAACGAGTTATGAAAAAGCCAAGAGTGGTGTAAGAGCCTCCTTAGCCTTTCTAGATAAGATAGCTAAGAAAGACTCCTCACAACACGATGGGCGGGATAGGCACTTGCTGAGGAAGCACCGAAAGAACGTAGCTAGATTCGAACGAATCCACGGATCTGTCGGTGATATCCTAGGCATTCCCTATCCTGCGGGAGGGTTCAAATGTTGTCAGCAAAGACAACGAACCTTCAGCAACCCCTGCTGATGTGTCCTCGAAAAATGGAATGAAAAAACAAAAGGAGGGTAATGATTCAACACCTGGTCCTCTTAACCCTGACAGTACGATCAGTTAAGGGAACTAAGCCTGTTGACGAATTACCCACTACTAGTCGCACGATGAGGACTGGTAAGGTCTTGATAATCTCCAACAGACTCCCCCAAAAGGGAGTCACAAAAGGGGTTACTGAGACAAACCAGTCAACATCTACAGGGAAATCCGGTGATCACCGACAAAACTCTGCTACGGCCCCCAATAGGGGAGTATTTAAGAGAGTTAGGTCTGGTGATAACCAGAAATCCCCAGCGGCTAAGAGGAAGGATCCCCAAAAGGAGATCATTAAGTGGACTGGCTCCAGAGAGGACCAACCCTCCACATCAAAGAAGCTAAGGGATTCGTCGGGTAAGGACGGTATTCTAGCGGCTGTCATTGATCGTATGGATCCCGATGGTAGGATCAGTGTCGAAAAATGGCAGATGCTAGAAGACAAACTACTCGACGAAATCTTTAGCGTTAAGGAAGGCAGGACGAAGTATCGTTCAAAGGGTAAGACTGGGTAAGAGGTGTCAAAACTGTCAGTTGCGGCAACCAAAAAACCTTTGAGTTTTTAAAGGCTGCAATCAGCAGGTGTGGCATCGCTTGTCCTGAAGCCAGATTGGACGTCATACTCGCGTCTGAGTTGCCATTAAGGCCAGTGGTCACGGTATGGATACCTCCACCTATAAAACCGGTGGAGGTCATACTGGGGTTACTGGCCAACCAGAACAACGGGCTCCTTACAGGCCAGTGGAAGATGATAGCTTCACTGGGTTGTAAGGAGAACCAAGGTAGAGACTTCCGGTTCGCAGTAGACCGAGAGTCTCTAAGTAAGCTGAAGTCAATGGAAGGGGTTGCTATTTTCGGGATAGGGTCTGTTAGATTTAGGTTTCCTAAATATGATAGACCCTAAGAGCCTAAAAGTGGTGCAGATAAACTTGCACCACTGTGAAGCGGGCTCAACCGAATTGGCAACCCACCTCATTGACAACAACGTGGACGTGGCCTTAATCCAAGAGCCCTGGATTAATAAAAACCGGGTAGTTGGATTAAAGGTCACGGGGTATACCTTGTTCGTATCCCGCTCGGAGGAGAAGGTACGAACTTGTATATTGGCAAGAACTGAGCACAAATTTATGTTCTCTCATTCTTTCAGTAACGGAGACCTCACAGTTGTGACAGGGGAGTCCAGGGACAGATCAGTCCTGGCACTTGCATCGGCATACTTGCCATATGAAGCTGTCGATCCACCTGGTGAAAAAGTACGAGAGTTGGTGGAGCCCTCAGGCAGGAGCGGCTTAAAACTGGTACTGGGATGTGACGCCAATGCACACCACACCCTATGGGGTAGTGCCGACATCAACAAAAGAGGTGAGTCTATGTTTGATTTTATTATTGCCAGCAATCTTTTGGTCTGTAACAGGGGGAATACGCCGACGTTCAGAACTAGGGATAGGGAGGCAGTGATAGATATAACATTGACGAACTGTAGAGAATTAGTAGAGGACTGGAGGGTGGCTTTGGATTTCTCCTTCTCTTACCATAGTCGTTTGTCCTTTAAGCTAGTGCTTGAGAGGTCGAAAAGGTGTCCGTATAGGAATCCAAGGAGGACGGATTGGGATTCTTTTTCGGGTCTGGTGCAGAGTAACCTCAGAGTAACTCGGGATTGGGGGTCGACTCCGACCGGTGTGGAGCGGCTGGTAGGCATGTTCACGGGGGTCCTAACCAGTAGCTATGAGCGATCCTGTCCGCTGAATTTTCCGGGCAGACGTACACAGCCAAGATGGTGGACAGATGAGTTGAGGACTCTAAGGTCCACTGTCAGAAGGCTGTTCAATAGAGCGAAGTATACGCGTAAGGAAGAGGAATGGAGTAACTTTAGATTGAGTTACAGGAAGTATAAGGGGGATATAAGAAGGGCGAAAAGGGACTCGTGGATTAGGTTTAGCGAGTCAGTTGAGTCTGTCAATGAGATTTCTAGGTTCAGGAGAATTTTATCCAAAGACCCAGTATTCCCTGGATTTATTCAGAGACCCGACAACTCATGGACAGAATCGAGCTCTGAATCCCTCTGTCTGCTTATGGAGACTCACTTTCCGGGGTGTGTGGATCCTGGGTTGGGGGAACGTGATGTGGGTGGAGACCCCTTCCCTGGGTTGGGCTCAGGCGGTGAGGAAAGTGGAACGGTGGGGGATATGATCACCTTGGATCATCATCGCTCCTATTGTTGGTGGAACTGTTTAGGGTATGTGTGCTGAATGGGTACATTCCTAGGGTGGAGAGAGGTCAGGGTAGTTTTTATACCCAAGGCGGGTAAAACCGGTCACGCTAAACCCAAGGACTTTAGACCAATCAGCTTATCGTCTTTTCTTCTGAAGACGCTGGAAAGACTGATTGATTTACATATATCTGACGCCGGCATCATCAGCGGCGCTCAACACGCCTATCTTAAGGGTAGATCAGTTGAGAGTGCGCTTCATGATGTGGTGGGTTATGTGGAGCGAGGATTGCGAAACAAGGAATACACCTTGGCGGCATTCCTGGATATAGAGGGCGCCGTTAACAATTTGAGGATAGAGGCTATTAGGCAGGCACTGGTTGATCTGGGGGTTCCGCTGTTCCTGGTGGAATGGATAACTAGGATGCTTGGTAGTAGGGTTATTCACTCGGACTGGGGAAAGGAACGCGTAAGGAGACTGGTGACTAAGAGGACCCCACAGGGGGGAGTTCTCTCTCCCTTATTGTGGCTCTTGGCCATCAACGTCGTTCTGGGACTTTTTGACAAAATGGGTCGGAAAGTCGTGGCCTACGCGGATGATGTAGTTTTATTGGTGTCGGGCAAGTTTCTGCCGACAATAAGCGAAGTCATGCAAGGGGCGCTGGGCGAACTGTCGGCATGGGTTAGTGGTAAGGGACTGGGAGTTAATCCGGAGAAGACAGAGTTGGTTCTTTTCACTAGGACGTACAAGGTGGAGGATTTTAGGCTACCGGTATGGGAGGATTGGAGCTTAGACTATCTGATAGTGCTAAGTATCTAGGGGTCTTTCTGGACAGCAAGCTGTCTTGGGGAAGGAATGCTCAGGAGACTAAAGAGGGGTCTCAATGCCTACTATGCTTGCAGATCATCAATAGGTAAGAGTTGGGGACTCCGGCCGTCAGTAGTGGGATGGCTGTACACTTCGGTGGTTAGACCCATTCTAACGTATGGATGCTGTGTTTGGTGGGAGTCATTGAGATTGACTAGTCGAAGGAACATTTTGTCTAAGGCACAGAGGTGTGCTTCAATTGGCATGACAGGTGAGGGAGTTAGGATTGATGGGGAATGTCACACAGGCTCACGCACGGATCCTTGGTGAGATTGAGGCTGGGGGCTACTGCCGGGATCGCCCGGTTCTACTGATTACGTGAGCACCAGGGTGGATTTTGGGCGGGTGCCGGAGGTAATAATGCCTACTAGGGAGAGCTGGTCGGGTAGGAGCAGATTATTTGATGGATTTCCTATATTCACTGATGGCTCGAGGATGAGGGGCACGGGTGCGGGGGTCTACATTGAGGATCTGAACATCAGAATGTCATATAGGCTTCCCGACGACTGCAGTGTTTTTCAGGCGGAGGTTCTAGGCCGTTCTGAGGGCCGTAGGACTGATGAGGGACAACATTGATAGGGGCTCGGAGGTCACTATATATGTGGATAGCCAGGCAGCTCTTATGGCTGTGAGAGGCTGTTATGTGAAATCCAGGCTGGTTGATGATTGTAGGAGGGCTCTAGGGGGAGTCTTAGGGGAATATGCGTTGAGGCTATGCTGGGTGCCGGGTCACTCCAACATAATCGGCAATGAGGTGGCTGATGAGTTGGCGAGACAGGGCTCGAAGATGGAGGATCCTGACCGTGTGGAGGCAGTTAGGCCTCCAATTGGCTTCCTCTTTGGTAGGATCACGGAATGGATTCTGGATGCGACCAACCGGGCCTGGGGTGCCGAATGGACTGCCGGGTCTGTGTTAGGACCTTGATAGGGGTTATCACGGGCCACTGTATGATAGGCAGGATGGCGGTGAGAATGGGATCCGACTTATCGGATGTGTGCGGGTTGTGTGAGGACCCGGAGGAGCTGGAGACGGTTGAGCATATTCTGTGCCACTGTCCCAGGCTCCAGAACAGCAGGCTGAAGTGGCTGGGCAGTAGATTCCTGGGCGAGTTAGGCGACGTCTCGGGGTGTGGACTCGAGGGTCTTATAGGATTCGTAATGGGGATGACCTGGCTGCGCGAGAAGAGACGGGGCGCTGTCCGCGCGTAGTGTGAATTTTGGTTTGGTCTTTGCTTTATTTCTCTATCCATTTTCTGATTCTCAGGCTGTCATTTTCTATTTCATCTACCTTTTCTTTTTCACCTTGTCTATCCTAATTAAGGCGTCGCAATGGACCATATTGGTCTCTGGGTGAAGGAAACTTCACACCAACCTTTCTACCTACCTACCTTCCTTTATAAATAACATTGCTAACAAGCGTTAAATAAAGCTGTTAAAAATAGTTCACTATATGAAGACAAAAACACACGTAAAATTTATTTTTGTTTCCAAAATTTTGTTCATTGTAAAGAAAAATTCACTGTATGGAAATTCATTATAAGGAGATCAAAATACATTGAAATTGGAACGAAAAAGCTATGTTCTTAATTTTAGCTCATAATAAGGAAAACTTCATTCTATAGAAGTTCACTATAAGGAAGTTCGACTGTATAATAATTCAGTTCAAACAAAAAGTAGTTATAACATAAATGCAAGGTTACTTAAAAATAATTATAAGAAAAAAGATAACAGAAACAGTATTAATTCAGTATAACATTAATAAATAAGTAGAAACTATATTGTATTATTTAGTCGTCATTATCTGACACGACTACATATTATTTTCCATTAAAACCATTGTTGTCTGTAGAAATTTTGGTAAAAGTTTGGAATTAAATTTTGATCACAAGGATATAAAAGATCTTTTCGTTTTTCTTCCGTTATAGGAAATCCGGATATGTATGCTTTGGTATTTCTTCAATAACAATTTTATTTTCTTTTCTTCTCTTCCAAGTTTCATCATATATCTTTATTTCTTTGAAATTCTCATCAAATTCATATTTATAAAATAATTTATAATTTTGTTCTTTATAAACTCTTATTTCTCGGATTTTTGATAGACATAATTTTTTCATTTTGTATATTTTTTGTCCAATTTGTTACAGAAGCAAATTGCTTGAAATCCAAAAAATCATCATAGTCCATTTCAATTACATTGTATAATGGCGGTGTTTTCTTAGTATTCGTATCACGGAGTACCATTCTATCGGCGTGTATATTCTATTATTTTTCTTGCACTTCTCTATAAGTGCATGAACGCCATCGCCTTCATTTTGAGTATGACCCTTTTCTAAAAATTTGTGTTTAATATCGATTTGTAGTTTTCGTGCAATCCATAAATTTATAGAGAATACAATTTTATTTTTGTTTTGACCTCCACAATTGTCAGACCATAAATTAAACTTAGTTATGCCGAATTCTTTATGTTTTGTTGATATAAATAGAAATAAACATGTGGCTACTTCTATCGCACCTTTTTTTGCAATTGTTTCATCAGTTACAAAACAAGATGCTATATTGGAACCAAGCTCAAAAATTGTAAAGTTATAAGCATGAAATTTTCTTTTGTAGTAAAAAGTGCTCACTTCAGCACAAGGTGATGAAATTTTTTTTTGAAAATCAAAGCAAACTGTAATAACATTATCGTTTTCAATACACTCTTTTTTTGTCGATATCTTTCAGATCTCTAGATTTTTGTTTACAAAATAAATGGTAATTAAATTGAAATTCAATGAGCGTTTTTCCTTCTTCATCAGCGTTCTTGAACTTTTCGCATAAGTCGCATAAATCCTTTTTTGGAATATAGAATGCAATATTGAAAGAATCTTTAAAATCATCGCGATATTGTCTTAACGTCGATTTTAAGCTGATATCAATTGACTTTTCGGAGAACCAAATTTCATATAAACGATACATTTCAGTAACCGACGATATTTCACCATCCAAGTACTTTTTTTGTACTCGTTGGCGACAGTAGTGTGATTCTACTAAAGGAAACTCGTTAACATGCTCTATAACTATCTCTAATTCTACTTAAAGTTTTTTTTTGCCATAGAATGCTTTCCTCTTTTGTCGGGTGATATAAATCCCGCATTAGAATGCTTTTTCCGTATCACGGTTTCGATTCTCTGTTGAGATATTGACAGACTTGTTCTCTTATTTCATTCCCATTTTCTTCATAACTTAGAAAATACATTCTTGACTAATTTTTTCGCGAATTTTATATATTTGTACAAACTTTTTTCTTGTGCAGTGTTATTAAATTTGCTATAAAAGCCCATTGAAGTTCATTGCTGCCATTTTTATAAAAATTTTTAAAAATTTGTGTTCTTGTATCTTTAGACAGCTTTTGAGAACATCTCATTCTACAAGATTCTTTGCAACCTCTTAACTCTTTCTTTGGTACAAACTGGAATTTTTTATTATAATGATCCTTTCCATGGTTTTTTAAATATTTTGCTATATTTTTCTTCCACTCGGATGGACGTCTATGTCTTTTGCAAAAGTTTTCGGGTAGTGTATCAAATTCCGGATTTAATTTTTTCTTTTTTAATTTAAGAGTTATTGGACTAAACTCTGGATTTGATTCTGCTTCCGACGAATTACTTGACACATTATATTCGCTGCAACTGCCGGGAAATGGCTCTAAAAGTTGAAGCGATAATTAAAATAAATTATTTAAAAAAGTGTCTATAAACATACCTATTGCAGATAAATTATTCGATGTGTTATATCCGCAGTCACTCCCGGGACATGCTTCTAAAAAATCAATTACTTAATATAAAAAAATTTAAATATATTAATATAAATATATCACATATCAGAATTTTCACCATTTTCCTTATCAAATTTAGACGATTTTTCGTTTGCTGGACTAGTTTGCTCTTTATATCCTGTCAAAAAATCCAATATAAATAAGCACAACATTTAACTTAAGTCGTGAATATCTTACCAACACTTTCCTCACGATTATATGACATTGAACTTATGCTTTTTGATTCACCTTTTCCTAATAAAAAACTTATTAATTATTTTAGATAACATGGAAATCTAATATATAATAATTCTCGCGTTATTTTGTGCTAAATTTATAATTTTTATTGCACACGAAATCATTTTATATCCGAAAATACAAAAATTAGGCGTCCGATTTGGTTGACTACTTTTTCCAAACTAAAACATCTTATGTACACTTACACGCACAAAATTATTTTCTTAATTCGGGAAAAAACAACACTTTCCTCACGATTATATGACATTGAACTTATACTTTTTGATTCACCTTTTCCTAATAAAAAACTTATTAATTATTTTAGATAATATGGAAATCTAATATATAATAATTCTCGCGTTATTTTGTGCTAAATTTATAATTTTTATTGCACACGAAATCATTTTATATCCGAAAATACAAAAATTAGGCGTCCGATTTGGTTGACTACTTTTTCCAAACTAAAACATCTTATGTACACTTACACGCACAAAATTATTTTCTTAATTCGGGAAAAAATCTTTTAACTACACTTACAGACACTAAAAAAAAGCACACTGAACATACCAAATACACATAGAAAACACAACGTTAAGAAATGTCCCTTCCATAACATACTAAGTCAACTTAGTTTTCAAGTCAATTTAAAATTGTCCAAGCAAAAGTATTCTAAGTGTACTTACTACATTTTAGAATGGAACATTTTTACGACTATGTGTGTAGTCTAAGTATATTTATGCCTATAACTTAGGAAGGGATCGGCCCATCTTAACCAAATTTTGACAGTATTTATATTAGAGAACGTAGGATTCAAAAATTCAAGAACATTAAAAACGTCCTAACAGCCATACCTAAACAAGAGCGGAAAGCGTTTTCTAGCTGTCAAAAATTCTCATGCCCATACAATTTGTATAAAGCATCCCAAAATAGCGCGGCGTCAACGCTTTACAATTGGAAAATCCGATTTTGACAGCGCGTTTATTAGTGAAGTTGGCCGCTATTAATAATAAATAATGACAATTTAGCTATTTTTTGTCAATCTAGCGGGTTTTTCTCTTATTTTTATTTTTATTATATGGTTTTATTAAACAAGAAAGTTAACACTACTGTTTGTGGCACAACGTTGACGCTCTTGTTTAGGTATGGCATATCAGCTTAAAAGCTTAGCGGAAGAAAACGTTCCGCCTTCCGCTCTTGTTTAGGCACGGCTGTAAGTACACTTAGAACGTTATAGAATGGAGGCGTCGATATGTTCCTAATAGGATAAAAGGAACCTTCTCACCAAATTTCATTAAAATCGAAAGGGGCCAACTCCCACTCTTGGTCGATTTGACATAAAATTACCCATACATTTAAATAATAAAGTCGAATAAGAAAGAATTTATATTAATAAAAATAATTTTTGCAAGATAGCGCCAGTTTTTACACTGCACCTTCTTCCTTGATTTTTTTCCAATTATGAGTTAACATTCCCATGCCTTAAGCTGGGATCACACGATCGCCGCAAATGCACAATTATTATTGTGCTATTGACGCACAATATTGATATTGCCCCAACCAAATTTTCTGAAATCACACGATTGCCCTGTTTTATACAAATTTAATTGCCGCTAGTTTGTACAAAGCGAAATGGTTACAACAATTGCCGCAGCACAGTCACACGATTGTTCTTACTTATACTTACTGCGAAAACAGCTGTTGTAGTAGCTTTTTTATTTGTTTGAAAATTCTTGTTGGTTTGTTCATTGTATATGTTCGGTGTATATGCCGTACGAGGGGATAGATCCACCTGGCACGGAGGTGGGGGAACTGACGGCATATGCAAGGAGGAAGGGTGCGATCCTTGTATTGGGCTGTGATGCTAATGCTCATCATAGCCAATGGGGGAGCGCGGATATAAGCAAAAGGGGTGAGTTAATGTTTGATTTTATAACTACTAACAATCTTATTATCTGTAATATGGGTAATACGCCGACGTTCAGAAATAAGGATAGGCAGGCAGTGATAGATCTGACATTAGTGAACCGTGACGAGCAACTTGTTGTTGATTGGAGGGTGGCAACGGACTGTACTTTTTCTGACCATAGTCGTATTACCTTCACATTGAATTTTGACCTACCTAGGGTTGCTCAGTTTAGGAACCCGAGGGGGACAAAATGGGACTCTTTTAGGGAAAAAGTCCAATTTGGGTTGGCGGGTGTGGTGAACAAGTTTACTCATTTGTTAAGGGAAAGCGATGAGCAGTCCTGCCCGGTTACATTTCCGGGTAGGCGTAAACAGCCTAAATGGTGGACCAGGAAACTTCACGTTCAAAGGTCTACGGTTAGGAAACTGTTTTACAGGGCCAAGCTTACGAGAGCACCAGAGGATTGGAACAATCACAGGGTGCAGTTCAACAGGTATAAGGCGGATCTGAAAAGGGCAAAGCGACTATCATGGAGACAATTTTGTGTATTGTGCATGGAAACCGGAGGTATGGAGGATGGTCAGTTGGACGTGATGTCCATGACATCGGAACATACCTCCGCTTGCGTCGAGGAAATGGTCACAAGGGAGAAGCTGGCGTAGGCGGTGAATATTTTCGACCCATATAAATCACCGGGTCCGGATGGCATTTTTCCGGCCATGCTTTGCAACATCCCGGATGATACATCGTTTCTGCTGGTGAATATTTTGAAGAAGTGCCTCAGTAGGAGGTATCTGCCTAGGGGATGGAGAGAGGTTAGGGTGATTTTTATACCCAAGACTGGTAAAGCGGGCCACTCGAAACCGGGAGATTTTAGACCTATTAGTCTGTCTTCATTCTTGTTGAAGACCCTTGAGAGACTAGTAGACTTCTATCTTAGGAGTAATATAGAGACCCGCCTTATTAGCAACGCTCAACATGCCTACCTGAAGGGTAAATCTGTTGAGAGTGGTTACATGAGGTGGTGGGTTGTATTGGGCACGATCTGAGAAGCAGGGAATATACTCTCGCCGCGTTTCTGGATATAGATGGAGCCTTTAATAACATTAGGATTGAGGCGATTAAGGATTCGTTGATGGAGTTGGGAGTCGAGGACTTTCTGGTGGAGTGGATAGTCCGCATGCTTGGGAGTAGGATTATAATTATATATAGGTCAGTGCTAGATGGCGTCGAGCTACCTCTATCGAACGGTGCTAAGTACTTGGGTAATTTTCTGGAGTGCAAACTGTCTTGGAAGAGAAATACTCAGGAGAGGATAAGAACGGGACTCAATGCCTACTACACATGCAGGAACTCCATCGGTAAGAACTGGGGTCTGAGGCCAGATATGGTAAACTGGATTTACACATCGGTGGTTAGGCCTATACATACTTACATATGGATGCACCGTTTGGTGGAGTGCGTTGAGAGTGGATAGCTATAGGAAGCTGCTCAGCAAGGTTCAAAGGAGTGCATCTCTTGGCATCACAGGCGCAGCACAGTGGTCCAAATGCTTAACCTAGCCGGAAGAAAGTCATAACTCGCTTTTGAAAAGCCGCATTGACATGAAACTTTGCACGTTCATAGATTTTATCAATAAAAACCCTCACTAAAAAAATGGGCGCAATCGGTGAAATGGGCGTGGCAAATTTTTTGTTAAAAAATAAAAACAAATAATATAATAATAATATTTTTGTAAAACATCATTTATTTATTTATCTAAAATTTCGAATTTTTATCACAAATTGTAATCTACATTATTCTGAAGCCCGATCTTATCAAAAACATGTGATACAACAGCTTTAAAATTCTTATTTTGTTGGTTTTCACTATATCAAGCATCAAATAGTTCCCTCTTAGTAATGGACATTTTAAACTGTAAACCAAATAAAAAGCATTTAGGCAAAAACTGGCAGCTAAATTTGAAAACATTGACATGCTACCATTATACAGATTACAAAACCACAAATAATAGAATTAAAGTCTTATAAATTCCCATTTAAAACTCTCGTTGAATTTGGACATTGAACAAAATGTTAACATATAAGACACACACGTACAAAACTGCATTTTTTTTCTAAACAAAACATTTTATTTGAAATATAAAAATAGTAATATTTTTTTCTACCTTTGTTAAATTAATTTCAGCAATAAAATAATTTAAAATCTTTTTTCTTATTTTTTCACGACAACTTTAATTTCGGTACTAAATATCAACTGAGCTATAATAGAAAAACAAAACAGCAATTACGTGTGTTTAAAACAAGAAATCAAACATGAAACAGAACTTAAATAAATAAAAAATGGACCGTTATGCACTGTGGGCACTTGTCAACTTATTATCAAACAAAATATTTAGTTTCGAAATAGTAAAAAAAATTACTTTCTTCCGGCTAGATAGAGAATTTGGACCACTGTGCGCAGGGAGAAGTCCCAAAAATTACTTTGATAACACAGTGCAACAAAATTCGGATCATCGCCGACAGCCACTATACTCGCAACGCGAAATGAAACTAGAGCACTGGTTGAGAACATCTGCCAAAGGGTTTTGAAAAGTAAGGTCGGGTTTCCGAAATTTCGGCGCCTGCAGTTTTTTAATTTTTTAAAAAGACGTTTGGAACAACTCAAAAAGTATACTAAATGTACTTTTGAGCCAAAAAATTATTTCAGATGTCTTCAGTACAATTGTATGGCGATTCTTTTTTTAGAATATTATAACCCTCTAACTCTCATTAAGAGGTTATTTTTGTACTTTTTTCAACTTAAGCTGGGGTCACACGATTGCCGCAAATGCACTAATATGACACAATTATTATTGTGCTTTATTGACGCACAATAATGAAATTGCCCCAACCAAATTTTCTGAAATCACACGATTGCCCTGTTTTATACAAATTTAATTGCCGCTAGTTGGTACAAAGCGAAATGGTTACAACAATTGCCGCAGAACAGTCACACGATTGTTCTTACTCATGTATATTAACTGCGAAAATAGCTGTTGTGGTAGCTTTTTTATTTGTTTGAAAGTTCTTGTTGGATTGTTCATTGAAAAAAATTAAATGATAAATGATACAAATCATATACTTAAACAAATTATTGTTGAATAGTTTTATTTAATTTTTTAAGATATTCCAAAAATTAACAGTCTGTTTAACAATTTCGTATGTTTAGGTTCGAATAGAAATATCTTTAATAAAAATATTCGCACAGAACAGCTCAATATGCTTGTGAACATACATACTTAAAATAATTAATTAAAAAAATTTAAATGCAAAATAAATAAATAAATACATATTTATTTTCATTACCTACTAAAAGAAACACAAAAAAGTAAATCTAATAAAAAAGGCAAATATTGGCGCGTATTGTGTTGTTTGATTGCCGCACAAGAACACAATAAATATTGGTGCATTTTTGTCATTTTTATTGACGCGCGGTTGCATAGCAAACAGTCACACGATTGCCGCACCAGGGTTGCATTTGATTGGTAAAAGTAAGCACAATATTGTCCTCGATTGGTACAAGAGCCAAATAGAAACAATAAAATAAATCTGGGGCTAAATTACGGCATTCGATATCGATTGAAATTCCCATTTAAATTCTACTGTAATTTCGATCGATATCGAATGCCGTAATTTGGCCCCTGACTCTTTAAAAAAATATGAAATTGTGTACATTTTTACTCTTCTTCTTTCACCAGTTCGAAATTACAAACCATAAAACATTCAGCCCAATTATGAATACAAATTCCCCGGGAGTTTTTTCCCATTTTAAAAATTGAATTTACATAGGAAAAATGGGAGAAGGGAAAAAACTCCCGGGGAATTTTTATTTATAATCGTGCTGATTGAAAATGCCTTACATTTAGGAATTGTAAACACTTTTATTTTTTAATTTACTACTCTACAACTTGAACAAAATCGAATAGCTCTAAAACGTGAACAAAATTATTCGAGTTTTTTTTTGTCTTAAAAAGAATGCCACAAATCTATTTTAATTTGGGCACTCTAACAAAGCTTAAAAGGGATTGAAAAGAAAAAGGGTTGACCAAAGTGAGAAGAGCGTTAAGAATTATTTAAGAAAAGACTTTACTAAAGATGATCAAACAAAACACATACCAAAATAAGTAAGAAAGTATAGTCGGTCAAGCCCGTCCATATTATAGTCTACACAACATTTTTGGGACCCATGGGTAATCATGGACCCGGTTGAGCAGATTGTTCACTGATGGCTCGGAGATAAAAGGCACAGGTGCGGTAGTATACATTGAGCATCTGGACATCAGAAGGTCATATAGACTTCCTGACGACTGCAGTGTATTTCAGGCAAAGGTGCTGGGGATTTGGACTTGGCTCGGAGGTCACTATATATGTGGAGAGCCAGGCGGCTCTAAGCGATCAAAAAGCTCTCAAAGCAAAATACCCAAGATTTCTTTTGAGCAAAAAAGGGCTCATTTTGAAAAAAACTAAAAAAATTTTGTGTTTGTTTAAGTAATGGAAATTTCTTTTCTGAGCAATATGTTGCATTATGTTACATGTTTTGCATTTTTGTGTTCACTTTTACAAAAAATACGGAAAACATTTTCAAGTTGATGAAAAACATGCAAAATATATTGCATATTTTACCCTTACTTTTACTTAAGGTGTTCATACTGCCCTGTTTTACAACTTTGGTACTTACTACTTTGTTCGTACAAACAGTTTGGGATTGAAATCCAGCAAAATTGGTTCAATAGAAAAAGAGTTATGAATCAAAATGTGGAACAACTACCCTAAAAAATTTATTATTTTGTTACAATAACTAGCATAACTAGTGGCGGAATGTACATATAGATATAAGATTTTGCACAAATTCGTTCTATTTGGCTAAAGGCCTTATTCATAAAAAATAGTTCATGTTAAAAACAGACTTGTAAGATAATTGTATATGAAAATTTGTTTAATAAACCCCGTATAAAACTGAAATCTTTTTTACGAAAAAGGGGGTAAAAATCATACCGTTAAATTTTGTGCATAATTAACGATATGCCTCATATAAAGCCCACTCTCGAAAAAACCTTTAGTACGCCTAAAACCGTAATGGTCTCGATCTGTGTTCTATTTTAATAATAAAATTTTATCAGTCATAGTTTTATAAGACTATAAATTACTTGTTTTAATTTCTTAAAGATCGGCGCATAATTTACCATAGGCCCCATAAAAATACCACTAACTGAAGGTGGAGGGTATCAAAAGTTGGGCATAGCCGAATACAACACTAACTTATTTTTTATAATTTTTTTGGGAATAAAATAGCTAGGGAAGTTGGAAACCTTAGTATGTAACGTAATTTGAGAGTCATATACCTTTGAAAAAGCAGCCTACTATTAAAAATGTTAGGGTTTCTAGCGGTTTTGAAGTCCGATTTGGCAGGAAATGTTAACAAAAAGTTGGAAACAGTGGATCTTATAGACTTGTGTAGTTAATTTTAGTTTTTTTTTTTAACTGAATATATAATTTCCATTTTGTTATTTAGAAAAAAAAACAAGTAGTAGTGCTATATTCTGCTGTGCCGAATCTTATACACACTTCACCATTGTGCGAGCAGAATACAGAGCAGGTAGACAAAAACTAAATAATTTTTACATATACATACATACTTATTTACAATACTAAAAACGTCATTAGCAAAAACTGGTAAATATTTTTTTTAATTGTTTTTAGAAGATAAAAATTAAAAAAAAAAATTGTTATTAGAAGATAAAAATTAAAAAAATATTTTTGAAAAACCAATATTCGAACCCGCAGACTCACAGTTTCTAACCTTAACAAACCCCCTAGACAACTAAACCATGAAGGAACGTTGTTTAAATATCATTAAAATGAAATAAGGCCGGTTTAACGGTTCACAACTTAACTCAATTGAGTTGTAATTAAGGCCTCTATTATGAGTTATATTTGATAAATGATTTTCGCTGGCTTTCGAATGTTAATTTGGTATTACGAGTTCGCAGCACTGTCAAAAATTTCGTTGTACATCGAATTTTTCAACGAAAACAAAATTGCTTTCAACGGTGCAAATAAATGTAAAAAACTTGTTGAAAATGTAACTATTCGTAAATTTGTTTGTGTTTGTATACCAAATACCATATTCTTTATCAGTTTTGTTCATAAACAGCAATTGGAAACGCTCATATTCCTTGTGGAACAAAATTCTTTTTTGATCAAATGATTTGCAGCAAATTTCACTGAAGCTAAATTATTTGAAAACAACCATAATTCCACCGTGGTCACGTTTAACTTTAATTTTATTTTTTAAAATTGTAAACAAAAATTTTTTATTTTGACACCTGATCGAAAATGTACTACTGTGAATTAACAAAATCACAATAGTAAGTAAGTAAGTAAATTTGTTTATTGAGACTTATTTTTAAACTTGTTACAGAGAAAGAGATACAAATCGAAAGTATATCATAATAAATCTTAGAACTGTATTTGTCTTGTTCTAATACACATTAAAAGAATAAGCAGCTTGCAAATTGAAGATTTTAAATATATAATGGATACGTTTTGATATAGCTAAACAATGTTTGCTCCCGACATTTACATTGACAAACAGAGCGAATCTGTTAACAAAAAAAAAATCTTATAATATAAAAACACTTAAAACTAATTAACATACTGTTAAATAAAATATCAAAACAGGGTATACCTTCAAATCACAGAGTTTCATTTAAGTTATCAAACGAATGGTTGTATAAACGTTAATCAGATAAATTTTAAACAATGCTAAGTACCCGAAGATACAAAATTAAATTGTAAGTATATAATAAATATAATGGACTAATTTGAATATAAAATATTTTAAGTTTGTAAAAAGTATATCACAGGTCAAAAAAATTAAACCTAGCCTCTATGAGAGCCAGGATGAGTCTTTTGGTAAAAATCTGGCAGCATAAACAAGATTTTCCGAAAGGACACCAATTGGAGAGATATAAGGATATGTTGACCAATTCGTGTTTTTTTCAGCCTCAAAAATCTCGTTCATAAAGGTGTTGTCATTATGGGCGAGATTATTAACAAACTTATTTTGTAGCATCAGTGCATATCTACAAAAGGGCACGACCGAGGAGTTTTCGTAGATATATTTGTTAGAAAATCTTTTCGTTTAATTCTCAAAATTCCTGTTTATGCACTTCCGCAATATTTTCCGTTCACAAATTTCCAACTCTTTGGCCACAATAGGGGAAATGGTGAACCAGATCGGAAATGCATATACCATGACTGATCGAATTGCGACCTTGTACAGCAAAAGCTTTGTATTCTGGGGAAGAAATCTATTGTTCATCAGACTGGAAAACATACCAGAGATGCGCTTTGCTTTTGTAAGAAGCAATCTTCCATGATGATTAAATTTTAACAAGTTATTAAAATTAACACCAAGGTATTTGATATTAGACTTGAAAGGTATCTCAGCACCATCACGATATAGATGAAGAAGTTTGCTTTGCGGCACCACAAATCTTGCGCACTTTCCAGATGCGTTTCTAATGCAAATGGCCTTAGATTTGGAAGTATTTATTCTAATGCCCCAGGTTTTGTAAAAAACGTTTATAGCTCCGAGGAGGAGGGCCGCATTATTCAGAGCCAGTATAGGGGATTCGTCATGAGAATATATCATGCAGTCGTCCGCATACAGAATTGCCTTTGAATTTCCAACCGAGTGGGGAAAATCGTGCAGAAAAATGTTAAATAAAAACGGCGCCAGCACACTCCCTTGAGGAACACCGCTTTTAACCATACCAATGTTGGAAGATGCATCGTTGATTTGAACGCTAAATTTTCGGTCCGAAAAATAATTGCAAAACAATTTGATTAAAAATGGGTCTATATTAAGATCCACCAGTTTGTACAGAATTCCTTTGTGGCATGCTGAATCAAACGCCTTTTCAATGTCAAGGGATATGGCAACTGTGCAGATTTTATTTCTCAAATTGTTAACCACATCAGTATGAAATTTTAAGAGCGCGTGCTGTGTAGAATGGTACCGTTTAAAGCCAAATTGGAATGCTGACACTGGGTTTACCACAAATTCATTTTCAAGCTTCAATTTCAGGATGTGCTCACAAATCTTACCAATATTTGATAACATTGATATTGGACGGAAGTCTTCAATCTTATCGCTGTTTTTCCCCTTCTTGATGGGTATGATCTTAGCCGACTTCCACATTGTGGGGAAGTATCCATTATTAAGGCAGTTATTGAAAACAATTGTCAGTAGATGCAGAGTGGTGTAGGGGAACTTTCTAATCACAAAATTCGAAATCCCATCAATACCATAAGATTTCTTGTTGTTAATAGCCTTTACGATGCCTTTAACTGTTTGGAAATTGGTGAAGTGGTAAGAATCATTGCTCTCCAAAGCGTTAAATGATCTGTCAAAAGAGTAAATGTGATCAGAAACAGCATTCAGACATGATGAAACACGCAGATCCAGATCGGTAACAGGTCTTTCTGGCAGTTCCTCAGAATATACTGATGAATAATAATTAAGGAAATGATTGGCATTTTCATTGGCATCAGTTATAACGGTATCATTTATAACAATTTGTTGACAAAAGGAGGATTTTTTGTTACCGATAACATTGTAGATTTCTTTAAAAGCTGTGGGACCAGGCCAAATATTTTCTAATCGCTCGTTGAACTTTTTAGCTTGATCCAAGTTAACAAGTTCCTTAATAATAGTTTTTAGCAATTGTATTTGTTTAGACAATATGTTGTATTCATAGCCAAGTCTATTTCCCGTACGGTGATAGATTTTTTTCAACTCCCTCTGCCATCTTTGCTTAATAGAGAAGTATTTTTTTACTTGTTCTGACAATGGAGTCTTGTTGTTTTTAAATTCAATTCTTTCTGAGTGGGCATTATGAATTAAATTAAAATTGGAATTAAATTCGTTAATTAGGTCATCAATTTCATTATTTTGCAAATTTTTATCCTCGGCAGGCATAATACTTAGTGAAGAGATTTCCATGTCGCGACGAAACAGATTCCAGTTGGTTTTTTTATAAGAATTTGAGAGACGTGGAGAACGCATTACAAGCTCAGATAAATCTAATTGTAGTTCCAGCTTGATTGGAAAATGGTCCGAAAATGTTGGGAGGCTCGACGTTTTAAAATTTGGGAGACTGTCGTTAATAAGGTAAGCACTAACCAGAAAGTGATCTAGGAATGAAGAACCATTTGGAAAGGATGGACAATTGTCACAGAGGCGTAAAACGTCCACTGCATGGTCCTGGAGCCAACTGTGTAGGACTTTGCCATTAGAATTCTCAATAGTATCACCCCATTCCTGGTTTTTTGCGTTTAAATCCCCGCCCAATATAATGCCATCAAAACTATTAGCCACATCTAATATTTTGCTTAGTCCATCGTAAATTTCCAACGTAGGAAAATTGCAGGGTATGTATACAGATCCAACTAAAAATTTTTTCCGTGAACCATTTGAATTGGATTCTATTGTAATAAAGGTGCAAAAAAACGTTATGCCCCCAATACTATAACGACTATATGAAATTTTTTCTTTTATAACAATGGCCACTCCAATAGGTGAGTTATCATACAAAAAGTCGTAACCTCTAAATCATACATGTTAAGTAATGATTAGCTAATGCAAATGATTGCTAATTAACATTCTTTTGTGAAATTCTCTAATTGATCAAACAATTAGAATTAGTTCAACTAATTCCCATTAGCTAATTAAAATTTTTATTCCAATGGTAAAACTAATTGCAATTAGTTGCCATTAGCAAAAAAAATTGGTTAACCTTTACAATTAGAAATCTAATTGACTTCTGCTAATGCAATTAGATATTCAATTAGAATCAATTATTTTGATATTTTCAAAAACAAAAAAACTACAATATTCATAATATGAATTTCACATATATATATATTACTTATGTACATTAGGGAAATAACTTTTTGCAATTTTTTGCAAATATCAAAATGGCCCTAGCATAGTCGAATAGGCCATTGAAAATTATATAAAAAAATGCTATTACTTTTTCGCAGTTGTCAAAAAAGTTCACCCACCAAACGCGGTAAGGTTTTTAAATGATTTTTTTTTTATTTATTTACCTAAAAGGCGCAAAAAAGTTTTTTTTATCAATATATCAACCTGCATTTAACATTTGTGTAAATACTTACGAAGCTGAATGTATGTCATTGAAAATTAGGTTATGTACTTTAATTGTTTTTATTATTCAAAGAAAATTATTAATGTGTTTCAAATATTCCGAGTTTGTGTTTAATACTTAAAAACAATGGATTTTAAAAGAAGTCGTTTAAGCGTTTTGAAAAATGCAAAAGTTTGGACAAAGGCTTTGACCAAATTTAAAGATAGCACAACAATGTCGAGAAACATTCCAGATATCGTCATTCCATTACATGAATTGAGCAAAATGCCAACCCAAAAAATTATAATTGGAAGATTTCATGCTTTAGCTGCTTCAGAAAAATCAAAAACAAAGAGGTATAAAATTATCTCAAAAGAACTTTGCGATTTGTGGAGTAAGATGAAACTACCAAAAATTCAAACTAAATCAGTAAACAGAAAAGTTGAAAAATTAATTCAAATATATGATAAAAATTTAAAAAAAAAACGTGGTTATAATTTTGAAAATATTTTCAATATTTCAAATGAAAATACAGATATTATTCAGTCCGAATTAAGTAGATTGAAAGACGCTATGTCTGATGAAAATTCAGTATCAGAGTACGAGTGTGAGAACCAATACTCGTCCGACGATTGTGATTACAAGCCCCCGGAAAGAATGAAATTAAATAAATCATTAATAAATCCATCGGTTGCTTTAGTTACTAATGCCAAAGTCAGTACTAAAAAAGCAGCTAAAATCTGTAAGGAATTAGCAGAGTCTGGTATTCAAATTGCAACTCCATCACAGCCAGGTGTTTATAAAGCTGTAATCAAGTCGGCCGAGCGTAAAGAAAAAATGTTAAAGGAAACTTTGAAAAATGAAAACTGGTGCTTGCATTTCGACGGCAAAAAAATTGGCAATAAAGAACTCCAGGTAATGGTTTTAAAAAATGAATATACCGAAATTAAGTTAGCAGTGCTTGTTTTGGAAAATGGAAAAGCCCTCACAATTTTTAATGGTATTAAAAAAACATTACACAAATTTGATTTATGGCAATCCATAAAAATGGTAATTTCTGATACAACAAGTGTAAATACTTGTCACAAAAACGGCGTTGTTAAGCTATTAAAGGACTATTATAAATCAATTGATCTTCCTCCACCACAATACGTCGGTTGCCAACACCATATTTTAGACCTGATCCTAAGGCATGTTATGGATGAGTTATTGGATGGAAAAACATCATCTCCTAATATCTCTTATAATTTTGTTCCGGAACTAATAAATAACTACGTGGATCTGAAAGCCAACTACATACAGAATAATGAATACTTAAAAATAAAAAACATTAAATGGCGCGACGATATGCAATACTTGTACGAGCTTGGTTCTGCATTTAAATACTACCAAAGAAAAAAAAAAATTCCCTTATATAAAATTTAAAGCCATACAACCATTAAGCAAATTTTTATTTAAAATGAATGTTTTTTTTTGGGAGATTTTAGAAAATCGTTTTCGTGGGTGAGGTTTTTTATCCGAAATGACCCCAAAATTATTTTTTCGTAAATAACACAACCTTCGCCATCGCGTGGTGCTAGGGCCAAAAATTGGTTATACCCCTAATGTACATATATTACATACATGCACACACATTTAACGTACGTACTAACTGTTTAATAAATACAATGACCGGGTATATTCGCTTTCAACAATACGAGCTTTTCAAAAGAAAAGTCCGTCAAGCGACCCCGCCTTGGACTATTAATAATGCCCGCAAAGGAAAATAGTCGCTCCACAGGGCTTGAAGACGTAAGCGGTGTGTTGCAAAACAGTGCTATTTCACTTCAATAATTTAAAATAATTGATTCTAATTCGAGCTAATTGAATACCTAATTGCATTAGCAGAAGTCAATTAGATTTCTAATTGTAAAGGTAAACCAATCTTTTTTGCTAATGGCAACTAATTGCAATTAGTTTTACCATTAGAAAAAAAATTTCAATTAGCTAATGGGAATTAGTTGAACTAATTCTAATTGTTTGATCAATTAGAGAATATAAACTAATTGCATCAATTGCTAATTCTAATTGGAACTTAACATGTATGCTCTAAATACTACTTTTCTATTTGTTTTTAGGTTGCATTCTTGAATGAAGCCAATGTCAATGTTGTTGTGAAATAATGTATTATTAAGATCTATTCGACGACTTGTTTCCACAAGAGATCTTACATTGAAGGACAGGAGGTTAAGAAGTCTAAGGCCTGTTGGAGCCTTTAACTTTATTCAAGAGGCGCAAAAACTCTGCTTTTGCATCTATTTCAGGCATGATTCTGTATTCACCAAGAAGTTTGTTTATTTCTTGCTCTAAGGTCAGCTCAGGTCCCTTAAAAAAATCAGCGAGTTTCATAAACTCGTGAATTATTGATGTTTTTGGAACATTTTCATTTGAGTGGAAATGACTGGCATAAGACCTACCCTGTGTAACTGCCGCAGACCGTAAAGCTCTGTCAACGTTGTTTGATACTGTTGTTCTTTCCTCGCGTACTTTTTTTAAACGCTCCTTTTTGTTATTAAGATATTTCTTAAATGCAGGGCAGCCACGCCAGTTTGCTGGATGGCCAGATTCACCACAGTTTACACAGCATGGTTCGATGTTGTTTTTTCCTGCTCATTGTTACGGGAGCACTCTTTGGGCTCATGTTTTAGATTGCACTTAACACATTTAAATTGTGCATTACAATTTTTCGCAATATGTCCCCAGAGTTGACAGTTGCGACATTGGATCTCGTTATCTTTTCGTTTTTGTTTTTCCCAAACAATACATTGACTGAGCAAGAATTTTATGTGGGAAACATCATTTAATTTTTTCCCAGGCACTTAAGTCACAAGAAAAAGCCCAGTATCAAAATCATTTTTCAATGAAAATTTTGTTGTAAACTTGGACACCTTAGATATCACACCAGGAACAGAAATGTCTAAGGCAGACTTAATTTCATTAATTTCAGTATCGTAATATAACCCACGTATGACCAAGGACATTTGTTTATTTTCCTTAGGAGTGAGCTGATTTTCTTTTCCTTTAAAAGGGCCATCATGTCAGCATGTACTGTAGCATCTGACATATAGAGTTTACTTTTATGCTGGTTTACATTTTTTATTTTAAACAAAATTTTCGGCGTAATTTCTTTAAGTTGCTGTACAAGTCGGTTTATGTTGACGTTGTACAGAAAAATAGGGGGCAAAAGGACTTGCCGGTAGTAGTAGTTTGCTCATTAGGCAAAGACGATGGCTTACGCGTGCCTTTACGACTGACATTTTTTTCGATTGGAATCTCCAAATCTGCAAGTGCAGCAAATCTGTTATGTCGGTTGGGAGCAGCCCCATTCAAGCCCGACACATCCACAATAGCTGGAGGAGTCGCGCCATCAACTCTTCTTCTTTTAGTACAATTGTCAACACCATTTACGTCCATTGGAATTTCGCCCATGGGCTGACTACCAGACGGTAGGTCGTCATCCTCCATCACAACGGGTATGAAGTGCCAAATTCCTAACAATAGCAATTTAATTGCCTGTAGCAGTGTTAACATTTATCAAAATAAAATAAAATAATATTCGCAAAATAAACAAAAATTTTCCGCTTTTTTAATGTTATTACATCAAGGTTGCCAGCCACATTTTCCAAAATCACAATAGTAAATTTTCAATGGAATGCGCGCCATGATACCAAATAAAAATTCGTTCGATCAGCTAATTCGAATGCTGGCGAAAATCGAATTTAGTTCATAATAGGCACCTTAATGTTTTTGTTCCTAGAAATATAGCAAAATTGCAAAACATAATACAAACAAAAATTCCCATTTTCTATTTGTTAAAATTATTCCGTTAAATAGATAAAACAATAAAGAAGAGTGATAACGAAAATCGTATTGTACATTATGCTAGTACACCGGGACACCGTTAAATCACTTAAGACAACCGGATTTGAACTTCCCTTCTCATGATTATTCAGAATATATATACTTAAAAGGGTCTAAGATCAATATTGCAGAAGTTACAAACGGAATCAAAGTAATATTTACCCTTTTACCTTCGGTGAAGGGTAAAAAAAAAATAACAGAAACTAAACAAAATTTACTTTCGGCGAATTTTTTGTATTTTTTTTTCTCAGTTTATGTTTTGTAGGCAAAATGTAATAAAAAAACGAAAACTGAACAAAATTAACGTTGTCGATTTTTGACATCCGCTTTGGCGAAGGATTTTGAGAAATGAACGTTTTAAAACAAAATATAAAAATATTTACATTTTAAAAAGAAAAAAAGTCCAGTTATATGATCGTTTTAATTTTCCGAAGACATTAGTGATGGTAATATTTGTTTCCAAACCGCAATAGCATGTAGAAACCGAAATAGCTTTAAAATCGCTTACGAAGCACAAAAGTGTAATAGTTGTAAAACCAAGTAACTAATTTTGTTCTACTGAAGTTGCACAACATGTAACACTTTGAATGTTTATAGGTAACATTATAAAGTGTTACATGTATATGCTGTAACATATTTTTCTCAGAAAAGAAATCGGCATAAGTTTAATAAATATTTGTTAAATAGTTAGTTAAATATAAGTACTTACCCATTGGTTCTTTTATAACTTTATAATAGTCAGGAGCTTCTTTCGGGTCTACAGGTTCCATGAAGGGCCATGCGCTTTTGTGTGACTATTAAAAATTATAATAACATAATTGCATGTCTAAATCTTTAAAGTTTGACAAAAAGGTCTTAAGTCAGACACTATAGTTTCTCGTAATTTTAAATTAAAAATTATTTAATATACTTATTTCCAAATGATTTATCTTAAATCTTTTCTTGTGTAAATTTGGATAAGTAAAGTTCGGCTTCGAATTTAGCCAATTAGGCCGAACTTCGGCTTCGACTTAAAAAGTGGCTACGGTTGGACACTAGTAATTGATACTAAACGAAAGACAACCAAAAATTGAGTTAAACTAAATCAAAATGCTGCTTTTTTAATTAAGACCTCCTTGCCAACTTTAAAGAAATATTCGGGTATGTGATGTAAATCAATTGATTTAGAAACGATTGTTTAAAATAAGGTGAATTTTGCTGAATTTTGATCCATTTCTGAATTATAGGCTTAAGGTATGTTCAGAACTAACAAATATTTGTAAAAAAAAAAAAAAACATTTACTGGTCATGTCTGATGAAACTTTAACTTAATTTTTAACAGTTTCGATTGATTTACTAAACTTTATTTGTAAGGAGATGATTGTATAATGTTATTTAGAAACTGTTGAAAGATGTTTGGTTAAGTCAAACGTTTTGCAAAAGCAAATAATTTTTTTAACAATACTAGTGGTTATGAGTAGGACGTCAAATATTTAATTGGTGTGAACATAGCTTTAGACATAACTTTAATTTAAAAAAAACAGCTTGATTACACATTCTTTATATTATTACTGTAATATCGAAAAGGCTCTAACTTACATTTTCCTTACTTTACAAGAAAAGAAAAAAACTTAAAAAAGTGTACAATTTTTAGTCGCGAATTTTTTGGAAATGCAGTTTTTTTTTATTTAATTCTTAGCAATTTAATGATGTGAAAATTTATTTCAAGTTAGGATTTTTCATTATAACTAAAAATAATACCAACTAAAACTTGAACAAAAAAAAATCATATATATAAAAAACTTATGGATATTCTTCTTAGAACTAAAGGATGGTCCAACCATAATGCACAATGCATAATTTGATATTGTAACTACAAATAAATCAGAACGCAAGCAATTTAAGTTAACATAACGAAGAGGAACACTTACGACAACACCAAAACTAACACCGGAAGTAAAGTCAAGTGTTACAATTGTTTCAATTATGGACATTACTCGATAACGTGCCCCGAACCTCAAAAATAGGATCGTTGTACTACATGCAATTGTTCGCCAAATAAGACAGTTAATTGTATATCGGAATAAAAAAAAAAAGCCGACAAACAAACTTTGTAAAGCCGTTAAATTAACGGTTAAAAGACAGTAGTGTTTATTGATTCAGACAACGACCACAGCTTGATCAGAAAGTCGTTTTCCTGATAAAATTGGTAAATCTTTTCAATGTAATATAATTTTTTACGGGTTTTGCAGGGTCGAATATATGTACATCAACAGGTAAAATGTTTGAAGCAGTGTTAATCGAAGCTGAATTATTTATTGTGGAGGAAATTATGATACCAATAGACGTACTTATTGGTCGTTATTTATTGTACAAAGGGTAAACGTACAATCATAGAAGGAGGTGACTGTTGGGTGTTAAATAAAAATGCACGTCATACGAAAATGGTATTAATAATAAATTTTGTATTCCCGAAAATAACTTTGATAAAAATGCCATTGATTCGAAGGCATTTTTAACATCCGAAGAGAGCCTCGACATTAATCTGTTCTCAATGACCATAGAGGTTGTTTTGCAGACAATGTTCATGATCTAGGCGAGTGCAACCTGGTGAAGACGAAAATACAAGTAAGTAAGCCTAAACCTTTATGCTCTACCCTTATCGAATTACATTTGCAAAATGTGAAATTGTATCCAACACTGTTAAGGAACTCCTTGAAAATAAAAAAAAAATACGCTTCAGTTACAGTTCTTAGTTCTAGTTGAGAAAAAGAATTATATTCACTAATTATTTTCAATTTTGAAATATTTTCAATAAATTCAAGTTTTTTTTTAATTTTATTGAGTTGCATTATGATAAATCTATCACATGATCAAATTGGTTCCAGAAATGGAAATTATAACATGGTTCGTATACTGGCTAACCAGAAGGAGGATTTTAAAATTTGTCATATCAATGCTCAAAGTTTATGTCCTAAGCTTGATGAATTTCGATATTTATTTAAAAATTCTGAAGTTCTGGGGGGTTATTATGTAATACGATTCGAAAGAAAAGATTTACGAATTCGTACAAATTGTATTACATATGTTGTACGTTTTTCGAAAATTTATTTTCGAACGTTCGGAAATATTTTCTTTTTGTGGGATTTGTTTTACCCCTTTTCGTAAATTATAAATTACCCTTTTACAATTGCAACTATATAATACGAAAGCAAATGTCAGTTCATTTAAATTTTTCGTAAATTATTCGAAAGGTGCTGTGCTTGCGAAAACAATAAAAAATTTAAAAATGTAAGTAATTAAATAAAACTTTTTACAAAAAGTGTAAAATATAATTTAAAACATACGATTTCCTCTATATTCAGAACTGTGAGTGACTTGAAATCACAATTTATACTATGTTTGTTGTCACAACTCCTTGTTTTTAGTCTGAAAATTTTTATACATAGTAATTTTTTTAAATTTGGGTTGTGTTTAGGGAAAGCTTAAACAAAGCAATGTTTACAAAACCAAGACAGAATATGGTGATGGTTGATTTTATAATTGCACATGCATGTTGAGCAAAGGGGCACCTCAATGTTGCAAATGCTTAATGCAAGTCGAAGGATTTGTGGCAAAGACTATCAAAGGATTACGATGCGGTTGGTCCACCGTATCGTGAATTGAAAAAGTGGAAAAAAGTGAGTTTTCATTTAATCGATTTTGTATTAACTATTTTTACAAATGTTCTATGTTACTAGGTATGAGGAGAGTTAAATGTCTGTTTTCGGTTGAAGTATAAATGCTCATCGTTACTTGGCCAATTACTCCAGGTATTCCATATTTATTAAAAAAAAACCATCTTTTCGCCTCCATCTTTTTTTCTTCAGTCATTTCAAAGATAATATGCTTCGGACAAATATTTTGTTCGATTATTTCGCATACCTCAGATAAGCATATGGAAATTGATGAGTGTGAAAGTCCTACAAGACGATCTTGGTCAATCTGATGTTGGTATCCACCTTGTACCAAACATTTTAATGTTGAAGCTAATTTCATCAAAGGTGCAATGACTGTCGATCTTTCAGGTGGCTTTAAATCACCCTACATATGTATATAATACAATTGTTTACATACATAAATGAATTTTTATTAAGCCGAAAGTTTTTTACGAAACTAAAAATAGTATTTTTATAATTAAATTTAATAATTAAAAATCTTTCTTACGTACTATTATCAAGGCTCATAATGTCGAATGTAAAGGATGTATTTCTGCAATTGCATCACTTTCTTTCTAGTGAAAGGTTATAAAATTTCTAAAATAACCATGGATTGCTAGTGAAGATTGGTCAAGAAATGACAGAGTTACAGGGGACAAGCTGCATTAAAAATTTTATTATTTTGTTCAATTTTACTCTTTTCAAGTTATTTTTTTTAACCAATGATTTAAAAATCTTAATGAACATTTTGCGCCCAACAAGACATAGATTGGTACAAAAATGACAAAGGTACAGAAGATTTAGTAAATTAACCCACATAGAAATTCAAAAGTTTCAAGCAATTTTTAATATTTATTGTTACTAATAATTTAGCTTTGTATATTTATTTGTTGTGGGTTAATTCAATTAATCTTCTGTAACTTTATCATTTTTGCACCAATCTGGATCCTATTGGCCACAAAATGTTCGTATTGAAATATGCTAAAATTTTATTTGTTGGATATTTGCATTTCAGTCACAGCATCTTTTTTAAAAACACAAATAACGGTTATTTTGGAATATCTCAAAAACTGTTCTACTTTTGACAATTCTGACTTCATATTCGGATTCAGCGGATTTTACATAAAGATTAGGTGTAAAATTCATTTGGTCAAAAAATTGTCACGTAGTGTTATTTGTTATTTTATTTTGTTTGGAAGTTTTCACTTATATTTACATTTTGCGGAAAATTTAACGTTTTTTAATTAACGCTTGTTTTTCAAAAAATTGTCAATATTGACAGCTACTGTCAAATTTATCGGCTATAAATTTGGCAGCACTTTGTTTTTCCCTTTTTTTAACAAATACAAATCTGTGGGGCTTTCGAACGGATTAGAAAATACCATTTCATTTTCGATACGGAAATTTCTTTCGAAAGTATTTTCGTTTCGAATCGAATTACATAATAACCCCCCTGAAGGAAAACGAATAAAATGCTACATAGATGGGCACTAGAAACTATGTTTAACGTTGCTTCGGGGTTTGGAAGCAACAATTTTGCTGATTGTTATATGGGTTGACGGTTAATCTGGCAAACGGAGCAACATAGATTATCGCCCTAGTAGTACTTCACCTAAAATATTTTGGCAGTTATATGTGGCTAAAAATGTTTTGTTAAAACCTAGAAGGTTTACAATATTTGCGTAATGTAGGTATTATAAAAATTGGTTAAATTTTATTCATTATTCATTATGTGAATTACACATTTCGCTTCTTTTTATTTAATAATAGGGGTAATCACGATGGTTTTTGTGCAAATTTGCAATTTGTAAATTGGATTGATCGTGTACATACCACTTTTATTTTTTGTGCAAATGTGTTACTTTTCTAAAAATTTATTCTGGCAACACAAAACACTTTTGAGAGCACTGTTAAAAATCTGTATTTGTTTACAATTATACACAATCATATTAATATAAATAATTTATTTTTAAATAATTTAAATTTAATTCTCTATCCCCGATAATGTGGAATTTATAAGTTTTCTTAAAACCAATATGGTGCTTAATGTGTCAAATGTTATTGTTTACATTTATTTGCAACTGAGCAAATATGCACTACTAATGTTTTTTTATTGCAAACGAAGAAAAAACAGCAATACGTACATTTTGTAGTTGTGTTGTGTAAAATTATTTGAAATATTACGTTTTAAAAAGCAGAAATTTATTTGAATTTAAAAACAAAACAGAAATTCACTTAAAATTCGTTCGTTGTACGTATCACTAGACAAAAATTACAATTAAAATAACATGCTGTTGCCAACATAAAAATACAAAAGTAATAAAAACGTGTAATTGTTAATACAGCCCTATTAAGCGATTATAAATCAGGCTTTTTACTAATGGTTTATAAAACAAAAAGTGTTTAATAACTACTGTAAACATTAAAGCTGAAATAAGAAATGTTTATGAATAAGACCTTAAGAAGGCACCTGGTAATAACAAGATCAGTAATAAAATCCTGTAGGAGCTACCTCGCATAGCAAAGAATATTATAATTTTTATCTTTAATGCTATTTCACGCCTTGAATACTTTCCTCAAAAGCGGAAGGTCTCCTAAGTTACCATGATACCAAGGCCAGGTAAAGATTACACCAAAGTTGAGTCATATAGGCATATTAGCTATTATCAAATATATCAAAGCTATTTGATAAATTATTAGTGTCAAAATAAACACAATTTGAAATTAAAATAGTTGTATTCTAAACCATCAATTCGGATTTAGAAGAAAACACAGCACAATTGAACAAGCTAATCGAAAAGTAAATGTCATTAGAAAAGCCTTTAATGAAACAAAATATTGCTCAGCTATCTTCATCGCAATTTGATAATGTCTGGCATGAAGGCCCTCTATTATTCTTTATTTATACGTCAGACATGCCAACAAACAACTACACCAAACTTCAACATTTGCGGATGATACAGTTTTTCTAAGCGTGCAAAACTCGTTCGATACACTTTATTCGAATTTTAGGAAAATGCAAAAAAAAAAATATAGCGCCCGATAATATGGACCAAATTAAATGAACTATTTTGATTCTGAAGTGTTATGCCATTCTTGATTAATAGGTTAGGTTAGGTTCAGAAGGGTTATGTGCCCAAGGGAGACCAATACGGTCCATTGTGAATCCCTTCAACATGATGAAGAATAGATAAAGAAGATAGAAAAAGAGAAAGGTTAAGAAAAGAAGTATGAGGTTGATAGAGTATAGAATATAGGAAAGTTAGTAGGTGATGTGAAGAACAAATTCCCTCTCTACTGTCCCCTCAACAGAAACAACCGCACTATTTCCCTGACAAACCCCAGTAGATCAGCTGGACTACATCCAGCGATGCACCCCAGTTCGTCGTGAAACCTATTTCCTAGCTACTTCTGTCTGAGGCCCTGCACCCTGGGACAATGGCAAAGTACATGCTCGATCGTCTCCAGCTCCTCCGAATCCTCGCACAATCTGCAGAAGTCCGGTATGGCGTTGTCCCATCTGCCCACAAAAGCCCTGACCGGACAATGACCCGTCAAGAACCCTATAAGCGTTCTAAGTGTACTCCTATCCAATCCCAGTAGAACCCTGGTTGCCCCCGCGTCCAATCCGGGCAATAATGCCCTAGACACCCTGCAATCTACTCTGTCCCCCCAGGATCGGTTAACGTCATCACGGAATTTCTCCCGTATCACACCATAGTAGTAACATAGGGGAGGCTTTACCCCCCTGTCCCTTACCACTAAGTCCATACCCGAACCCCCTCTCGCGAGTTCGTCCGCCACCTCATTTCCCTCAACCATGCAGTGTCCAGGTACCCAAAACAGCATCACATTGAATGCCTCCATGAGTCCACCAAGAGCATTCCTACACCGAGCGATAGGCACGATCGCACCGTATAATTCGTCAATGCCCTAAGCGCCGCCTGACTATCGACGTAAATTGCCACCTCAGATCCACCCACGATGTGTTCCAGTATCACCTCCGTCGCCCTCCAGATCGCTAGGATCTCAGCCTGGAAGACACTGCACTCATCTGGGAGTCTGAATGACATCTTCACCTCGGTGTCCGCTATATATACACCGGCACCAGTTTCCATCCGTAAATACTGCCCACCCCTCAAACAGTCCATTGGATCCACTCCAAACTTCCCTATCCGGGAACTCCACTGGTGGTGTTGCACCGAAGTCCAGGGTCAGTCATATGATCCGAAATTCTCCCGAGAGAAATACCCTGATCAAGCATACCCATCTCGTACAAGATTCTCGTGTGATCATCCCGCCTAGGTCTAACTAAGGAAGACTCGTAAAGTCTAATTAAGTTCCTAGCGGCCACACTCCTTACGTAATGCTCAATAGGGGACAGATATAGTAGGATGTCTAGCGCTGCCTGCGGAGTGCTTCTCCTTGCGCCTGCGATGCCAAGAGCTGAGCATCTTCCTATAGCTATCCACTCCCAACGCACCCCACCAAACAGTGCATCCATAGGTAAGTATAGGCCTAACAACCGATGTGTAAATCCAGTTTACCATATCCGGCCTTAGACCCCAGTTCTTACCAATGGAGTTCCTGCATGTGTAGTATGCATTGAGTCCCCTTCTCACCCTTTCCTGAGTATTTCTCTTCCAAGACAGTATGCAGTCCAGAATGTTACCCAAATACTTTGCTCCGTCCGATAGAGGTAACTCGACGCCATCTAGCACTGGCCTCCTAAATTCCTCTATCCTATACCTTCTGGTAAATAGCACCAGCTCAGTCTTCACAGGGTTAACACCCAGTCCCCTATCCTTGCCCAAGCCGAGAGTTCGCCTAGCATCACCTGCATAATTTCCCCGATCGTGGACAAAAATTTTCCCCTGACCAGCAGAACTATGTCGTCCGCATAGGCAACAACTTTCCTACCCATGGAATCAAATGACCTAAGAATCCCGTTGACCGCAAGCAACCACAGTAGAGGTGATAGAACCCCCCCTTGTGGTGTCCCCCTGGTAACCCTCCTCCTTATCACATGATCCCCCAGGCTCGAGTTTATAATCCTACTGCCAAGCATGCAGACTATCCACTCCACCAGAAAGTCCTCCACTCCCAACTCTAACAACGAATCTCTAATCGCCTCAATCCTAATGTTATTAAAGGCTCCTTCATGTCCAGAAACGCGGCGAGAGTATATTCCTTATGCCTCAGACCGTGCTCAATACAACCCACCACCTCATGTAACGCGCTCTCAACCGATTTACCCTTCAGGTAAGCATGTTGAGCGTTGCTAATAAGGCGGGTCTCAATATTGCTCCTGAGATATAAATCTATTAGCCTCTCAAGAGTCTTCAACAAAAATGAAGACAGACTAATAGGTCTAAAATCCCCCGGTTCTTGATTAATAACTCAACAGTTGAAAAATTTAAACCAACTGAAATTTAGAAAAATAGGTTTAATTTTAGAAACCTCACGGTTGTGACAGGAAAAGCCAGGGACAAAACTGTCCTGGCACTGGCATCGGTATACTTGCCATATGAAACTGACGATCCACCTGGTAAAAAAGTGCGGGAGTTGGTGGATCACTCGGGCAGAAGCGGCTCGAGGCTGGTACTAGGGGGAATACGCCAACGTTCAGAACTAGGGATAGAGAGGCAGTGGTAGATATAACATTGACGAACTGTAAGGAATTAGTGGAGGACTGGAGGGTGGCTTTGGATTTTTTCTTCTCTGACCATAGTCGTCTGTCCTTTAGTCTAATGTTTGAGAGGTCGCAAAGGTGTCCGTATAGGAATCCGTTTTCGGGACTGGTGCAAAGGAACCTTAGGGTTACACGGAACTGGGGTCGACTCCGGCCGGTGTGGAGCAACTGGTAAACACCTTCACGGGGGTATTGACCAGTAGCTATGAGAGATCCTGTCCGTTAAATTTTCCGGACAGGCGTACACAGCCAAGATGGTGGACAGACGAGTTAAGAACTCAAAGGTCCACCGTCAGAAGGCTATTCAATAGAGCGAAGTATACGCGTAGGGAGGAAGATTGGAGTAACTTCAGGTTGAGCTACGGCAGGTATAAGGGAGATATTAGAAGGGTGAAAAGGGACTCGTGGATTAAGTTCAGCGAGTCAGTTGAATCCGTGAATGAGATGTCTAGGTTCAGGAGAATTTTATCTAAGGACCCGGTAGTCTCTGGATTTATTCAGAGACCGGACGGTTCATGGGCGGAATCTGGCTCTGAATCTATCTGTTAGCTTATGGAAACTCACTTTCAGGGGTGTGTGGATCCTGGGTCGGGGGAACAGGCTGTATGTGGTGACCCCTTCTCTGGTTCGGGCTCAGGCGGTGAGGAAAGGGAGACGGTTGGGGGATATGATTACCTTGGATAAGGTAACATGGGCGGTAAATACCTTTGGGTCCTACAAATCGGCGGGACCAGATGGTATATTTCCGGCGATGTTACAGAATATCGGGAAATCATCACTCCTGCTGTTGGTGGAAATGTTAAGGTCAATGTGTGCTGAACGGGTACATTCCTAGGAGGTGGAGAGAGTTTTTATATCCAAGGCGGGTAGAACCGGTCACTCTAAACCCAAGGATTTTAGACCAATCAGCTTGTCGTCTTTTCTCTTGAAGACGTTGGAAAAACTGATTGATCTACATCTGAGAACGAAGATTGACACCAGCATCGTCAACGGCGCTCAACACGCCTACCTTAAAGGTAGATCTGTTGAGAGTGCGCTTCATGATGTGTATGATAGGCAGGATGGCGGTGAGGATGGGATCCGAATTATCGGATATGTGCAGGTTGTGTGTGGGCCTGAGGAGTTAGAGACAGTTGAGCACTTTCTGTGCCACTGTCCCAGGTTGCAGGGCAGCAGGCTGAGGTGGCTGGGCAGTAGATTCCTGAACGAATTAGGGGATGTCCCGGGTTGTGGACTTGGGAGTCTGATAGGATTCGTAATGGGGATGGCCTGGCTGCACGAGAGGAGGCTGGGTGCTGGCCACACGTAGGTCGAATTTGGTTGGTCAGGATTTCTTTCGGGGCTGGTCCGAAACATTCTTTTCTATCCATCTTTCTTTTCTGACTTGTGCTTTCGCTGTTTTATTTCACCTATTTTCCTTCTTTACATATCTTTCTCTAATTAAGGCGTCACAATGGACCATACTGGTCTCTGGGTGAGGGTGTGAAGGAGACTTCACACCAGCCTTTCAACCTAACCTAACCTAACCTAACCTAACCTAACCTAACCTATCTAGGGGAGGGGTAGACTACACCAATTCACATCATTTTTAAAATACGTTTTTTATACTGTTGGAATCAGAATTTTTTATCTATGGATGAGTAAATTTCCATAAGTCTTACCTAATATAGTTTTCGAGATAGAAGCAATTAAAACAACTCCAACATGCTTAGACGTAAATTGCATCAAATTTATTTAGTGTGGTTTACCACAGAATTTGTAGACAATTTTTATTTAACCCTCCGTCATGCACATGTATCTGGCCAGTTCTTTTAAGAATTTAACAGTTATTTAAATAAATATCTAATTTTAAACCCTCCAGGTACCCTCTACAAATATTCTTAGCTATCGTTTTATGAAAAAAAAAACATTAAAAAAAACAACAAAAACAATTTATGTGGATTTTTCCAAGGGTGTGGAGTCGTCCGAAAAAAGTACTAACTCCGACTCCGACTCCAAATGCTGAAATTTTTTAAGTGCGACTCCGACTCCTACTCCGACTCCTACTCCTACTATAATCTTGATGCTAAATGTATATGAGACTCAGTGATGTTAACTTTTATTTTTTCATTACCGTACGGCCTTCTAAAAATTAGAGTTTTTGAGAAGCAATTACCGTACGCAAACATTAATGTGCTGTTTCCAAATGACAGGCGATTGATTATGTTGCAAAATTTATCAGGGGTGTGCTGGAAATCGCAATCGCAAAACGCAAGAATTTGGAAGTTGTTTTTAATAAACTTTAAACCTAATTCTTATAATTTTTGGTTTCAAATCCTGTTTAATAGGAAAATATTTAATAAATATTTGTCATAAAATTTTTTTATTACAGAAATCTTATTTAAAAACGACTTTTAAAATTCTTGCGTTTTACGTTTGCGATTTCCAGCACACCCTAGTGTATGAAAAGCACTCAGTCCATCGCCTGTCATTTGTAAACAGCACATAAGAGCAGTATTCATAAAACATTTATTTAAATTTTAAATGTGTTTTAAGATCATTTTTATTTTGGAAATTTTTTTTAAATTTTTTATGCCGAAAAACTTTGTAGTCGGAGTCGCGAGTTTTTGTGGATACTACGACTCCGACTCCGGCACAAAAACATCAACTCCGACTCCACAGCCCTGGATTTTTCCATCTACACATCACATACGTAGCGCATGTATCTGGTCAGATACACTTGTATTTTGTATGAAGAACAATGTAATTTATTTGCATTTTTTATTTTTTTTGCGTTTGTTTACTGAAATCAACTGAAACTGCATTTTATTTGTACTCTACATTGTTATAGCTGTCGTAATTTTTGAATTGAAATTAATCGAAATAAACTTTAAAAACTTTATTTGTTTGAAATTAAAAAAATTTATTTCTCGTTAATTTTTTTTCTGGGTAGGTGGTTTAGCATGTACTAAGAAAAAAAAACAAAAATAAGAATAAAAGGCATTTGCCTGGCGTGCTTATTATATAACAATGAAATATTATCACTAAAATAGCTTTTTTCATATAAATGTATTGGAATACAAAGTGTATCTGGCCAGATACATGCGCTACGTATGTGACTATCGAAACATGTGCATGACGGAGGGTTAAACATGCGCCTTCTGGTTTTACTTGAATAATATGTATAACACATTTTAAAGAGAAAAAATAACGGTTAATGAAATTGTTCTAAGCCTTGTATTACTTTTGGGAAATAGCAGACCTTTTGTTATTGGACTTAGTACTGTTTGTCTCAAGGGATTGAACAGTACCAATACCATCATGGTAGGTAAAGAACACCAAGTCCAATTTTATAATTATATGACGTAATTTTGTTATGGATATCATCGGCATAAAAAAAACATATCAGAGTCATATCAAATATTCGAACAAAGGCAAATTTTTAATACAGAATTTATTTCTCATGTTGAGTAACATTTATTATACAAATTTTCATTTTATTTTAATGTGTATTCTAAAGGTACGTTCAGACTAGGGATGCCAATCCCGAAATCCCGAATACCGAAATCCCGGGATTATTCTAAAAATTTAAGTCTCGAATCCCGGGATTTTTTGTGTAAAAATCCTGAGATTTTGGATTTAGTAAATATGTGGTAGTTTTTTTTATTAAATACAACTATATTTAAATAAACGGTGACTTACGTTAAAAATAACTTCAAAAAATTAATATTAAATCATACTGGCAATGAATCTAATCTTTAACTGGTTACAAAAAAAAGTCGCAAGTGAATAAATGTTACATGTAATGCATTTTGTACCACAGAAAATAAAATCAGAACACAAAGTTTGGTGTGGTCTTTTTTCTAAGTGAATGATAATAGAACTGCGCACGCACAATGCAAGTTGTTCCAAAAAGTGTAAAAAACTTTAGGAGATTCTACCAAAGGTCTTTCTACACATATCTGTTTAAGTTTATTTTATTAAATTTATACTTGCATATATATCTGAGATAAAATAAATTAATTATTTTTATATAGCATATACTTATGTATCTATTTATTTACGATACCAACCAGAAGAGTTTAATACGAACATTGTTTTCGTCGGCAGCATATGTTTTCAGTAAAATAAGGTATCGATTATCAGACGTCATTAATTTGTTTTAGAAGTTTTTTAAAATATAAGTTTAAATACATAATTTTTTCATATTTCTTTTAAAGAATACATTAAACTGTTTTATTTTGTAATGAGTTTAATATTCTTCATGAATTTATTTGTTTTAATACTTATACATGAACATTTTATTATAAATAAATATATGAATTTTAAAAATTGGCCTTTATTTATGAAATCCCGAAAAATCCCGATCCGTCCCGGGATCCCGTTTTTTTTAATAAAAAAATCCCGAATCCCGGGTTTCAAAAAACCTGGTTCCATTTGGCATCCCTAGTTCAGACTAATGAAATATTTGACAAAAATATTTGTTCTGATATTTGCTTCAAACTGTGTGAAACAAAAAAATATTTTGTTTGATGTTCAGACTAAGCTCAAATATTTGACAATTTTTGTTTGTTGAAACAGTTGGCAAATAGTGTCAAATAAAATAAATTAATTCATGTTTGCCATGCGTTCAGACTAAAACAAATATTTGCATCAAATAATTATTTAATGAAAGTGTTCAAAAATAAACATATATTTCACAAATAGTAAAAATTCGTGCAGAAGCCTAATTATTTGTTTTATTCTGTGGGGCAGCATCTATTATATTGTTAGAACAGGAGTATGTAAAAGAAAAACAAAACTGGAAGAAAATGGTTAACGGAAACATGGCTAAAATTTGCGAAAAATTGGTAACAACCCCTAAAATATATGGTTCGGTTAAAAACAAAATGTCGGGAAAAGAACCACAAAAAAATGTTGACTAAAAGTCCCCAAAAGTATAAGGAATGGCAAAAATTCGATGAAAATGGCTAACTTAGCAAAAATTCGCAAAAACTGGCTAATAGCAAACCCTAAAATTTATTTGAAAGCGCTAAATCGGTTAAAAAAACAAAATGTCGGGGAAAAACCAAATAAAAAAATGTTGCAAAAATAGCGAAAATTCGCGAAAAATTTTGATATTTTAAACAAGCCATAAAATTGATTAAAAGTCCCCAAAAGTATAAGGAATGGCAAAAATTCGGTGAAAATTGCTAAATTAGCAAAAATTCGCAAAAATTGGCTAATAGCAAACCCTAAAATTTATTTGAAAGCGCTAAATCGGTTAAAAAAACAAAATGTCGGGGAAAAACCAAATAAAAAAATGTTGCAAAAATAGCGAAAATTCGCGAACAATTTTAATATTTCATACAAGCCATAAAATTGACTAAAAGTCCCCAAAAGTATAAGGAATGGCAAAAATTCGGTGAAAATTGCTATATTAGCAAAAATTCGCAAAAATTGGCTAATAGCGGCATGATAGCAAAGTCTAATAATTATTAAAAATCTTTAAAGCTGTAAAAAATCCGAAAACTTACAGGAAAAACGCAAGAATTTGGAAGTTGTTTTTAATAAACTTTAAACCTAATTCTTATAATTTTTGGTTTCAAATCCTGTTTAATAGGAAAATATTTGATAAATATTTGTCATAAAATTTTTTTATTACAGAAATCTTATTTAAAAACGACTTTTAAAATTATTGCGTTTTACGTTTGCGATTTCCAGCACACCCTAGTGTATGAAAAGCACTCAGTCCATCGCCTGTCATTTGTAAACAGCACATAAGAGCAGTATTCATAAAACATTTATTTAAATTTTAAATGTGTTTTAAGATAATTTTTATTTTGGAAATTTTTTTTAAATTGTTTATGCCGAAAAACTTTGTAGTCGGAGTCGCGAGTTTTTGTGGATACTACGACTCCGACTCCGGCACAAAAACATCAACTCCGACTCCACAGCCCTGGATTTTTCCATCTACACATCACATACGTAGCGCATGTATCTGGTCAGATACACTTGTATTTTGTATGAAGAACAATGTAATTTATTTGCATTTTTTATTTTTTTTGCGTTTGTTTACTGAAATCAACTGAAACTGCATTTTATTTGTACTCTACATTGTTATAGCTGTCGTAATTTTTGAAATGAAATTAATCGAAATAAACTTTAAAAACTTTATTTGTTTGAAATTAAAAAAATGTATTTCTCGTTAATTTTTTTTCTGGGTAGGTGGTTTAGCATGTACTAAGAAAAAAAAACAAAAATAAGAAAAAAAGGCATTTGCCTGGCGTGCTTATTATATAACAATGAAATATTATCACTAAAATAGCTTTTTTCATATAAATGTATTGGAATACAAAGTGTATCTGGCCAGATACATGCGCTACGTATGTGACTATCGAAACATGTGTATGACGGAGGGTTAAACATGCGCCTTCTGGTTTTACTTGAATAATATGTATAACACATTTTAAAGAGAAAAAATAACGGTTAATGAAATTGTTCTAAGCCTTGTATTACTTTTGGGAAATAGCAGACCTTTTGTTATTGGACTTAGTACTGTTTGTCTCAAGGGATTGAACAGTACCAATACCATCATGGTAGGTAAAGAACACCAAGTCCAATTTTATAATTATATGACGTAATTTTGTTATGGATATCATCGGCATAAAAAAAACATATTAGTCATATAAAATATTCGAACAAAGGCAAATTTTTAATACAGAATTTATTTCTCATGTTGAGTAACATTTATTATACAAATTTTCATTTTATTTTAATGTGTATTCTAAAGGTACGTTCAGACTAGGGATGCCAATCCCGAAATCCCGAATACCGAAATCCCGGGATTATTCTAAAAATTTAAGTCTCGAATCCCGGGATTTTTTGTGTAAAAATCCCGAGATTTTGGATTTAGTAAATATGTGGTAGTTTTTTCTATTAAATACAACTATATTTAAATAAACGGTGACTTACGTTAAAAATAACTTCAAAAAATTAATATTAAATCATACTGGCAATGAATCTAATCTTTAACTGGTTACAAAAAAAAGTCGCAAGTGAATAAATGTTACATGTAATGCATTTTGTACCACAGAAAATAAAATCAGAACACAAAGTTTGGTGTGGTCTTTTTTCTAAGTGAATGATAATAGAACTGCGCACGCACAATGCAAGTTGTTCCAAAAAGTGTTAAAAACTTTAGGAGATTCTACCAAAGGTCTTTCTACACATATCTGTTTAAGTTTATTTTATTAAATTTATACTTGCATATATATCTGAGATAAAATAAATTAATTATTTTTATATAGCATATACTTATGTATCTATTTATTTACAATACCAACCAGAAGAGTTTAATACGAACATTGTTTTCGTCGGCAGCATATGTTTTCAGTAAAATAAGGTATCGATTATCAGACGTCATTAATTTGTTTTAGAAGTTTTTTAAAATATAAGTTTAAATACATAATTTTTTCATATTTCTTTAAAAGAATACATTAAACTGTTTTATTTTGTAATGAGTTTATTATTCTTCATGAATTTATTTGTTTTAATACTTATACATGAACATTTTATTATAAATAAATATATGAATTTTAAAAATTGGCCTTTATTTATGAAATCCCGAAAAATCCCGATCCGTCCCGGGATCCCGTTTTTTTTAATAAAAAATCCCGAATCCCGGGTTTCAAAAAACCTGGTTCCATTTGGCATCCCTAGTTCAGACTAACGAAATATTTGACAAAAATATTTGTTCTGATATTTGCTTCAAACTGTGTGAAACAAAAAAATATTTTGTTTGATGTTCAGACTAAGCTCAAATATTTGACAATTTTTGTTTGTTGAAACAGTTGACAAATAGTGTCAAATAAAATAAATTAATTCATGTTTGCCATGCGTTCAGACTAAAACAAATATTTGCATCAAATAATTATTTAATGAAAGTGTTCAAAAATAAACATATATTTCACAAATAGTAAAAATTCGTGCAGAAGCCTAATTATTTGTTTTATTCTGTGGGGCAGCATCTATTATATTGTTAGAACAGGAGTATGTAAAAGAAAAACAAAACTGGAAGAAAATGGTTAACGGAAACATGGCTAAAATTTGCGAAAAATTGGTAACAACCCCTAAAATATATGGTTCGGTTAAAAACAAAATGTCGGGAAAAGAACCACAAAAAAATGTTGACTAAAAGTCCCCAAAAGTATAAGGAATGGCAAAAATTCGATGAAAATGGCTAACTTAGCAAAAATTCGCAAAAACTGGCTAATAGCAAACCCTAAAATTTATTTGAAAGCGCTAAATCGGTTAAAAAAACAAAATGTCGGGGAAAAACCAAATAAAAAAAAGTTGCAAAAATAGCGAAAATTCGCGAAAAATTTTGATATTTCAAACAAGCCATAAAATTGATTAAAAGTCCCCAAAAGTATAAGGAATGACAAAAATTCGGTGAAAATTGCTAAATTAGCAAAAATTCGCAAAAATTGGCTAATAGCAAACCCTAAAATTTATTTGAAAGCGCTAAATCGGTTAAAAAAACAAAATGTCGGGGAAAAACCAAATAAAAAAATGTTGCAAAAATAGCGAAAATTCGCGAACAATTTTAATATTTCATACAAGCCATAAAATTGACTAAAAGTCCCCAAAAGTATAAGGAATGGCAAAAATTCGCAAAAATTGGCTAATAGCGGCATGATAGCAAAGTCTAATAATTATTAAAAATCTTTAAAGCTGTAAAAAATCCGAAAACTTACAGGAAAAATTGCTTCTATCGGGTACATGGCTAAAATTATTTGTCGTTGTTTGCTCTTAAGGTACGTTCAGACTAATGAAATATTTGACAAAAATATTTGTTCTGATATTTGCTTCAAACTGTGTGAAACAAAAAAATATTTTGTTTGATGTTCAGACTAAGCTCAAATATTTGACAATTTTTGTTTGTTGAAACAGTTGGCAAATAGTGTCAAATAAAATAAATTAATTCATGTTTGCCATGCGTTCAGACTAAAACAAATATTTGCATCAAATAATTATTTAATGAAAGTGTTCAAAAATAAAAATATATTTCACAATAGTAAAAATTCGTGCAGAAGCCTAATTATTTGTTTTATTCTGTGGAGCAGCATCTATTATTTTGTTAGAACAGGAGTATGTAAAAGAAAAACAAAACTGGAAGACAAATGGTTAACGGAAACATTGCTAAAATTTGCGAAAAATTGGTTACAACCCCTAAAATATATGGTTCGGTTAAAAACAAAATGTCGGGAAAATAACAACAAAAAATGTTGCAAAAACAGCCATTAAATTGACTAAAAGTCCCCAAAAGTATAAGGAATGGCAAAAATTTTTTGAAAATGGATAACTTAGCAAAAATTCGCAAAAATTGGCTAATAGCAAACCCTACAATTTATTTGAAAGCGCTAAATCTGTTAAAAAAACAAAATGTCGGGGAAAAACCAAATAAAAAAATGTTGCAAAAATAGCGAAAATTCGCGAAAAATTCTGATATTTCAAACAAGCCATATAATTGATTAAAAGTCCCTAAAAGTATAAGGAATGGCAAAAATTCGTTGAAAATTGCTAAATTAGCAAAAATTCGCAAAAATTGGCTAATAGCAAACCCTACAATTTATTTGAAAGCGCTAAATCGGTTAAAAAAACAAAATGTCGGGGAAAAACCAAATAAAAAAATGTTGCAAAAATAGCGAAAATTCGCGAAAAATTCTGATATTTCAAACAAGCCATAAAATTGACTAAAAGTCCCTAAAAGTATAAGGAATGGCAAAAATTCGGTGAAAATTGCTAAATTAGCAATAATTCGCAAAAATTGGCTAATAGCAAACCCTACAATTTATTTGAAAGCGCTAAATCGGTTAAAAAAACAAAATGTCGGGGAAAAACCAAATAAAAAAATGTTGCAAAAATAGCGAAAATTCGCGAAAAATTCTGATATTTCATACAAGCCATAAAATTGACTAAAAGTCCCCAAAAGTATAAGGAATGGCAAAAATTCGGTGAAAATTGCTATATTAGCAAAAATTCGCAAAAATTGGCTAATAGCGGCATGATAGCGGCATGATAGCAAAGTCTAATAATTATTAAAAATCTTTAAAACTGTAAAAAATCCGAAAACTTACAGGAAAAATTGCTTCTATCGGGTACATGGCTAAAATTATTTGTCGTTGTTTGTTCTTACAATTTTTTTGTAATATCAAATAAATGTTTGCTCAAAAATTACTAAAATATTTGATTTTTTGTGTTCACACTATGTTCACATTGGACAAATATTTGTTTGCCGGCAAATACTTTTATTTGCTCAAAATCAGCTGTTATTTTATTTGACACTCAAAAATGTTTTGTGTTCAGACTACGTTAATGAAATATTTGATGTTTGCTATCAAATATTTCATCAGTCTGAACGTACCTTTACAATTTTTTTGTAATATCAAATAAATGTTTGCTCAAAAATTACTAAAATATTTGATTTTTTGTGTTCACACTATGTTCACATTGGACAAATATTTGTTTGCCGGCAAATACTTTTATTTGCTCAAAATCAGCTGTTATTTTATTTGACACTCAAAAATATTTTGTGTTCAGACTACGCAAGGTATATTTACACAAGGTAAACTCGTTGGCCCATATGTTTGTCAGCTGTTTACCTAAGTTGGAACACCAATGTCAAATTTCGTGTATATGAGCCAAAATTTGTACATGTGTGCGTTAAATTTATATGAAGACAATTTTGACAATTCCGTTCCACACGGTTATTTTTATAGAGCAGCATGTCTACACTCCCAAATGAGTCTACCTTGTGTAAATATACCTTGAGACTACGTTAATGAAATATTTGATGTTTGCTATCAAATATTTCATCAGTCTGAACGTACCTTAAGTCAAATTACAATCCTCAAATATTCCTGGAAAAAATTGAAGGAATAAGACTATTAAAGTATAAAAGCTTTTGAGGATTGTAATTTTTTCTTTCTTTTTTTTCTCTATATATATTTATTGAATCTATGTACATACACACCCCTATCGTGAATAAAAATTCCTTGGGAGTTTTTTCCCCTTTTTCCATTTTTCATATGTTAATTCAATTGTAAAAATGGGAAAAGGGAAAAAACTCCCAAGGAATTTTTATTCACGATAGAGGTGATTAAATATGAATTAATCAAATCTTATCGTAATTCTTTATTTATGACCTGCCAGTGCCAGACAAAATTTTTCTTCATTACGGGTTCTGTTCACAGTTTATCACTCATCTAATTGGGTAAGTGCTGCAGTCTCCTTCTTCTTAAGCGAGTGTGGCCGCCATTATTTAAAATATTTCGAGCTAGTGGATTTGGGTGTTGTTCAAGCCTTTTTAAATATTTTACTGCATATTTTGTAATCATAGTTTTTACTAATGGCACATTGAGATCCTTATGAACGTTTGAGTTTTTAACGTATCAGGAAGACGCTTCCTGGTGATTATTTAGGCTTCTTTGAATTTTTTTCGATATTAGAGGCCGAGGCAGTGCCCCATAGTTGAATACCATAGCACCAGATAGACTTTGATAGAGTTGTAAAGTAGAAGCTTGCAATCGAGTCTAAGGACAGAGTTCTTCCAATAAGCCAATGAATTTGGATGGCTTTTTGTTTAATTTGAGTTAATTTTGCCTCTATATGGCATTTCCACGTTAATCGCCGATCCAGATGTATACCGAGATATTTTACACGCGAATGTTGAGGAATTATTTGATTATAGATTGTAATAGGGGGGCAAGATTCCCGGCGCAAGGTGAATGTTATATGTACGCATTTTTGCTCATTTACGATAATCCTCGATTTTCTTAGCCATATTTCTAGTTGATATATATGATCCTGTAAGTAACGAGATGCTTCATAACGGTTTTGGTGGACGCTTAGAAAAGCTGTATCGTCTGCAAATGTTGATGTTTGGGTGTATGTGTTTGTCGGCATGCCCGAAGTATAAATTAAGTATAATAGAGGGCCCAGGATGCTGCCTTGTGGGACTCCAGCGCCAATTGGATGAGGTAAACTTAAGAAATGTCCTTCTTTATTAATGATTTGACGATCGACTAAGTAGCTTTCTAACAGCTTGTGTGTTTGCTGGTAAGTTTTGCTTCAATTTATGTAATAAGCCTTCATGCCAGACTTTATCAAAAGCTTCCGAAACATCGATGAAGAGTGCTGAGCAATATTTTTTTTCTTCAAATGCTTTTCTTATGACATTTGCTATTCGATGAGTTTGTTCAATTGTGCTGTGTTTTCTTCTAAATCCAAACTGATGGTTTGGAATACATCTAGTGTCACATAAAATTGGTGTTAATTTTGAAACTAATAATTTCTCAAACAGCTTTGACATATTTTTTTTAATTTGGCAATGCCATAAAAAGTTGCAAACATTTTATGCTTTTACTCTGATAATATTGCACTTACTTAGACCCTGACAATTTTGCATCGTTTGTGCGCCATAATTGTCTATGTGGTTGTTGTTATGTTTTTGCACTTTTGCTTTTCGCAAGAGTGCAACGTTTGACGTGAATACCTTTTATTTATTTATTCTCATAAAGTCTTAAGAGATTTGGCAAAATCAATTGTTATCTCAATTTTTGAAACTCACCTACTCACAACTTCAAAATTTTTAAAGCACAATCTCTTGAAACTTTTTTTTATTTTGAAAAAATATTAGAAAAGTTTTTGTGCCGAAAAATTTTGGAGTCCGAGTCGCGAGTTTTTGTTGGTACTACTACTTCGACTCCGGTACAAAAACCTCAACCCCGACTCCACAGCCTTAGTAAATATTCATACATGTTGACGTAAGTATAATTTTTCAGCTGTTAACATAAAAATTAAACATTTTATCTATACATCAGTTCCCCGGTTTACGTCGTTTCGAAGTTGCGACTTTTTAAAATTTCTGTAATTTTGATGTTGCGTCGTTTTTGCTTCACTTTGCGTTGCATGGCTTTGAAGTTGCGTCGTTAGTACTTCGATTTGGGACGTTAATATCAAAATGTTTGTAGAAAGCTTAAATGTGAGTGTTGCATGTTGAAGATCATTAGTGGTTTCAAATAACATTTGCTGAAGAGAAATTAAATTCGAATATTTTGCAGCAATGAGTCACCAAGAAATCAAATAAGCTTAGAACAAAAACTAGACATTTTGAAACGTTTTGAAATTAAGCCCACTTCTTATCATTTGGATTGAAGATTAAAATCAGCCCTTTAAACAGATGGTTATTCAAACGAAAGCTTAATTTGAAGATCCAAAAGAAATTCCTCCGTTATCAAGTTAAAATTTATTTCTTCAATAAAAATGTATGGAAACTCATACTTCGGCTTGCGTCGCGTTTTCCCGGACTTAATTAGCGACGCAAACTGGGGTATTGGTTTATATGTATGTAGCGTTAAGATTGTTAAAGCTCAAAATTCATTTCGTGCACTTTGTGGTATTTTTAATAAGCATAATCGACCAGAAATTGAGGACATGGACCTGTGCGGACACAGCCAACGAAACAAAGGCTCTTTATCGGGAGAAATTGAATGGCCGTGTTATCTCACGTCGTGGCTATGTAAATTGGCCGTCACGATCATATGATTGCACACCTTTGGTTATTTTCTTTGGGGGTATTTAAATGAAAAAGTATACGTCAATAGGCCAAGAACAATTCAAGAATTAAAGAAGGAGATAGTTCGGAACTTTAAGGACATAGAACCTAAATTAAGTTTCAGAGTCAATGAAAATATGGACCATCGGATAGAGGTATGCCACCGAAGCCGTGGCAAGCTTTTGGCCGATATTTTATTTCACAGATAATTGTCATAGATCCTTTTAAAATAATAAAAAATTTGGTTTGACCACCCTTTATAAAATTTAAAAGAATGTAGACAGCAAATATAAAAAAATGTGTAAAAAAATAAATTTTAACTGATATCGAAAACGAAATTTTCGGTTTTTAATCGTTTCGCTTTAAAAATCGATTTCTATCACATAACTGAATACTTTTTTTGCGGATATTTTTTCACTTACCCTTATTTGTTTAATAAGTTTTCGCAATTCAACTGTTTCCTGCTCACTCAAGTTTTTCATATTAGCCAAATTTACGGAATTATTTTTTTGACAAGCGGGACATACGTATTCATCAATAAACTCAGCCTCACTCTGAACAATACCAACACAACGACCATGGAACCAGTCCTGGCATTTATCACAACAAATATAAAATTGTGATTCATCATATGGCTGCTTGCACAAACAGTATAATTCTTGAGTATCTCTGGCTTTTTGGCAATCGGCACAAATAAATTCCGATAATTTTTTCGAATCTTCTTCTGTAATATTTACACATTCACCATGAAACCAGTTGCTACATATATCGCAACCAACGTAAAATCTAAAATGTAAAATTGATAATATTATGTGCATAAGCTGTATTTATTTTTAGTTTTTTTTTTATTTTCTCACTTTGTATCATCATAAGGTGTACGACATATACAATAAAGTTTCTCCTTCTTTTTATTTAACCTTTTAGGCTTATTATATTGGTTTCTAGCAGAAGTGGTAATGTTTGAAACATTTCCGATTGATTTTGAATACGTCTGTTTGGATTGCCTGTAAATGAATCCAGTTAAATTAAACAATAACATAGCTTCAAGATGTACTTACTTTTTTGCATCGACATGAAGAGAGTTCTGTGTAAAACTATTATTAACATCTTCACCTAATTTTGTTGTCCAAATCTTTTTAGACATTTCAACTTTGATTTCATTTTGAATATTTCTCTCTAGTGATGATCGTTTTTTTAAGATGTTACTTTTAAGAATAATCTTGTGGCGTTCTAATGTTTGCTAAAAAAGTTAAAGAAAAATATAATCATTTGTTTAGACTAAAACTAATGCACAAATACTTAAAGTATGCAACAAAAAAGCTAAATGTAATGGAAATAATAAATAAATATGCATATCAAGTAGTTTTTCCATACAAAAAAATATAACAGGGGTGTGCTGGAAATCGAAAAAGCAAAACGCAAAAATGTTAAAAGTTATTGTTTAATAAGATTTCTGTAATAAAAGAATTTTAAGAAAAACATTATACAAACATTTCTCTATTAAACAGAATTTTAAAACAAAAATTACAAAAATCTATATATACATCGGCTAAGGCAAAACATTTAAATTCACTTTTCTCCTCTGTTTGCCCAGCGACTAGAATAAAAAATACACCATTTGAAAGGTTTTTGCAGGCAGAAGTGCACAATACACATATACTTTATTAAAATCTGTTCAATATTTTCAGATTTATAAGCGTTAAAATTTGATACCAACACATATCCAAAACAAACAAATAAAAAAAAATTATTAAATAATAAAAAAAAGGCTGGTCGATAATTCGACATTTTCAAGAAATCGGTTTTCGAATATTTCGGTACAGGCAAACCAGTTTAGAACGACATCTTTCTTTGTTTGTCAACCGCTCACGTGGAATATAACATATGAACCGGAAGTTGGTCCATCTCCGAATCGATCCACTATATTTGTTTTTATATTAAAAAAATATATGGCCGAATTTCGACCATTAGGCAAACACTTGTTAGATTAAAAGTGTATTAAACACAGCTTCCAAATTCTTGCGTTTTACGTTTTCGATTTCCAGAACATTCCTGTAAATTAATATGTACATATGCATCAGAGCATGACAACAAGTACCCATAAGAAAAATATACAGAGGTATTTACCCACGCTTTTCGTTATTGGGTATACACATAGTTATAACCAGGGCCCGGACTTTTATGCAGTTAAAATCGCGTTTTATGCGCATTAAAATGCAATAAAAATAGAAATATATGCGCTAAAAATTTAAAAAATATGCAGTTAAAATTATCTTAAATTTTTTTATTAGTGAAAAAAACAAAAATAACAAGAAAAAACAAAAAGGCACAATAACCACAAAAGTAGAAGTAAAAATAAAGTAAGTTGTAAAGTCCCAACTATAATATACATAAGCTGGCTTGAGCAGCTGTGCGAATACATGTTAATCATAAGAAAACTTTTTGTTAAATTTTTTGAAACTGTCATTTGCTTAAGCAAAGTGCGAAACTGATCGCGATAACATACGAATCATCTGTTTATTGACTTTGTTTTTTAAAATGCCTTTAGAGATATATTTGAACCTACATTTTTTCAAAATAAAAGTTTACAGCCTGTTTTTTCAAAACAAAATAAAAGTAGTAGGTGCATGATTAAATGCTGATAGTTTCTCTGTGGTATATTTATTTTCATTACGCTGTTTTCGAAAACAATTTAAATTAAATATGAAAGCAGTTAAGGGTTTAAAACAATAAATTTTAATCCTTAATTTTTTTTTTAATCTTTATCAAGCTTGCTACGAATTTGTTAACTTAAGTTACCTTCCAAAACATACATCTTATGTATGGCAATATCAATTAACTTAAATTCGCCACTGTTAAATCTTTTTACAACATCTTTGAATTGGCAAAAGTTTTCAGCATAATACATAATTGCTTTCGACCACATCCCCCTTCTGGTTGTTATAGGCTGTTGAGGAAGACATTAGTCCGGATACAAAATATTTTTTCCATAAGAAATCAATAAATAAATATCATCGAAGTTGTCTTTTACCTCTTCTGCGGAAGGGTGCATGGCAAAATAAAGCAATTAAAACAAGGTTTTTCAAAATATGCAATATTAGCAATACATATATGCAAAAATATGCATTAAAAGCAAAATATGCCCTAACAAATCGATACCATTTTACTGCAAATTTCTTGATTCGCAAAGATATTTTGTGTATGGCAATCTCCGACTAACGAGAACAGATGTGCATTTGCAAAAACATCCAGGACTTGTTTATAACACAAATAACACAGTACAACACATGATTTCGGGACTCAATTCTGATAATTGCTTATGAAAGTAGACCCAAAAAGAAGAACTTCTGCATCATTAGTTTAGTCATGGTACCTCAATAAATAATTTAAAAATTAATTTGAAGTTAGTAAGTATCGTATAGGGGAATTTGTCACGTTTTAGGCTCTTTTGTTTGTCATAACTCGAGAACCACTAGTCCGAATAAGCTGAATTAAGAATTACAATTCCTTTAATCTGTTCATACAACGTTTCGCTACATAAGCAACAGTTTCGCAGTTATAAATAAATGTATGAGGAGTAGGGGAAGTCGGACACCGAGTAACGGCTCTGAATGGTTTTAACATAGCAGAATCCTGGCCCATCTCGGTTTACATCCCAATTGTGGACACAAACCTCATCGTAGTGCCTCCTGGGGTAGCTACCTTTACCATCCGGTAAGGGTAGTGAGCTAAAATGTGCCGCGCGTTCATCCTAAAGAACGATAAAAAGTGGGTTGAGGCGTCGGTTTAGAAGCCCACCCTTGGAAAATAACATTATTACTATGAAAAAACGAAGAAGAAAATTAATGAACTCCTCTAATGATGAAGACCCCCGCAAACGTTTAAAGGATCACGATCTGCGTATATGCACCTGGAATGTAAGAACTCTCTATAGAGACGGTGCAGTGTACGAACTGGCGGACGTACTTGAAAAGTACAAAGCCGATATTACCGCCTTACAGGAAGTGCGATTGAAGGGGACAGGCGTAACAGCAACACCCAAAGGCGACGCACTGTACTAAATCTGCCATAAAACTAGACATGAGTTTGGCTGTGGATTTGTGGTAAGCCGGAGATTGAAACACCTAGTATCTAGATTCACTCCGGTGGATGAGAGACTGGCTACAATCCGAATAAAAGCCAAGTTCTTTAACATCAGTCTAATTTGTACCCATGCCCCGACCGAAGAAAAGGACGAACTGATCAAAGATACATTCTATGAGCGCCTAGAGAGAGAATATGACCGCTGCCCCGACCATGACATTAAAATAGTGCTAGGGGATTTTAATGCTAAAATAGGAAGGGAGAATATCTTTGGCCCAACAGTCGGAAAATTTAGCCTTCACGAAGGAACTTCCTATAACGAAATGAGGTTAATAGACTTCGCAGCGGCAAAAAATATGGTAGTTAGCAGCACCAGATTTAAACATTTCGACATTCATAGACCACGTGGTTGTCCCCGGATCAAACAACGAGTAACCAAATTTATCATGTTGTGATTGATGGAAGGCATTCATCCAGTGTGTTTGACGTACGAACGATTCGATGGGCCAACATAGATTCGGATCACAGCAAGGAAGCTGCACATCGGAAAGCTGCAGACACAACAGACAGCTACGGCATACTCCACTCGACTGACCCAACTGCTAGAAGAAAGCACTCCTCGTCCCGATAATGTAACAGCACAATGGCAAATCATTGCCCACTCCATGGAAAATGCAGCAAAATCCGTACTTGGGTATCAAGGGCCTCCCCAAAGGAACCCATGGTATGACCAAGAGTGCCGTAACGCTACTGAAGCAAAAAATGTTGCATATATGGCAACGTTGCAATCGGTAGCAACACGTAATGCGAAGGAGAGGTATCGCGAGAAAAGGAAAGAGGAGAAACGCCTTTTCCGAAAGAAGAAGAGAGAAATGGAAAGGCGGGAGTGTGACCAAATCGAGATGTACAGGAGTCAAAATGAAGTCCACAAATTTTACCAAAGAGTTGAACATCAAACCGAAGGCTTTGGTACAGGCACATTCTCCTGCAGAGATAAAAAAGGTAATCTGGAGACTGAAACAGAAAGTGTGCTGAGGATGAGGAAAGATCACTTTTCCGAACTGTTGGTATCTGGTTGTAGCGGCGACGAAGATACTTCAGAACTAATAGCAGAGGACGGTATTGAGTGCATACCGCCTTGCCAAAATGAGGTGAAAGCAGCAATATCTCGGCTAAAGAACAATAAGGCAGCAAGAGCCGATGGATTACCAGCTGAGCTGTTTAAGACCGGAGGTGACATGCTGATAAGGCGCATGCATCAGCTTGTTTGTTCTATTTGGCAAGAAGAACGCATGCCCGATGATTGGAACCTCAGCATACTATGTCCCGTGTACAAAAAAGGAGACAAGACAATCACCCTTATCATGAATTCCACATGTGAAAATTTCCGAATGAAATTCTTAATTCACATGGATTTTAATTTCGTATCATGAATTCCCTGTGAATAAAATAACATACCTGATTTTAAAAACCTTTGCCATTATATTCGGAGTTGTAAACAAAAAACAATTAATGTATTTAAGAAAACTGTGTTTTTTGAAATTTATGGAATTATTTCCATATTTGAATTAAATATCGCTAATTTGCTAAGAGGGGCATGATAGCACAGCCTAATGTTTATTTAAAATTGCGAACATGGATAAAATTCGCGAAAAATAGCAAAAAAAATTTTTTAACAAACCCTAAAATTTATTTGAATTCGCTAAACGGTCTAAAAGAAACGAAATAACAAAAAAAAAAAAAAATTTTAAAAATAGCGAAAATTCGCGAAAAGTTTTAATATTTCAAACAAGCCATAAAATTTATTAAAAGTTTTTAAAACTATAAGAAATGGCAATAATTCGGTTAAAAATGTTATATTAGCGGAGATTCGCACAAATTTTTTAAACAGCGGCATGGTCTACTATTTATTTAAAATCGTTAAAGCTGTAAAGAATCACAGGAAAAAATCGTTTTAATCGGGAACATGGCTAAAATTCGCGGAAAATTGAAAACTTGTAAAAAATTCGCGAAAAGTTTTAATATTTTAAACAAGCCATAAAACGAATTAATAGTTCAAAAAACTATAAGGAATGGCAAAAATTCGGTAAAAATTGTAAGATTAGTGGAAATTCGCAAAAAAATTTCAAACAGCGGCATTATGGCAAAGTCTACTATTTATTGTAAATCGTTAAAGCTGTAAATAATCAGAAAAATTACAGTAACAAATCGCTTCTATCGCGAAAAATTGCAAAATTTTAAACAAACCCTAAAACTAATTTGGGATCGCTAAATGAAATTAGTTAAATTTGTGCATTTGAAACGTTTTTTTTTAATTTTAAATAAAAACTTACATTTTCTTCCTTTTCCGACAGACAATTCTTTGTGAATTATTTTCTTTATAAGTTGTAAAAATATTTCACATGTGAGCTGTTAACAATCGTGTGTAAAACAATAAATTCACAAATTATTTTTTTTCGGAGTTTAAAAATATAAACATTCGGAAATTTCCACAACAAATTTTATTCATGATACCAACTGTTCACACGTTCGGAAATTTACATGTGAAATTTTATTCATGATAAGGGTGAATATGTGCCAATTACAGAGGAATAAGTCTCCTGCCCATTGCATATAAAATAATTTCGAGCGTATTGTGTGACAGACTTAAATCTAAAGTTGAAGAGATAATTGGGCCATATCAATGCGGCTTTAGACCTGGCAAATCCACCATCGAACAGATATTCACACTACGCCAAATCCTGGAAAAGACTCAAGAGAAACAAATCGACACCTTCCACCTTTTTGTCGACTACAAAGCCGCCTTCGCCAGCGCCAATCGGATCAAAGGTGTTTCAGGCCATGTCTGAGTTTGGAAACCAGGCAAAACTTATACGACTTTGCAGAATGAGTCTTACTGATACGCGATCTTCAGTCAAAATAGGAAAAAACCTCTCCGGGACAAGGAGATATTCTCTCGTGTGACCTCTTTAATATCCTGCTGGAAAAGGTTATACGAGACGCAGATGTGAATAGAACTGGCACACTATACACAAAACAACACATGCTACTAGCATATGCTGACAATATTGACATCATGGGTCGAACACTGCGAGCAGTGACTGCCACCTTTGAAAATGTCGAAAAAGAATCTGCTAAAGTGGGTCTGTTCTGAAATTCTGTAACTTTTTAACGACAAAAAATTGTCGTTAAGTAGTCAAATTCGTTAGCTAACGATAATTGTCGTTAAGAGCTATTCTATAATGAAATTTTAACAATTTGTATCGGCAAATAATGTCGGTAGCTAACGACACAAAAAAAGTTCTTGTTAAATAATAACGGTAATAAATGTACGGTTAAAAGATTAAAAATATAGAGCAAGGAAGCCAATTTTTAACACAAAAAAGTAAGAAAGTATTGTCGATCAAGCCCGACCCTACATTACAGTATTTGGGCGATTATATTTCCGCGAAAAAGAGTATGTTGTGAGGTTAAGACTAACATAAGAGATTTTTGTGCCAAATATTAACTAAATATCTATTACTATTACTATGAATACTACTATGAGATAACATAGTAATAGCTTCTAAGGTAACTTATTATAAGTGTATTCGTGTGAGAGCTGTAGGCAAATATTGACCGATTCTAATTAAATTTGTTCTGCTGATTTTCAATGCAATACAATTTTACAACATAATATTACAACTAAATATTTTTGGACCTTATTAAACCCAAATATCTATAAAACAAGATGGTTAATGGGCACAAAACCCTACTCCGGAATGATGTTTGCATGTGGGCTATGAAAAATAAATAACCGCTTCTCCGCTTTTGAAAAGGTGTTTTTGAAAATCACACGTGTGATTTTGTGGTGTTCTGAAGGTCATACCGTTTTTGTGTTTCTGGGTGTGCTTTCGGCAATTTAAGGTCACACCAAAACACACAAAAACGGGTAACTAAAATATCACACGTGTGACAGGCCTGATAAGCAATATTTAAACATTTTCATTCATGTTTTGTTAAAATAAATTACTTACAAGAAAATTTATTTTATATTTTTTATTAATTTTAAAAAATTTCAGCTTTGACGTTCTTCTATTTTACCGATATTTGTCGTCAATATTTCTTAACCAAAAAATAATCGTTTATTAAAAAAAGGGAATAACAAATTCGTTAAAGTAACCGAGATTTCTCGTTACTTAACGATATCGGTAGTTAAATTAAAAAAGTTACAGAATTGAGGTACTGGTGGTAAACGCTGATAAAACAAAGTTGATGGTATCAACGCACAGGACGTCCAGTAGACACGGGCCAACAGTGGAAGTTGAAAACTATAACTTTGAAATAGTCAACGATTTTATCTACCTCGGCACCGCCATAAACAATACGAACAACATCAGTTTTGAAATTAAAAGAAGAACTATACTGGCTAATAGATGCTTCTTTGGACTAAGTAAGCAGTTTAAGAGCAAAGCCATCTCTCGACAGACAAAAATCACATTCTACAAGTCACTGATAGCCCCTATGCAAGAGCCTTGGATAAATAAAAATAAGGTTTGCGGATTGAAGGTTACGGGATACACTCTGATTGTTTCGTCTACAGAGGACAAGATAAGAACATGTATACTAGCCTGGGATGGCCTGGCTGCGCGAGAGGAGACTGGGTGCTGACCGTACGTAGGGCGAATTTGGTTTTAGTAGGATTTCTCTCGGGGCTGGTCCGAAACCTTCTTTTTTATCTATCTTTTAATTCTAACTTGTGCTTTCTCTGTTTATTTCACCTACTTCCTATCTCTATATAGCTATCTCTAAATGAGGCGTCACAATGGACCATACTGGTCTCAGGGTGAGGGTGTGAAGGAGACTTTACAGCGGCCTTTAATAAAGACTTAATAAAGAGCTTGATCTCGGTAATAGGTGAAAATTCGTTTTACGTAGCTGCAATCAAGCGTGGTAATATAAACGAGACAAAAATACAGGTTAATCATGAGAATGATTTTCGTAAAATAATTAACAAATTCGAAGCCCTTAAAAAAAACATCAGGTAGTAATCAATAGACTTCTGTGTGGTCCCAGAGGAAATTAAAACTTTTTTGGAAGAAAAGGGCTTTAAGATAAAAAAGTTACGAATATTAAAAATAAGGGAAACAATCCCCAACTAGAACCTGGCGACGTTAAGCTTAAAAAAATGAAACGCATCCTATTTATAATTTAAAATATATTCTATACAGAAGAATAACTATAGAGGAGCCGCACAAAAGGAATAGTCCCGTTCAATGTCTTAACTGCCAAGAATTTGGCCATACTAAGGCATACTGCTATTTACCGCCTATTTGTGTAGTATGTGGTTAATTACATGGCACAGTTCTTTTCGATAAGTCTAAAATCGACCCCAACGTAAAAAATGCAGCAACTGTAGCGGTAATCACACTGCCAATTATAGAGGATGCCCTGTATATACTATCATCAAGCAGTCGGTTGGACCGAAAACTAATCCCACTCAAATGCAGGTAACAAATCAAGTATGTAACTACTAATGACACTCAGGCTCCGCAGTCTAGTAATAACAGAACCTCTTACGCTAACGTCCTAAAATCAAACCATGTGCCAATGCAACGTGCTGATGAAACTTCAGTTTCTAATTTAAGTTTCTAAAAAAGTAAGGAAACATTAGTGCAAACAGTAAATAATTTTACGAACACAATGGGTAATATGATGCAGGAAATTTTTAGAATGCAATCGATGTTATTGCAAGCTGTACTTAACAAGCCATGAACTGTTTAAAAATTTGTTTTTGGAACTCAAACGGCATCCCCCAACATAAAAATGAATTAGCATACATTCTATAAAATAAACAAATGAGTTTCTGAAACTCATTTGACCTCAAGAAGTACGTTTAAAATCAATGATTTTATACTACATTATTTTTTGTTTAGCTGCACATTCAAGTTTGCACGAAAATTCGTATAGGTACGCAAAATGTTCTGTTACACAGTATTCACTTAAGCTGGGATCACACGATTGCCGCAAATGCACCAATATGACACAATTATTATTGTGCTTTATTGACGCACAATAATGAAATTGCCCCAACCAAATTTTCTGAAATCACACGATTGCCCTGTTTTATACAAATTTAATTGCCGCTAGTTGGTACAAAGCGAAATGATTACAACTATTGCCGCAGAACAGTCACACGATTGTTCTTACTTATGTATATTATCTGCGAAAACAGCTGTTGTGGTAGCTGTTTTATTTGTTTGAAAGTTCTTGTTGGATTGTTCATTGAAAAAAATTAAATGATAAATTATACAAATCATATACTTAAACAAATTATTGTTGAATAGTTTTATTTAATTTTTTAAGATATTCCAAAAATTAACAGTCTGTTCAACAATTTCATATGTTTAGGTTCGAATAGAAATATCTTTAATGAAAATATTCGCACAGAACAGCTAAATATGCTTGTAAACATACATACTTAAAATAATTAATTAAAAAAAATTTAAATGCAAAATAAATATATATGTATGTACATACATATTTATTTTCATTACCTAATAAAAGAAACACAAAAAAGTAAATCTAATAAAAAAAGCAAATATTGGCGCGTATTGTGTTGTTTGATTGCCGCACAAGAACACAATAAATATTAGTGCATTTTTGTCATTTTTATTGACGCGCGGTTGCACAGCAAACAGTCACACGATTGCCGTAACAGGGTTGCATTTGATTGGTAAAAGTAAGCACAATATTGTCCTCGATTGGTACATGAGCCATTTGGTTGTGCGGTCACACGATTGGGATATTAAAAAGTGTGAAAATTGGTGCATTGCGGCAATCGTGTGATCCCAGCTTTAGCTGCATAAATAATGCTGCTAAGTGAATTCGCTTACCTATAAATGTGCTCTTATGTAAAATTTTTTTTCTTATTACAAAAATAGATTTAGAACCACAATATCCTCTGTGGCAACTTGCATTACCTACAAATAATATTATTTTTCTGTTTAGTATTTGTTATTCACGATCCAACGACTGCATAATATCGCGCCATAGCAAAGCGGTCATCCACGCCTTATTGTATGACATATATGGTACTGGTGGATTTACATTTTTTAGACAGCGTGGACTTTTTGATTTGCCAATGACATACATTCGTTTGAATGTACCCGTTGCATTGCAAAGAATAATAATGTTATCCTTTCTTTTTGGCTTTTATGACCTGATGGTATGGCGCCTGCCCTGTAATACGTTGTCGATGGCAAGGCCTTGTAAAAGAGTCCACTTTCATCTGCGTTCATAATGTCTTAAGGGTCATAGTTTTTAATTATATCTGGAAGGACACTTCCTATATAAGCCGATGCAGCTACTGTATCGCTGGAAGCCGATTCCCCATGTATTTTACCAATCTTAATGTTATATCGCTTCTTCCATCTAAAGAGACAAGATGTATCTGGTTCATAGTCGTCACCAAAATCTGCAGCAAATTCTTTTGCTTTGTTGAGCAGCATTAAGCTGGTAAAAATACAGTTTTTCTGGCTTTTTTCGTCAAACCATAACAATAAAACTTTTTCAACTTGGTCATGTAGCCCCTTTCTTTGCCGCTTCTTTTGCAAGTTTAATGTTTCCTAAGAACACTTCAATATATTTGATTTGTTTTTAAGAATTCTGTTCACTGTAGATAAATTGCACCTGTACTTTTCACATATTGTCTTTTTCGACACATTTTCATCAATTTCTTTTATAATTTGTAGTTTTTGATTAAGAGAAATTGCTTTGACATTTTCTTTAAATTAAATTCACTTAAACACAAGCTTTTAACAGAATATGTATATTTTTAATGTTTATATGTGCTCCCACAATCACAGCTGCCAGATCAAACAAATTTTTAATTAAGCGATCTGTGTTACAACATCAGCAAAGTAAACGTTTTTGATTATTTTTTTTTTATAAAATAGCGATTATTACAATAATGATTTTTTGTTTTCATGATGCACTTAAAAATAATTTTTTGTATTAAAAATAGACATTGTTGACCAAAAATCGAATGCTGTTAACCAAAATATGCACTTAAGCAAAATGCACGTAAGAGTTTTTTTCTAACAAAATATAGCCATCATACACAATGCTTTGTATTTTGTGCAGATAGGCAAAAAATGCAGCTAAGTGAAATGCAGCTAAACGAAAAATACTGTATATGATACCAAGGACCCTCGAGATAGAGCTTGCGGAGGTTCTGCCATTTTGATAAAATCCGAGTCAAACACTACCTAATGTGTGATCATCATGAATATTACCTCCAAGCAACGAACATTTGCGTTGAGGAATTAAATATAAACCTAGTAATTTCATCGTTATACTCCCCGCCTAGATTTTCAATATCAGAAAGCCAATATTATAAATCATTAGGACCGTTTTTCGTAGCCGCTGCGGATTATTACGGTAAACATACCTTCTGGGGGTCACGACTTATAACACCAAAAGGTCGTGTTTTATTTAGCACAATTTCTAAAATGGATTTAAATGTGGTAGCGAGCGGACAACCAACTTATTGGCCTACTGATCATCAAAAAATTCCAGATGTCATCGATTTCGGCGTGGTTAAAAATATCCCCATAGAAACGATTCATGTTGAAGCTTCCTTAGAATTATCTTCCGAACACACACCTACAATTGTTACTATAATGAACCCCAATAGTTAAATTAATTGGTTAAAATATAAAATATATCTCGGTAATGCACACAATGTTTTTCTTCATCGGTCACTGTTGCTGTATCCTTTCATTGGCTCGACTCGATATGTTTTTCGTCATCATTCCATTTTTGTATTTAACGTATTTAACTAAACAATTTTAATAAATTGAATACGGGATTTTGGTTTTTCATTCTTTTTTACAAATCAAAAATTAATTTGTTTCTTATAATGTTGTTGTTGTTTCTGTAGTTTGGAAAGAATGAAACGTTTTTCTACCTGTTATTGTTTTTGATTTTTTTAACTACATACCTCGTCACGCTATTTTATCAATTTTCTTATTGTTATATTTTTTTAAAGCGCCCCAAATTATACTGTATGTGTTTTTTGTTGTTGTTCTTATATTTTACATAAACGACAACATTAAACAGCGTTAAATATTTCATACAAAATTACGGAAACTTGAAATTAATTACGCGTATATTATATTTTTGAATAGTTGTTAAGATTTTTGTTGGTTAAACAAAAATATTAATTGAATCAGTTTCAAATTTGTATAAATTAAAAAATTTTCAAACAAGCGTTTGTTTGAAAATAATTCGGCAATAATTTTTTCTGTGTAGTGTTTGACTCGGTTTTTAATCAAAATGGCAGAACCTCCACAAGCTCTATCTCGAGGGTCCTTGGTATTAGTTTATAACCATTGATTTTAAACGTACTTCTTGAGGTGAAATGAGTTTCAGAAACCATCATGACATCAATTTGTTTATATATAACAAAGTATTGTAGTTCATTTTAAACAGTTAATGGCTTGTTGAGTACAGCTTGCAATAACATCGATTGCATTCTGAGAATTTCTTGCATCATATTACCCATTGTGTTCGTAAAATTATTTACTGTTTGCACTAATGTTTCCATGGTTTTTTCTAGACGACTTAAATTAGAATCAGGAGTTTCATCATTATTTGGCGAGGCACCTTGCGTAGGCACATGGTTTGATCTTAGGACGTTAGCATAAGAGGTTCTGTTATTACCAGGCTGCGGAGCCTGTATGTCATTTGTGGTAATTTGACTTGTTACTTGCATTTGGGGAGGATTAGTTTTTGGTCCAACCGACTGCTTGACGATATTATATACAGGGCATCTTCTATAATTGGCAGTGTGGTTACCGCCACAGTTGCTTCATTTTTTACGTTGGGGTCGGTTTAAGATTAAATATGATACAGTAATTTTCACTTGGCTGCACAATCTCCTTTTTACGATTTTTTGGGCAGATAAAAAAGTGCTTGTATCATAAATGTATTTATCTGCCTTAATGTCACAGAACTGTGAAAAGTGACGTGTGAAAAGGGCCCAAATCAGTTGCGAAAGCAGCTTTCGAAGAAAAAGACAGAAAGCTTTTTTTGGTAGTGAAGTGACAATGTGTTAAAGCAGGCCGCAACCATCAACACAAATGGCGTGATCAAAACAAAAATAACAAAACACAAACCACGTTAAACAAATGCATTAGTTTAACAAACGTTGTGTTTAGTGAAAAAAAGTTCATTTAGTTATATTGTTTTGTTTTATAATGTTATTTACTCACTTAAATAATATTTACTAGTGTTGTGGTAATTTTAAAAGTTAATTTTTAGAACAGTTTTTCATGTTAATTTCAACTTAATAAATTTGTGTTCATTGTATTGTGGCAAAAAAGATGGTGCAAACAGGGATGTTATATGTGACGATTTTACGACATTTTGAAGATTTTTTCGATGAATTTACCAAAATGACGATTGACGATTTTTGATGTAGAGTCACTAATGTTTTGACGATTTAATCCCGTCAATAAATTTACTTTAAACTTTAAGCTGGCATCAATTTTATAACACTTTAATCTGGCAAGCAGGTTTGGTAGATGTGACGATTTTTTGTAATTTTAACGATTTTTTTGAGAAAATACAATAATATGACGATTTTTTGACTAAAATTAATAGTGTTATGACGATTTTCTGGCATCGATAAAACACACAAGAAATATTTACAATTATATTGAAAACAGTCGAAAACTTGAAAATTTTTCGAAATACATACAAAAATTTTTGGAAACTAAACAAAAAAATTCCTTCCCTATCACAAACCAGGTGGATTTCATTAGAAGCATTAGTAATTCAAATTCTACAATTATAAATGCCATCGATACTGCAAAAAATATACACTTGAGCCCTAATTTGCGTCTGTTCTTTTTGGTCCGCTTTTTAAAAATTGGTTTAACCCGCTTTGCGTTTTTATGATTTCGATTTGCTTCGCTACATACGAATACATTTTTCGATGAAGTCATAATCACATGTGAAGAATTTTTCTATTTGTGTGTAAAAAGGCAAATCCCATTTAATTTTTAATAAGAAGTTGTGTAGAAAAATGAGTGCAATGAAAAAAAAAATGTATTAGTTTGGAACTAATATTAGACGTAATAAAACGTTTCAAGTCGGTTGATATAGACAGAATCCTTGGTTTTTAGCACCTTTAACAATAAAAACAATTTGATAGCGCTAAAAGTTAATCATTTAAAAATAGCTCGAGTTAAAAGCAAATGAGATTTTATTTATTATTTAATATTTTTCTGAATATGGATATATCAAATAAAAAATATTTTTGTTATGCATTTATGCAAATATATTTTTTCTTATGTTTTCTTTTTAAATGATTAGTATATTCAGCTCACTTGCTGATATAAATAGAATAAAACTTAACCATGTCACTTTCTTCTTCATAAATAGAATTTCTTGCAAAAAATTTATATTTTCGAACCAATCCATGCAATAAATTGTCTTTAATTTGTAAAATTTATATATTTGACGTTTTGTTGACGATTTTGTTCAATTTTCGTGACGATTTTGACGAATTTTGTTAAAACTTTTGACGATTTTTGAGGAAAAAAGTCTAAAAACCCTGAGTGCAAAGAGAAATGCAAAAAGGGCAGCTTTCTTAAAAGGAGACAAAAAAGACACAAAATCTTCCGTCTCGTGACTGTTCTGTGGTATTCTGTGCTTAATGTGCAGGTACACAACTGTGGTTGCCTGCATAAAAGTACAGCTAAAGTAAAGTGTTTAAAAGAAGGATACAAAACGTTTTTATTAATAAATTGTATCTTTAATTAAAATTGGATATTTATATGAAAACGGGGCCACCATATATTTCTTATATGTGCAGCTAAATTTAATGTTTTATATTAAAATATTTTAAAGTTGCCCAAAATTTGTTATATATGCAGGTATACATACAAAAAGACACGTAAACTAGGATTTTAAAGAATAATTACAGAATATATGTATTTTGGGCAGTTAACTTTGAATTTTTGTATGAAAATAATATTCAAATGCCAAAAATGTTGGTCATTTATCTCAAATGTGCCGGTATAGAAAGTGCACTTAAAAAATAAAGTTGTGTGGGATTTTAATGAATAATGACAAAAATTATTAATTTTTAGCAGTTAAGTCAAAGTGCACTTAAACAAAAGGCAGTTAAATCAAATCTACTGTAACTGTTAAGATACCCTTCATTATGCCAGTAATAGAGGAGTAGTTTAGGACTGGCCAGTATTCTATTTTAGTCGACATTGTTCCGATACTGAGGTTAAATACCACATCTACTGGAGGTGCCGGCCGTAGTAGAGACATTGTAACGTTTCCGTATTTATTAATTTTAAAGCCGTTTCGAGTGGTCACTGACAGTGATTCCTACAATTAAAACCCTAAAGGAGCTTCTCCAGATAGTTATTAGAGTTTTACTGTGAGATTGCCCATCGTGAGGGTTCACGTATGGGCCACGCCAATGCTCTAAGTAGATCAGCCGAACTACCCGTCATTGAACCTGCAGGATTCATCATGAATGTGAGCGTTAAAGGTGAGCACTGGGTGTTAGCCATGCAGATCCAGGAAGACAAACTTAAAAATATATTTGGTGTTCTACGGTGTGAAATCGAATCTGACCAGTTGAAGTCCGAGTTCATATTACATGATGATCGTCTATATCGTAATACAAAGGACGGACGAAAATTGGTAGTACCCAAGGCCATACAATGGCGGATTGCCAAACACTGCCACGACGACATAGGTCACTATGGACTCGACAAGACTCTTGAGAGAGTGCAACAAACTCTTTGGATCCAATGTATGAGGAAATACCTCGGAGAGTATATTGCCGCGAGTACCGAATGTTGCTACAACAAGGTAAAAGGAGGAAATCCTGAAGACAATTTGCATTAATATAATATCATCATTTTATATAAATATCATCATATACATATATATGGGGTTCTGGAGCCACTGCCGTTCTGCCAAATACAACTAGATCATCTACAACCGCCCTTACAATGTGGTCTTCAGCCACTTCGCTGTAGGAGCTGTTAGCTGACATCGGTGCGTGTCTGGGACGTTTTGTCGCCGGTTGCTGTCTAACGGCTGTCGCTTCTTCCTCCGAACGTTGCCGTTTAGGCATTGCAGTAATGTCCTAAGCCCATGGTAATGAAGCTTCCTATTCAGCAGAAAGCTCATTGGCCTTTTTGGAGCTAAATAGTAATGGCCTAAGCCCATGGTAATAAAGCTCCCTGTTCAGCAGAAAGCTCATTGGCCTTTTTGGACAAAATAGCTCAATAATACGCAAGGCAGAAGAAGTACAGAAGTGAGACAGGATGTACTCATCTCTTACCCTCTCTGTACAATTAGCATATGAGAAGCTGCTTTTTTGGACGACTTTGTCATTTCCAGCTTGGCAGCACACGAAGCATGGTATTTATCCGCTATATCGCCGCTGGTTTTAAGGCTACCGCCTTCTGGTCGGGTAGCCTTTGAACATTCGTCCAGCCAGGGTTTGGTAGGCTGTCCACCTGTGCGTGTCGAGGCTGCTCCAGCCTCCGACTGTTTGTAAGGAGTTAGTTTTTGGTTTTTAGTTCTGATAGAATGAAAAAATGTTGTAGTGCATTCCGCGAGCTCGATATCGACGATGATGAAAAAGTCGAGGACGACTTGGGGTCAGAATTGGCCGACCTGTCAACATAAAATGGTACCGATTATTTTTCTTACTTATTTATGCAACCTTGTGTACAATGGCAACTCTGTGTCATTTGAAAAAGAAAGATAAAACGGAAATAGAGTTTTCCCGAGTCATCTTAACAACGCTTATATAATCTTTGGAAGATTCCATGTAATTGAATATTACAAATTATATTAAAATTTCGCGAAATAAAAACTACTCATTATTTCTCCGTTTTGTTATTTTTTTATAAACAATTAGCAACGCTCAACATGCCTACCTTAAGGGTAAATCTGTTGAGAGTGCGCTACATGAGGTGGTGGGTTGCCGCGTTTCTCGATGTAGATAGAGCTTTTAATAACATTAGGGTTGAGGCGACTAGGGATTCGCTGGTAGAGCTGAGAGTTAAGGACTGTTTGGTTGAGTGGATAGTCTGCATGCTTAGCATCACGATTATCAACTCGAGCGTGGGATCATGATACATGGAGGGGGACCTTTATGATTATAAAAAATTTTAAATTTAATATTTGCGCTATTTCACTTAATGAAAAAGAACTTTACGAAGATTTTAAGTTCTTAAGTTATTTATAAGCTCCTTGTCACTATGCACCCACGATCTGGAGTAAAATCAATAAATAATAATTTATAGACTCCAACAACACAAAATTGCAATGCAAGAGCCTCTGCATATTTCTTGTAGAAGTTTGGACCGATATTAATAAATTAAAATGTATTTCTCTGTAACAAATAGGGAGATGCTAATAAATGTGAAATGATACAACACTTTTGGTTAAAATAGCCCCCACGATGCTTCTCTATAAAGAGCATGTTCTATGGAAAAATGTTAAATTGTATACTTACAACTAGTTCATTTTTGTTAAAATCGCTTGGTAGATTCATATAACTTAAATCATCCGCTATTTTAAAATTTTTCCTGGCTTCAGTATCGTATGCTGATTCACATTTAGTACTACTGTCGTTATTATTTAATGTATTCTTGAAAACTTCATTACTTTGATCGCCTTTAATATTTGAATTTAATGTTGTAGGCAATTGAAGTAAAGTCGAATTTTCATTATTTACAATATTCAAATTGTCATGGTTCACAATAGAGTTGATATTGTTGGTATCTGAAAATAGTTTAGTGTAACACATAACCTTTTTTATAAAATAGTTAAATTTTGGTTGGTATATTACCTGTGCTATATGTCGAAGTTGCTTTTGTTTGCTTTAAAATTGTTGGCTCATTATTTTCTTCCCCATTTGAAAAATTATATTTAAAATCTAGTCCACTATTCGAAAAAAATTGTTGTGCTGCTATATTTCGTTTCTCTGAAGTTGTATTAAGTTGTTTAGGTGAAAGGTGTGTTGTCTACAAAAAATAATATTTTATAAATTACTCAATACATACATATATGCCCGAACCAATAACTCATATATCAATTGGACATTATATACTAATACTTCGATTTGCTTTGACAGCACTGATCCGCAATTAAATTCAATTAAACAATCCTTTAAATAAAAATATACAAAATACGCTAAGATAAGTGTGCTATAAACGTAAGTACATACTTATGTTTATGCTTCAGTTTTTTTTATCATGCACAAAATAGAGAACTGCATGAATACCATTAAAACAGAAAAGTGCGCATTAATTTCATAAGTGAATTACGATTGCTAACTCTCTTGTGTTTGTGAATGCGTAATTATGCGCGTCTCACTATGAAAAACTCCGTGTATTCATAGTTTTATGCATTCATTAAAATGTTGATGAATATATGTATGTGAACTCACAACAATGAATCACTTACACACCACAGTATGCCTTCACTGTTAATATTTGTTAACTTTAATATTGACATCATCGTTACCGCTTTGGTTTTATTTTCCTTTAATAAGTGTGTCACTTTTCCAAGCTTTAGCAGGGAAACCACCCTACCCATTTTCCAGGCTTCGGGTATAACTGGGGTGGCTAACGAACAATTAAAGACACTTGTGAATGGTATGTTGTGAATGATGTGTGTTGTCTTTCATTTTATTTGTTTATATTGTGTAGTGAATGCCTGCCCATTATTAAGCTGAATTAACTGTGATTTAATGAATGATTCAATTAATGCAAGTCTTTAGCACACAACCTTTTTAAACGTCATTTATGTGCTGCTTCCAGGTAACAGGCAATTGATTGTTACCTGTAACCAACACATTCATGTACAAAGATTCTCCACAAATTTTACTACAACTGCAACCATCTTTAATATGAAAATTATCCTTAATAAACGTATGCTAAATTAAATAATTGTTTATGAATACGGGGGTTGAATTTTTGCATGATCAAAATGTTTTCTTCGCAATTATTTCACCAATAACTCGAAAACTACTGGATTATATTGCAATATTAAAATAGATTAAATAAAATAACAATTAAAATCATACAAATCTTTATGTTTTTCATTAATTAAGTCATACCGTTCGCTTTAGTAAAATATGTAGAAAAATTTCTTTTTTAAAGCTGTGAAACTATTCTGTGCGCTTAGAAGAAAACTAAAGTTAAACACACAACTCTATATATTTATAATATCTTTATTTAAAGGAGACGTAAAATTATAAATTAGTAGGACGGTAAAATACAAAGTAAATATAAATAATTTTTTTTTACATATTTGTTATATTTTTTGCAATTTTTAATTTATTATTGTGTACCTAGAGATATGCGATTAATCGATGAATTAAAAATGATAATTTAATTAATCGATGATTCAGAAATTTGATAACATATTTAAATCTTTGATATAGATTAGTTTATTTTAGATTATTGATTAATTACAAATGAATATATTGATAAGACAGAAATTTCAATAATTTAATTTTGGAAAACAGGCAGGGACCGCAATAATTATTTTATTTTTTTTTTCATAAAAGTCAGTTGTAACAGTATTTTTTTTTGCTTTTTATTTTTAAAATAAAAATTAAAAGCCTGGCCCACGATGTCGACCGCTATCGTTCGTTTGCATTATAAACGACAAAACTGATTTGCGCCCTACTTACAATTTTCAGCATGGCAAGTCGATCGACAATGCAAACGAACGATAAGTAATTATTAAATTTGGGACTCACTAAGAAATATTAATTGACCACAAACGTCAGAATCAGTCACTTGTGTTTTGGTCACTATTGCAAATTTTACGGTTTTACCGCTATTCTAGCAGTTTCTATGTGCCCATCGCGGCAAATTTTTCGTTTCGATGGAATATAAAATCTTTGTTCTAAGTATTTGAAAATTTAAAAATGTTTTATAAAATAAGAGATTTCAAGTATGTATTTCTTTTTAATTAACCCAAAAACTTATTTGAGATCGCTAAATCGATTAAAAAACAATGTTTACTAAAAATAACATATATATCGTTAGAAAAAAGGGTTAGTTAGGGCCTTTTGCGTTTTAGAGAACGATATATTTTTGATTAAATTGGATAAAGAAGATTTAAAGCTAAAAGGAAAATTTTATTTTTTTGTTATAAATGTTATAACATATTAGAATAAAAGTCGATTCGTTTTACTTTTACCAACCCATTACTACTCTAATTGAAAACGAATATAACCATGTGGAAGTGAAATGCTGAACACCAAAAATGCTAAAGTATTCCACTTTCTAGTGGATTCGGATTCTAGAACACACCCAAATAACTGGTATTTTCGGTCCCTTGCTGTGTTATCACTACATATGTATGTACATATATCTTATTCAACTTAATTAATACAATTTTAATTAGCCGATTAATCCTAAATCACGTGTAATACAGAGAGCTGCAAGGAGTATGATCGAGTCGACTCAATCACTTCAGCTAAAAATTCAGTATAAATCAAAAAAGTATTCTACAGTTTTGTTCTTGTTCAAACGTCAACACGAACCAAAAAATTCAGTAAGATGTATGAATCGATAGCAAAATTATGCTTGTATTTGTTTATTTAAAAGCGATGCATCTGTTTATGAACAACAGCTTACTTGTTCTCGGGTTTCGGCTCGGTGATTCGAACATGATTTTATTGTAATCAGTTGCAACCACCACTCGAACTTTATGATTCAATCGTTTTTGTCCAACAACAAGAAATTACTTAAATGCAAAAAGCTCGTTTCAAACAGTCAGTTTGAATTCTTGTACTCGCAACGAACATGAATGTATATGTTTCTTTGGTATGATAGAAGTAAAATTCATGTTATAAGCTCGAGCCACTTGTTTAAATACACATTGTGATTTATTTATAAAAGCAATATAAAGCTCATGTTATTGTGAGCGTTGCGTGTTGTTCTTACCCTGTAGGAAATGTCACTAGTGAATCTGTACTGATTCACTATTAACACAGTCACCAGTACTAGTGATTTATTATACCCCAGACAATGTTATTTACTATAGACATTAAACATGTGCGTGTCATTGGAAATCTACTACTGACGTTGGTACTACTGACTAGGTACTGACTAGGTAGTTCCTTTGGGAACCTATGTAGATATTGGAACCAGAGAATCAATAGTACATTTTAGTAAATGTAGTCTACACTTTTGGTACGAATACGAAATCATAACAAAATTTTTTTTATTATTTCTTCAACTTTTATAGGAATTGTACTTCTCAGTTGTTATTGATAAAAATTTTTGCGTATTAAAGCCAAATATAGTGGCAAATGTAGTGAAGTGTAGACACTTTGTAGACAAAGTCACCAAAATAGTCGACAAAACTGGTGACTTGGAGACACTTGTACCCAGGTTTCCTTCAGGGTTGCGACTGATACATACATATCGATGGCTTAATATAAAAAAGGCGTAACTAATTTTTTTCTTAAATAACTTTTTCTGTTTATTGTGGTAGACAAATGCCAAACGCATCGTGCTTTAAAATTTCAGAAGGCTTTATTATAAAAATTGTTGCATCTTTTTATTAAAAATTGAACTAAAACTTTTTTGTATCTTAAATTTAACGATCCAATTAAGATTTGTTCTTTCCCTTTTTAAGAAACACAAAATCGAGTTACGCCTTTTTTATATTAAGCCATCGATATGTATAATGCTCAAACGAGAACGAAACTGTAGAATACATGAATGGTTTGTACTTAAATTTTCGCGTTAATGATTGAAACGACTCCATCATACATGTTGCAGCTAAATGAACATAATATCGCATTTGAAAACGAATATTGCAAGAATGATGCGAACACCGCTTCGTTTCCTTGCAGTGATCTGTAGTCATACAAAAAAAAAAAATTACAAACGTTCATGTTTGATGCGAGTACAAGAATTCAAACTGATTGTTTGAAATGAGCTCGTTACTCCAAAATCATTTTTGTTGTTGAACAAAAACGGTTTGAATTATAACAATTCAGAGTAAATGATTGAATATACTCCAAATTTTAGTATTCGTTGCAGTTCTCTGACGTGTATAGCTATTAAAACCGGGGTTACAGTACAAAACAGACGTATGAAATTCATTAAATGTCTCGAATTTTATCGTGTATCTTTAATAAAATCATTTTTTATAAGAAAGTTAATTTTTATAAAGATTTATTCTTTTATAAGAAAAAAAAACATATGTATGCTTTACAATAGTATGTAAGTACAGCAGCCGTATTCTGTAATTTGCTTAGCTAAAGCTAAATTTTACATTGTACGCTAAGTAAACTTAATAGATTTAGCGAATTACCGAATACGGCTACAGGGCCGTGTTTCTTAAAACTACAAGTTACAAAGCTACGAGGAAAATACGTTAGGAAGAGCAAACATTTTACAAATTTTGTTTTTGCTTCAAATGTATTTTACTTGTAGTTTTGAGAAACAGGGCACAGATATACATACTAGAGGGCTGCAACAAAACCACTTACAAATCATTTCAATGCTCTAAAGGTACGTTCAGACTGATGAAATATTTGATAGCAAACATCAAATATTTCATTAACGTAGTCTGAGCACAAAATATTTTTGAGTGTCAAATAAAATAACAGCTGATTTTGAGCAAATAAAAGTATTTGCAGGCAAACAAATATTTGTCCAATGTGAACATAGTGTGAACACAAAAAATCAAATATTTGAGTAATTTTTGAGCAAACATTTATTTGATATTACAAAAAATTGTAAGAGCAAACAACGACAAATAATTTACCCGATAGAAGCAATTTTTCCTGTAAGTTTTCGGATTTTTTACAGTTTTAAAGATTTTTAATAATTATTAGACTTTGCTATCATGCCGCTATTAGCCAATTTTTGCGAATTTTTGTTAATTTAGCAATTTTCACCGAATTTTTACCATTCCTTATACTTTTGGGGACTTTTAGTAAATTTTATGGCTTGTATGAAATATTAAAATTGTTCGCGAATTTTCGCTATTTTTGCAACAATTTTTTATTTGTGTTTTCCCCGACATTTTGTTTTTTAACCGATTTAGCGATTTCAAATAAATTTTAGGGTTTGCTATTAGCCAATTTTTGCGAATTTTTGCTAATCTAGCAATTTTCATCGAATTTTTGCCATTCCTTATATTTTTAGGGACTTTTAATCAATTTTATAGCTTGTTTCAAATATAAAAATTTTTCGCGAATTTTCGATGTTTTTGCAACATTTTTTTTTTTGTTCTTTTCCCGAAATTTTGTTTTTAACCGAATTATATATTTTAGGGGTTGTTACAAATTTTTCGCAAATTTTAGCCATGTTTCCGTTAACCATTTGTCTTCCAGTTTTGTTTTTCTTTTACATACTCCTGTTCTAACAATATAATAGATGCTGCTCCACAGAATAAAACAAATAATTAGGCTTCTGCGCGAATTTTTACTATTTGTGTAATATATTTTTATTTTTGTACACTTTCATTAAATAATTATTTGATGCAAATATTTGTTTTAGTCTGAACATGAATTAATTTATTTTATTTGAAACTATTTGCCAACTGTTTCAACAAACAAAAATTGGCAAATATTTTAGCTTAGTCTGAACATCAAACCAAATATTTTTTGTTTCACACAGTTTGAAGCAAATATCAGAACAAATATTTTTGTCAAATATTTCATTAGTCTGAACGTACCTTAAGTGTTGATATTTCCTTACTACTTAAATAATAATATTTGGGTACTTGTAAAACATTGTATTGATAGCTTGAAGTTAATCAATACAATAAGAAAAAATTCTCAGTTGTCACATTTGCTTTGAACTATCAACATCATACAAAAGTGATCGCATCGTATTTGCTTTTTTTTCTTTTGAATAACAATAACAAATTGTTTTGTTCTATTTAAACTAACGGAATCAACTAAAAAAAGAAAAAAAAAACAAAAACATATTGTACATGTTTATTGCATACCGAAAAAACATGAATAAACCACCTGACGTTACAATAAAAAAAAATCAAGTGAGCTACGGCTTAAATTTTGATTTTTCTAAAAGAATCCCACCTAATCTTAGCGGTCCTACTTACCTTTCGGTTAGTCGAATAGGTAGTGATAAGACCCTTTCAAAATGTCTCCCCATTTCTAATTAAAAATGTGATCGATTCTGTCTGTGACGGCGAAGTATCCGAATGCAAAAAATTACGTAATGGCACATTGCTTATTAAAACCAAAAACTCAATTCAAGCTAATAAACTTATTAAATTGACGGCTATTAACGCAGATATTAAGGTTGAAGTAACTGAACACAAATTAAACTATTCGAAAGGGGTAATCTATTCAGTGGATCTATTTGATATTCCGGAAGACGAAATCCAATCAAACTTAGCACGCCAAAATGTGACCGAGGTTAAAAAAATTTTGCGAATGGAAAACAAAAACCTAAAAGAAACTGGTCTTTTAGTACTGACTTTCTCTGCTATTGATCTACCAGAATACATTTACTTAGGCTATCAAAAAATGTATATCCGCCCATACATTCCTCCACCAATGAGATGTAACAACTGCCTTCATTACGGGCACGTTCAGAAAACTTGTCAAAATCAAAAAATATGCTACTCATGTGGCAACATAAGCCACATTGCTCCCGATACCGAGGAAATATGTGAAAATGAAATTTGCTGCATCAATTGCAAAGAAAATAACATTACTGACTACAAACACTCTGCTAAGGATAAAAATTGTCCAATCATTCTAAAACATAAGGAAATTCAAGCTATCAGAGTCCTTGAAAAAACTGGCCTTGGAAACGCTAAACGAATTTACAATAAAAGACAATCAACCAAAAATACTTCTTTTGCAATGGTTACCAGCTCCAATAGTACAACGTCCGGTCGTTCTAAACTGGTAAGCTATGATGATCCCATTCTGAAGTCCTCTGAAAACTCTAAAGATACCAAAACTACTCCTAAACCTGCTGCAACTAAAACTACTATCAACAATAACCCACAAAAAAATACTTGCACCAGCACTCAACCACAATCCATTATTTTGGAACATATTGATCAATCTTCCCACTCTTTAAGATCGGGAGGATCAACCAAAATACTTCCTAGAAATACATCCAATCGGCTTAAAGCACAATTAAAAACTAAACTAAAAACCACAAGTAAACTTAATTTTAAGAATAATTTAAATAATGATAAAATTGATATCAGCGACGATGAGAACATGATGCGAGAGTGATTGTATTGTTTTGGTCCGCCCCGCGGGCCCCGGGACTGCCACAGGTTTCTTTCATGGAGTTTTTTTCACAAACTCTATGGGACTACTTTCGTAGTTAGTCTCGGGGGATTCCCGGGGGATGTGATCATTGCATGCAATTTCTCTTGTTAGTTCTCCTAAATACATTGATTTTCTTTTTTACTACTATACTATTCTATTTCTCTTTTCTATAATTTTCTTTTTTTTCTCTTCTTTCTTTATTAATTTTCAATTATTGTTAATTCTATTTACATTTTAAATTTCCTTAAACATGAGCATTCCCATAATTCAATGGAACATCAAAGGATATACGAACAACTATAATCAACTTCAGTTGCTTATAAAAAAATATAATCCAAAAGTAATAGCACTCCAAGAAACCCACTTTCACTCCCTGTCATGCCTTCCAATACCACTAAACTATAAAATATTTTTCAAAAATTCTGCAACCCATTCGTATGGTGGAGTTGCCCTTTTAATACACAACTCCCTTCAATACTCCCTTCTTACCCTACCTAACGACATCGATGCTGTCGGTGCTACTATTCAAGCCAAAAACAAATTTACAATCATTAATACATACATTCCTCCTTCAATTAATTTCAATATAACAACATTAAAAAATATGTTTGACCAATTTGACAATAATGTCCTTATAACAGGGGATTTTAACAGTTGACATTCCCTATGGGGGTCTGCCACAAATAACGCCAGGGGTAACATCTTAACTGATTATATCACCCAATCAAATTGTGTAGTTTTTAACGATGGCTCACCAACACACTACAGTACGCATCATTCCCTCACACACATAGATTTAACATTTGGTTCTCCCTACTTAAAAATACAATCTAATTGGAAAACAGAAGATGACCTTCATGGAAGTGATCATTTTCCTATAATCATTAAGCTTTTCATTTCACCTCAAGTCAACTCTTCTAAACCTAGACCAAAATTTATCACAAGTAAAGCAGATTTGGAAAAGTTCAAAGACCTCTCATTGCAATTTGACGAAAATCGTCCTATTAGAACAACATTAATCAAGAAGCTGCAAATATTCAAAAAATCATTCTTCAAAGCGCTAACAACTCCATTCCACAAATAAATCCTTCCATTAAAAAAACGGTTCCTTGGTGGAACAATCATCTTAATGAACTAAAAAAGGAAAAAAACAGTTTATGGCGCATACTTAAACGAAATATTAACACAGTTAATATCATAAACTTTAAAAGGCCAGTGGCCAAATTTAAAAGAGAATTAAAAGTGGCTAAAAGCACGTCAATTTCAACCTTTACTGCAGAAATTAATCCAGAAACCCCAACCAATAAAATATGGTCAAATATCAGAACTTTCTGTGGCCTCAACCTACCACAAACAATTCATACCCTTCACTCAGTTTCGAACCCAAATCAATCTTTATCTGACAAACAATCTATAGCTGAAGAATTCGGACAATACTGGTCCTCAGAATCAAATGACAAGAATTTTTCTAATGAATTTAGATCAAATAAATATTCTATATTGGATATGGGTACTGTATCTAACCTCAACGAAGAGGCTATTGCAATTGAGGGAAATATTACTATCACTGAGTTGGAATTCGCTCTCGGCAAATTGAGAGGCAAATCCCCCGGTATTGATAGAATTTCATACCCTATGATAAAAAACCTTAATGATAAAACAAAACACAGACTTATTCATCTCTACCCCATTTGTACAAGACTAGTACGATTGCCCCCATTCCGAAACCTAACTTAGACAAAACTCAAATTAAATCATACAGACCTATCTCTTTGAATCTATGTATCTCGAAACTCCTAGATAAAATAATAGCTAACCGCCTTTGGTGGTATGTTACTACTAAAAATTTTCTTTGCGCACACCAGCTAGGGTTTAGGAAGGGTAAATCCGTAACGCATGCCCACCTATTCATTGATCACATAATTACAAATTCACTATCGCACAAAAATCATATCTCAATTATATCATTAGACTTTTCAAAAGCTTTTGACAATATAGGCAGGCATACCATTATACAACAATTAATCGAATGGGGATTAGGACCCAACATTATACGATATATCGTTAACTTTCTTTCAAATAGGCAAATCAGAATAAAGCTCGGCAATCAATATTCCAAATTATACCCATTACACAAAGGGATCCCACAGGGGTCGCCACTCTCGGTAATTTTATTCCTTATCTCCTACAACAAACTTAGCGAACATTTACTATCGCTTAAAGAATACAAATTTTGTGCTTACGCTGATGATTTTTACATTATAAAAACCCTTTCAAAAGAAAAAAATCAAACCATTAATATTGAATCACTGATAAACCACATAAAAAACTGGTGTAATTACTCAGGTGCGGAACTATCCTTATCTAAATGTAAACACTTGCACATATGCAGGAAAAGATCCTGTCAACCAAAAGTATCCTCCGGCACATTTACAATAGAAAGTACTACTTCTTTAAAAATTTTAGGTCTGATATTCAATTCGAAATACAATTGGAACGACCACATTCTTTACATTACAAATGATTTAACCCGTAGACTTAACATAATAAAATGCTTATCGAACAAAAAATTTTACTGCAACACTTACACGGTAATATCTGCTATTAAAGCCCTGCTATTATCGAAAGTCCATTATGGTATTTATTTGTATGGTTGGACACCTAAATCTTCACTGCAAAAGGTCAAAACTGTTATTAATTCTTCCCTCAGAATTTCTCTCAAAGCGTTTCGGACCACACCAATCCACAATATGCTTTTTGAAGCGGGTTTCATTCCACTTGAAACAAGTAGAGATACTTACACCTTTAAACTTTTACGTAATGTACTCAATAGTTCAGACTCACCTATTCACAAAATAACACAACAACTTGCAAAAAAATCTAACTCAAACAGAGTCCAATCTACTCTTAGTAGAATTTTTAACTTTGGAAGAGTTAACAACTTACCAATAATACCTAAAAACAAAACTATTGCCTCATCTCGGCCACCATGGTATTTACATTCCAACTGTTTCATTACCTCTCTAAGCCAATACCCTAAAGAAACTAAAGAAACCAATTATTTTTAGAAAATGCTTTCAGGAAATTATCAACAGGTATACAAATTATAAGTTGTTATATACAGACGGCTTGAAAAACGAGCAAATCCTGTCATATAGCGTTACGACCGAAAACACCATTATCAAAGCTTCCATACTTCCTTCTTATTCCACAGTCTTTTCTGCGGAAATAATAGCAATATTTGAAGCTATAAAACATATAAAAAAAGCTAACAAGTAACAATATTATCTGCACTGACTCACTCTCGGCCATCCATGCCATAAACAACATACACAACAATGATTTGTATGCCACGAACATAAGAAATTTTTTAATAAACAACTATCCCAGGATCTTGTTATTATGGGTTCCTGGACACTGCTTAATTCCGGGCAATGAATTCGCGGATTCTGCCGCAAAAGCGGCACTCCGATCCCCTCTTTACCTGACTAATAACATCAATACGAACGACATACTCGGCTATATACGTAATTCACTGAACCAACAATCGAACCTATGGTTTAAAACATCGGATTGGTATAAAGAAATTAATAGGAAAAAAATAAATATTAGTGACTACACGCAGAGAAAAAATATGGTTGGGCATGGTTACGGCAACCACACTGTGTTTATTGTAACAATATATTGTTGTTGTACACAAATAATTGTTATTTTTATTAAATATCAGCAATATTATAGTTACTGTAAACATATTAATGTTTATCGCAATTATAAAATTGAGTATTGTTGACCGAAAAATAATTATTTTTCTGACAACTAAATTATGATAACTTTCAAAACATATTATATTACTCACAGCCATAACATGATATTTAATAGCCATTACATGATAACTTTATATACATTTATCATAATAAGTTTAAGATGCAATCAAAATATCGTTACTCTAATAATATTTTGGTATCGCCATTTGTAAAATAATTTTGTATCAGTTGCGTCGTGTTTTACATAAACATATCGAATTATTTGTTAGTGAGTGGCTAAATAATAAAAATAACAACCATTAAAATAAACAAGAAATTAAAAAAAAATAAAGAAAAATATTAAAAAAGAAATAACAAAATAAACATTAAAATAAACAAGAAATTAAAAAAAAATAAAGAAAAAACATTAAAAAAGGGGTGTAGTGTCACAAAATAAAATATCTTTGCTAAAAAATTTTAATAATCTTATGCCCAGTTTTCAGGATTGATATTAAAACACATTTATTTTTAAAATCGATTTAAATACAAAATTCTTTTCTTCACTAAAAACTTAAATCAAACTTAAGTCACCGATGTGGTACACTTAATTTCAACTTAAGTTTCTATTGTAATATTTTAGCAAGGTGGCCTCAATATCACAACAATACAACAACAACAGGCAAAGCATTAACAGTCAGCTGTTTTTTCAGACCACCTTGTAAATAATTACACTTTTTTATATTTTTTTTTTGTATTTAGTAGTGCTACCATACTTTTATCTTAATTAAATAAGACTTTTCAAATAAAACTCAAAAAACCAATCTGTTTTAAATACGATTTAAGTTTGTTATGAAAATTAACTTAATATAGATTTAAATACTATCCTAAAAATTGGGCATTAAAGTGGTTTAAAAATTTGTGAAATATTGGTGCAAAATATTAACCATTACTGGTAAGTTTTGTGTTATTTTAGGAGAAAAAAAATGACAACTCCATAAAATAATTTATAAATAATTGCGACCTACGACAAAAAGATTACAGTAACTATATTATGTTTTTTATTTTATCATAAGTATTTTTTTCCAATAAAAATATTATGTTTAAAGTTGTATCATATTATGATGTAAACAATTTATGTATAACAGTTCATATCACTTTGCATCATAATATGATTACTTCTAAACTTATTATGATTGTCATGACAATAATATGATTACTTCTAAACTTATTATGATTGCCATGACAATAATATGATTACTTCTAAACTTATTATGATTGTCAAGACAATAATATGATAACTTCTAAATTTATTATGATTGCCATGACAATAACATGATTACTTCTAAACTAATTATGATTGTCATGACAATTATTTGATTACTTCTAAACTTATTATGATTGCCATGATAGTAATATTATAACTTCTTAACGTTTTATGATTAACAGGATAACAATATGATTAAGGGAAAAATATTATGATGTAATATTACGAACATATTTGGTCATAATATGATTTAATAACAATCGTAATATGGTGACTACAATCATGAATCTTATCATAATATGTTGCTCTTAGAATATGTTTACCACAACCATGTTTTTTCTTTGCGTGTATCTCAACTTTAACACCAATAATGCTATTGGCACCCAAAATTATTCTAAATTCATCAGACTCAGGCTAGGTCATACTTTAATTACAAAGAAACACCTAATGGAGCCTAACTAATCGGACCAATGTCCATATTGCAATACAAGTACCATTTCCATTACTCATATTTTATCATATTGCACGAAATTTTCAGCTATGAGATACCAGATTTTTAAATCGAATCCATTACAATACCTCTCCAATCCCTCACCATCTAACATCAACACTATCCTAAAATATTTAAAAACAATTAAAATATACAAAGACATATAAAAAAAAATTGATCTTCAATTGTATATCAAATGTATATCGCCTAAGTGTATATATTTTGTAAATATTGTTTAGATTAATTAAAGTTTATAAATTATTCTGTAGCATATCTAGCTGAAGGCCTTAGTAGCCATTGCTCTAATAAGTTATCCTAATGTTTTTATAAGTTATGATAACTAATAAATAAATAAATAAATAAATAAAAAGAAAAAATTCTTCAAAGAAAAATAAGAGAACAAAAGATATTTTAAAAAGGGAAAAATCCAGGTTCCAGTTCCGTGATGTTTCCTATTTTAACTATTTAAGATTAAGACGATGAATCACCAAAACATTCTGATTCAGAAAAAAATATAAATCAAAAGATTTGTATACTAAGAAGGGAATCCCAAACTGACATTCAGACTGAACCAATTGCAAAGAAATCTTTATTTTCCAAACCCGTTACTAGTACATTCGATCGTGGCAAGGTTTCTGATGGGGAAGCCTTAAGAATAATGTTCCATATTGTAGCGGCGTTGGCACAATATCCTAGCTTACTACTACATAGACGGAAGAAAAGCTGTATTTTAGGAAAATTTGTTTGACGATCCAGTTATTGTTCAGGGGGGTTCTTTATGATTTTTTGGGCACTGAAAAACTAGATTGTTTGTACGTATAAGTGCCTACTAGAGTATCCAATTATTCGACTTTTGGTGTTGTTTGTTTTTAAATTTTTAAATTGCTCGATTAATCGAATAAAGTTTTTAAATAACTCTTATAACTCGAAGGTTCAAATAATTTTATCCGATGGAATAAATCAAACATCTCTATATGAACTCATACTTTTATTTTCGGGTGTGCTCTAAAATCCGAATCCACTCGAAAGTAGATTACTTCAGGATTTTTGGTGTACACATCCGAATGTTTTTATTCGTTTTCAATAAGAGTGAAAGTAAAACGAATCGACTTTTATTCTAACATTTTTAACAAAACAAATTTTGTTTGTAGTTTAAAATGTACTTTATCCAATTTAATCAAAAATATATCGTTACCTAAAAAGCAAAAGGCCCTAACTAACCCAACATTTTAAATCGACTTTTCATTAATATTTATGTAATTATAGCTCATTTTTCACGCTTTTTATGTTATTTTCTGGCAATTTGTTTTTTTTAATCGATTTAGCGATTTGAAATAAATTTTAGGGTTTGTCTTAAAGTTTGCAATTTTTCGCGATAGAAGCGATTTGTTCTTGTAAGTTTTCTGATTCTTTACAGCTTTAACGATTAAAAATAAATAGTAGACTTTGCTTTAATGCCGCTGTTAGCAAATTTTTGCGAATTTCCACTAATTTAGCAATTTTTGCCATTCCTTATAGTTGCTGCGGTTAGCAAATTAGCGATCCTTAGTTCAGCTTAAGTTTTTTCGAACAAAAACTTCGAATACACAAAAACATGCGGATTTGAGAACACCAATTTATGAATTATGCGAATTCAAAATTTTTTTCGTTTTCAATTCGAGTCGAAACCTAGAACTTACCTGATTATTAATAAACAGAAAAATGAGGTGAGAGGTGCCAGCCAGTTATGAAAAACATTTTAAACCAATTTATTATTATCGAGTGAAATAGATGGAGATTCTCCGATAAATTTTATAAAAAAGCACCGCAGTTGTTCTTGATTTGAAGAGAAGTTCTGATAAAGATAAGAATTCAATGTAAAGTTCCGCATACTTTACATTGAAATATGGACTGATTTTCAACCATCAATGCAAAAATAAAACAAAACCTTATGTACATAAAATTGTAACGTTTCATCGTACAGCCTTAACGGCAAAAGCTAAAAACTCAAAATTCGATCCACTAAACATGTTACATTAATGCAACATATTTCTCAGAAAAAACATCATAAAATATATTATAATGTAACATTATAATAAGTGTTTAAAATAAACAAAATGAATATGTAAAAAAAATTTCAAATGTAAATTTTTTATTATATTCATAAAAATCAATGTTACAAAACTAGCACTTTTGTTTTTCACTGCAGCAATTTAGCCCATTTTTTTTTTGCCGATTTAGCACTTTTAATTTGAATTCTTCTGGCAAGCCTGGTCCTGAGTATATAAGCCTCTATTCTATGATCTATAACTGGTACTTTTTGAATTTCCGTTAGTATTAGACCAAGAAACATGAAATTTAACATTCAAGGTCCTGAGTGAATGATAATCTTAAAGAGAGTTTTTATTACTTTTTTTTCTTTGGCTGGTACTGGTTAGTGTTGGGCTTAGAAACATATAATTAGGCAGGTGCAGGAAAATGTTGGAACTTTTTTTTAATAGGTACCTAGAAACATAAACTTTGCCATTTAACCAATTCCATGAAAGAGAGGGAGGGAGACGCTAACGCAGTAGCGGGATAAATGCTGATAAATGTAATATAAAAACAAAATAAAAAAATCTTTCCCTATAACTATTTGGGTAGAGATCAGTTCAATAAATTGATAAAAAGTAGAAAAAATATCACAAAACGAATTAGAAGGTCGTAAGTTGATTTTTTAAATTCTGTGAAAATAATCCTCATTAAAGCAAATTGAAAAATATTTTGTTTATAAGTAGGGACCGGATTTTTATGCAGTTAAAATCGAGTTTTATGCCATAAAACATACACTTTAAATATAACCATATGCGCTATAAATTGAAAAAATATGCACTTTAAATTTTTTCTAACAGATTTTTTAATCATAAACAAAACATTAAAATAACATAAAACCCATAAAAAATCAGTCTCGTTAACGAAAATAAAGTACACTAAAAAAGCAGAAGTAAAAATATAGTAAAACACAAAATATAAAGTAAAACAATAATGTAAATTAAGTTAGATAGATATGAGAACCTTCATATAAAATTAATTAAGAACAATTATTTGCATGTCTAAAAAATAAAATTTTGTTTGTATTTTCAGTTATATATGTATGTACATTAAGTTTTCAAAGTAAAAACCATATTGGGAATGATGATGGGGTTTTATAATTGAATTCTGTAAGGTTTAAAACGGGTAAGTAAATCAAGCATAGTAAAATTCTCCTTCTTATTTTAGTTTTGGTTTATTTCAAGTACGAATTCGGGATTAAATAAATTTAATAATTCTTGAATCAAGCTCATTTTGGAATTGATTCAATCTTAGTTTTACTTAAATCAATCTACAAGGTTTCCTTCAAATGTGCTAAATTTTTATTCCATACTATTGAGAAACTGAAATTTATTGTTGAAGGGATAAGCTATTCCTATGCGCATTTCACTGGTTGCTTAGGCCAGATCGTCAGGAAACCTCATCCAAAGATTTTAGAAAAGCTAAAGATATTATACAAATAAAACGAATAAGAATTATAACCCTCAGTTTTACCTTAAACAAAATCAACAACAATAAACTCAATACTATTGAGAAAATCTTTGTAGGTTTATTTCAAGCACGAATTCGGGATTGAATATGGATAAGTTAAGTATTTGACGATTGAAAATCCGTACTTGATTCAAGAAAATACCGCTTTGGATTTATTTGAGTACGAATGTATTGATTTTTCTTTTGAGTGTATAGACTCGCAATTCACTTTTTCTAAAATGTGCCACTGTGTGTAGCGTCAGATGCATTTTATAGACCATCACTTTTTTTTTAACAGATGTAAAACAATATACTAGTTTAGTGTTAAATGAATAATACAATGGACAAAAATATTGCAATAGATCTATTTATAAAATGTGTATTAGGAATTTTTGCAAATAAATTCCAATTTATAATTTTTAAGATTTGTATTTACTTTGTATTTTTATATATTTTATTAAAAAATTAATATTATTTTGTTAAATTGTATTCACTATACCAATTCAAAGCAGATATAAAGATATACATATTAGCAAGACGTATTGTATATGTATAACAATAAAGTTTTTTGTTTGCTCAAAAAAAATTGAAAAAACTGCAAAATATTAAATTCACGATAAGGCACTTTTCCCAGTATGTATTTTTTCAAAGCAATACAATTTTTAAACTACTATAAAAAAGTATAATTTTTCTTTAATGTTATCTTTTACTCTTCTATGAACTTAAGAAATTAAAACCAAAATACATACCTAGGTCGGGTTTCAAAACGACAGTTGCCAAGCAACTAACTCGCTTTTTCAAATTCATTCTACTATGCAACCGTGTAGAATTTTACAATAAGGGAAATCACGAAGGGAAGTGTAAAGTGTGCAAACGAGGCAGATGCGTGCAAAAGTACAGAAATTTGCACAACACAACAACAAAATGTACTTATTTGCAATCTGCTCTATTTACTTCGTTTGCACTAAAAAAAACATGAGCAAACTTAGTAGAACATCTGTGCTCACTTGCAAACAAATGTAAACGATAACATATGACATATTGTAAGCAAATTCAGATTTTTAACAGTGCTACCAGAAGTTTTTTGTTTTGCCAGAAAATGTTTTTAGAAAAATAGCACATTTGCACAAAAATAAAATAAAATAAAATATGTTCACGATCAATCATAGGTAGGTAGGTAGAAAGGCTGGTGTGAAGTCTCCCTCACACCTTCACCCAGATACCAGTATGGTCCATTGTGACGCCTTAATTAGAAAAAGATATGTAGAGAAGGAAAGTAGGTGAAATAAACAGCGAAAGCACAAGTCAGAAAAGAAAGATGGATAGAAAAGAGGTACATAAATGATCAATCATAATATGCACTGCAAATTTACACATTGCAAATTTGCAAAATTACCATCGTGATTACCTTTAATGTTATCTGTCCTAAAGTGCACCAACAAAATTTATCGATGCGCACATATAAGCAAACTCTTCTTCGATGATGCATTTTCGACATTTACTGCAAAGTATTATGATGTTTAGCACCTCAGCCATACATATTTATCAACTCGAATTTTGTAGTAATTCCCACACTCCAAATTAAAACAATATAATTCTTAATAGAAAAGTAATTTTTTGTTATTACGGCACATTTTTTTCATGGGTTGTCCGCTTCACAAATTAAATTTTAATTTCGTGTTTGCCTATTTTAAAATTACTATGTAACTATATATATTTTTTGTCTTAGCCGTATTAGTTTCTCAATTTCAGAATTGAATTAAACATTTTATTTTGTTTGAATTATAATAGGCTTTAATTTTCATTTATCTTACTTTTAAAATAAAACAATTAGTAGATCTGCGCGCAACTACTACAATCCATAGTGATAAAGATGTCCAGAACAAAAGCATTTGTTTGTGTAAAAAATGGTATAAATGTCAAAAACTATTGCACGTACAAAACACAATTCTGCAAAAAAATCAGCAGGCGTTTCAAGAAAACACAATTCTGCAAAAAAATCAGCAGGCGTTTCAAGAACCATGAAATAATATATGAAAATTTTCTCTCATTTTAAAAATAATATCTGTGGTAATCAGGAGGCTTATTCTACATTGCGATGCGAAAATCAATACGATGCGAAAATACATAAATGCGAACAATTGCTATTCTGAATTGCGATTTTCGCAGTTTTTTTTTAATCGCATTTCAAATGCGAAAAGGTGGCAAGTCGGTATTCTACATTGCGAAAACAAATGTCAAGCACATGTCAAATTCGCAAAATGTATTCGACAATAAAATAGCATTCGCAAAGTGCAAACATGTAAGTGAAAGATAATATTTTTGCCCCTATTACGGTTCACAACTCAACTCAGTTGAGTTGCAATTTCTGAATTTTTGTATTATGGTTTACAACTTTCCTATATTGCGGTGAACAAAACTATAACAAAAATTACAACTGATCACAATCAGTTGTCTTAATTACAACTCAACTGAGTTGAGTTTAAATCCGTAATAGGGGCTTTTATTTATTTATCATATATTTATTTTTTAATTCAGGGAAGCAACAAATAAGACCACCAAACCGCGTCAATTTTAAATAATGATAGAATTTATGAATATGCACAGCCAATTGGCAAGAGGCCATTTGAAAACACCAAATGCACGTCAGTCGGCAAATACTTTGTTGCAAACCACCACCACAAACCACAGTGCCACAGAATCCATTTTTATTCAGCCTTATTCCAGTTGTCGTTGTCGTAATCGATCAAGTCGTTTTTTGTCAGAGATTAAAGTAACACACAACCAGTGTTCTTTAATCTCTTACAAAAAACGACTTGATCAATTACGACAACCGGAATAAGGCTGATAATTTTTTTTTCTTACGGAATGTCCTAAATAAATTTTATAAACAATTTTCACAGCCAACCACAAACAATTTATTTATTTTTAATATGACGTTTGTTGACACTAACGTTTATTTGAGCAGCGTTGCCAAGATTTGAAAAAAATTGCGAATGCAATTGCGAAAGTCTAACAGAATACCAATTTTCTTTCGAATCGCATTTCATTTGCGCATCGGATTGATTTTCTCATCGCAATTTAGATAAGCCTCCAGTTCAACTCAATATAAAATTTGGTTAAAACGATTAAATATTTGTAAAATATACAAACGGGACAACCTATTATTGGATTTTATTCTAGATTTTTTGACAAGAAAAAAAATTTTTTTTCATTATTCTTGGTAAGTATTTATTTTCGATATTTTCTACTATTTATCGATAGTTCATATTTCACTATCGATACTTTTAATATAACTACCGACTGAATGCTTGTACCTGAGTTTTTTATCAGGCTGCAGTTCGTTGTTTTTTCGTTGTTTGCAGTTCGTTGTTTTTACCACTTTATTGAAAGCATAGCTGGGGAATTTCGATTACAATTAGAAATCATAACGATTAGAGAAATAAAATAATCTAATCATTAGAATTTAATTTTTATAAAAATTTCAGATTACTAATTGATTAGATTAGAAATAATCAAAAATATAATCACAATTAGTGACGATTAGCATTTCTAATCAAATCTAATCAAAACTAATCCAAAAAATAATTTATTAGATTTCTTGATTATTTTTGATGGTATTTTTACATAATGTAACAGTTTTTGAATATTCCTGCTGAACTTTTAAAATATGGAGCTAGATCTTTAGCGCAGTTTCTCACTCCTATCATTCAAGAAGCATGGGCATCGGACTATATACCAGATGCATGGAAGGAAGGTATAGTGGTCGCATTACCCAAGAAAGGGGATTTAACGCAATGTAAAAATTGGCGCGGTATAACCATTCTAAACGCTATTGGTAAAGTAATGGCAACCCTCATTCTTCATAGAATTTCCCCTGTTGTGGATCAGATATTGCGTGGTGAGCAGGCTGGTTTTAGACAAGGTCGATCGTGTGCTGACCACATTAATACCTTGCGTATTATAATTGAACAGTCCGCTGAGTATAACACCCCTCTTTATTTACTTTTCGTCGATTTTGAACGTGCATTCGACACTATCTCCCGAAACTCTATGTGGTCTGCATTAACCTACAAGGGAATTCCTGATAAAATAGTAATCATGATACGCGAGCTATATAGGGACAATCAATATAGGGTACGTTTCAATGGAAATGATAGCCGGTCATTTGTTCCAGGCACAGGTGTGCGTCAAGGCTGCGTCCTGTCTCCAACGTTGTTTTTGTTACGGCTCGATTGCGTTTTGGAACAAACCAACAGAGATGCACCATTCGGTATTCGTTGGACATTGTCTGATTTTCTATATGACATAGACTATGCCGATGACATATGTCTAATGGCCCATCGCTTCTCGGATATAGAAGCTAAACTTACAAGTCTGTCTGATAACGCCAAAAAAGTTGGTTTAATAATTAACATAAGTAAAACAAAACTTATGCGCATAGGTACAGATATCGTTACCCCATTAATAGTAAATGGCCAGCGTATTGAAGATGTGGATGCTTTTTGTTATCTTGGTAGCAAGATAACTAAGGATGGTGGTTCAAATGCTGACGTTACCGATCGCATTAATAAAGCTCGAGTAGCCTTCTTTTCCTTAGCTAAAATTTGGCGAATAAATAATATTTCTCGGAAAACCAAAATCCGCATTTTTAACTGCAGTGTGAAGTCAGTATTACTTTACGGTTGCACCACATGGAGCTTAACGCAAGCCATCACGAGAAAAATTCAAACGTTCATTAACAAATGTCTAAGACAGATCTCTAACATCCACTGGCCAGACCGTATTTCAAATGAAGCTCTGCTCCAAAGAACAAACTCCTTGCCAGTACACATTGATATTCGTAAACGGAAGTGGACGTGGATAGGTCACATATTGCGAAGACCACAAACAGAAATTGCAAGAACTGCCCTCGACTGGAACCCCCAAGGACAACGCCGACAAGGTAGGCCCCGTAACACCTGGGTTCGTTGCCTTAAACAAGAATGTTTACTTGCTCGAGTATCCTGGAATCAAACAAAAACAATTGCCAGAGATAGAATCAGATGGAGAGAATTTGTTGACGCCCTATGTTCACACTGAACTTTATTTAAGTATTTATGGTATTCAGTAATTGTAATTCTATTTATATTTAGATAAATAAAGGACATATATATATATAATCAATTAGTAATCGTCTAAAATGACTAACTAATCATTACTAATCAATTGCTCAGCACAATTAAAATTTCTAATCCAATTGGTAATCATTAGGATTTCTAATCATTATTCCCAAGCTATGATTGAAAGTATATTATACATGGGTATGCAGGAAATCGAAAACGTAAAACGTAAGAATTTTAGAAGTCGTTGTTTAAAAAGATTTCTGTATTAAACGAATTTTATGACAAGTATTATGCAAGTATATATCCATTAAACAGAATTTTGTAACAAAAATTTTAAAAATTAGATTAAGTGTATTAAGTGTATATGCGACTATTACACACGAAATATTTAAATATTTCAGTGTGAATAGTAAAAAATATTATAAGTCGAAAAATAAACTAATAAAAGTCACAATATGAAGAACAAAATATTTGTATGTGTACATACAAAAAAGGTTTAAAAAAGGAAAGATTTAAAATAAGAAATTCTTTGTATGATGTGTTGGTAGATTAAAATATAATTGTTTAATGGTTTTTTTTATTTATTGAAAAAAGGTAAATTATGATTGAAAGGTGAGTTTTATAATTTGAATGCAAAAATATAAAAAGGATTGAAAAATTAACTAATGTTTTAAGAAAACATATGCATACATACATAGTTAGTATTTATACAAATATTTATAAACAGCCAATAAAAGAATACACGGAGTGATATGTCAAAGACAAAATTAAATTAATTGTTTGGACTAGTTGTTCAAAAATAAAGTAAAGGTACAAAAGTGCGTTTTTGTTTTGAGAAATTTATTTACAACAGTCAAATTAACTTTTATAAGGGAAACATTTTTATGCGTGGGTGTGTAGATCATAGTTTTATGACCTATGCATTTTGTTTTAAGCTTGGCTCATTTAATTGTTGATGATAATGGATGAATTCAAAATAGAACAACCAATCGCGATATTGTAATAGAAGTTCAAAAAATAGGATGTAGTGTAAATGTAGGTAGGAAGCTGCTTATATGATCTGTTAGAGAAAATAACATTTGAAGTAGTGATCACTGATCAGTTGTAAAGGCTATGCATATACATATGTATGTCTATATGTACATATGTATAAGTAATTGTTAGCGACAAAGAAAACTTCGAAAATTGATATTGTATATTGCGTTATACAAGTTGATTTAAAAAAAAAAAAAACATTTTTATGACTTTTCTTGTTTTTTATAAGTATGTAATTTGGAAAAGAAATGTTTTTCAGAGTATTGCTGTTTTTTTTTATTTGTACCTATCATAAATATTTTTTAAGGTAAAACATTTTTATTTGCTATATGCGTAGGCATTAACGAAACCCAAATTTTCATGCAAGTGGCAATCCTTTTTTATTTAAATTTTTTGCTTATTTTATACACTTACGACCTTTTCATTTGTTGTTGCTTATACATATAACAAATAAATGCAGCAACACCGTGTGATTTCATAGACACAAACGTATGCAAATTTATGATCTTTGCTTCTTTTTTTTTAACTGAAAATAAAGGGTTATTTATTTTTTTCACTTGTTTTTACAACAGGAATAGGTATATAGAAGTATGAATAATTATGACGCCAACATTTACGCAGAAAGAGAATTGTACACACCATCTGAGGCAAGTGATGCGCATATGTATGCATGAAGATCCTTTTTAATAGGAATTGTTTAATTGTGCTCTATAAAATTAATGATATAATAGGAGAATATAGAACAGCGCACATAAATGTAATCAAATTATTAAATAAAACTGAACCTGAGCATATCCTGTCTCTCGTTATTAAGCGAAACGTTTGTTTTATAAGAAACCTATTTTTACCTACATACAATTCAAAAAGAGTTGTTGATATTGATTCTTTTTTAGAAAAGACAGTGCAACAGTACGACAGTATATTACAGGGTTCTACCCTTGATTTTTTTTTAACGAACACACTGGAAACGATATTACCGGCAATTGTTGTTAATGACTTAAGTTCCGATCATTTGCCAGTTAGGATAATTATAAATGCAAACGTAAATGCTTTATCTATATCTAAGTTAGATTTTAGTAAAGCAAATTGGAAAACTTTTTCGAGATATATTAATAGACATATTACTCTACCAAATGCAAATGATATAATTTTTGGTTGAAAAAAATCTAAATTTCTTTTGTATTCTGATGATCTGAAAATTTTCCTGATTTAAATAAGCTAGTTAGATGGTGTAAACTTAATAAGCTTAAATTAACTTTGAAAAATGCTTTCATGTTTCGTTTTATAGAAAATTTAGTCCTATTAAGAATGATTTGTCCTCATATTGAGTATATTATTCATAAAGTTTATAAAACTTTAGCTTTTTTAAAAAGGATTTGTTCTGAATTCCATGACCCATACACATTTAAACATATTTATACATCGTTTGTTAGATCAAAGTTAGAATATGCTTCAGTTATCTGGAGTCCATATATTTCCATTCACATTTCCCGTGTTGAGAGAGTACAACGTGTGTTTATTAAATATGCTTTACGGTCACATACTCAGTTCCAGTTTGAGAACTTTAGAATTCCGTAGAAAATTACAGTCTATCCTATATATTTATGATATCATTAATTCAAGGGTTGATTGTCCTGAATTGTTATCTTTAATACCATTCAATATACCAGCTAGAAACTCGAGAAAAATTGATATATTTAAAGTTCCAGTTCATCGTACTAATTATGCTCTTAATGGCACATTAACGAGAGCATTTTTTAATATTAATAATTTAAAATTATGTCTTCAAAAAAAAGCTTATTCGCATATAGAATTTTGCACATCAAAAGATGATTTTAAGTTAATTCTTTTTAGTATTTTATAAATTTAATATATATGTATGTATATATACCAATTATTAACTATTTTTAACTATGTAATATATTTTTCTATGCAAGCTAGTTGCATGGTCTGTAAGAAATTTTGTTTTCCATAGACTGAAATAAATAAATAAAATGCGAGTGATATTGTAACTAAGGATCATATAGATTCTATGATAGTTTACTTCAGAGGCTTTATAAATGTAGTGTTCCCAGAAAAATAGCCTCTATCTAAAGAAAATCAAAAATTTAATTCAACCCGCCGGAACTGGCAGCGTTTTAGAGAACTGGAAGATTTTTATAATTTGAAACTGCTTAACGAAATTATTAGAGAAGAGCTAGATATATTTAGAAACAAAGAGTGGGATCGCCTTCTTTCTACCCTTGATATTGGCTCTCCGCCATTTTGGAACCTTACAAGAATTTTAAGGAGAAAAAGTAGAAACATTCCGATTCTGAAACAGGATAATTCTTCCTAATCAACAAATCAGGAAAAATGTGATGTACATTTCTTGTATTATAAGGAAGTTAAAACCAAAAAAATTACCAGGTATTGACGGTATCAATAATGAGTGTTTAAAAGCCCTCCCCATAAAGGGTATTAAATACCTAACAATTATAATAAATTCATGTTTAAAACTTTGTTACTTTCCTCGTGAGTTTAAATAATCTAAGGTTATCGCAATTAAGAAGCCAAACAAACCACCTGACTGTCCCTCCTCATACCGACCTATAAGCCTATTGTCATCAGCTAAATTCTTGAAAAAGTTATTAAAGAAAAATTAACCAATTTTATTGAAACAAACAATATAATACCTGCTCACCAATTTGGCTTTCGTAGTCAACATAATACAACACAACTGTTAGTGAGAATAAGGAATTTAGTCAACTCTAATTTTGCGAACCAAAAATCAACCGGAATGGTATTGCTGGATGTCAAAGCTGCATTCGATTCAGTGTGGCACAACGGTTTAGTCTTTAAGTTGATTCGTTTAAACTTCCCCGTAAATATTGTCAAAATTATTCAGGATTTTCTCCCTCTCCGTAGTTTTAGAGTACACGTTGGTTCTGATATTTCCAGAAATTATAGTGTCCCAGCCGGCTGTCCACAAGGCTATTGTCTTTCCCCGATACTTTATAATTTGTATACATATGATTTTCCCCAACTTGATTATTGCACAATGTCAATTTTTGCAGATGATACTGTAATCCTTTGCTCCGATATGTTTGCGGCAGATATTATAACAAATTTGCAAAACGCTTTACATGAGAGTTTAACTTATTTTATTAAATGGAAAATACTGTTAAATAGCGAAAAACACAGGCAATATTTTTCACAAGGAAAAGGAAACCTTGTTACATCTTACAAGTAACTATTATTATAAACAATCATTCAATTCATTGGGAACAAAAGGTTAGGTATTAAGGTGTAATACTAGATCCTAAGATGAAATTTAGGGATCACATACCTTATATTTTAAATAAGATAAATGTTCTAATCCGCATGCTGTATCCTTTTATAAACCGAAAATCAAGGTTGAATATAGCAAACAAACAAATTATACTTAAAACAATTTTTCATGGGATTATGTTTTACGCAGCTCCTGTTTGGGCAATTAGTGCCAAATGTCATATTAAAAAGCTTTAAGTCTCTCAAAATAAATTACTGAAGATGATTTATAATCTTCCTTGGCATTTCTCTACAAATAGACTCCATGAACTCGCACATATAGAATTAGTAGAGAGAAAATTAGGTAGACTCTCAGATAACTTCTATATGCGTTGCAGAAACTCTGAATATTCCCATATTAATGGTTTAAGGTCGTGATACACTATCCTACACAATCGTACGATTCATTCACTGGAAAATCTGACAAATTTCTATCACACTCAAAAAAAATCGCAACAAAAGTCTGTTACAAGTGCCACACTATTACACAAAAAAGATGCTTTAAATCAATGAAGCCGACATTGTTGTTTTCTTATCAGCTGTATTAGAAAATACAACTCTGATCGCATAGAAACTATCATTTTATGAAAATTTTTAAAAACTTTTGCAAGTCGGTCAGACTTGTCAAAAAAATCTGTCATTTAGTTAAATTTTTAGGCCACACTATCATACTTTATGAACACACACGATTTTTTCGACATATCGTACGACTAAATAGGATAGTGTGTAGTGACCTTTATTTCCACCTTAGTAGATGTAAGCTAGTAAAATAAGTTTTATCTAATATTATTAAATATTTTTTTAATAGGTTTTTGCAATTTTTCCCTTCAAACTTTGTATATTTGTATATATAAATTTTATAATTTAAGTTAATTTATTAAGAAGAAAAAGAAATAATCTTGAACTCTTTGTATATAGATAACATGAAACAAATAATGTAAATAATATCAAACAAATAAAATGAATGAATGATTGAAATATTTATTAATACCTATTTATATGTTTTATTTATTTTATTGTGCCACAAATGTATAGCTTTATATCTACAGTACTGTAATATACTATCATACTGTTGCACTGTCTTTTCTAAAAAAGAATCAATATCAACAACACTTTGTGAATTGTATGTAGGTAAAAATAGGTTTCTTATAAAACAAACGTTTCGCTTAATAACGAGAGACAGGATATGCTCAGGTTCAGTTTTATTTAATAATTTGATTACATTTATGTGCGCTGTTCTATACTCTCCTATTATATCAATAATTTTATAGAGCACAATTAAACAATTCCTATTAAAAAGGATCTTCATGCACACATATGCGCAACACTTGCCTCAGATGGTGTGTACAATTCTCTTTCTGCGTAAATGTTGGCGTCATAATTATTCATACTTCTATATACCTATTCCTGTTGTAAAAACAAGTGAAAAAAATAAATAACCCTTTATTTTCAGTTAAAAAAAAAGAAGCAAAGATCATAAATTTGCATACGTTTGTGTCTATGAAATCACACGGTGTTGCTGCATTTATTTGTTATATGTATAAGCAACAACAAATGAAAAGGTCGTAAGTGTATAAAATAAGCAAAAAATTTAAATAAAAAAGGATTGCCACTTGCATGAAAATTTGGGTTTCGTTAATGCCTACGCATATAGCAAATAAAAATGTTTTACCTTAAAAAATATTTATGATAGGTACAAATAAAAAAAAACAGCAATACTCTGAAAAACATTTCTTTTCCAAATTACATACTTAAAAAAAACAAGAAAAGTCATAAAAATGTTTTTTTTTTTTAAATCAATTTGTATAACGCAATATACAATATCAATTTTCGAAGTTTTCTTTGTCGCTAACAATTACTTATACATATGTACATATAGACATACATATGTATATGCATAGCCTTTACAACTGATCAGTGATCACTACTTCAAATGTTATTTTCTCTAACAGATCATATAAGCAGCTTCCTACCTACATTTACACTACATCCTATTTTTTGAACTTCTATTACAATATCGCGATTGGTTGTTCTATTTTGAATTCATCCATTATCTTCAACAATTAAATGAGCCAAGCTAAAAACAAAATGCATAGGTCATAAAACTATGATCTACACACCCACGCATAAAAATGTTTCCCCTTATAAAAGTTAATTTGACTGTTGTAAATAAATTTCTCAAAACAAAAACGCACTTTTGTACCTATACTTTATTTTTGAACAACTAGTCCAAACAATTAATTTAATTTTGTCTTTGACATATCACTCCCTATATTCTTTTAATGGCTGTTTATAAATATTGGTATAAATACTAACAGTCTAATTCATAAACGTATCATTGCAGCTTTATAAGTCATTAATAAGCAAAAGTCGAAAAAAGAGTATTTATAAATGTTTAATTGCCTATTAAACGTTTAATAAACATTTCATAAATTTGAAATATTTATTGTAGCCTTGACCCTACTTTAAGCGTTTAATAAAGTGACAATTTCAATGATTGTTAAAATAAAATTTTCATAATTGCACGAAACATTAAACATTTTTGTCGTCTTATTTATTTTAATAAAAAATTATAATACGCAAAAAAATTTTTTTGTAGAAAAACGATAATGTTTGAATTAATTTTAAATATAAACTGCTCGATAGATTTGTTTGTTAAAAATAACGTGGGTCGCGAACTATGGTTTCTGTGTAAACTTAAAGTCGTTATAACTTTTTGCATAAAGTATAAAAAGCTATTATGATTTATTTCAAATAATGCAAACCTTTTTTTACCATTTATTACTCTTATATTTTAAAATGTATTTTAATCGGTTAAGTATTTGTTCAAGCAAACACAAAGTAGAAACCACATAGTGTATCGTGTGTTGGTTACTGGTTTGCCGCACGGAACAAAAATGCTTTGTTCTACATGCTTTGAATGGAACATGCAGCACAGCAATTACAAACAATAATATTTTAAATTTTGCAACGAAAATTTGCTACAATGAAGCAAAACAATGGTTAGAGAACTGTAAAATTAAGGATATCAGGCAATGCTAGAACTCGATATCTCTTAATATATTCGAGATATCAAAAAAGGGATTACATGTTAAAAAAAGAGGGTGCCATTAAAATTACAACAATTGATTTAAAACTTGATATAATTTTGAAAAACTGATTGAAGTTAAAAAACAATTTGTAGATTAAGGATGATGCGGCAAATCATCATGGGTTCTCTCAAGCAACAGTGTGTAGAATTTCAGCCAGAGTGGCTCGTGCCTTAGTTCGCTGGGGCAATAGAAAAATTAAAATGCCTTCATCTCATATAGAGGAAGCAATCCTAATGAGAGAACTAAGACATTTAAAAATTTCCCAGACGTTATTTGTACGCACACACGTATAAAAAAAACCGACGGGAATTTAGCCCAATATTATATTAACAAAGGGTTACTATATCCTGAATGTTCAGGTAAATTATGTTTTAGAAATACATAATTAATAAATCTTTTCCACTTATGACTGCCGTAGTTTAAATGAGTCAACTATCAAACATGAAAGCGGAGAGTTCAAAGGTATTTTGTTAAGAGTTTCAGGCTATAAGCCTGAGAATTAAAAGGAAAACAAATATAATAGGTACTAGAAACTCTGTAAAACGTTCCTTAGGAGTTTGGAAACAACGATTTCGCTGCTTTTTAGATGGGTTGGGGGTATATTTGGCAAAAGGAAAAACATTGATTATCGCCCAAGCGATTTGTTCCAGGTAAAAAAATTTGAACCTAAAATATTTTGCCAGGCTAAAAAAAGTTTTGTTAAAGCCTAGGAGGTTTTATTTTCAAAACATCTGCGTAATGTTTAATAAAAATTGATTAAATTATTCATAAAACATAAAGCTGTATAATCTCTTTTGGAACCTACAGTAGGTAGTAAAAATTTGATATTGCTAATAAATGTTTTACATACATATTTCGCTTCTATTTCAATAGTATGTGTTTAATTAAAAAAAAAACATCCAATTATTTTAAATATTTCGTTTTAAAAAACAGAAATTCATTTTAAATTGAAAACAAAACATAAATTCACATAAAATTCGTTCGTTGTATCGTTTCATCCCTAGATGTATGCATCACTATTACAAAAATTACAATTAAAATAACATGTTGTTGCCAACATAAAAATAAAAAAGTAATATAAACGTTTAATTGTTAATCCACTCCTATTAAGCGTTTATAAATCAGATTTTTTATTAATGGTTTATAAAACAAAAAGTGTTTAATAACTATTGTAAGCATTAAAACTAAAACAAGAAATTTTTATGAATTAGACCGTAACTATGTATGCATATGTTTTCTTAAAACATTAGTTAATTTTTCAATCCTTTTTATATTTTTGCATTCAAATTATAAAACTCACCTTTCAATCATAATTTACCATTTTTTCAATAAATAAAAAAAACCATTAAACAATTATATTTTAACATACCAACACGTCATACAAAGAATTTCTTATTTTAAATCTTTCCTTTTTTAAACCTTTTTTGTAAGTACACACAAAAATATTTTGTTTTTCATATTGTGACTATTATTAGTTTATTTTTCGACTAATAATATGTTTACTATTCACACTGAAATATTTAAATATTTCGTGTGTAATAGTCGCATATTTAGGCAGTCGATGATCAACAAGACGGCATATTTTGTTTTGTTATGTTATTTATATTCGTACATTTTGCATATACATACTTCGGCAGTTTGTGATGTGTGGCAGTAATATATTGATATTAAAGACACACAATATTTAATATTTATGGTGACTAAAAATATTTGAATATGTCCATAGAAAATATATTTGTACGACGAAACATTTAATATTTTGCGCATTGTTATTTTATTAAATTAAATCTTTTTTAATATTACTACGAAGGTTTTAGTAAATTGAGAATATTTTTGCAATATGAATACCTTTAAATATTTTAGTTTTGAATATTTACGGTGGTTTTTGATATGTAGAAAAAAAACTATTTACTAATTTTTAAACCCTGGTTCGTATTAATCCATTTTACGTTTTCATCGAAAGAAAAAATTACCACTCCTACTTTTACGCCCACTTTTTCTATTAGGCGCATAATTTGAGAAGATTTGGACGATTTTTTAAATGATCGCCATGGTCTAACTTAGGTTTTTACGGAAAGAAAATTTTGCCCCGCCCGCTTTTTTCGATTGACCTAAAATCAGAAAACGGCTCTTTACACCAAATAAAAAAAAAAAAAAACATTGTCTATGCGCTGGCCTTAAGATGAAGTAATAAATAAATATAATTTCCAATTTGCCTTAAAAACATGCGTTTCTTTTTTGATTTAACCTGTATCTACACCATATGTAAGTTATTTTGTAAAAAAAACTTTATGATAGGTATTCCATGGATTTTTATTTTAAAGGCCGTAAATTTCGTTAAATGTTCAATTTAAATCGTGGTAATACAACACTAATGTTTGCTTAGGGCCAGCAACGTGGACCGGGTCAGCTAGTCCCTTATAAAGGAGAGATATTTTCATCGTGTTATCTGATCGTTGTAATCAGAAATATTGAGCGTTCCTTAGGCTATAGGGTTGAACCTCTCCTACGTACCTAATTTGTTCAATTAAATAATCACGCGCATTTCCCATTTTTTGAATAAAATTAATTGTATTTAGCTCTAGTCTTTGTTGTATTTTAAGGCTCAGTTAGTCTTTACTTTCTGATTCTGTTGCTGTCACTTACAATTACATAACACGTTTTTAATATTACAGATTAGACCGTTACAGAACAGACAAATAACCACAGATATTGTAGCAATACTTATGGTGACAACAGATATTTGCAAGCAAAAAAAAAATGTGAGGACATACTCAATCCAAAACCATAAGCAACTGTTTTTGTTTTGAAGAAATGGTGAGCGGGCTTATTGTTTGAGTTAATAAAAAGAGAATGAGAGTAACATACATTTCTATTTATATCTGTTTCGCAAAAGCAGATATTTACTAGTAAATACTGGTGGAATACAACAACCCAGCGGTCCGCAAGTTAGATCTGATGATGAGCACGAAATTACAATGATTTCGGCTCATGGTCGGGACCATAGGGCTGGGTCATCGGCTCTGGGGGCCTCACTCGAGATAGGGAACGGTACAGCGGGTGTCTCCAAACCTATTGTTCGGCAGGATGCGACAGTACAGGTCACATCAGAAAGTCGAACGAGTTATGAAAAAGCCAAGAGCCTTTCTAGATAAGAAAGCTAAGAAAGACTCCTCACTACACGATGGGCGGGATAGGCACTTGCTGAGGAAGCACCGAAAGAACGTAGCTAGATTCGAACGAATCCATGGATCTGTCGGTGATATCCTAGGCATTCCCTATCCTGCGGGATACACAGCAAGGGCTGCTGAGGGCTCAAAGGTTGTCAGCAAAGATAACGAACCTTCAGCAACCCCTGCTGATATGTCCTCAAAAAATGGAATGGAAAAACAAAAGGAGGGTAATGATTCAACATCTGGTCCTCTTAACCCTGAAAGTACGGTCACTGTTAAGGGAACTAAGCCTGTTGACGAATTACCCACTACTAGTCGCGCGATGAGGACTGGTAAAGTCTTGATAATTTCCGACAGACTCCCCCAAAAGGGAGTCACAAAAGGGGTTACTGGGACAAACCAGTCAACATCTGCAGGGAAATCCGGTGATCACCGAAAGGAGATCATTAAGAGAACTGGCTCCAGAGAGGACCAACCCTCCACATCAAAGAAGCTAAGGGATTCGTCGGGTAAGGACGGTATTCTAGCGGCTGTCATTGATCGTATGGATCCCGATGGTAGGATCAGTGTCGAGAAATGGCAGATGCTAGAAGACAAACTACTCGACGAAATCTTTAGCGTTAAGAGAAGGCAGGACGAAGTATCGTTCAAAGGGGCTGACTGGGTAAGAGGTGTCAAAACTGTCAGTTGCGGCAACCAAAAAACCTCTGAGTTTTTAAAGGCTGCAATCGGCAGGTGTGGCATCGCTTGTCCTGAAGCCAGATTGGACGTCATATACGCGTCTGAGTTGCCATTAAGGCCAGTGGTCACGGTATGGATACCTCCACATATAAAACCGGTGGAGGTCATACTGGGGTTATTGGCCAACCAGAACAACGGGCTCCTTACAGGCCAGTGGAAGATGATAGCTTCACTGGGTTGTTAGGAGAACCAAGGTAGAGACTTCCGGTTCGCAGTATACCGAGAGTCTCTAAGTAAGCTGAAGTCAATGGAAGGGGTTGCTATATTTGGGTAAGGGTCTGTTAGATTTAGGTTTCCTAAAGATGATAGACCCTAAGAGGCTAAAAGTGGTGCAGATAAACTTGCACCACTGTGAAGCGGCCTCAACCGAATTGGCAACCCACCTCATTGACAACAACGTGGACGTGGCCTTAATCCAAAAGCCCTGGATTAATAAAAACCGGGTAGTTGGATTAAAGGTCACGGGGTATACCTTGTTCGTATCCCGCTCGGAGAAGAAAGTTACGAACTTGTATATGGGCATTTCCAGCGAAAAGTCTACTTTTTGTCACGTAACGCCAGAAGTATTTTAAATTGTTTCTCAAAAAATTTTATATGTATCGTTTACTTTTTTATATTTTGGTGTAAAGCGCAACAAGCTCTACATTAAGTAACAAAAGGGATAACGATTGAACAACATGGTCCGAAAATACAACCTTATTTGCAATCTGGCGTTACATTAAAAAAAAAGTAGACTTTTAGCTGAAAATTACCATATTTACCTTAAAACGAGCAAAGATTTTTAAATTTGATAGCTTGAAAAATAAATCTATATAAGCTCTAAGTTTACTAAAAAAGGTTTTGTACAAAACTTCTTGCTCAATTCGCAGTATTTTTCAGTTTTGTAAGGCAATCAAAACCCACTTCCGTTTTTTTAACGTCACGCCAGGGCAGATTTTTGCTTACATCTGCAAATCCTTAGCGTCGATTACTGTAATTGTTTTTTCTGAATGTAGAGCTACTTCATTACTTTGTATATATAATAACCCTTTTTACAAATTTGACTTCGTCATTTAATTTTTTTACATTTTGTGCTACAAATATCACGACACGTCAAAATGGAAATGCCCATATTGGCAAGAACTGAGCACAAATTTATGTTTTCTCATTCTTACAGTAACGGAGACCTCACGGTTGTCACAGGGGAGGCCAGGGACAGATCAGTCCTGGCACTAGCATCGGCATACTTGCCATATGAAGCTGCCGATCCACCTGGTGAAAAAGTACGAGAGTTTTTGGAGCACTCAGGCAGAAGCGGCTTGAGACTGGTACTGGGATATGACGCCAATGCACACCACACCCTATGGGGTAGTGCCGACATCAACAAAAGAGGTGAGTCTATGTTTGATTTTATTATTGCCAGCAATCTTTTGATCTGTAACAGGGGGAATACGCCGACGTTCAGAACTAGGGATAGGGAGGCAGTGATAGATATAACATTGACGAACTGTAGGGAATTAGTAGAGGACTGGAGGGTGGCTTTGGAATTCTCCTTCTCTGACCATAGTCGTTTGTCCTTTAAGCTAGTGTTTGAGAGGTCGAAAAGGTGTTCGTATAGGAATCCGAGGAGGACGGATTGGGATTCTTTTTCGGGTCTGGTGCAGAGTAACCTCAGAGTTACTCGGGATTGGGGGTCGACTCCGACCGGTGTGGAGCGGCTGGTGGGCATGTTCACAGGGGTGCTAACCAGTAGCTATGAGCGATCCTGTCCGCTGAATATTCCGGGCAGACGTACACAGCCAAGATGGTGGACAGATGAGTTGAGGACTCTAAGGTCCACTGTCAGAAGGCTGTTCAATAGAGCGAAGTATACGCGTAAGGAAGAGGATTGGAGTAACTTTAGATTGAGTTACAGGAAGTATAAGGGGGATATAAGAAGGGCGAAAAGGGACTCGTGGATTAGGTTTAGCGAGTCAGTTGAGTCTGTCAATGAGATGTCTAGGTTCAGGAGAATTTTATCCAAGGACCTAGTAGTCCCTGGATTTATTCAGAGACCCGACAACTCATGGACAGAATCGAGCTCTGAATCCCTCTGTCTGCTTATGGAGACTCACTTTCCGGGGTGTGTGGATCCTGGGTTGGGGGAACGTGATGTGGGTGGAGACCTCTTCCCTGGGTTGGGCTCAGGCGGTGAGGAAAGTGGAACGGTGGGGGATATGATCACCTTGGATCATCATCGCTCCTATTGTTGGTGGAACTGTTTAGGGTATGTGTGCTGAATGGGTACATTCCTAGAGGGTGGAGAGAGGTCAGGGTAGTTTTTTATACCCAAGGCGGGTAAAACCGGTCACTCTTAACCCAAGGACTTTAGACCAATCAGCTTATCGTCTTTTCTTCTGAAGACGCTGGAAAGACTGATTGATCTACATATATCTGAGCACTTAGATTGACGCCGGCATCATCAGCGGCGCTCAACACGCCTATCTTAAGTGTAGATCAGTTGAGAGTGCGCTTCATGATGTGGTGGGTTATGTTGAGCGAGGATTGCGAAACAAGGAATACACCTTGGCGGCATTCCTGGATATAGAGGGCGCCTTTAAAAATTTGGGGATAGAGGCTATTAGGCAGGCACTGGTTGATCTGGGGGTTCCGCTGTTCCTGGTCGAATGGATAACTAGGATGCTTGGTAGTAGGGTTATTCACTCGGACTGGGAAAGGAACGCGTAAGGAGACTGGTGACTAAG